>OY978023.1:11841558-12464155 GCA_963854515.1 Pandemis heparana | reverse complement strand
AAAGATAACAAGTGTTTTTAACCATCATAAAATGCTCATACTATTGAAATAAGACATAAAATGTAATTTGTGTGGCGCCTTTGTGATTTGCGTGGACAAAAGTGCCACACAAATTACGCCACACAAATTACGGCAAAAGTGCATTTAATATTTTCTGTCGAAAGTATAAGCTTTAGGTAAATGACAATAGGCCTGTTCATTCTCGATGTTCTAAACTATAGAACACTTAAATAGACATATCTATAAAGTATTTGAACATGCAATATTTACTAGCCACACAAATTACCTTATAGGCTGACCAAAAGTATCGTGTAACAAACTTACCTATTTTTAAAAATCATAGCGCAGTATACGCGTCTACTTTGGTTGGTAAACGAACGCGAACTAGCATGTCTTCGACGTAGAAACTTGAAAATATCGTTACATAGCTCAAGCAGTCAGTAACCAGCAGGTATTTGCGAGTCATTTAAAAACGCTAGCGCGCGGGACAAACACATTCCCATCCCTGCATTTTTAAATTACGAGTTTTTTACATGTTTTTTCATTCATAAATATAGACCAGGAAGAGCTCTTTAAAATGCTTTTTACAGAAATAAATTACGACCATCATAGACAAAGTTGTACTCAATTGTCTGAGCTAAACTTCGCGTGTGACATACCTCACAGCTATGTGAATCGTGAATTTTCGAACTTTCAATTTTTTTTTTTTGGGATTAGTCGCTCATCATCATTAATTAATGGCTTTGCCTCATCCTAGATAATGGCAAAGAATACGGTCATATTTTTTTTTGGTACATATATGGCATAGTTTTTTTTTTCTAGCGTAGGACATCCAAAAAACACGTTTTGAAAATTCACCCCCGTAATGATCGCCAACCTTCGATAGAAGATCGCACCAGAAGAAGAAGACTGTATCGATTTACGATTATGTGTTTTGACTAATATCTAGTGCTGCGGGTGTCCATGGGTGGTGGTGCTCGCTTACCATCAGGTGACACCCTTGCTCGTTTGCCTTCCTTGTCGGATATTAAAAAAATGAGTGCGCTTATCGCTATCCCGCGGGAACTAATGCGTTTTTCCAGGTAAAAACTGTCCAATATCCGGGACTGAGAATATTTCTATACCAAATTACAACTTAAGGTTCAGCGGTTTAAGCGTGAAATAGTAAAAGAGCGACCGGTAGACAGACACATCTTCGCATTTACAATGTTATATTAGTATGGATTAAAGAAATTTTCTATCCCTCTATCTCTCTCGTGTTACGAGTAGGTAAAAAGAAAAAATGCGTTTTCTCAAATTATATTTTCGACTAGTTGAGCTGGATTTTTTTTCTAGTATTCAGCATAACTTATCACCACTTTTAAATGTAGGTACTTTCGAGCGATAAACTTTCAAACATCGGACTCTAGTTTTGATCTAAAACAAATAAAAAAAAATACTGTTCAATGATTAAGAGAAGTGATGGTTGTAATTGATTAGCCAACGACCGACCAATATTTACGTTTCCAAATCACCTTATTAATACTACGCCCTCTCGACCTGCGTTGACCGAATTAATTACACGTATCGCCTGTCGGTGACGACCGAATTAATTGCATGTAACCTCTCAGCGCATCTCACGATAATTTGTGCATCATACTGTATTAATCATCATTACCATACGGGTAACAGTGCACGTTTCCACGGGCACACGACTTTTTATACCGTCTCAATTGCAGTCGTGCTCTATTTTATTAGTACAAGTTATTACAAGCTTTTAATTAATTTGCAACGTATGTATGCTAGTACGTATGTATGTAAGTGTGTCCGGGTGGAATCTTGCAACTCAATTTTGAAGCAGATATCATCAACTGATTGAGCTGAAGTTACTTGCTTGTGTAAGCCGGATGACAATACAATAATCTGGTAGTTAGTAGTAGAATTCTGGTGGCACGGTTAGGACCGTCTCCATAGGAGGGAACTCTTCAACGGTTGATCTGATTGACTTGAAATTTGGTACAAATATGTAGGTCGCATGGCAATGCAAGTACAGTCGGCTTATAAAAGCTTGTATCAAAAATGAAATTTTTAGGTGTATTGCTTTGATGCCAAAAACAGAAGTACCTAATTAAGATATTTATTTAAATATAATCGTTTTACTACTACTCTACGACTTGTAGTAATATTTAAAGATAAATAGTATGGTGTTTTGTAGTAATATTGACCCTATCTTGATTTTTATTTTTTACTAGCTTCTGCCCGCGACTTCGTCTGCGTAGAATTAGCAATTGACATGTTTATGGCTATCCCCCGGGAACTATGCTATTTTCCGAGATAAAAAGTAGCCTATGTTTTAATCTAGGGTACCAGCTATCTCCGTTCCAAATTTTATCCAAATCCGTCCAGTCGTTTTCCTCTAAAATATTGTCGCCGCACTATGGAACCATGCAAATAAAGACGCTCTCACACAGCACGGCATATCGTTTTGTAACGTATGGTAATGAGTTTACCGGCGTTACCACAGCGTGGGGGTTGGGTAACGTCGTTACCTTAGATTTGTGGTAATGGCAGATTTGTCCACAGCCTTAGAATATTCCGAAGGGCCAAGGCAAGGGTTCCATTCGTCTGTCATTACCGTATTTTGTAAGCTTAGCTCGTTAACAGCTTGTTAACATTTTGCAATGTTTAACGCGTCAGAATGACGATACTTTAAAAGCCCACCACTCAAACACTATGCCTACATACACAAATCACGTCTTTAACCCTTACGGAGTAGACAGAGCTTAGGGTAACAAGACCCAGAGGCCACGCTTAGCATGATTGTGAGCATATAGGTGGAAAGGGGAATCAAAATAGTTAGGTTGTACTAACTGCATCGCCTATGACAGCGTTTCCCGACCTTTTTCACCCACGGACCCCTAGGAAATCAAACACAGTTTTCACGTACCCCCTTAATAAAATAAACAGCAAAAAAAATCGGATTAGGTATTTATTTTAGTTATTACAGATACAAAATTACGAGACTTATTAGCATTTATGTATGATCCAGAGATGACACCGCGGACTCCCAGGGGTCCGCAGACCACAGGTTGGGATGGGAAACACTGGCCTATAACATGATTCCTAAAATTTTCGCCCAATTGCATCTGATCTGTTCTGTTCTGTTGTTATTACAACTTATACACTTAGTAGGTGTGTCTTACTGTGGCCCTCAACCTTGCAATAAGTATCAGAAAACTGCTGTTTAGCCGCAGGATTAATGATTAAGATGGTAGGTAGGTGCAATACTAAGGATCATAGCATTATTACTCTCAATCTACATGGCTGTCGCTTCTCTAAAAACTAGTGCCTACGCCAAATCTTGGGATCAGGTAGTCAAAGCGGACCCCAGGCTCACTGAGCCGTGTCAAATGCCGGGAAAAACGCTAGGAAGATGATGATGTGGGTACTAGATAAAAACTAAGCACCAGACGAGATTAAGTCATAAATCTAGCTCGAACATAATACTTGTACCTACTCTAAATTAGCAAATGAACGCATACAAAATTTGCAAAACCGCACCAAAAATTCCGCATCGACCGTAATAGCAATCATAATCACCATTAGCCTAAAATTATAAAACATATTAGACATAGCATATTAGACATTGCGATTGCCTGGAGTGACGTAATACAGAAACATAACGAGTTACGATGGTACACTAGTTAGTACGTCTGTCCTAGTTTGCGTGGATTTAAATAGTACATGCTACTATGACCTCTCATCATTTGAAGCAAAATATACTTTTTTGAGCCCAAGACAGAAGCGGCAGCTTTGAATTTCTTACGGTTGCTTTTGTAGTGTTTGTGAATTTTATAATTTGTTAGGGTATTTGGAAAAAGATAATGTCAAAGTGATAGATGAAGACAAACTAACAATACAACATATTTGTAATTTTTTATCTCTACTATATATACAACATATTTGTAATTAGAAATTACAAATATGTTGTATATATAGTAGAGATAAAAAATTACAAATATGTTGTATATATAGTAGAGATAAAAAATTCTCAAGTTAAATTTCATCAAGTTTTACTGGTTGTGAAAAATTGTTTTGAATATTAAAACTTTAAAACGAGTAAAATAGAATAAAAAGCGGGAAATTTCATTCATGCGCTACTTTTGTAACAACACGTAGATATATAATTTATTTATGTATTTTATTACCAATTTGAGTGACATTTTCCACATTTGTAATTTGTAAACGGTGTTTCTGCGAGTCACCGCTTAAATGTGCACATTTCGTGGCTACGGCCAACTGCAACTAAAACTTACATGATTCATGCATACATCGCCTTTACACATGCCAAACATTCACCGCATATGCACAATATCGATTTTATAACAATTTTAAAACTTACGTTTTACACAAAAACGGATGACTCAAGTTCCTATAAAAGTCGAGTGATGCTCGACATGTTTCGGTCTAGTTCGTAGTCCTTCCTCTTGGAGCGCTCGCCCCGGCGGCAGCGAAACGAACATGTCGAGCATCACTCGACTTATATCCGTTTTTGTGTAATTATGATTGAGTATCACGGTAGTCGAAATTTTAAAACGATCAAAGTAGCCCCAAAATTATCAGTCACCCCGGTTAAGAGGCTGACAACACAAAATTTTGTTGAAATTGATGTTATTTACGCACTTTTTTAAGAAAAATTACACACAATAAAAATCCAAAAATATATGTATGTCAATTTTCATCATATTTCAAACACGCTGGACGGATCAAAATCGGCTCGATAGAAAATAATTGCAAAGATTGGTCTTAAAATCATCATTAAACGGTTCTATGTCTTTATTTTTTCGACGTATGGGTCTGCAATTAAAAACATGAAGTCAACATATTCATACCTACACGGCTAACGATTCATATTTCACAAATAATCTATACTTTTTTTTATTTCTTATTATTTGTGTCTTATTTGCAAGATTTAAGACGCGCGCCAAGCTGCCGAAATAGTTTCTTCTCTTTCACTAACAGGCATGCGATCCGTATGTGTGAAGAGTGGCGCTGCTCAAGGTCATTTGCTGTTGACAGCGCCTTAAAGGTAAGGTAACTCTTCTTCGTATCAGCGTTCGCTTGTAACTTGAACTAAAAACGTTTTCCGCGTAATGTTTATATCGGCCGGTGCAAACACGAACTAAAGAGCTTTCAAACGCAAATGGTAATGATTTGAACACGTGTTTATAAATGCGACGTAACTGATCTTTTCATGGCCTTAAAAATTGTGGTTTTGGTAAAAAAATAATAAGTAAAGTACCATTATTGCTAATGTTTCTTGTTAGTTCTGGTTGCATAAATAATTTCCGCAGTCGTGTCGAAGTTTTGTAGACCTGGGCCTGGGCTATTTTAGGCACAGTCGAGGGCATAAATATCGATACAGTCATCATGTCAAATATATGTGTCACCGGCGTTATTGTTTGTGGCATAAAGGTGTAGGTCTAAATGTTTTTGACGTCTTGGTAACGTATATATATATATACTAGCTGTTGCCAGCGACTTCGTCTGCAAAGAATTCATGTATCGCTATACCGCGTGAACTACGCAATTTTCCGGGATAAAAAGTAGCCTATGTGCTATTTCAGACTTTCTCTATCTATTTGCCGAATTTTATCCAAATCCGTTGGGCCGGTCTGGCGTTATTGAGTAACAAACAAACATCCATCCATCCATCCATCAATCCATCCATCTATCCATCCATACTTTCGCATTATAATATTAGTTAGATATATATTTACTAGCGACCCGCCCCGGCTTCGCACGGTATATTATGCATGTATTATACATATAAACCTTCCTTTTGATTCACTCTATCTATTAAAAAAAACCGCATCAAAATCCGTTGCTTAGTTTTAAAGATTTAAGCATACCTACATAGGGACATAAGGACAGAGAAAGCGACTTTGTTTTATACTATGTAGTGATGCCCTTGAATCTTGAAAATCTGTGAAATTATTCGATTAGATCACAAAATTATTTGAGCTTTAATTTTCTATTCATATTTCAAATTGAACACAAAATATGTAACATTTATCGATGTATTCGATCTTAGTCATGGCAATTTCGCAATGTAAATCTAAACCACAGTATTAATTAAGTGTCAAAGTCTTGTAAGGCAATATTGAAGTGGCTGTGACCTTTCTCCGACAAACGGATGGCTTCAAGGCTTTAACAATTTAGAACGAAGTGTGTTCTAAATGTATTGGATCCCAAATCTTAGCGCAGTGCATAGACCTTGAATTGAGGTATTGCGATTGCTTTGCCTTTTATGTAAAGTGGTCTGTGGGTGTTACAAAAATATAATTACGGGTCAAACTACCTTCAAGAACGATGCATTGAATAATATTCAATCGAGTATACTCGATCAATTTTCGATTCAATTATTCGACAATTCCCATCGTAACATTGTATGGAAGACCGTAACGCAGGGCATAAATATCGATACAGCCCTCATGTCAAATATATGTGTCATAGGCCTTATTGTTTATACCATAAACAATAAGGCCAATATGCCATAAACAATATTTGACATGAGCATAAGGCATATTTGATGGCATAAGGTGAATAAATGTTTTTGACGTCTTGGTAACGTATATATATTTATGCCCTTGACTGTATCATTTTCGAGGGATATGCTTTCAAAATTTTGATCCAAACTTTTAGATAAATTGCCCAGTTTTTATCAATTTTGACAGATGATATTGCCATTATTCGAGAAGGCATGAGAAAGTAATAAACACAAGTAAGGTCCGCTGTTTACGGCTTGTCCCGTCACAGGGACTTTCTCGCCGGAGAAAGATGTATAAGAGTACCTAATACGCTTATGTAGCGGTGTATATGTACATATGTACTCCATGGGAAACATTGATAGTACGTCATTAAACAAGCCTACTTCAAGGTTAGAAATCAGAAGTTTGATAATCTATACTCGTATTTCAAATTCAGCACAATTTCTCACCACTTTCGACTGATATTTTCACATAATGTGCTTTCAAAAATCGGGACCCTACGTTTAAGCAAAATTTTCGGACTATTTTCGGTTCTTGCAGTTAAAAATCTACAAGTTTTTGACATTAGTCTACCATTTTAAAAGTAGGTAGGTATATTAAAAACGATTAAAATCGGCTCCCAGCCGTATGTCTTCTAGTTTTTAAGATATGAGGGTTGAAAACTTTACATGGTATTCAGTAATATTAAACTTTTGAGTTTATGGCTGTGGCTTCCTGTGGCGTGGCGTCCATAGAACTCGATTCCCACTAGCTTGCCTATTTTAAGGCAGTTGGGCAATTTATTGTGCAGAATTAGAGGAAAAGGCTAGTTAAGTTCCCTTCGGCTTGCCTTCTGATATATTTGACGCCACGCCACTGGTGGCTTCGTAGTAGTCGGAGCTCATATGATTGTCTAACGCATTTGGAGTCATCGCATTTACTATTCCTTTCTGTCAAACTATACATGGATAAGACTATTCTTATCCCTTTGGATAGGGGTAGGACGAGGGTGGAAAGAGATGCTGAATGCGGTCGAGAGAGTCCTCGAGACAATAAAGCCTTGGTACGTTTCCACCTAATCCATTGTTGGCCGAAGTATGTCCGGGCGTCGTCGTCCGAACTCGGCCGATCGAATCAAACGTATGTACAGGTGGCAGCAAATAAGTAAAACGTGGAGCGGATAAGCGCAGTATGAAAATGATGTTATTTTTCATACTGCGCTTATCTCCTCCACGTTTTACTTATTTGCCGCCTATTATAAAGGAACGAGAGCGCCTTCACTGCTATTTGGGCGTCAACGGAAGATGGCGTTTGTAGCAGTGAAGGCGCTCTCGTTCCTATATACGTTTGATTCGATCGGCCGAGTTCGGACGACGACGCCCAAACATACTTCGGCCGACAACGGATAAGGTTAGGTTAGGTTAGGATGACTGACCACTACGCTGTCCGGTTGTCTTTCCAATAGATCCAATTGTTCACGTTCCCGCTCACCTGTGGCGGTACACCCTAAATGATCTCGCAAGGTCTGCTTCACTCTCGTGTAGGTAAAAGTTGAGCCGCATAAGGAAACGACGGCGGAGCGACTTTCCCGCGCCCTTGACTTACTTGCCATTATCCGCCAATGTCTGCCAATAAAGTAAGGCCAATACAGGTAAGGACGTACGAACAGCTTTGATAAGAAAAGATTTCAATAGGTGCAATTTCGTTATAATCCACTGGGGTATATAATAGCTATAGAAGCTAAAAAAAATATTTTGAAAAAAATTGGAGTATTTTTTTTAATATTTTCTATGGGAATGATTATAGTTAATACTACCATTACTAAAGAAAAAAAAATTCTCCAATTTTTTTCAAAATTTTTTTTTTAGCTTCTATAGCTATGGTCATATACCCCAGTGGATTATTGTTAGGGGGTCTGATACATAGCTCTATCAATACCGGGGCTCTTGAAATTGGTACGTCAACTGGGGTGACTTTGGTAATTTTGGGGCTACTTTGATCGATTTAAAATTGCTATAAAATCGATATTATCCATATCCGGTGAATGTTTGGCATGTAGACGCAAAGGCGATCGACGAAGACATTGATTGGAAGCAGTAAACGCAAATAAAAAATAATGGTTTTGTTATTAAAACTACATTTTAAAGTCACCCCAGTTGACTGTAGGTACATTTCGGCAGGTGGTCGGCGGGGGTGGATTTTTGACGTTGTAATTTGTGTCCCATACTTTAAAGTATGGGACACAAATTACAACGTCTAAAATCCACCTTCGGGTTCGTCTGACTTCATAGCCCTGTAAATGTTTTTCAGGGTTTCCGAATCGTAGTTTTGGTTTTGACAAAATCACTAAGTACTTACATATTATAAAACAAATCACCGAGTAGCACTCCGGGAGTGCCGGCAGAGAAACTAACACGCACACTCACGCAAAAAGAAAAAAAATACACGAGATTTGAACTGCGGTCACCTGAGAGAATACTGTTATTCCACACCTTATACCACTAGGCCAAACGCACATACGTTACAGCGACGAAATCAACGTACACTAAAAATCGAATGCGACTCTAGCTTCATTCGTATTTCAAAATAAACTCTTAGAGGATCCTGATATCCTGGTACTTAAACTCTCCCTCCGTCTTACGCCTGACGCGAGTTTAACATTTGTTACCCATCCCAAAAAGCGCTCAGCGCCGCTAAACAAGTTCTCACTTCAAAAAGCAACCCGTCATTTTTGCTCGACAGTATACATACAAATATTATTCAATTTCTAAACGTCACTGAAAATTAGAACACATAGAAAAATCCGAAAAGTAAAGCTATGGCCGGAAATCGAACCCGGGTCCTCGTCATTCCGTGACGCGTGCTATACCCCTACACCACCCATAGCAGGAGAGTAAGCGTTCGAATTTTTCTATCTATTACTAACTGTCACGTGACCTTGTTACTATGCGATTATTTGTCGCGAAGCGTCATCTATTTGAATGGTGTGTCTGTACGACACAATTACAAACTCCTATTATTCCTCGTACTCGTTATTATCATTTTTATTGCCATGCAAAATCAACACACGCATTATCTCCACGACTACACTTAGCATATAATTTTGTAATAATGCGTTTTGGCAACTGACCTTTGGGGTAACCTGCGTTTATTTGATAGCCCGCCGTTGTCTTAATAATCAAGACATTAGCGATATAGACATTTAGACGGCATAGCTATTTAGAAAATATAGACATTTGGAATAGGGTTGCCTAAGGATGAGAATATTGAGTTAGGGTAAATGGAACCTTCGTACAATTGAGTTTAGGTTCAACTTGGCATGGCAATACAGAAGTCTGGCGTATGGGTGACGTCACTTAAGTATATGTGACGTCACTTAAGTATATGTGACGTGGCAGCTAAAAGGTTAAAATTCTCTTACCAATAGAAAGCCACATACATCACTTTATTCGTAGTTCGGACAAAAGGTAGTTGTAAAAAACCAGCCAAGTGCGAGTCGGACTCGCGCGCGAAGGGTTCCGTGCCAGAAAAAAAGCTTTAACCTCCTTGCTATTACGGTTCATGAGATACAGCAAAAAACGCCAACAACTACTCTGTTGTATGGGAGCCCTCCCTTAATTATTATTACTATTTTGATTTTAGTATTTGTTGTTGTAGCCACAATAAAAATAATCTGTGCAAATTTTAACTGTCTCTAGCTATTACGGTTCTTGAGATCTAGCTCGGCGAAAAGCCATGAAAAAGGGCTAAAATATCACGTTTTTTGTATGGGAGCTCCCCTTAATTATTTTATTTTGTTTTTAGTATTTGTTGTTATAGCGGCAACAGAAATACACAATCTGTGAAAAATTCAACTGTCCAGCTATTACGGTTCTTGAGATACAGCCTGGTGACGGACCGACGGACGGACAGCGAAGTCTTAGTAATAGGGTCCGTTTTTACCCTTTGGGTACGGAACCCTAATAAAAAGAGGCCTTTTTATTTCCGCATATCGTTCCACGTAATAATGCAAGTATTAGTAAACCATAAAAAATAATAAGAATATGGAATGGAATAGCCATAGAAAAGGAAAGCGAAATGGTTTCACTCACGTACATACTAATTGCTCTATCGGTATCATCATTTCCACTGACACGTAAAAAATCTAAAAAACAACGCGTTTCTCACGGCTTTTTTGATGAGAAAGTGTGTTTTATGTCTTCCTATCTAAGTTTCAAATTGATTGACGTTGTATACCTATTATAGTCTGTGGTGTGAAATAATACCTCCAGTTTATGTAATTTGGATAATACAGTATTGAGATTTTTGAGTAACAGGTTAGGTCATAGATTGAGATGACATACGCAGGTTCGGTGTGACTTTGATGTGTTTTAGAATAGTTCTGGAATATTTTAGTAGTTTGTTAGGTTAGTTCTACAGAACTCTCTTGTTGAGGTTTTTCATTGAGATTTTGGGTTCAAAATCGCTCCCTTGACACCGATCTCTTTGACTATTAACCAGGAAATATTTTGTTTGCCAAAAACAAAGAATACTGAAAATCATTTACATACATGGGCGTTCAGTCAAAGTGAACCAACATTATGCTTGTGGATTATTTTCAAGACACTAACTACTTACATGGTTGTTACGTACTACTAGTTGGTACGTCTGGCCATATTTGGTAGTCATTATTAAATCATATCTAGGCTGTGAAAATACCCATCCGAAAATGTGTCACAGCTCGAATTGAATGTTGTCAACGTGTTGTTTTTTGCTAGTGCGGTAGTTTTGTAGTTTAAACTGACATTGGCCCAAGCCTTACGGTCGCCATAAAGGGAGTAATAGAAATAGAAATAGTTTGGAGCAATATTTTCGAGTGGTATTTTTGCAGTGATTTCAAGAATCGGGCCCTTGATCAGGTATAAGTTTAGAGTCACAAAATATTATATCGAACGCGTTTGCGTTAAAATATCAAATAGGTACAAATAGAATAGTTTGATGCCGCTAGTGGTGGTGCTAATTTCTTTACCAGAGCCAAAAATTATTTACTTTTTATAAAATTCATCCCTTGTGGGATAAGTAAAGGAGTTACTGTCTATTCAGCCATGTCAAAGATGTAATGCCGGTTCACTATTTTTGAATTTATATATAATATTTTTTAATATGTGCTTTCAGTAGCACTTGATGGTCCTATCGGAAGACCAGCGCTGGCTGCAAGGCCAGCATTATGCTGAGATGGGACCATTTCATGATGCATGTTCTTATGTTTTTTTTTGCTTCTTTTCTTCTTTTGTCTTGATTGATGAATAAATGTTTTCTTTCTTTCTTTCTAATTTTTCCAAAGCCATTAAGACGTATATACATGAACGCATTTGAGGCGTTTGTTATGGGAAATTTACATTAGAGGCAACGATAACCGGATGGCACCAATGCTGGTGGTTAAAGTAATGTTGGTCAAAAGTTGTGATCGGCGCATTCCGGCCGGCGCTTGCGCAATACTGAAAGGTGCGCGTGGATCCCGGCAAGAAGCGCCAATGTTAAGGCGCAGCTATATCTACGACATTGAAATAAAATTGCGTCAAAAGTTTAAATAACAATATTTCAAAAAGCGGTTGGCTTTTTTGGTTTATTGAACATTAACAAGTCGTTCATGATATTTTTATATCTACACTCAGGGACATATTTAGCGGAACACAAAAAAAGTTTGCAAAACGCATAGGAACTTAATGCTTGGCCAGAAAAAAATAAAAATAGTTAAGTACCTACACTTTTTTTGTGTTCCGCTAAATAAAATATGTCCCTGAGTATACATTATTTATTAATTAAAATGAATCGTCGAAATGTATGTACTTACGCAAGATGTACGCGCATAACTTCTAATCTAAACGATTGCACCAAATTGGATAATTAATTTTGTTTGTTACTGTCTGGACATGGTAAATAAAAAATATTTTTTGAGAAAAATAATACTAGAACGGAGGCGAAGCCGCGGACTACACTTAGTTAACCAAGCTCTATTATTGGGCACGACACAAGCAAAGCCCTTTGAGAGAATGGGCGAAAATCTTAGGATTCATGTTATAGGTGATGCGGCTAGCAACCCATCACTATTTTGATTTAGTTAACCTTAAGGTCTTGTTACCGTAAAATGTCTCCCGGTATGAAATGAATACTTACGTGATTTATGTATGTATGTAATCAGAAATACTTCCTCTTAACAATCAATTCTATCTCCGAATTCACTACAAGGGCCATCACTTATCGCCACTCTATCTAGCGATCCAACCGATACCGAAGTGAAATTACACGGAGTGATATTCTATCATTATGATTACAGGTGAGCAATGATGAGCACGAGGGAGAGTAGGTGAGCATTATGTGCTTCGGTTAATAAATGATTCGATTTTCTAGTAGTGGAATCATTCCATTCAAAAAACCATCGTAGCACTGGACAGCTAACCTGACCATACGACAAAGGCCCGAGTAAATGCGGATTACTTGGGGATTCGGGGGTTTTAGTTTTTCTTATTATGGCTTAAATTTCGACGAATGAAGGTGCGACCAAACCGCCGCGTATACGCAGTGACGTGTCGTACCTATGCGTCAGGTTTTCTCATCGTTTCTTCATACATTTTGTTGCGATTCCGTAACGTCACCGTTTTTTAAGCGGCGGTGTGGTCGCACCCTGATGTGATGGCATTGAATGTTTTATACCTTCGAACAGTGAATCAATAATTATTAGATAGCTCGTTATACATTTGATAGGATATGCGAACCCAACAAAAATGACGAATCGCCCCGAATGCTTACTAAGAACTCATCGCGTTTTCATCGGGTATGCTCGGCAAACTCATTTTGGCGACGCCGAATAGCAAATTAAACGTTAGGCTTGCAAATGCTCACTTTTCATACAAAGTTCTATGAAAAGGGAGCCGTTATTTTTGCTCGTGACTATATGTCACACCATGTCACCTTGTATTTTTCGTACAAATTCAAATATTTTTTAACGTTTGGATGACTGTCTTGCAACGTGTGGTAGCAGTAGCAAGGCAAAATGTTTTTTTTTTGGGTCTAATAGTTATTACTTCCATGCTGGTCTGGGAAAAAAGAAAAAACATAGAATGTACCAGTTGCTCTTTTTTTTTCTTTTCATTTTATATGAATAGGAAGGCAAACGAGCAAGTGGGTCACCTGATGGTAAGCGATCACCACTGCACATACCTAGACACCCGCAGCTCCAGAGGGATTGCAGATGCGTTGCCAACCTAGAGGGCTAAGATGAAATGCCTCTTGTGCCCGTAATTTCCCCGGCTGTCTTACTCTCCACACCGGAACACAGTAGTGCAAGCACTGCTGCTTAGCGGCAGGATTAGCGAGTAAGAATGGGCGAAAATTTTAAGAATCATGTTATAGTTATGCGATGCGACTAGCAGTTTAACCCAGCACTATTTTGATTCCTTTCACCTAAACGCCTACAACCATGCTAAACGTGGCCTAGGTCTTACCTTAGGCTCTGTCTACACTAAGGGATATTGACGTGATATATATGTGTAGTTGTTCAATGAACTCTTGATCGGTATGTAGACAACAAACAGTGCCTGCGCGCGCGCAGAATAGAAAGGCGGAGAAAGCGCACGTCCTTGTGATTCGCGCGCTTCCTGCTGCCTATGGGGCGTACTATGGCTAAACACATGACCCTCCTTTACTGTAGTTAGCTAAGCTAGGTATTTATACTACACACATCAAAACACAACACACATAAAAAAACATACACATTACACACACACATACTCATACAACACACTCACACATGACTTTTTTGACATTTTTCTTTTTTCTTTGGCTTTTTTGATGTATTACATTAATACATTAAAAAAGCCTTTGGATAATCATTATCCCTAGATAAATTAGATGTTTTGACTCGGTAGTAATATGCCACTATATTGAAATGTTTTCTAGACCTTTTTGATGAGTGTAGGTATTTAAAAAAAAAAAAAAAAAAAAAAAAGTAGTAAAATTAGACTTGCTTGAAAGGAAATGGGCATAGAGATAGGACACTGTGCTAAGTGGATTTTTGGACGAGTTAGGAAAGTGTACGGTATAGATGCCTATCTCGTACACTTTCCTAACTCGTCCAAAACGGTATACGTACGGCATAGAGTGAATAAATTATTTGAGTCGAAATGTCATACAATTTAATACGAAAAAACTTCGCCCAGCCTGTGTGGTGATGGCTGCACTATGATTTGGTTATTTCCTATAAGCAGGTATTCATTCAATATTGTTTTCGAGATCATTTGTTTTTATATAATAAAAAATTGATACTTTCAAATGAAAGAAGAACATGGCCAAATTGGGTTATATTTTTGCAAATTTGACTAAGGAACCTGAAAAAAATACTCGGGTAGTTACTGTTCTAAAGAACGCTGTTGAATTATTGGAACCCTAATAATGCAAAGATTTTTTATAAACTAAGTACTGGTGAACAAATTGATTCCTGACCCACGGTAGAACGTTCTCACAGTAAACGTTACAATAATTTTCCATGTCAATTCAATGTAACATCGCCACAACATTTACTGTGACAAGGTTCCACAGTGGGTCAGGATTCAGTAGTAGGTTCGATAGTACAGCTAAACATCGTTCTAATAATGACGCCACAAGGCAGATCGTTTGTCTGCCCAGCGTCTAGTGCTTGCGTAACGCCTTAACGACTCGCCAACCCATTTGTTAGCAGTTTCCAGCACATTAGTAATACAACACAGAGACATAGCTTCAAACAGCGCTAGGTACTGGCCAAAAGGTATGTAACGTTTATACAATCCATGAGCTCTTAGAACGACATTCGGGTTTCGCGGGTACTGTTGGCCGATTCAAGTATCAAGCCCATAAAAGTGAGTGCGACAGCAAGACAAACTAAAGAGTAGTTCTAGGAACTCACGGACAGTACGTTGTAATAGGGTAATAAAGAGCAGAAATATACTATATTTAGAAGACGCAGAAGCTGCTTCTTTCTTCGTGACTGTACAAATTTTGATATAAAACGATTGAATATGGTACCTAATGATACTCTCTAGTAGGTAATGTGACGTGGCTTTCAAGACTTATGGGATTGATTTTGTTGGAATTCTGGCCTTATACTCCGCAATCCGATTTCCGAAGTTCGTGTGACGCCATTCCGCTCACACTAAGAGACATAAATTTTAGAGTGAGAGGGACGGCATAGTACGAACTTTGCAAATCGAATTTCAGAGTAGTCCCCCTGCTGGTCTGCTCCGTTTCGCCTTAATTAAAACGTACCCTTACAATCTAAATACGTAATTTAGGTTTGATTAAATTTTTAAATCCATTTCTACATGTATGTATGAGCTACTATTGTCGTTAAGGACGGCAAGGCAGTTAACGCACCGTATTGTTAAGTGGGGCGGTAATATACGAAGCTATGTCTCTGTGCGGTACCACAAGTAGTCGTGTGGTTTTCATTTCCACACGAAGAGGCTTTAGTTTTGCAGAAACTTTGTAAGTAATGTGTCGTATATTGTTGCGAAGTTTTAACACTTAGAAAATATTGTTTGGTTTAGAAATTATTTGTTAGTTTGTGCTAATGATTTCTTTTAATTACTTGTTTTTGTTTTGCTTACTATAGTTACGATACTTACGATGCTTTTTGGTTTCATAACTTAAAGCTATTTCGTTTCTAGAGTAGAAATATGTTATTGCTTTATTTGACAGTTTAAGTGTTTCTCATTTAGTTACCTATACATAATTATATTTAACAATACGTAGGTATTCAGATATCCTTAAGCACCTAAGTAGCTTCTAAAATAAGAAATCAGAATATTTTTAAATGACACGATATTTATATCCATAGGGTTAGTAAATATCTAGTATAAATTTTATACCTAATTACTACTTTAGTTTAGATTTGATAGGCAAGGGAAACTCGGAAAAATGGACGAGACAGGATACTGTACTAAGTGGGTTTTTGGACGAGTTTGGAAAGTGTACGAGACAGGAAGTGGACGAGTTAGAAAATTGGACAAAGTCTATTGTCTTGTTGATCAGGTGGGTGTGTAGACAGAATAGAATGTGGACAAATTAACACTAAGGGTAAAATATACATTAATACAGGCACGCCTCTTTTCCATAGGGGTAAGCAGAGACTACTTTGTTCCACTTGCTACGATTCTAACATACCTCTAAGGAAAGTAAGGAAGTAAGTGATTCACTTGTGGGGAGTGTCACAGTAGTCATCTCTCTCCAGGGTAAAAAAATAATGTTAATAATTCGACAAGACGGACAATGACATCAAATTGTTTCTATCTTAGCGTACAATACATACTTCAAGCATACATACTTCCGTGTATTTGTCAGCTTGTTTGTGAAGTGTTTTCCACTGGCGTTCGTGTCGCCACAGTGTATGTGTTTTTTGTGTTTAGTTTTATAGTTTTATCTGGGTCCCACTGAAAAACAGCGTTGCGGCTTGCCGCAACATTATGCTGAGTGGGATCCATTTTACACCATATCGGTACTTCCTTAGTATATTGTATTTCTCCTTGTTTTATATCTCAGTGTATCGAATGTGTGTAAATAAATGTTTCTCTCTCTCTCTCTCTCTCTCTCTCTCTTACAATAGCTTTAAAGTTATGTAACGACCTAGTATTTTTTGATAGATGCGGTCCAGTTGGGACACACTTTCGATCGATCACTCATTTCTTCATTAGCTATTATTAGTATCGTACGTTATTGTTGGATGCAATAGTTACCTAATTATTACCGGTTTAGAGTAAGCGGCCATCTTGGTTCTGGAGTTTCGTAACTTTTGAGTACTAATTGTTGTGTAATTTGTTTTTTTATACGACAAGGAAGGCAAACGAGCAAGTGGGTCATCTGATGGTAAGCGAGCACCACCATGGACACCCGCAACACTAGAGGATTGCAGATGCGTTGCCAGCCTAGAGGACTATGATCTCTTGTGCCATTAATTTCACCGGCTGTCTTACTCTCCACGCCGGAACACAGCACAAGGACTGCTGCTTGGCGGCAGGATTAGCGAGTAGGACGGTGGCATCAGGAAATTTTCCTAAACAATTTTAAGAAAGCTTTTGTAGTAGTGTGCTTCACCCATAGACACCCGCAATACCAGACAATAGCAGTTACATTGCCGGCTTAATGAGCTAGGATAGAGAACCTCATGTGCCGTATAATTATTTATCAGTAAGGTCTTTTCAATCTTAACTGTCCTGTTTGTTAAACAAAATTCTAACCTCAAAACATCTCATTTATGTTATTACTAGCTGTTGCCAGCGACTTCGTCTGCAAAGAATTCGTTTATCGCTATCCCGCGGGTACTACGCAATTTTCCGGGATAAAAAGTAGCCTATGTGCTATTCCAGGCTTTTTTCTGTCTATGTGCTAAATTTTAACCAGATCCGTTGGGCCGTTCTGGCGTGATTGAGTAACAAACAAACATCCATCCATCCATCCATCCATGCATACTTTCGCATTTATAATATTACTAGCTGTTGCCAGCGACTTCGTCTGCAAAGAATTCGTTTATCGCTATCCCGCGGGAACTACGCAATTTTCCGGGATAAAAAGTAGCTATGTGCTATTCCAGGCTTTTTTCTGTCTATGTGCTAAATTTTAACCAGATCCGTTGGGCCGTTCTGGCGTGATTGAGTAACAAACAAACATCCATCCATCCATCCATCCATACTTTCGCATTTATAATATTATATAGTTAGATTTTAACTATTTCATCGTAAATAATGAAACTAGAGATAAAATATCAGCAATTTATGTACAAAATATTGCCTCAGTTTTATTTGATAACATAATACACCTTATTCTTTGCAAACATTTTGTACATTGAGGTTAGAATTTTGTTTATCAAATAGGACAGTTAAGAATGAAAAGATCTTATATGTATTTTGCCTTTAACTTTTGAAGTCGACTCCTATCTCTAAACTGTGGTCGAGTGGAACAGTAAGTGTTAAAGGTTACGTCATGCTGCGCCTTTCACGGACAGACGGACGAGATCCTTAGGTCACGACGTCGTTACAGTATTAGTTTTTTTTTTCAGTTGTTTAAAGTGACTTGATCGTCGCTTTTGATTAGCACAAGAGTTTATATTCGGTACCTATATGTTATAGGTACTAATAACCCGAACACACCAAGACTTGTTTTACGTTACGGTAACCAAAAACCCTGGTGTGTATGCGGCGTACGCTCGCAGCAGGCTCGCGAGCCCGCCACTCCAGGGTTTTATAATTACTCTCGCTAACTCTTTATTGAACATCACATATAAAAAAAAAACAATTCAAAAGAAAAAAAATTCAAAAGGAATGAATGAGGAGTGAATGATGAGGATGAATTCAAAAGAGTTGCCTTACATATTATATGTTATGCACATTAACCAATGTTATAGACTTTATCTATCGCCTTAGGTTTTACTCCTGTAATGATAGTGTAAGTGATGATAATGTTAAATAAATAAATAAATAAATATAACAATCAAAACAGAAAGAAAGGTATACAGAAGTAATAAGGTAACAATATAGGCGAATGGGTAAATTAATTATTACGAAAAAGTTGTCAAGTCAGTCTGTCAGTCAATGTGTGGTAGGGCAGCTCCATCGTCAAATGTAGCGGGTGCCACGAATGCACATACAGGGGCCTTACCATAACGTCCTAATTCCGACTCAGTTCAAGTTTTAGCTGTCTCTTTTAGTATGAATCTGACAGCGAGCGAACCTAAACTGAATCGCATTAAGACGTCATGGTAAGGCCCCTGGACGCTCTAATTATGGATGTTGATATGCGAGCTCTCAGCCGGCCCAAAACAACAGGGTCGTACAACAGGGCTACATCTCGCAGATAACCCGGCTTGTGACTCAAATAACCCATAAAATTAAGCAACTATTGTTTTCGTTTAATTTTAATCAAACTTCATTACGACATTAACAAGTCATTGTGTATAGGAAGAGCGTAACTCGAGAGTGGTTGCGCAATCCAAAAGTGACCGTAAGTAAATTACGACAAGTTCACACGCTCGTTGGGAAATGTACTGTTTCGTTTGAAGATGCGGCTATTCTTTAATTCGTGTCTGAATGTTAAGAAGCTGTTGATACTCCAATGTCAGTTGGAAAGCAAAACATAAATATAAAGCTATAAGTACATAATAATAAAGCTGAAGGTCGAAAGTCTGTACATGGAAGGTATAAAAAAAGAAATAAAAAACCTTTTTCTACTACACGAGATTTGAACTGGTCACCTGAGAGAACGCACTGTTGAATCCCTTGAAAATCCCTTGTAGGGATAAGTTCGCCTTTGTACATTTGTGTTGTCTTGTATTTACCTTTTTCATGTGATTTATGTACAATAAAGAGTTATACATACATACATATATACATACATACACTGTTATTTCACGCCTTATACCACTAGGCCAAAAGCACATACGCCAAAGTGACGAAATCAACGTACGCTTCAATCGAATGCGACTCTAGCTTCATTCGTATTTCAAAATAAGCTCTTACAGCATTCTGATATCCTGGTACTTAAACTCTCCCTCCGTCTTACGCCTGACGCGAGTTTAACATTTTTTACCCATCCCAAAAAGTGCTCAGCGCCGCTAAAGCAGTTTAGTTTCCACTTCAAAAAACAGTTTTTAGAATTATCGACGTTCTTAATACTCCATAGATATCCCCAATCAACTTATAGATTTGTTACCTAATTTTTTACCATAGATACATAGATAACAAGCAAATCAATTACTGCAGCTATTGTCCAGCAAAGAATCATCAATGTCACGATGATTTTGAGACCAGCGTCGAACAAATCAGTTCCGTTCCAAATGCGCTCTCAAATCTAGGTTATCTCAGTAAATGATAGTCATCGAGGCCTTGTCTCTTAGATAGCAATCATCGTTGACAACACATTGTTTCAAACGGTGCATGTGTCTGTGATTGCGATATATCACTTGTTTAGTAAGGTGAACCGAAATAGAATCCTTTGCTTTTAAGTCTTTATTTATTTAATACTAGCTGTTGCCTGCGACTTCGTCTGCAAAGAATTCTTTTATCGCTATCCAGCGAGAATTTTCCGGGATAAAAAGTAGCCTATGTGACTTTTCTCTATCTATGTGCCGAATTTCATCCAGATTCGTTGGGCCGTTCTGGCGTAACAAACAAACATCCATCCATACTTTCGCATTTATAATAGGTATTAGTTAGATTATTTTTTTCGGTTGCTGAAAAGGTATCCTAGAAATTAAGTAACCAACGAAGTAACGAAAGAAGAGGAAGGATTTTTACATGACTTTTGCTATGATCACTTCGTGTATTTCCTCATAATTTGCAAGGGAGCAAGGCAATTTGAATGGAAATATATTTACTAATGACAGTATCTTTTCATTGAGTTGACTTAGAGGATAGATTTTTTCACAGCATTAAGGGACCGCAGTCCTTATTATTTGGTATTATTTTCAACTTAAGTATACCTTAGGCGTTCCTGAGAAAAAGGGTCTCGACATACGAACGGACAGTTGTAATGTGGTAGGTACATTAAAAATCTAAGTAGAAAGTTATTAACTGACTCAGTTTAAAAGTATAATGCCGTACGCTCATATTTTCCCACAGAAACTCAGTGGGAAGAGAATACTTAAAAAAAAACTCCAAAATGAGTAGTTTTAAAATGGTCACAGATTTATTTAGGCGCGCGAAGTTTCACTAGTAACTTGAAAGACGCCGTTTAATTTTGCAAACATGTCAGGTACTTACGGCAGCTCAGAAGTACCTGAACACTTTAGTAGGTAGGTACCTTGTCATTTTCAATACTACGACGCACTTCAAACTTAACGATATAGTTGGTTATTGCGACAAAGCACTAAAGTGTTCGGCTTCTGAGGCTGGCTGTATGGAAAGGCGCGGCGGCACATTTTACTCAGTATTCCGTTGGCTACCTGATTTATTTCGCTTCGTGTGAATGCATCTTTAACCGCGAGTGTGAGAAAGCCTTTACAACGGTCTAATTTTGAAATCTATTGTTATATTGTATCGTTCTATTTTTGTTATTTTGAAATAATTAGCTACGAATTATTGAGCTCGTGTGATACGATCAATATCACGGATGTGCAAGGTCTCCTTTTCAAATACAATTAACTTCATACAAACACTTTGTATAATCGTTGTAAGAAATGTTGCAATTGGATACAATACCGGATTGTATATGTGGGAGAAGGCATTATAGAGACAGAATCTGATGTCATGCCTGGGTACCGAAGCCCGAAGGAAGACAATTGGAAGTTGTATTTATGTATCCGCGTTGAGAAACTTCGTTGACTGACTCGTGCGCCGTAGCAGTTTATGGTAGTCGACGTTTCGTTCGAAGGTTAACTGGAAGAGATCCCTTTAAGGGATAGTCAAGTCAAAGTCAAAGTCAAGTCAAAAGTTTATTTTGCAAATAGGCCGCCGAGGGCTCTTTTACATGTCTTTTTTTGAATCTACCAGCGCATTCGGAAAGACCATCATTGCCAAGAAGAATGCGCCGCAAGAAACTTGGCAGAAAGTCATTTTTTCAAAATAAAATAGATTTACAATAGTACTTAAATTCTACTTAACTTACCTAATACAATTAATACATTTTATAAAAGGGATGTAAAAGGTCCCTAAGTTAAGATAAGTTCGCCTCTGTACATCTGTTTGTCTCATCACCTGTTAAATTAATGGGATTTATTTACAATAAAGAGTTATCTTCCATGCTGGTCTGGGATCAAAGAAAAAACATAGAATGTACCAGTTGCTTCTCTTCCCGCGCAGATAGTAAAAGCCCATCGAGGGAATGGGCGAAAATCTTAGGTATCATGTTATAGGCGATGCGGCTAGCGACCAACTAGCCCCATCACACTATTTTTAATCCCCTTTCCACCTATACGCCCAACAATCACGCTAAACGTGGCCTTTAGGTCTTGTTATCTTAGGCTCTGTCTACCCCGTTAGGGATAAAGACGTGATTTATGTATGTATGTATGTGTATGGTTACAAGTGAATGCTCGAGTCAGCACCTAGTTCTATAGATGCCTATTTAGGTATACCTATTCTGTAGCGGAAGTTTCAAGCGAGCTTTCCAAAAACAATCTCCTAACAAGCATTAATTTTCCATATACAGGGTGTAAACAGCTTGATACCGTCCGGTAAAAGTGGCACAGACTACTTATGTCTAAGTATGAGAGTGACGTAAGGCAAAACTAAAACAGTCATTTCATGTTATTATCCGATTTAGATGTCGATTTGGGAGTGCTGTTGCGTGGTTCGCGAACTTGATGTTGGATGTCGCAGTGAATGTTAAGAGTAATGCGATACAAAGATTATGCGTCAGTTAGCTAGATTTTAGGTGGAGTTACATACAAACGTATGGAATGTATGCGAGGAGACTAGTTACTGTCGAATACCTATATCTTAAGCATTTATTACCTTATTTCGAATCTTGTAATACAATTTAGATATGGCAGCACCTCTTTCTACATCGACATGACCGATCGCGGACGATTATTATATAGTTATTATATTGGAGACATATTCTTCAAGATAATGTAAGCTCTATACCTACACGTACTAATATAATATTCAAAATGACCTGTGTGTTGTTATAAGCCTGTGCCTCTCTCCGCTCTACCCACAGCACTCTGATCTAAAACCTAGGAGTTACTAGGGCTTAAGGGTTGCACTGCATGTACATCCATACTGTATGGATGTTTGTTACTCTTTCACATCAGAACGGCTAAACATATTAAGGGGGTTACCACAACAGCTTCATGCGTGCCAAGTTATATTCAGCGTAAAGGACAGCTATACAGCCATGTAGTTCTGTCCCTTAGGCTGAATAGAATTTGGCACGCTAAGCGATTGTGGACATCATGGTACCTAAGGCCCCAGCTCCTGCTGCAATCCTAGTGCCTCTTGACTGTCTATGGAGAATTGGAGATACGTCCCTACAAACTTTCGCATTTATAACATTAGTAAAATTGTCGACTCTATTTTTTTAGCATCTCGTTACTCTTTGGCCACAGATCAACAACTAAGCAAACAGTACCTACAAGTGGTTGCGAGACGTAGATCCGTTTATGTGAAATATTTCATGTTTGAATAGCCTATCAAATTGCTGCGTGGGCGGCTCTATCAAGGGTCAAATGTTACTTTGATATAAGTAACAAAAAGTCAAACTTTGAAGTGGAAATCAAAGTCAATTTTGTAAAATGAGTTTACAATAGTAATTGTAGGTCAGTTTATTGCGTTATTGTATTAAGTTTAGCCTCCATTTTATTAGTTACGCATAATTTTATGTGATGCCACAATGATGTTAAATTATAGCTTGTTGCACATCGAATTCAATGATTAACATAATCGTGACAATTAGGTATCTTAGTTCAAAAAACTTCAGTGTGTAAATAGAAGAGTACGTGCCTACGTACGTCTCACCTCTAGTACCTGGTAAGTACATAAGTTATTATTATTATGAGCCTATTGTGTGCCACTGATGAACAAAAGCCTCCCCTCAAGTCCTCAACGCTGCCACTGCTCCCGGTCTGCTGGTGTCAAGTCCTTCAAGAAGGCGTCTAACTCGTCCCGCCATCGCCGTCTAGTTCTGCCGGGCCGGCGGTTTGAGTTAAGCCGGCTACTCACACACCTGCCACAGGGGCAACATTGGAAGCAGGGCCAGAAACCCGTATAAAATGACCTCACACTGCCTACATTTTGCTTAAAAGCAGAGCTCTGCTAACACTGGATTTTATAATAACTTAGCGAATTTGTACGGAGCCCTCAGTGCGCGAGTCCGACTCTCACTTGGCCGGTTTTTTATTCTATCACGGGAGCGAAGCTGCGGGCATAAGTAAGAACCCATCTAAAACAATGACCTAACTTGGTAGCAAACAACTTTCAGTAGGTACGCTCGACCTCATCCGTGTGATAAATGGTTATTCCGAATGGTTCAGTAGGTAGCGTTGTTAGCTAAGGCTCTGCTAATTGACTCCTACAAAGGTTGATATTGACCCAAAAACTATTGAGTGATGGCTACACGTCGTGACGAAAATGCGCTTGAGATATTGTTTCAACGAAGACGCTTGGATGTTTTTAGACAGTTGAAACCTTGCCTTGACGTTTCCTTAATAATATCTAAACAAAAGAATGATTAAGCGCATTAGGTTAGGTAGCACGGTTAGGCCTCTTGTAGGCGTCCGGTATTTTCACCGGACAACGGACCGTTTTATTTGCAGGACTCGCGGTACGGTGTGTACACGCACCGGATACGGACAAGTATCCGGTGCGTGTACACACATCCATTGTGTGCCATACATAGTGGTGGTCGTTATTACAACAGCAGATAACGTAATGCATTATTTGCACGTAACGAACAACACATTATCGAATCGTCAACTATCCTGCTATCATTATTCGTTGTCTGTTGTCAACGTTGTTCATACGCGCACTGTTGCCTGCCGCACTTGGCATAGAAGCGCAAGCGAGTGCGCAACAAATCAAGTAGCTGTGTGCGAGAGATAGCGCTATACGCGCGAGCTCGCATCGCAATCGCAATTCAAATAACTTACTTTTGGTATCATTATTAGCTGTTGCTGTTTGTTGTCTGTCAGTACAATAACAAACAAGGTAACAGAGCGTTGTTTTGCTTTTGTTCCCGTACGTTTTTATTACGCTGCGATCGCGACGAAATAAGTCTAACAATTATTTAATAATAAGTTCACGTTTTGTAAAACAGCAATATAACAGGATAACAGACAACAGTTTACAATAACAGCTATTTAAGAATAACACAACACTGTTATTCATTATTGCAAAACAGCCGTTATTGCCACCACTAGCCATACACCACCGCGAGTCCGGCAAATAAAATAAAAACGGTCCGTTGTCCGGTGAATATACCGGACGTCTACAAGAGGCCTTAGGTTAAGTTTCAGGCGTTTATTTTACCTACTTCATTTGTTTTTGTGTTGTTTGTTTTAGCATTAGTTTTCCGTCATTGAAGATCTGGATTTCACTCACCTATATCGAAAAGCAAAACGGCAAGCCCTTGTCGATAAAAAGGTTGGAATTGGAAATATTTTAATTTTCATAATTAGTAACGCCATCTCTGGCTGAGTAGACGAATCACTTTGGTAATAATAGATATTTGATATCAGATGTCGCTGCGCTACACCGCATGTTAAAATTAATTCGAGATTCCGAGTAAATTATTAAATCCGAATCAATTGTTTACATCTCACTGTGGCAGGCTTCTTGGTGGCTTGAACTTTTAAAAGTTTCAAAATGGTAAACCGTTTGCAAGCAGGTATTTAGCGTATTTAATTCACACAGCGCAGCCTTGTTACAGTTTTGAAAGCGATCGCCTACAATGGATTAAGAAACGTGAACTTCGCAGTTTTATACTTAAGTTTGATCTTAATCTCGAAGTATTTATCACCTTTTTATTACCACTTTGGAGGCTCTATTGCGAGGAGGTACCGAAGTAAAAATGCATTTGTTTTGAATTGAACTGGCTAATTAGGTAGGTACTCTCATTATTTTAATTGAAGGTTAGATCTTGTTTACAGGTAATAAAATCTTCAATCATTTTTGAATGAATGAAAATGTACAACATACATACATACAGACAGACAAAAATTATAAAATCTACTTTTTTGTGTTTATTCCTCCCCTAATCGTTAGCACTCTATTTTTGATGAATTTATTTAAATGTAGACTCGAATTTTCTGCTGATTTATTATATGTATAGACGTTAGATGATAGCTCGATTTGCGCGAGGGTTTATTTAAAGTTTCAATTCAATGTTATTCTTCTGTCTAATGCCCTAGGGTTTATATACATATTAATTGTCCCATAAAAAAATAGTTCTGAATTTGTCATAATTTTCGTTACGTCATGAAACGCTTCATTTATTTCTGAAACACTATTTTTTTAGGATTGATAGTTTAGTAAACTAACTTATTCCAACATTTCCAACACTTCTGAAAAATGCACTTTTACATCTTTTATGAAAAAAATAATGACCAATAAACGAATATAATGACAAATAAAAATTACAGGTCAAAAAGGACAGACAGGACACTGTAATATTGAGATTTCCAAAAAATAAAACCACAAAATATCACAATAAAAAATTTATTATCTATATAACATAACATCGGACCATAACCGTAGAATGAAACGACTGTATATTACAAGTGTAAAATAATATATAGTAGGCTATATTATGGCGTTCACCAAGTACGATACCTGAATTCCAAAATAGGCAGACAAGCAGACATAAAAATAAATTTAATACTATAATTTATTGCGAGTTAAAACATACTTACTTACAAGAGCGAAACAAATTGAACACAACTAATCACTATGAAATATAAAGTTTAGAATGTTCATTCACTTTACCCATTTCGTCTTAGACTCAATGGAAAACAATCGTTACAGCACAAACAAAAGTCGCCCTTATAACCAAGACCAGTGAGGATAGTTTACATCGTGGGTTTAGAAATCAGGCATCAGGTTTTAACATTGTTTACATGAAATCGTCAAAATCGGCTTCGTAGTTACCATACGCATCGTATTGCGTGAGATGAGCCTGCAACAGAAAGGTATAGGTATAGAAAATTTGCAAATAATAATTTATACTTATATTTATATAAAACAGCAGTGGCTTGCCTATTTAAGGCAGTTGGGCTATTTATTGTGCATAATTAGAGGAAAAGGCTAGTTAAGTTCCCTTCGGCTTGCCTTCTGATATACTTGACGCCACGCCACTGTAAAACAGTACAGTGACTGACTGACAGACAACGCACAGCCTAAACCACTGGACCTAGGAACTTGAAATTTGGCAGACGAAAATCTTGAGTATCCAAGAGAAGCACTAAGAAAGGATTTTTTTGAAATTCCCACCGGATAGGATAGGGAATAAATGAGGCTTATATATTTCTCAGTAACTGTAATAACTAGACTCTTCAAATTCGGCACACTTGTAGATGATTGTAACACTAAAACATATTCGCCGGGAAAATGCGATATTCCCGCGGGACAGAAATAAGTGCATTCAACTTCGGGCCTGTTTTAAAAATTACATATTTCATTTGTATTACTTGAGTTATTGTCTACGCGTACGAAGTCGCAGGCAAAAGCTAGTGTATAATAAAAAGTATTTTTATTGGTAAGGCTTGATTTCCTCCTACTCTGACGTCGGTACATATTAATGAATAACCACGATATCTATGGGCCACCGCACAGCGACGCCAACGTCCGCGGCAGATTTAAGCAATAAATCAATGAAGGTCGATTTAGACGAGGACTATTTTCAGGCGCCTAAATTTCGGCGCCTGGAAAAGGCACCGTGTAAACACTTTCGGCGCCATTTTTTCGCGGTATGGTGCCGAAAAAATGGCGCCGAAAGTGTTTATACGGTGCCTTTTTCAGGCGCCGAAATTTAGGCGGCTGAAAATAGTCCTCGTCTAAATCAACCTTGAAGCCTCACGGTACTGTTCGCCTATTTATTCTCATACAACGTTTCAAACAAATAAAAGTAAAAATTAGCCCTTGTCGAAGTTTAGATAAAATAAAAGCTTAAGAAGAGGTCAGTAACAGACTCAGTTAGCTAAGTACATCTAAAGAGCCCACTGTTTCCATTAAATAAGCTTGTAAAGAAAGAGGTCACTGACTGTCCCAGTTACGTACTTCTAAAGAACTCACTGCTTTAATTAAATAAGCTTGCAAAGAGATCACTAACTGTACATACATACATACACATACATAAATCACGTCTTCGTCCCTTACGGGGTAGACAGCAAGGCAAGACCTAAGGCCACGTTCAGCATGATTTTGGGCGTATAGGTGGAAAGGGGAATCAAAATAGTGATGGGTTGCTAGCCGCATCGCCTATAAACACGATTCCTAAGATTTTCGTCCATTCCCTGGATGGGCTTTTACCATCTGCGCAAGAAGACTAGCAACTGGTACTTTCTATGTTTTTTCTTTGCTCCCAGAGCAGCATGAAAGCAACCACACTAACTGTATCAGTTAAAAATAAATTCTTGTAAAAAAATAACTAAGGGCCAATTTTCGTCCATTCCCTCGATGGGCTTTTACCATCTGCGCAGGAAGACTAGCAACTGGTACTTTCTATGTTTTTTCTTTGCTCCCAGAGCAGCATGAAATCAACCACACTAACTGTATCAGTTAAAAATAAATTCTTGTAAAAAAATAACTAAGGGCCACTTGCACGGACCAGGGTTAGCGACTTAACCCCGTGTTAGATGCTAACCCGGGGCTAAGTAGTGTCAAAATGTATGGAACTGTCCAACCTAACCCCAAGTTAGCGATTTAATTTTTTAACTCTGGACTGTGCAAGTGGGCCTAATTATCAGATAAATAAAACCTCGTATAAGGCTCAATAACCGTCTAAGTTAAACAAATGCTTGTAATAAAGTGAGCACTTACATTATCCCCTTCAACTTTTAATTTCGCCTTGCCTTTGCCTTTGTTCGGCTTCTTTCCCTTGTCGTTCTTCTCAGCCTTCTGCTTTTCAATGTACAAGTTGTCTACGGACATC
Source organism: Pandemis heparana (assembly GCA_963854515.1). NCBI lineage: Eukaryota > Metazoa > Arthropoda > Insecta > Lepidoptera > Tortricidae > Pandemis > Pandemis heparana. Next base: position 12,435,059 of record OY978023.1, on the reverse strand, counting down.
TTTATCCTCTTAATATCCAATGATGACACTAGAAAGTCAAACAGATGACACATTATTAGTACATTACCGAAGAGGCTGGAAAATAGCAATTCGTGGTTCGTGGATGTATGTATAGATCGACCGTTTAAATGAGTCCCTCTCTCGGCCCCCTTAGTCGTCCCACCCCGCGCCCCTGCACCGCGCGGGCGAGGACTCAGTTAAGCGGTCGATCTATAGTTATGCGGACGAGCCGTAGCTGTGAGTCCGTCAATTAATACGAAACAATTAACAATTGAATTTATCAGTCATCCTACTAATCTAACTAATATTATAAATGCGAAAGTATGGATCGATGGATGGATAGATGGATGCATGGATGGATGGATGTTTGTTTGTTACTCAATTACGCCAGAACGGCCCAACGGATCTGGATGAAATTCGGCACATAGATAGAGAAAAGTCTGGAATAGCACATAGGCTACTTTTTATCCCGGAAAATTGCGTAGCTCCCGCGGGATAGCGATAAACGAATTATTTGCAGACGAAGTCGCTGGCAACAGATAGTATTCAAAATGAGAAAGTTTATTCGAATTATTATAAACGGGATATGAACCGCGGATATGTAATCGCGGTTCATATCCCGTTTATAATAATTCGAATGAACTTAACCGTGAATCATTAAAAACTCTTATGAGAAAGTTTCTATGTATGGATGGATGTTTGTTACTCTTTCACGCCAGAACGGTCCAACGGATCTGGATGAAATTCGGTACATAGATAGAGAAAAGTCTGGAATAGCACATAAGCTACTTTTTATCCCGGAAAATTCCCGGAAGATAGCGATAAACGAATTCTTTGCAGACGAAGTCGCGGGCAACAGCTAGTCACTCATAAAACTGAAGACCACGCGTGCAAAGTATGGAGTAAATCTAACAAAGTTCTAGCTTTATGTCATTTCATGGAACAATTTACCCAAAAGATAAAATAAACTCGCGAATGATACTCACTTTGAACAATTATATTTTTGACCAGATCGTCGACAAATTCGGGGAACTCCTCCCGGGATTTGTAAAGGTTGATTTTTTTGCATAGAAGTTCAGCAAACTCTGAGAACTCCTCCTTGGAGGTTGGCTCGAAGCTGTCTAGTTTGCCACCGGCGGGGATCTCTGTGATGCCTGGAACGAGATAATTATTTTTTCACACCATCTGTTCAACAATGGCTAGTTATATATCATGTATAAACCTTACTCTAAGTCGTTATAGCCCGTGACATAATACAGTGCTTTATCTCCTTGGTGTACAATCTATAAAGTACAAAATATTCCTTATTTCATTTAATGCATTTTTAGGTAAAACGTAACCCCATGTTATTTTAATCTTACCAACAAAGCTCAAATGACCCGTATTTTCTTTAGAAAAGTTAAGTTTTGAATCTATATCTTTTAAATATAAACAAATATCTCAGGACAATTGACACCAATTGACCTAGTCCCAAACTAAGGATAGCTTGTGATATGGGCACTAGACAACGGATAAACATACTTTTATAGATAAATACATACTTAAATACATATTAAACATCCAAGACTCGAGAACAAACATTCATATTTTTCATACAAATATCTGCCCCGACCGAGAATCGAACCCGGGACCCCAAGCTTCATAGTCAGGTTCTCTAACCACTAGGCCATCCGGTCGTTAAGAACACCAACTTCAGGAAAAATAGAATTTTATTTAATAATAATTAAAAAACAAAATACTTTGTAAGTAAGATTTCATATTTCTAATCTCGGTAGGTGTATGTAGACAGCCAACCATTACTAACTTTAGAATTTCATTCTCGATTAAAGCATAGAATTTATCTCCAATGTGCATGGAAAATTAAAATTAACTGAAAGTAGGTCACACAAACAACAAACAAACAAACAACAAACAACAACAAACACAACAAAACAACAACAAACAAACAAACGTACGTGGAACAAAGTAGTCTCTGCCTACCCCTGTGGGAAAGAGGCGTGACGATATGTATGTATGTATGTATGTAGGTCACACAATTTTCTCTCAGTGTATGTATGATATCATGCTCGGTTAACAGTGGTTTTAGGTAGGTATACTTCATTTAATTAAGTACTGCAAAAACTAGCAAAGTGGACTGACGTCACCCCAGGCCGTTAGTAATATAATTTACACTGAAGTGTATGATAAATTGATAAAACACAGTAGTAACTAAGTAGTAGATGCTGCTCAATGTGGAGAACATCTTACCAAATGTTTCCATAGCTAGGCGGAGATCAGATTCTTCCTGGAGTTTCTGTCTCTTTAGTTTCTCAGCCAGCTTCTGTTCTGGAGTCATCTCCAATTCAGCCGCTCGCTCAGCAGCCAAGCGCTCTGCTTGCTCGCGTTCCAAACGCTGTAAACATTATCAAACAGTTAGTTGAATTGATTATAAGATGATCTCTTCTAGGTTACACTACTGTGTAAGAGCGCGATTAGGAAATGTGCGGAAGCATGTTAAATAGTTACCAGTTTTCCACTCATTCCCCATTTTGCCATAAATAAAACAACAATTATCACATTAATATTTTTTCTACCTCTGTACTTTACTTAAAAACTTAAGTTATTAGGAATCAGTTTCATTGCTCTGCTGTCATTCATAAAATATTTCGTTTGTTTTATAATCAGATCATTCATTATGTGACCTTAGTCGAGCACTAGTGAAATAAATGTGGTATCAATATTTCATATAATGACATTTGGAAGTGTCATCTGGCTGCAGTAATTTATCTGCCAGACTATATACCTAGTAGTCATAGTGAAGTTCAATTTGGTTGGAAAGGCAAATTAATTATTAATTTATGTTATGATCAAACAAAATGATTTATTTTTTCAGTTGACAATGCGCTTTGCTAACTTTAAGACGTAAAATAAACAAACAAATGTACCAAGTGATGAAAATTCATAACAATTTCCTTTTAATAGTTATGAAAGCATATGTAATGGATAAACTGAGAGATAGTAAGAAGACCTTCAAACAAAGTTCATTACAAAAGAACATTACTTAAGCATTTAAGATAAATTACAGATAACAAAACGGGAAATATTTTATTACTTAATAGCATCATTATTGGTGACCAGTCACATATAAGTACAAATTATTAAATGAAAAAAGAACTTTAATATGCTGAAATTAAACCTAAAATCACATAACTGGAACTTGGCAGCTCAGTCTTAAGTACTTCACGATTTATAAAAGTCGGGGCATTGGAGGACATAAAATAAATGCGTTTTCTTAAGATTTGAAATTATCTCTTTACAGTTACAGTGCAACTGGTTAAATCATGACCCACAGCACAGTACTCACATTCACAAAGTAAATGCTATGATTTTCCTCGTTAGTTATCATCAAAAATGTAACAATAGGTAGTTAACTTTATGTATTGTGAATTTTTTTTGAGTGGTCACCGTTTCAACAAGTTCAACCACTTCAATACCCCACTTAATAATCTCTTGGTAAGCAGTTGAGAAATAGAAAGGAGAGGACCAAATAACTAGTACAGAATACTAAAACAGGTTGTTACAACAGTAATAGAAAGTAACAATATTTGGCATCTATATCAGCTGTTTATACTTTACCTATAGATACATATAGAATTAAATGGATGTATGAATATTTAAACAATATTATATCAGTCTTGGATAAGGGAATGGAATTACTTTGAAACTGTACACTGCAAATATTAATATTTAGCTGATCTTAACTCAAATCAATGCCAGGAAAATATCATTAAAATACCATATGGCCGACTCACTTCTTTCTCAGCAATTTTGTCGGCGATTTTCTTTTTGGGCTTAGGAGGCGGCGGAGGTAGTTTTTCCTCGTCTTTCTTTTCTTCCTCCTCGTCCTCCCAGCTCTCCTGCAAAGCACCGGGAGCAACACGTAAGCACTCATATTGAGGTTATACGGAATAATAATGGCAAAGAAAATTCGGCAGAAAACTCCCATGCCGTCACCCCAACGTCACAATAAACATTTTGGCAGCTTCGCCCGTTACCTTGACGATCTCTTCCTCGTCTTCGCCCTCCCATTTATTCGAAGTTGTCAACGTGGTCGGCAATTTTGGCTCGAAATTTTCCGCATCTGGAATTAACCACACAATGACATCGCACTTCTGCTAAAACGAAAATCAATAAATCAACGCAATCTCGGACACTCACCCCACGACTCGTCCATGATTGCGGACACTGTATAGCACCAAATTTAATTTCGTTACTCGTTTCACGTGAAGACAAATCAGAGACAGAGAAATGACTCGCCGCAATGCTTTTTATCACAAGATGTCTCCAGGGTCGACACAGAATTTAATAACGATGTTCACTAGCGGATGTTGTCAAACGATCGAAGCTTTTCTACTATGACAACGACCAGATTGAGAAACGATGAAGGAATGACATAATTTTGGCGAATTCCCAACGCAAATATAATCAAAATTTGATAAGCAAGAATATGACTCCATTGCAGACGATAATTTCCGAATCACTAATAATATCCAATATGGCCGACGGCTTAAGTGTTGCCACTACAATATCTGACAATCGATTGTTGATAATCGTAATAATCGGAGTAAACCAAACCCAGCAAATTTGTTTGCTCATGAACAGACTGCTTTTTTTTACCATAGACACATTTTTCGTTTAACAGTGTGGCAGCACTGTTTTGAGAAATGTCAACGTAAAATGTTGAAGCTTAATTTTGAAATAGTTGACAAGAAACAATTCAATAGTATTTGTTTATTTAAACAGCATTTTCAACAAAATGTAACTTAATACTCTCGTTACTTTACTACCTTTATGAAAGATTTGCGTTACAATGAGGTTCTCTAACCATCCAGTGCTAATATTAACATGCAAACATTTAAAAGAGAGGAGGCGAAGGCTCCTCCACACGATATGGGAAATAACCAGTGGAGTTTTAGTATTTGTTATGTTGCTATTAATGAGACAAGTTATAAAGCATTCTTATTTTACACTGGTACGGCACGAATATCAGACATACGAAACATAAGTAGGTTACTTATTATATTATTAATCTAACACCACATTTTTATAATTTTCAGAATCATAATGCCCGTCACGGTCACAGTGAGCGACTGAATGAGATTATCTACACCCCAAACAATGAAATAATGCAAATCTTCATGACAAATGTGTCAAATAACTTAGGCCGAAGGCTTCGGAGTGCTAAATCAGGTCAACTATAATATAATACAATATTTTAAAAAAATAGTCTAGGGCTGTGATCTAATAATTATTATAATTTTACTACAACAGTGGTTAATAAAAATCAAAAACTAGCTTGTCCAAGACTTTGTCTACGGAGAATTCGTTTCACCAGCAGGAATTAAAAACTATTCTGTCCTTCCCAGGGTCTCAATCGATCTTTGTACCAAATTTGAACACAATTGGTTGAGTAGTTTATGTGTGCAAGCATAACAAATAAAGACACCCAACTTAAAAATATTAGGATAAACATACATACTGATACGTAGGATGTACTGATAGAAATCAGGTAGTTTTGCCACTCTGTTTTCAGAATGGGGACTATTTAAGGGCTTCCCTAACGAATCTGCTGTTGATCAATACTTGGCATCATTAAACAGTTCAAATCCAATTGCTATTTTAAGCTTTAAGGTTTGTTTTAAAATATTTAAAAATATTATTTTATAATGTATTGAATCAGATGCTACTTTATTGACAGAACATAATAAATAAAAGAAAAAAAAATGAATAAGCAATCTTACTAGTCATAGTTATTGGCATAGGTATTAAGTTGTACACCAAACTTGTAGTTAGTTACTAGAACAATAGAACAGTAAATGTACAGTCAGCTTCGTATAATACTAGCCGTGAAAGTGTTCAAATGTATGGAACAAAGCTTTATGTGAAATGTTCAAAAGTGTGTTCAGTTCAGTTTTTTTTTATTTATTTATTTATTTATCTTTATATATATAACATGACAGTTGAAACCATAGTGTTACATTAGATACTTAAAATTAAATAACTATACGCTAAACCTAAACCTAAACTTAAACTAAATACCTACTAGTGACATACATCTCCTACATCCTGCATCTTCTCTAGCACTCTCTTCCATTCCAGATATATTGTTTCTCTTTGATTGCTGTCTGTCATTCTTTGGTTAAAATTTAATAATAGTTTTTTTTTTCATGTTTGCCATTGTTATTTTTATTCTTGTCCTTTGTATTTATTCTGATATTTTGATAGAATAAACCAGCATATTGTTAACTATTACAGGATGTCAACACGACTCTCCCCAATTTAGACTACACTATCAAACTAGTAGATAAATCAGATGTAAAACTTTACAAACCCAAGTTAAAACAAATACCCATACATGAACCCCTTTTTGGTAAGTATAAGTCTCATTTTTTTTTGTTCTAACGCTATCTGAAACTTTTGTCACAATTATGATTTATTTATTTATTTATTTATTTATTTATTAGATTGTAATGTCATGTAACTACATTTATATTAAAAGGTGTTAAGCATAAATTAGTCGGTCCATGACGCCCTGCAAGGGCACACAATAACAATTTATCACTAAAATCTAGGAATACAAAATTTAAATGACAATAATTGCTTAATACGTTAATTTAAATCATGCATTCATTAAATTAAATTTAAAATTAGCTAATATTTATGTCAAGGAGTTTTATAAACAAGATAAAGACAGTTAAATAAAAAGTGTAAAATGAAATAGGTAAAATCCGCATGTCAACCATTACATTAATAATTTAATAATAATAATATATAATTCATAGTAATAAAAAGTCAAGATTTAAATACAAAAATGTCAGTCTTAATTGAATTTATTCATAATATCTTGCAGTCTCATCGTTTAAAAACTCGTTGACGGTATAATAGCATTTCTCAATTAAAAATGTCCTTAACCTATTCTTATATATAGTTATTCGTGATTCGTTTCTGATGGATTCCGGGACGTTGTTTACTATTTGGATACATTTATACTGTGGACCCTTTTTAAACATGGCCAAGTTTGACTTGGGTAGTAGCAGTTTATTTTTGTATTGTGCCCTAGTTGTGCTAACTTCTTTGCTAGCTTTGAATAAATGTGCATGTTTTCTTACAAATAGGGCGCATTCTAATATATAAATCGAGGGTAAAGTTAACAACAATACCACTAGTGCCACAAGTGTTAGATATGTGTATATTGTAGGCCGCATATGCAAATATCAAAGTCCTTTTTGTATTTCGTTTAGGAATTACTGAAGATAGCAGGTGTTTCGCCCAATGAATTGCGTTTGTCACACATAATGGACGCCGCTGTACTTTCCACGATCTACGCCAGTCTTATTACCATGATGCTAAAGGTAAGGGAGAATCCATTCACACATTCACTAAGGGCCTGTTTCACCACTCCTTAACTGTCAGTTATCTATGATTCCGTCTCTATTTATTACTACGAAACAGACAGAGACGTCATCATAGATAACTGTCAGAGAGAGAGCAATCCGACCTGTTAAGGCGACACCAACCGCAAAACTAGCGCCACTTCGGAAATGTTCTTATATCTCGTAAATTAGATCAATTTTCGATAATTTCCGAAGGTTAGATACTAGGGAAACACCTATAATATGTATTACACAAAATTAAAACGGCCGCTTTTTGTTGTGCAAGTTTTTTTGGACAACTACAGAACGACAAATTGTATACATTGATTTAATACACATTATAGGCGTTTCCCTAGTATCTAACCTTTTTTTTTTTTTTTTTATTTTAATAGGAAGGCAAACGAGCAAGTGGGTCACCTGATGGTAAGCGATCACCACTACCCATAGACACCCGCAACCCCGGAGGCATTGCAAATGCGTTGCCAACCTAGAGGACTTAGATGAAATGCCTCTTGTGCCCGAAATTTCCCCGGCTGTCTTACTCTCCACACCGGAACACAGCAGTGCAAGCACTGCTGCTTAGCGGCAGGATTAGCGAGTAACCTTCGGAAATTATTGAAAAATGATTTAATTTAGGAGATATAATTTTATAAAGCTACAAGTTACAATTTACAAGCGGAAGTCTCTTTCTGACCCTATGTGTTAGATAGAGACTTCCGCTTGTAAATTGTAACTCGTAGCTTTATAAAATAGGGCCCTGCAGACTACTCGTAGCTCCATCTAGCGAAATTTCGACGGAAACCCTTATTATTTTTATTTGCTATTATAGTGTTCCCGTTTAAGAGGTTAAAATATTTATTTGCTATAAATCATTCAGGCAACGAGCACCCCCATTCTGCCGCAAAGCAACTCGTTTATTATCGCCTGGACTATAATACTGCACTTCATGAATGTGACGTCTTTAGCGTTCGTCACTACTGCCCTATCACAGGATGGTAAGAACATGTTCTGATGTTGTTTGATTGTTATACGATAGATGGCGCTTACACCGTGTAAAAACGGTCTAACGGATTCGGCCTTTATATGTTTGAAAAAGCCGATTAAAGGTGCGACTATACCGCCGCTTAAAAACCGGCCAAGTGCGAGTCGGACTCGCGCACCGAGGGTTCCCTACAAATTCGCCAAGTTATTATAAAATTCGGTGTTAGCAGAGCCCTGCCCTTAAGCAAAATGTAGGCAGTGTGAGGTCATTTTATATTGGTTACAACAGAACAGTTCTGGTGATTCTGGCTAAAAAACTTAAATTATTCTCTTTGTAAAAAAAGTACTAATTATTCTCATTTCAGAACACAATGCCAACGGGATAGCGTTAGTGGTGTACATTGTGTCCTGCGTGCTCTGCAAGATATGGTACAACACGAGCCACAACTCCATGCAGGTGTTTTTCGTCAGCTGGTTCCTCCCCCACGCGCCCGTTTATCTGTTCTGGGACGAAGTCAAATACTTGGAAAATATTGGTAGGAGAACTGTTACTTAACTTTATTATGTGAAAAGTTCCATTGGAAATTTCAATTTTTTGAAGGAGAAAAGCGGTTCGATGGTTTGTGAACGTGATGCAATAGGATCCTCGTGGACACTAAAGCCTCAAATCATCTAATTCTGAGAGAAGGCCTGTGCCTCATCATCTTCAGATGATATCATACTTAGTTGAACATCACTAAAACGGAGCTGGGGTTGTCAAAAAGTCACCAAAATTGACTTTTTGATAACCCCAGCTCCGTTTTAGTATTTCTTTGGAACTGTTTTTTTTGTGTCGAGAAAACCTTTCTGTCTTCCTTTTTGTCACTTGTGCAAATCTGTTGTTGAAATGACAGAATGCAAATAACGCTGACACCGAATCGCTTCGTGAACAGTACGTTAGTGTTAGCATTTGCACGGATAGTGACCTTTGTGAACGTATCTGCGACAGGCAAAGGCGCTTCCTTCAGTGGCATAGCAACACAGCACGTCCATACCTGCATACCTGTCCTGTTGTCGTGGACGGTGTTTGTGGTGCAGCAGGCCTTCATCATGACGCTAGCATGGTACCTCGATATGGTGAACCCTGGGAGTTATGGCGTGGCCCAAGAGTGGAACTTTCTGTTCAAGGTAATTTAAGATTTCGTTCGAATTATACTGACCCGCCGCAGGTATCATACGGTGCCAAATGTTTCGAGGTTGGTCATGCGTTGAAACTGCATTTAAAAATCAAAACCGGTTAAATAAAGTTTACCGACGACAGTTTTACGTGATAACGATAATTGGTCGCTTTTGGGGGTAGGCTAAGTTACGCCATCTATCGGCACTTGGTTAAATCGCTTAGTATCTGTCAAATCAATCTATCGACCCTCAAAGTGAAGTACCCAAAGTGGTTGCGACAACAAGCAACAGATGTCGCTATTTGCGACACACACTGACGTCAGTAACGTTACGCAATAAATCATGCTTTTTCGTGAGTGCGGCTGGAGTTCATCGATTTATAGACGTTATCATGTCAAAAAATATAATTGGTTTAATATAAAATAAAAATATAACAGAATTGAGAATCGGTTGAAAATCTAATGAGCACAAATTCCTTAGAGGCCATACTTGGTACGTATGGTCCAAGCTTTTCAAATTTTCGTCTTACCATCCTTCCAGAAACAGTATTGGACCAAAAAGCGAAGGGTGACGTTCCACGTGACGGTTGAACAGACGACACTCTTGCTGCGAGACGACAGATTCTTCGAAAAGGGGCCAATGAACTCCCCCATTGTTATCAAGTTGACCAAAGTTACTAAGGTAACGCTTTTTTATAACACAAGGAAGACAAACGAGCAACTATTACCTGATGTAAGTTATCACCACTGCCTATGGACATCCTCAACACCGACGCATTGCGGATGCGTCGCCTGTCTAGGGGGCTAAGGCAAAACAAATTACTTCATGTATCAGAAACCGACCATCTTACTACACCTATTGTCTTACTCCGGAACACAGCAGCGAAAGCGCTGCTACTTGGTGACTTGACTAGATTAGCGATCCAAATGAACCATAGACAAGTCCTTACAACCCGCAAAATTCTGTCATTTAACTATTTATTCTTACTTCTATCTATTCCTACACTTCAAAAATCGAACGCGACTCTAGCTTCATTCGTATTTCAAAATAAGCTCTTAGAGGATCCTGATATCCTGGTACTTAAACTCTCCCTCCGTCTTACGTCTGACGCGAGTTTAACATTTTTTACCCATCCCAAAAAATGCTCAGCGTCACTAAAGAAGTTTTAACATCAAAAATTTTAAAAATGATGTGTTTACTTCGTAGATTGTCAGTGGCGGTTTCAGGCAGCCAAAGGTGGTAGCTTTGGACAATGTCAGTTTGGACGTTTATAAAGGAGAGATCACTGTTGTGCTTGGTATCAACGGCGCTGGGAAAACCACACTCATGTCTGTGGTCGCAGGTACTTATTTTGAATGTTCGAATACAATCGAATACATTTTATGATACGCACTTTAACTACCTACAACAATACAACTAGCACAAGAGCGTGCGAGAGCTGTGTCGCGCGCGATATAGTATACCCATCTCTTTCTAGAACCTAGAACGAACAGTAAGAAAAATACGAGTCTATCTCGCGCGCGACACAGGTCACGCACGCTCTTGTGCTTGTTGTATTGTTGTAGGTAGGTAGTTAAAGTGCGGATCGCACTTCTGCTAGCCGTGCAGATACACATATAGCCGGTTGAAATTATTTCATGTATTCCATTCCATCAACAACAATTTCATTACTACATATATGAATTTTGTAGATTATAGACAAAACTGGGAAGTAAAATTTTGGGTACAATTTTATTATCTATCGTTGAAAGTAGCGCTGTCTCTAGTCCTTGGTGAGCATTAAAATGTTTGACAGGAGTTTGTATTAGTGTCTGTGTGTGAAATAGATGGCGCTGATGATAAAAATTTCATCGTGTCCCAAATTTAGAAAATAAACTCAAAATTTTATGGAACAAAATAGACGTGGTTATTTTCAACCGATGAAAAGTTTTGATGGTCGATTTTAGTTCAAAAGTTTTTCTTTTTTTTAGGCATGACTTCTGTAACTAAAGGCAAGGTGTATGTGAACGGGTTCGACAACACTGCACGTATACGAGAGATACGTAAGACTTTGGGACTGTGTCCCCAGCAGAATTTGACCTTTGAATATTTGACAGTCAGAGAGAATATCATGTTGTTCGAAAGGGTAAGCTACTACAGACTCGGTCATCGTTAAAATAGGATACACGGGTCAAACATATTTCGAGATTTGCGCGATATGTTTTGACCCGATGTGTGAGTCTTTTTCAAGGTGAGCTCGAAGGAAAGATAAAACAGAAATACTTCTACAAATACATGATTCTGTTTTGATAAGTTTATTATGACTTAATTTGCGTTTGGTTATTATAAAAGGCGAAAATAACGACCAACAAACAATCGAATTAGCTCTTAAAATTTAAATCTTTCTTTAAATGGGTTAAAAATACATCATTTCATCGTTACTAAATATTTTACCATTAAAAAAAATATTTTTGTCAACTTGAGACATATTTTTCTGTTTTGTTTCCAGTTGAGAGGTTCAAAGTGTGAATCTCGGTCTTGTGCTGAAAATTTAATTCGGAAACTTCATCTCGAAGATAAAGCAGATTTTTTCATTCACCAGCTTACGACAAGCGGTGAGAGGTGTTTGCAGGTATAAAAAAATACAAAAAAAAACAATAACAAGCTGTTACTTTTAAATATTATACCTTTTTTGTATCGATTCGACAGGTATATTATTTGAATTTTTACGATTTTCGTTTTAGAAAATTCTTTTTCTGAATTGTGTAAGCTGAAACAAACATTTTTAAAAAACGAGTCATTTTTGTTGTTTTTCGAATCCATTTCTTACCATTTCAACACTATAGCCTATATAGTTGTATAAATTCGTCGCTAGGTGGCGTGCGCTCTGGCGGGTGGAGCAGACGTATTGGTGCTTGATGAACCAACGTCCAACTGTGATGCCGAAACGCGTAGTGACCTCTGGGATGTCATATTGGTAAGATACATAAATTATTTTAATAAAAACACCTTTTTTTGTTGACTTGCATTGTCATCCATCCACCATCCAACATGACTGTATCTTTTAAGTCAATCTGACACTAAATTGCGTTAAATTTTACTTACACGATATGACCCGATTAACATACATTGTAAGTCAAATGAAAGCTTGTAAATTATAATAATAACAATACGTGGTTTATTCGTACATAGTCGACCGAGAAATTTACGTTCAATGTATACTTTATTGATGTTTTGAAAAAGGTTTGAAATTCGAAACTAGATGGCGTTAGTAGTGTCTTATTCTGATACAGATTAGGTGTTTTTATCATCATTATGACTGTGACACTTTTTAAGAAACATTATTTCGTCATAATGTAAATTATTACAAAGGACTAAAGATAATATATTTATGTGATGTTACTTCGCAGACATAGTTTGGCTTTTCAAATGAAGTACTTGAAAAGTAGGTTTACTAGCGCCATCTGTTTCTTAATAACAAAACTGACTTTACAGACACTCGTTTTTTTTTAGAAAAACGGTTTTAAATATATTTTCAGGGGCCTAAATAATATATTTTGTAAATATAGGTTCTTCGTGGGAGTAAAACAGTACTAATGACCACGACTTCTATAGAAGAGGCGGATGCTTTGGGCGATAGAATAGCTTTACTCAGCCACGGTAAACTTAAATGCTACGGCACGCCTATGTTTCTCAAGAATGCTATTGGTAAGTATTAGTGTCGCAACAGTTTATAAGTGCCGGCACGTAAGTCTAATCTGACCTTGTATGCGCAGAAGTATAAAATACGGTATCCCTGGGTGTGCAGATCCCCTCCACGTGACTCGTCATCGTTAGACTTACGTGCCGGCACGTATAGGTATACTGTCCTTCAGGGACCCGAACCCAGTAACTTGTGAAATAGAGTCAGCTCAAGGAAAACTTAGCTTTACTGAAGTATAGTCCAACAAGCCCCCCCATGTTCATATAAAATCCTACTAATATTATAAATGCGAAAGTTTGTGACGATGTGACGATGTGATCATGTGAGTGAGTGTGTATGTTTGTTCCTTCTTCACGCTGAAACGACTGGATGGATTTGGATCAAATTTGGAATGGAGATTGCTGGTACCCTAGATTGAAACATAGGCTATTTTTTATCCCGGAAAATTGCATAGTTCCCGCGGGATAGTGATAAACATGTCAATTGCTAATTCTACGCGGACGAAGTCGCGGGCAGAAGCTAGTTGAATTATATTAATCTCATAGTTACACGAACGGATAACTGTCGTATAAAAGTCGAGTAATGTTCGACAATGTTTCGGACTAGCGTTCGGGCGAGCGCTCCTGGAGGAAGGACTACGAATTAGTCCGAAACATGTCGAGCTTGACTCGATTTTTATACATGAGATCCGTTTGTGTAACTTTACTATGATTGAGTCTTTCATGTTGAAAATAATAATCTCAGTATACTTGTCAAAAAATGTGAGATTTCAAGTATGATATGACCCTTCGAAACTCCGTTGGATGTGATGCTAGTTCTGTAGAATTTAAACTAAAAATTTACTCGTTAAAGAAAGAAAAAAAAAGAAAAAAAAGTTTATTATGACAATCACAGTAATTATAAAACAAAAACATATTAAAAGCTACATAAAATTGACAAACCAAATTGAATTGAGTTTTTGATTGTTGATTGATTCGTTTAGGTTCACTTGGTCCACATTTCCATTTTGTTCACATTCCTACTTCGTCCAAAATCCCACTTCGTCCGCAATCAATTCCCAAATCGTCCGCTTCCCATTTTGTCAGCATTCCCATCTCGTCCACTTCCCATTTTGTCAAGATTCCCATCTCGTCCACGTTCCCAACTCGTCTGCATTCTTATTTGGTCCATATTCCCAGTTCGTCCACATTCCCATTTCGTCCACATTCCGAAGAGGACGAAGTGGGAATGTGGACGAAGTGGGAAGAGGACGAAGTGGGAATGTGGACGAAGTGGGAAGTGGACCTAAACGGATTGATTGAATGGAGAATATAATTGTCATTTTAGGCACAGGTTTTAACCTATCGGTGACTCTGAAACACAAGCGCAACATAACTACAGTACGCGATGTCGTAAGCGAGACTTTACCGGAAGCTGTCACCACCAAGATAGACCATAGACGGATACTGTTCACTCTACCTGCCAAGGATCACGAGCTGTTCCCAAAACTGTTTGATACTTTGGAAGAGCGGAAAGAGGAACTGGGAGTAGCGGCAATGGGCGTTGGGATGTCTCTGGAGGAAATGTTTTTAGGGTATAAAACATGCATTTATTATTTTATTTATAGCCTTTTTATTCTGAATTCGCTACAATTTCAGTAAGTACATGTTGTTGTTGTAGTTTTTTTTTTTTTTTTATTAAATTGTCGCGTAATTCGGCGTGCTTTATGGCATGGGCCTCCTCCGTGTATTGGAGGGTTTGGGCTATAGTTCCCACCCGCGCCCAGTGCGGATTGGGAACTTAACACACGCCATTGAATTTCAGCGTGATTGTGGGCGTATAGGTAGAAAGAGGAGCTGGTACGTTCTTTGTTTTTTCTTTGCTCACAGAACAAGCATGGAAGTATAAAAACATTGTCTTAAAATTAATAGGTATGGAATATTTTAGCAGGGCCCTATTTTACAAAGCTACAATTACAATTTACAAGCGGAAGTCTCTATCTAACACACAAGGTCAGGAAGAGACTTCCGCTTGTAAATTGTTACTTGTAGCTTTTTAAAATAGGGCCCTGGTGGTTCAGTTAGTTCCGTTAGTTTGACCGAAGAGCGCAGTAAAATATTTTACTAACGTATTGTTTTAACAGGTTTATTGATGAAGAGGAAGATGACCATTACTTAATTGTTAAAGCGTTCCAAGGTAAGAAATTTAATATAAGTAAAAACAAGTAAAAGAAAAAAAAAAAAGGTAATCACGGTTCACATCCCGTTTATAATATTTCGAAGGAAAAACAAGTCTAACGTATTTTTCATCTCAATTAACCTTTTCGACGACAACGACACATATACATATATACGTCCATTAACCAATCCCACCCATTGTCCAAGCAACCTTCGTTCAATTGGGTTTAGGTTCAACTTGGCATGGCAATAAAGAAGTCCAACGTATGGGTGACGTCTCTTGTATTTGACGTGGCGGCGAAAAGTTTAAAAACCAACGTGTTTTTAGTTTTTATTAGATGTCAATTTGTTCACATTATTTGTCTTCTGTAAAACACCTAATGTCGTCTAATATCTTAAATTGAATGCAGATGTTGAAAGACTAAAAGGATGGGCGCTCCACTTCCAGCAATTGAAAGTGCTTATCAGAAGGAACTTCATTTACATATGGAGTTTTAAATACCAATTTATTATACTTGTAAGTTTAATTGTTTTGTATTTTATCTTTTGATTTAATTAACATTTAATACCTAGCAAATTAATTACAATCCTCTGTTGCTCAATCCTGTTTATCTTCTGTAGGCTTATTATCTAACTCGCTCGCAATCGCCATCGTGTTCTTTTTGACAGTTCTTGTATGAATGTGACAGCTAGCTGATTCCGATGCCAATTGTCAGCCCATACATGAGTTGTCAAAATTAACACGATGGCGATTGCGAGCGAGTTAGACAATAAACCTACTGGTTTAGCTGCCCATTTATGCCCGCTTAATTTGGCACCTATTTTTCTCAGCTCTTCTATTAAAGCATTGACATACATGGATCCGTATCATATTTCTGCCATAATATCATTTTTAGCAATCCCCACCGCACGTGGACACTCAGATTGATAACGATGCGTTGCTGGTTCTTTAAGAAAAGAGTAGAGTACGCGCGCGATCTGAGCCACTAGTGTAAGTTTTCGCATATAAAAACGTCTCGAACGCGTTCATGTAAACGTCTCAATTACTATAGAAAAATTGGCATCGCCACTTGCGGATCGAAATGGCAACAAACTGTTCTCATAGTATTTGACATTTTAACGCAAACGCGTTGAGACGTATTTTGTGACCGAAAACTTGTTTACACTAAGCGTACTGAGTGTATGTAGTTGGGGTACGAGGCGGAGGGCAAGGCGAGTTGTGTCAACAGCACCTCCTATCGCGCGCGTACTGTATTGTTCCCTCCTTTCTTTTACAGCAAGTCATGGTACCAGTTTTGGGACTCATTGTGGTCACTGTTACGACGAATGCTACCAGTGTACGCGAGGTAGCCAGAGGAAGTTTGCCAGAGATAGAAATAAATCAATTTGACACTTTAGTCTTGAACGTTGGAGCGGGACGGAGCGCTGATCTGGAACGTTTCAGATGGTCACATCCTGGTGTGAAGGTTGTGAGGTCACGGAGGGTTCCAAAGGGTATGTATAAATATAATTTTCAGCCGGTAGATGGCCACTGTTGAACGAAGGTCTTCTACTTAAACCGACAAATGAACTATGACCACCTGCGTCCACCGGTTGCCCGCAACTATTGGAATGTCAATAAGAGTTTTTAATGATTCACGGTTAAGTTCATTCGAATGGAATGGATGGTATTGGAATGTCGTCTGTCCACTTAGTGGGAGGCCTGTCGCTGCTTCTTCTAGTTCAGTGTTTTTTAACCTGTGGTCCGCGGACCCCTGCGGGTCCGTGAGTATACGTATGGGGGTCCGCAGTCTCATCTTTAGACCACTTGACAACAATAAATAAATACTACCAAAATTCTCATAACATATTTTTTTAATTAGAGAGGTCCTTAAAAATTGTGTCACTTTTCCTAGGGGTCCGTGGCTGAAAAAGGTAAAGAAACATTGTTCTAGTTCATCGTTGCCACATTTACATTAAATATTTTCGTACCTACATATTTAACAGGGTAAAAAAAAAAATCTATACGCAATTCCGTAGTAGATTTTGTAACATATCGTTTACTGATTTTTAACATGCTCTCGAAAAATTACTAATCTCTTTCCTATTTCGTCATAATGTAGAGCAATAATAGTTTTGAATGATTCACGTTTTTTACGCGATGTAGACCTTTTGAAACGTTCGGCTACTCGTGATCATGATGCATTAACCTCGAAATATTGGGAACACGATAGGGGTTCTACCGTATTGTACCTATTTCAGATTTTGTAAAATACGCGTATACACACGACAACAGTTTACTCCAAAACATCATGGGAATCAACATGGAAGGCAACCGATCCAGTATATATTTGAACGTACATTCGCTTAGCGATGCCTCGCAGGCCCTCAATATGTTTAGCAACTTATATATGTCCTCGCAAATGCCTGATAAATATTCACCTATAAAGACTAGAGCTGAGAATACTAAGAAAGTGAAGTTGTTCATACCTAAGGAAAACATATTATGCCTGCTTTGGGCTATGTGGGTTACAATAAGTGAGTACATACGTTTGATGATGCTTGGAAAAAAAGTGTACAGTAAAAGACAGATTTGATACATTTGTATAATTGCTGTGCCGGCACGTAAGTCTAGCGATGACCTTGTATGCGCAGGAGTATAAAATACGGTATCCGTGGGTGCGCAGATCCCCTCGACGTGACTCATCATCGCTAGACTTACGTGCCGGCACGCATACAGTTCGTTGTTATGATTTTGATGGATTTCATGAAATATTTAACTTTTTTAACGGTTTTTTTATTTTTAATTATTCTGATTTATTTTGGACGGTAATAGTAATTATTATTTTTGTATGAAACAATAAAATCCCCACACAATAACTTATTAATTACATACCTACCCTGAAAATATCCGCACTCAATTTTCTAGCACCTTATATAATCATAATCTAGATTATGTCGTTTAGTAGTCGACCCATCTCACACATCTTATTCATCTAATTTAATTCATCTGATTACACAGTCAACAAAAAAGTGTATCTTATTTTTATTTTAACAAATTATGTACTTTTTTCAGTCATAACTTTACCTCTTACCCCGTTCATCGGTATATTGATACGCGAATACAAGACATCGATTCGCTACACCCATTTCGTGGTCGGATGCCCCTTCAGCCTCCACTGGGTCGCTAAAATGATAACTCACACGATTGTATTCCTCACTATCATACCTCTTGCTGTGTTCATGTGCGCCAGATACCTGGATTTGGAGTCTACGTTGTCACAGGGTGGATTTCTAGGTTAGTATACCTATGAATTTAACATTTTGAACACTTTAACCTTATATTTTTAGATTACTAGCTGTTGCCTGCAACTTCGTCTGCAAAGAATTTGTTTATCGCTATCCCGCGGGAATTTTCCGGGATAAAAAGTAGCCTACGTGCTATTTCAGACTTGTCTCTATCTATGTGCCGAATTTCATCCAGATTCATTGGGCCGTTCTGGCGTGATTGAGTAACATGCTAATATCCATCCATCCATACTTTCGCATTTATAATATTAGTTAGAATAGATGAATATGACACCTATAGGTGTTTTTGGCGTCTACAAGGTTAATGAAAAGGTGAATACTGAAATTTAGTAGTTATTAACTCATTATTTGTTTAATACTGTCCTGCTTCACCACTCTTTTTTATGATTCTGATCTGTGTCATCCATATCTGACTCTTAAGATATCGGGAATTTAAAAGAGATTGGAGATGATCTTTTTTTGTTTCAGCTGCTGTGTTCATGGCACAGCTACTATTTATGCCGGCATTTTTATTGCAGCTGTATGTGTTGAGTTTCTTTCTGAACGAGGAAAGTGCTATGTCACAAATATATATTATGTCCATTGCTTTGGGTAAGTGACTTTAATTATTGTAATCCTTGTACTAGTTCACAACTCAGTTGTACGAATTGAATGTATGTAAAATGCCCTAGCTCTACTTTTTAACAAACTGGTAGGTTAAGTAAAAATATATCCTAAATACCTTCGAGAAAATGTTGAATCCAGAGTATCGATAGTGCACAAAATCAGTACGAGAAATACTCCGTTTTATCTGGGAAAGGGTGGGTGTAGAGCGATATTTAGATAATTGTAAAATCCAGCCACTCAGACAGCGACAGTACCCCACGCCTCTTCCCGAAGAGAGAGGTGAACGATCATCGATGGCTGATGACGTAAAGTCATCGCCTTTCTCACGTTCAGGGCACCGCGCCACATCTCATCAACGTGGATGGGGTTGGCTCACATTTTGTGATTGCCTAGTGAAGAGCTTACTATAGAAATGATCCTATGAAGTAAGGTCTTAGTGTAAATTGGCCGAGCGAGGGAGGTCATTATTCTGGGAAAAATCTTAACAGCGCGATGTAGGATTTTGTATGGATACGCGCTCGGCGGTACAGCGACATCTATTGGAAAATCTCGGAAGCACTATTACTAGAGGTCGCGTTATCGCGTATAAAACAGCGCATCATACTTTTTAATACCACGTGACGTTCCGGTAACAGTGTTTGAACAGTATTGAAATAAATGAATGCTAAATACCTAAAATAATAAAACTCTATTTATCTATTATTTTCTCAAGCAAGGTTATTAATAACATGGGCTTGTTTTTAAAACATTAGTGACGACACGACAGTCAATAAATAAATAAGAAACTGTTTTTGTTAAACTATGAATAACGGAACGTCAACGTGGTATTAAAAGTAACAGAGAATCTATAAATAGATTACACGCGATCTTAATAGTAATTCCGACATTTTCCAATAGATGTCACTGTACCGCCGAGCGCGTATCCATACACAATCCTACATCGCGCTGTTAAGATTTTTCCCAGAATAATGACCTCCCTCGCTCGGCCAATTTACACTAAGACCTTACTTCATAGGATCATTTCTATAGTAAGCTCTTCACTAGGCAATCACAAAATGTGAGCCAACCCCATCCACGTTGATGAGATGTGGCGCGGTGCCCTGAGCGTGAGAAAGGCGATGACTTTACGTCATCAGCCATCGATGATCGTTCACCTCTCTCTTCGGGGAGAGGCGTGGGGTACTGTCGCTGTCTGAGTGGCTGGATTTTAAACCAATTTAAATAAATAATAAACTTCGCTTGTTACGCTACCGCGTGTTTAGATAATTTATAATATTATATTACTAGCATAATATATTATGTTATATTATGTTATGTTATGCTAGTAATAAAATATTTTTTTTATTTTTATTTTATAAAGTAAAGTAAAGTTCTACGAAATTTATTTAAGAATTTAGTACGCGTTGTCTTCGGTTATCTGTCCGTTTGTTTCTCCCTGTGACACAGCTCTACATTAATTGAAACGTAAAAAAGACACTTGAAAAATTAAGGTCATCAGCAACAAAAACGTGGTTTTTCCCTTTGGTAAATACAAAATTCGTCTCATTCCATCCCTCTCACTCTCCCATTAATTATTATTGGTGTGAGCGGAATGGCATGAAACAAATTTTTAAGACCTTGCTGCGTTGCGTATGCGACTTATTTATAGGTTCGCGACAAACATTGGCGCCACTGTCTCATTTTTGTCTTCTCGTGATCAGTTTAAATTTTATGTTCTAGAGACAATTTTAGAATCAAAATGAAGGAGACTTTAGAGGGTAGTGTTTATTTCTTAAACGTCTTTGAATTTTCAGGTTTTTCCGGACCTCTCATACAAATATTGTTGGTATATTTAAGCGGAGAATCGAACTCGTATGTGTATTGGATGGAGTTTTTCACTGTTATTGGGAGACTCAGTCCAGTATTTACACTTAGCGAACTAATTGCGAAATTCACCTCTACCGCTAGAATTAAAGCTTACTGTGACCAAAACGATCGCTACTGCAACTACTTAATTTCCGATGATTTTAGTTCCATAACGTTGAAAAGAATTTGTTGTGGTTAGTTACTTTAATTAATAGTTGTAATAAATAGGCGATAGCGGCACACACCTATATGAAATAAAATTTTGTGACAACTAACGCCATCTAGTGTGATCTATATGAATTAGTTTTTGGAAGAGCGAACCCATAAATTCCGTTTTTATCGATCTTATTTTATTTCCAGGCCCTGATAGAGAAACTTTTGGATATTTCTTTTCGTTTTCTTCGTTTCCAGAAATATTTACATTACTATGTCATAGTATATTGTATTTGGTAAGCAATTAAACAATAAGCGAATATATCGTTAGATTTTGTAATGGATACGAGTGAAGTTCTGCAAGTAAAGCAAAGACTTTATTTTGAATAAAACAGCTAATAATCTCCGGTATATAACTCAATCTCCGGTATATAACTCAATAAATTTGGTATTTGCTATCGAAATAACTTCAATATACTTACCTATGTCTGTCTTTTCGAAGTCCTTAATCATTAGCACATGTGATAAGTAGCATGACGAGGACATCTAAATCAGTTTGTTTACTCGTATTAGAATAATATTGGCAGAGACACGATATATTTTTATCAATTCTATTTCTTCAACATGAAACTACCGTGAGACTCAAACATAATTACACAAAAGGATAACTCACGTATAAAATCCGAACAATGCTCGACATATATTTCGGACTATTCCGTAGTCCTTCTTCAGAGAGCGTTCGTTTCGCTGCAGCCGGGGCGAGCGCTCTCTGAAGAAGGACTACGGAATAGTCCGAAATATATGTCGAGCATTGTTCGGCTGTTATACGTGAGTTATCCGTTTGTGTAATTTAATGTAATTCTATTTTTCTAAATATAAATGTTAACCGACTTTAAATATAAATAAAGTTGTAATTAGTCAAAATATTTTTTATTAAGTTTGTACGAAACCAACTTTGACTAGTGCATCTAATAAAAAATGTCATAATAGATTTAAAACCGGCGAATATCTCGACATATATAGAGTACCTACGTAAAGAACATTGAGACGAAACTACTCTTCTTTTTAAGCTCTTTCAAAATAGGTTACTTACATAATCTGAAGTTGATGTTTTTTATGTTAATTTTTAGTTAATCCTAATAGCAGTGCAAAACAGACGCTTACAAAATATTCTTGGGCGAATGTTTAATTTTAATTACAAGGCTAAGAGGCACGTTTATAGTGATCTGAATATTTATCACGAAAAAGCAAATGTCAAGCGCATGATGACATGCGGTAAGTGATTAGTTACGTTTTTTTAAGCTACTATCTCGTCTGGCATATACGTGCCGGCACGTAAGTCTAACGATGACGAGTCACGTGGAGGGAATCTGCGCACCCACGGATACCGTATTTTATACTTCTGCGCATACAAGGTCATCGCCAGACTTACGTGCCGGCACTTATACCTCGTTCCACCTTGCAATTAGTTTCTGTCATGTCATCAGAGATGGCGCTGTATACGAAAAGTTTACATAAGTAAATAAAATTAGAAATATAACGAAAAATTTAATTTTTTACTTCTCATTCGAATAAATATTACAATTAGGATTAAATTAGTTATCTTCTACATAGTTGTGTATATTTACTTAGAGAAAGGAATATTTCTGTTTTTGTTTCACTTCAGAATTATTATAAAAATGATAATTAAGTGTTATGTGTATGTTCTCTTTTTTACAGTAAGGACTCCTCAAGAATGTGTCGGAGGTAGGTATCTTATTTTAATGATCATTTGTCATAAGGAGCTAGAAAAATAGGTGCCGATATTATAAGGGTATGTAATTAATAACCTAAGAATCAATTAGAAAAATAAATTATTTCAGTTTTGTGAGGTAATATTTTTTTGTTTCATACGGTCCAAAGATAATCATCCGTGCATTAGACACTGCAATTAATTAAGTATGCGTTAAACTAATTAACAACGATGAAAATGTCGGCATCTGATTTTCTAGCACCATGTTTACTGCTTAATTAATAGTGTAGGTACTAGGTACCTACCTGGGTAATAATACAAGTCACCTTTACAACATTGAAAACGCGTATTCACTAAGTTTAGCTTTACTTAGGATGGTAGCACTTCGTGCAAGGGCCGTCCGGATCGCTACCACCATCTTAATTGCTAATAATCGTAATAATCGTGTTTTTGTGCAGAAAAACCACCTGAGAGAATTCTATTGGTGGATGATTTACATAAGAAGTATATCAGTCTGTGCAAAACTACGCCTACGCACGTATTGCGAGGCGTGAGTTTCAGCGTTAAAGGTGGTAAGCAAAACAAAGGTCACGTTCGTTATCCATCCGTAAAAAAAAAAGTGTGCGTCTCAGAACGCCCGACAGAAGTGTATCTATGTATGTACTTACCATAAAACTCTTTATTGTTCTTCTTTGTTGTTTGAAGTGATAACTTAAACTAATCTAAGTTACTAACAGTATATGTCTATCGCACACTAAACACTAGTAGAGAGAGGGGGAAGCGTCTGTCCGATATACGACTAGCGCTGTGGGTTAGAGTGAGAGAGGAAGAGCCTGCCTACTGCTGCCGTATGCGACTGAGAAAGGGAAGCCAGACAGACTGGCGCCGTAACGCGTTACGTTACAAAGCGGTTTACCCTCCCATAAAAAGTTATCACTTCAAAAATCTGCTGAAATATTCGGGTGCAATGCGAAGCCGCGGCTGACTAGCGAAGACTATAGGTATAAATGGTGTGCATTACAGGGGAATCTATAGGGTTGCTGGGTCCATCTGGGTCGGGCAAGACCTGTGCCTTGGCCATGATTGCTGGACGGCAGTCGATCACCAGAGGCGATTGCTGTGTAGATGGATGGTTCTTAGGGATGCAGAGATCGGAGGTAAAGCCTTGTAAAGCTCTTCGATTCATGAAATAAGCTAAAGTTAACTCACTTTTGGTAAAGTAGCATTTTCAACATGAAACTACCGTGAGACTCAATCATAATTAAGAAAACGGATAACTCACGTTATCAAAGCCGAACAATGCTCGACATTATCTTTTGGACTAATCCGTAGTCCTTCGTCGTCCTTCTTGATCCTTTATTTTTTCGTGAGTTATCCGTTTTCGTAGTTATGTTTAAAGTAGCATTTATTTTGTATTCTGATGCTTAATAAAATTAGACCTGGGTCCAAAGGGTATAAATAACGATTTTACGGAATTTATTTGCGAAATTGAATTTGAAATTTAAAATGAACTTTGCCGTAAATGAAAACATCGTGAAGAAACCTGGATACACTTGCGATTTAGTTCAACGGTGATGATTTTTTTTTAGACCGACAGCTTAAATGAGTCCTCGCCCGCGCGGTGCAGGGGTGTGGGGCAGGACAACAAAGGGGGCCGAGAGCGAGAGAAGTGCGAGCGGCAGGCGCGTTACCCGCCCGCACCTCTCGGTACCCTTTGTCGTCCTACCCCGCGCCCCTATGCCGCGCGGGCGAGGACTCATTTAATAATCTATAGGTTCGCGTGGGAATTATAGCGCGAGCCATCTCATTCTAAGAGGCCCATGCCTAGCAATATAGACGAGATGAGATGAGGTAAATTAAGTGATTGTATTCGTCAGTTATTGCATAGTTGCGGTTACAGGTAGCGGTACTGCAAGGCTAGCAAAATAGACTACCCGTTTCTTTCTAGAACGAACAGTAAGAAAAAGATGGGAAGTCTATCTCGCGCGCGACACTGCTCTTGCACTCTCACATGCTAGCCGTGCTGGCAGTCCGATGCGAGTGCATTATGAAATAGACTAAGTACCTAGTGCATTTCGATGCATACTGCCAGAAACGCAAATTATCATGCTTTCATTCGTGAAGTACCTTATAGGCAATAGACTAGATACGCAAATGACCTCATGTAATGTAAATTTACTTTGTGTTTTTGCAGTATATTTCGAAGGTATCATTAATAAAATGTCACGGAGGTCTTGATGAGTTCTACACGGGCTATGAAAATTTGAAAACCCTTTGCTTGCTGCGTGGGTATAACGAAAGCCAAGCCGACACGTTCACTGTGAATTGCATGGCGTATATGGGTTAGATATTGTTGAAATCTCGCTTTTTATTAGATTTCTGATTATTATTAGTTTAGATATCATAAATCGTAAGCTATTATTCACAAATGGTAGTATTCTTATGTTCGAGGCCTGTTATTTCACTAGTTTCTTAATTTAAGACATAAAAAATGTCCATTCAGTCAACGAGAATCCGTAAAAACACGGAACAAGGTAAAATTTTCAAATGACACTCGTTTTTCCAAGCCTTGCTTGTGTTAACTTAACACTCGTTTGCATCTGCACTGCAGACGTGCATTTTGATATATACGGTTCTAATCTTATTATTATTATAATAGATATGGGATTGGGGAAAAGCGACATCTACGTTGTCATAATTATAACAACGACACTTTCCATCTTCTTCAACATCTTCCTCTTCGTTATTGTTCGCAAGTGCTTCGCGAAACAAAACTTGTCTTAAAAGACTTAGGGCCTGTTTCACCATTTCTTAACTGTAAGTTATCTATTATTCCGTCTCTATTTATTACTACGAAACAGACAGAGACTTCATCATAGACAACTGACAGTTAAGGAGTGGTGAGACAGGCCCTTATTATTAAACTTGTTTATTCATCTAGGTTTGGAGCACCTAACGCACACTTCAGTGCGTTTGTACAGCTCTGGTTGTGCTCGGCAGCTGAGGCTTTGCGTTGCTCTACTGACGGCTTCACCAGCGGTGTTGCTAGACGAGCCGATGCGTTCCGTAGACCCGCACTCGCGGCCGCTTGTGGCACGAGCGCTCGCGAGACTCAAGAGAGAAGGGAGCGCAGTCGTCGTCGCTGAACAGAGGTAACTTTGATACTGGTCAATCAAGCTGTCATAGACTACGCCGTTCTACTTATTGACTGTCCTGGCAGTTCTGTTGCTTGAGATGGTTCTATCCGGGGACCCTAGGCTAGGGGGCTAGTTGCACGAGAGCTCGCGAGATTCACGAAAGGAGAAAGCGTGCCGCTGAAGTTATTTTTAAGCCAATTGCCAATCTTTAACTTTATTTTGTTCAAGCTTTTATTTAACTGACACTGTTCATAGTTATGTAAGTTGTCCGTAATTAGCTGAACATTTTGCGATCACTTAATTTTATTCTCATTACTTTCTAGTCTGAACTGGCGGGATATCGACACGCTGTTTTCGCGCATTGCAGTTTTTACTAACGGCCAAATATCTGCCATCGGTTCGAGTAGTCATATTAGAGAAATGCTAGCTGATGGGCACACTGCGCGCCTTAAACTTAAATTAAAACCTATTGGAACTTCTACCAGCGTAGATAGCATTTTAGATTTGGTTTCTGATGAAGATGAAACAGCAAAAAAGGCACTTAATAAGAAGCGTAAATTAGTGATCCCAGCCACTAGGGTACTTTTTAATAACCCTGAGAGCGAGTTTAATAGCGACAACGACAACATAGATGATGTAAAAAGTGATGGAATAAATAAACATGGAGAAAGTTCTAGCTCCCGAGCTGACACTTCTAAAAAAATCAGTCATCAAGCGGCTAGAGATGAGCGCAGGCATTATTTGACATCTCGTCAGACCTCAGAAAATACCGAAACCGAAGAAGCCGATCATATCGAGGAAATTAAAAAGACTTACAGAAAAAGTAAGCATAATTTAGTCAGAAGTCAACCAGGTGATGAAGAAGAAGACAGTGATGACGTTGCTAATCTAGATAGCTCTCAAAGTAAAACTTCTACAGGAGTCAGCCAACAACAACAGCCAACGACATCTCTACAGGACTCAGAAAGTACCAAAACCGAAGAAGATAATGATACCGAAGATATTGAAAAGAGTTACCAAAAAAGCCGTCATGATTCCATTAGAAGTCAACGTGATGATAACAAAGAAGACAATACTGAAATTGCTAATCCAGATAGCTCCCAAACAGAAACTTCTACAGGAGGCAGCCAACAACAACAGCCAACGACATCTCGTCAGGGCCCAGAAAGTACCGAAACCGAAAAAGAGGATGATACTGAGGATATTAAAAAGAGTTACCAAAAAAGTACTAACGTTGCTAATCCAGATAGCTCCCAAACAGAAACTTCTACAGGAGACAGCCAACAACAACAGCCAACGACATCTCGCCAGGGCCCAGAAAGTACCGAAACCGAAAAAGATGATAATACTGAGGATATTAAAAAGAGTTACCAAAAAAGTACTGACGTTGCTAATCCAGATAGCTCCCAAACTGAAATTTCTACAGGAGACAGCCAACAACAACAGCCAACGACATCTCGTCTGGGCCAGGGCCCAGAAAGTACGGAAACCGAAAAAGACGATGGTACCGAGGACATTAAAAAGAGTTACCATAAAAGTACTGACGTTGCTAATCCAGATAGCTCTCAAACTGAAACTTCTACAGGAAACAGCCAACAACAACAGCTAACGACATCTCGTCAGGGCTCAGAAAGTATCGAAACCGAAGAAGATGATGGTACCGAGAACATTAAAAAGAGCCAAAAAAGTACTGACGTCGCTAATCTAGATAGCTCCCAAACTGAAACTTCTACAGAAGACAGCCAAGAACAACAGCCAAAGACACCTCGTCAGGGCTCAGAAAGTACCGAAACCGAAGAAGATGATGGCACCGAGAACATTAAAAAGAGCCAAAAAAGTGCTGATGTTACTAATCTAGATAGCTCCCAAAATGAAACTTCTACAGGAGACAGCCAACAACAACAGCCAAAGACATCTCGTCAGGGCTCAGAAAGTATCGAAACCGAAGAAGATGATGGTACCCAGGACATTAAAAAGAGCAAAAAAAGTACTGACGTTGCTAATCCAGATAGCTCCCAAACTGAAATTTCTACAGGAAACAGCCAACAACAACAGCTAACGACATCTCGTCAGGGCTCAGAAAGTACCGACACCGAAGAAGATGATGGTATCGAGGACATTAAAAAGAATTACCAAAAAAGTACTGACGTTGCTAATCCAGATAGAGCTCAAAGTACTAGTGATGAAATAAAAATATCTGCGCCTGCCAACGTTTCAATAGAGAGTGTAGATGTTATAAGTAATAAAGTTGAAATGGCTCAAGCGGATAGCACACAAGGTGATATTGCTAAATCGGATGGAAAACTAAGTACTACTGATCAAACAAAAACCTCTAAGTCTGAAACTGCACAGTTACAAAAATTAGAAAGTAAAATAAATCAACTTGTTACTTCTCCAGCGGTAATCGCAGAGAATATTCAAGGTAAAAAAGACCAAGTAAGTGCTTTAGAGGATCAACAGACAATCGATCAAATTAAAATGAACAAAGATGCCAAACTAGCGGAAGCAGTAATATTAGGGGATGACAGCAACATGAGGTTTCTTAGAGATAACAGTGTCAAAGGAACGGTATACGCTGACCTTGCAAGAGGTAAGTAAACTAATGGATTGTTTCTCACTCTCACCATGATTATGTTTTTTGAACTGTAGACTACTTTATATTCTTTATTTTTTAGAAACAATGAAGCGCAATGTTATATCGCTAAGTAGTGTACAGGCCTTGAAGACTGACTTTAAAAAGGAGTTTCCAACAAGCAAACTTGCTGATGAGCATTTGGTAAGATCATGTACTTAATGTAATTAAATAACATATAAAAAGTTTTTTAAGTTTTCCTGTGAAATAAAAACAGTGTTATCGATCTAAAAGGATGCTAAATTTGGCACTGATTGTCACTTGCTAGTCAAATCAATTCCACTAAAACATTTGATGTTCACTGTTAAAAGTAAATTACATTCCGAGGGTGGTGAAATAAAGAATGTCCCAGAACGTAGGACCTTGTCGGACGAGCCAAAGGCGAGGGCAATAAACATGCGACCTGAGTATGTTGTACCCGCCATGTTTATCCAGCTGTTCTCTTCAGATTTTAACTTGTCATATTTCAGTCTATGCTCCATTTCCAAATAAGAGGTGATAATACTATGACCTACAGTTCGATGTTCAGCAAACTAGAGAAATTAAAGAAGAAATATGAAAATATAATAGAGGACTACACATTGAGTGAGATTTCTATAGATGATGTTTACAGTATACTCGCTAAAGACGCACTTGATTAGTGTATGGTTTGTTTAATTAAATAATTTGAAGCAATTCATGTGTGTTTTTAAAGTTGTCATACTTTGCCTTTGTGAGTAGGTATAAAGGGGTTTTCCTTTGGTAACAGAACTTCATAAGTAGGTATAAGCTAACTAACTACTTATTTAATTTTAATATTGAGGTTTCATCATTATTATCATTGATACTGAAACGGTACGGAATGCATGTTGCGGAAAGTTTTAAAGTTCTCGGAAAATTTTGAAAATTTCACAAGAAATCAAGAAATTTCCATCTTTTATTTCGGAAAGTTCCATTCCCCATACATCTTCTTCTTCTTCTTCTTTAGCCATTCTCAACCTCAAAGGTGTAGGCCTCCTTCAGTTTATGCCATCTGTTTCTGTCTTGAGCAGTTTCCAACCACTTTGTTCCCGCCAGTCTTTTGACATCGTCGTACCAACGCATCTGCGGTCTTCCTCTCGGGCGTTTCTCGCCCCACGGTCTCCATTCTACCACTGCCCTGCACCACGAGCCATGCTTGCGGGCGACATGACCAGCCCACTCCCATTTCAATTTCGCAACCCCATACATAAACGTAAGGAATTTCTGAAACGTTCGCGTATGAAAACAGCAAATTTTGAAACTTTCCGTTAGCACATCGGTATGTAGGTACTGATAAGATACGCAATTTATTGTAACTTCTAATTTAAAATCTTTTCAAGCCTATAACAATGATAAAACGAATTGTCAGAATTTATTATTAAATCATGACCAAGTGGATTTTGTACGTTAAATTAACATCGTTTAGGCTTGTTTGTAACGATTTTGTGATGGCGCACAGAAAGAAAATAGAATTATTTGTTGAAGTGGATAATGAAAGAGATTTCCACTCTATTCTGAAGAGAAATGCTGACAAACTTATATGTAAGTTATACCTAAGTATCTTTAAACAACTTCTAATTTATTTTACAGACTCCGTGAGCTCTTAGAGCTACATTCGGATTTTTCTTGCCATCTCACTCACTCTTAAGAGTTTGATACCTGAGTCGGCCGATAGTACCTGAAAACCAAATTCGTTCAGGGAGCTCACGGATTGTATATTCAAAGAAAAGTGAAATGTATGATACCTACACTTACCAGCCCGGTTAGCACGAGAGCGCGTGATATAGCCCGTCTCTTTCTAGAACGAACAGTGAGAAAAAGACGGACAATCAATCTCGCGCGCGTGCACGACGCTACCCTTGTGTTTATGTTTATGTTTATTTGATCATTCAATATAAAATTACATCATCACTTAAAGTTAACTAATAAAATTAATTAATTAATTAATATTTACTTATTATTATTGGGCGCTGTCATATCGTGCTATAGATACGTGTTGGGTGTCTGCTAGTTGAGAACTGTTTATTTAAGTACTAGTCTAGATCATGGTCCATATTATGGTCACTCTTTGCTAAAATTTTGCAAATATAACAAATAAATAAGTGAGTACTTATGTAGAAAATAGGAATTGCCAAATTTTACATTACTTACATACATACAGTCACGCCTCGTTCCCCTAGGGTCAGGCAGAGACTAGTTTGTTCCACGTGCTACGATTCTGACACACCTACCACTTTCGCTCTACCACATTCATCAATCTCTTCATACATGCTTGCCGGTTTCGGGTACTAGGTAGGTACTAATCTGCATGACCTTTTTTCAAAACTTCTTTTTGGTCCCGGAACGTCCGTTTAGGACTTCCTCACTCCGGCACAGCACACGCTGGAGCTGTGTCCCGCCTGGTCCGAGCAGCGCCGCACTCTGGTGGCGACTATCGGCGGCGACCTCTCACTTCCCGGCGTAGTGTACGCCATGGTCGGGAGTGAGGGGTCCTGGGAGGCCGTCGCCTCCTTCTGCGAGGACGTGATGACGCAGAAGGAGGAGAGGGAGCGGGAGCGCGAGAACGACCCCCTCGCGCCCCCGCTCCGGCGCAGACGGATAGGGAGGAGGCGGCGGCAGTTTGCCGCTGCTCTTCCCTAGTGGTGCCTGCTGGCGGGGGATGGGGATCCCCTGCTAGCTAGTAGAGGCCCACGAGTCTAGGGGGGGGCCAAGTATTCCCGGCCCCCCTCTCTTTGGCGCGGGAGCCCCTGCTTTTAGGCTGGGGCGGCCGGCGGGGTGTGCGTGGTGACACTATTATTCTCCCACGGCACCCCTCCAATGGCAGAGAGGGAATACCGGCGGGTTTTTAGTGGGTAGGCCTCCTCCGCTTCCCCCCGCTCGGGGGGGGGGCCGGGGAGGAGAGTCCCACATAACCCCCGCGCCGTCCCCACGGCGCGGTGGTATGCGTAACGCATTTTCCCGTCGCAAAAAAAAAAAAAAAAAAAAAAAAAAAAAAAAAAAAAAAAAAAAGGACTTCCTCACTCAACGCAACCGTTCACACTCCCCATATAGATCTGTTTAGTTAAGTAGTCTACTTTCATCAACCTCTCTACGTGACCAAACCAACTAAGCATACTTTTTTTCTATCCTAGTCACTATATCTTCTTTCACCTCCAGCACGTTACCTTATCATTATCACACACACTAATTTCTTTAAAAAAAATAAAAAAAAATTTTACTTGATACGTATACCTAATGGTCACTTACCTCAGTGTTTTATGTTAATAAAAACTAGGTGCAGAGATATACTGTGAATTTTCTGGATCATGTACGGCGTTAGATAGATTATTTACTATGATAAAACTGGATTGGAGTGACGGGACACTTATACTACTCAAAGTAAGCATAGACTTTGTTTACCTATTATTATCCACATATATGTACAGTCAGCGTCATATAGTTTAAAGCATGCAAATCGGCCAAATAGTCGGTTGCACAATAGAAATAGTATGGTGTGTCGAGCTTTTTGGTCACCCTGGACGTTTCATACTACACTCAGGGACAATTATACAGGGTGTATCAGACGCCCCCTAACAATAATCCACTGGGGTATTATAACCATAGCTGGGGTGTAGTAGGGCAATCTGTCCTATAAACTCTCACCAGTGGCTCCAAGCAGCTGTCGTGCATGCAGCGGCCACACCCCGGTAAACCGCGCTGGTTCGCGGGCTAAACCTGGTTGAGGGGGGTCTACTGCCTTGGCAGTTAGGCCTAACTGCGGGTCCCTCCCGCTTAATGCACTAAGTCTCTCCCGGCGGTGAAGGCAACCCAACGTAGATATGCAACGGGTATGGTGGATCCGGCGGGAAAGCAAGGCAATGTGGAAGGCCCAGAGCGGCGACAGAGGGCGTACAGTTGTCGTCGGTCAGACACATCATCCGAGCTCTTCTCCGGTCGTAGCGGTCTTCCGCTCCACTGGGAATAGAAGAGGGAGGACGAGTGTGTGCACTTGTGTTTGCGCGTGCGCTTGTGCACCTAAATATATCCTGCGTACATGACTGCTTCAGATTTTTGGACTCCGTTTTATCAAAAGTCCTGTGGCGATGGGTTGAGGTAGAGAGGTTCGGTTTGATGCAGGTCGGGCTTTGTCTGATGCCTACACACAGGCGGCTCCAGGGATGCGGTAGGTGCATCGTGGTCGTCTTCATTTTGAGCTGGGGGGACAAAATGAGTTCGGCAGCACCTGGTGTGACAAAGCAGCCCTTTTTAGGGAAGCACTGCTTTCCCCGCTCAGCCGGGGAGGGGGCTAGAAAAGGTGCCCTAAAAAAATGCTCACCCCAATCCTAAAGGATGGTAGTAGCCACGGCTGCCTCCGCATCTTTCATCTCGTGGTCGACGTTACAATAATAATAATAAAAAACATATTACCAAAAAGGCTATGACCTTCGGTGCGTGGAACGTGCGAACGCTCATTGATCGAGCCGAAAACTCTTGCCCGGAAAGGAAAACTGCCATTGTGGCTCGAGAGCTCAGTCGCTACGATGTAGATGTGGCTGCCCTTAGTGAAACTCACCTTGCCGACGAAGGAGAGCTAGTAGAAAGCGGCGGTGGTTACACTTTCTTTTGGAAGGGTACTGTTGCTGCTGAGCCAAGACGCTCGGGGGTGGGTTTTGCAGTCAAAACTCGCATTGTAAGGCAACTTCGGGAATGTCCTGTGCACATCTCGGACCGCGTTACCACACTGCGCCTACATTTAGACAACAACAATTACCTGAATATCATCAGTGTCTACGCTCCCACACTTGATAAATCTGATGATGTAAAAGACAAATTTTATGAAGAATTGGCGACCTGTCTTGATAGTATAGGCCCCAGAGAGCAAATTTTGCTAATGGGTGATTTTAATGCTAGAGTAGGCCGGGACTCTGACGCTTGGCCTAGAGTGTTGGGTAGACATGGAGTTGGCAACATGAATAGCAATGGTCAATTATTGCTGAGTCTGTGTGCACAATTTGACCTAGCTATCACAAACACTATGTTTAGACTCCCTGCAAAGTTCAAAACTACCTGGATGCATCCAAGATCTAAGCACTGGCATTTAATTGACTATGCTATCGTGAGACAAAAAGATATTTCTCAGGTCCAGATCACTCGAGTGATGCGTGGTGCACATTGTTGGACCGACCACCGGCTTGTAGTTGCTAAGTTGCGTCTCTGCCTCCGCCGTCCTAATAGGACTGGAAAGACAAAATCCCTGTGTCTAAACGTGGAAAAGCTTCAGAATATAGAGACAAGGGACAATTACACAGAAGCTTTAACGAGTAAAATTCTGTCGTCCAGTGAGGTCTCCGGTGACGTTGGCGATTCGTGGGGATACTTATCTACTCAAATTTTAGACACCGCTGTATCTACTTTGGGTCTAAAAGTCCACAACAATGAGGATTGGTTCGATGAGAATGATGAGATCCTCATGGAGGCAATTGCCGGGCATCGGAGTCTACTAAAAAGATGTGATGGGAAATCGTCAGCAAACAGTGCAACTGAGATTCAACAAAGTAATCTCCAACTTCGCAAGCTGTCACGGGAAGTGAAGGATAAGTGGTGGCTGGACAAGGCTCGTTACATGCAGTGGCTGGCTGATGCAAACCGGCTCGGGGAGTTTTACAGCGAGGTTCGAAAGTTGGTTGGGACAACCTCTTTTGCTAAAGTACCATTAAAGTC
This sequence comes from Pandemis heparana, assembly GCA_963854515.1. Classification (NCBI taxonomy): domain Eukaryota; kingdom Metazoa; phylum Arthropoda; class Insecta; order Lepidoptera; family Tortricidae; genus Pandemis; species Pandemis heparana. Next base: position 12,400,577 of record OY978023.1, on the reverse strand, counting down.
AAACGACGGCATGGAACTTCTGAAAAGCAAGGAGAATGTTCTGAAACGCTGGGTAGAGCACTTTAACACGCTACTCAACGTGGATCGGTCAGCAGATCTACAATACATTCTCTCGCTGCCACAGCTTTCAGTGGACAATGAGCTTGATCAGCCGCTAATGCGTGCGGAGGTTGTCTTAGCCATTAAGCAACAACAGAATAAGCGTGCGGTCGGCATTGACTTTATACCGGGAGAGCTGATGAAATACGGTGGTGAGGCATTGCGGTCTGCGGTATGGGAGCTTTTTTCTCGTATGTGGGAGGAAGAAAAAGTCCCTGAGCATTTTAAAGTTTCGCGAATCCGAGCCCTGTATAAAAACAAAGGCAACCGTTCGGACTGCGATTCTTACCGCGGTATTTCCTTGTTATCGGCCCCTGGAAAAGTCTTTGCCAAAATTTTGCTTAACCGCCTCATGAAGCTTTCGGAAAGGATATTGCCGGAAACGCAGTTTGGCTTCCGTCCAGACAGAGGCACTTGTGAAGCGATCTTTTCTGTGCGTCAACTGCAGGAGAAGAGCAGAGAGCAGGCGCGGCCACTCTATCTTTGCTTCATTGATCTTGAGAAGGCGTTTGATAGTGTGCCTCGTGAAGCCCTCTGGACAGTGCTGGAGAAACTTGGGTGTACGAAGAAGTTTGTGAGGCTATTGCGGCTCCTGCATGACGACATGAAGTGCTGTGTGGCTGTTGACGGCGAACAGTCAGACTTCTTCCCCGTTACCTGTGGGGTGAAGCAAGGGTGCGTTTTGGCACCTACACTGTTCGCCTTATACTTTGCAGTTGTAGTCCGTGATGTCTCAGAGGCTTCTTCCAGTGGCGTTCGCATCCGATTCCGCACTGACGGCAGTATCTTTAACCTTGCCAGGTTTAAGTCCGTTACAAAAGTTACGCATACATTGATTTCCGAGATCATGTATGCGGACGATTTGTGCTTTGTTGCGGATTCCCCGAGCAGTCTGCAACAGCTAGTGTCTGACTTTCATGTGAGTTGCTGTAGGTTTGGCCTTAAGATCAGTGTAAAGAAGACTGAAGTAATGTCTTTGGACATCAACAGTCATGAAACACTAGCCATCGAACTCGGTTCAGACGTGCTGAGGCAGGTTGACAAGTTTCGCTACTTGGGGAGCACTGTATCTGCTAAGTGTGATCTTGATGCCGAAATTAACAGTAGGATTGCTGCTGCAGCTGCGGCTTTTGGTAAACTTGACAGCAAGGTCTTCCGTTCACACGACTTAAAGCTTGCAACAAAAATATCAGTGTACATGGCAGTTGTGCTGCCTAATATTCTGTATTCCGCGGAAACGTGGACGGTATATCGTCGACACATTCGCACATTGGACCGGTTCCACCTGAAATGTCTTCGAAAAATCCTTAAGATCCAATGGTCCGATCGTGTGAGAAACACTGAAGTGCTGCGACGAGCTAATGTGGGTGGCATTGAGTCTTATCTCATGCGGCGTCAACTTCGGTGGTGTGGACATGTCTCACGGATGGCGGAGGATCGAGTGGCTAAGCGCATCTTTTACTCGGAACTTAAGGAGGGCAAGCGTAAGCATGGCGGTCAACTCCTTAGGTACAAAGATGTGCTGAAACGTCACATGAAAAAGTGTGACGTGGAGCCATCTCAGTGGGAAAAACGTGCAGCACATCGTGGCGAGTGGAGGTCGCTCGTGAGGCGCAAAGTTGAGAGTTTTGAAACGCGGCGTCGGGTTGAGCTCGATACCAAGCGTGACGAATTAAAAGCCCGACCATCTGCGGCAATTGCATACAACTACCAAAACGGAGTCCTTACGTGCCCGCTGTGCCCGCGTACCTTCTCGAAGAAGATTGGCTACGTGAGCCACACGAGGGCGCACGAGCGGAGGTGAAGTAGTCGCCGTAGCCGGATTCGGCCAGGAGGACTATATATATAACCATAGCTACAGAAGCTAAAAAATATATATTAAAAAAAATTGAAGTAATAGGTACAGCCATTCCTATTGAAAATATAAAAAAAATACTCCAATTTTTTTAAAATACATATCTTGCCTAAGTAAGTCCTAGCGTTAGATTTCATTTGCAATGCTCTTTTCTATAGGTTCTAGCGGATGCTATAGAAGAATTCGAGAGGTTTCGTAACCACAGCGAACCAGTGTATGTGTTTATCCATGTAAGTCTTAAAATAATATATATAATAAAAAAAAAGAAAAAAAAAACTTTGCTATACGTTTTTGAGCGTATAATTAAGTAGCTTACGGTTGACTATGAGTAAATTGTATATTTGTTTATCTGTACCTACCTACCTATCTGTATGTACCTACATAACAAGAGTCACTTGACGCTTGTAATCTTTGTAATATGATTCCAACAGTGGCTGCAATAGAGCTGTTCAAAACAATAACTACGCTCCGTGTCATTCATTTATTAATGGTGATTATTTTAATTTTTTTTGGGGAGGCCTATGTCCAGCAGTGGACGTCCTTCGGCTGACAGGATGATGATGGTTTTACAATTCTATTGTCCGTAGCAAAATAAAATAACAAAGGTTTTTAGAGGTGTAGACGCGATCAGGTTCGGGCAGGTGGCTAAAAAGGAACTGAATTACCACAAGGGCCATCTAGCGGGAGTATCATTAGAGAGGCAGACTTACAACCTGGACGAAGCGACGCCTGAAGAAGAGGTGAGTTCGCTCTGACTCATTTTTAGGATTCCGTATCAAAGTACAAGTACACAAGTACCTTATAGGATCAGTTTGTTGTTCGTCTTTTTATCTGTACGTCCGTCTGTCAACCTTTTTATTAGGTAATAATTAATATTTCCTTTCTTAGAACTTCGGTAGATCTACATAGGTACCTAATTAAAATAGGGAACTATAACTTGATTCGTTTTTCCACCTATAGCCCACAATCATGCTAAACGTGGCTTTTAGGTCTTGTTACCTTAGGCTCTGTCTACCCTGTAAGGGATAAAGACGTGATTTATGCATGAATGTATATAACTATTTTTCTAAGTTATACTGAAACTAGAGCCAACACAATGTTTCAAAAATAGGCAAATCGGAATTTAATAAACAAAAAAAATCCGTTTTAAAACATTACCTAAAGTCCATTCATCCTTACGTGTCGTATCATGTAAACAAACACTTCTCAAAGACATTGTCACACTTTTCTCTTGGATTACATAATAGTTATGTTGTTTTAGGCTTAAAGAAACTCATAAAGTACGAGTATTAAAATTGACCAAGTAACCACTGCAAAATATCATTTTTAATAAGATTTTCTTCAATAATCGGAGGAAGGAATGAATCAACTCGAGAATATCTGCAACCTGAGTAGCGCCACAAAATCGAACACCTGATACAAGTTCTATTTATTTTTAAAGCGATATAATCGGTCACGTTTTATGTATATTTTATCAACATTTCCAATCACTAGTCATTGTCTATTATTACTTTTGATGTTACGTTTGTTGACATGATAAGACACGTAAGGATGAATGAACCATTACGTTTAAAATTAAATTAAATTAAATTAAATTTTAGGAGTGGCACGCCGTAGTACGGGCGGATCTAGATGAAGAGGTGGCAGCGCTAGAAAAAGAAAGGTATCGTAAAATCATAATCATCATCATCATGGCCTTTTGGTGGTCCAATCTTGGATGTAGGCCTCTTCCCTCTTCCACTCTTGGCGATTTTGTGCCCGTCTCATCCAGTCTCGATCTCCGTGCCGTCGAATGTCGGCCATCCAGCGGTGGGGTGGTCTGCCGCGCCATCGAGTATCCGCTCTGGGTCTCCATTCAAGGACTCGCCTTGTCCAGCGACTTCCTGGACGAGATCGTAAAATACTGATAATAAATGTTACTTGTAGAGTGGGTAAGAAACATATTGTTCGTGTTTTTTTTTATACCACATCAGTGGCATATAAGCGTACTACGCCTGGCAAAGTCTTGCCTAAAATATGCCTAAAATACAGTTTTGTGTTAAAATATATAACAAATATGTATATGGAAATGACAGATGACAAATAGGACAAAAAGTTTCTCAGTTACCCTGTAATGTCACATTGTGGTTTTCAACGTCCTAACAGAGGTCACAGTCATTTATGAGCCTATACCTTACACATAATGTTTTTTTTGCATTGTTATTAGGTATACAAATGCTCTCTTAAATGACGACAACTATGCATTCATTATTGCTATAATTTTAGTTTGGTAAATTAAATTGTGCATATTGCTGTCTACAAACCTATTGTCCGATTATCCACTGTATCCAGTTGTATCTATGTTTACAATTAAATCACTTTGACTTTGACTTTTATTTGAGACTTGTTACTTCCATACAAATCCCCATCTAAGACGTCACCTTTTAGGATAGAAAATTATTCTTATGGCGAATATCAAATCGGACAATAGATTTCTCGACTGCGTCTTTTATAGAAGTCTGAGTCAAAGGTGGATGAAAATTTCCTAGACCAGTGCTTTACATCATTTTTTATCGTCCATTGTGATTGGATAAAAAAATACCTGAAGTCTGTATTGCCCATTGAGTAATAAGTAAAGTACTACAGTACAACGGGAACAAACAATATAAACCCGTAGACTTATTGTCTAATTCGCTCGCAATCGCCGTCGTCTTCATTTTGACATCTTGTATGAATGTGACAGCTAGCTGATTCCGATGCCAATTGTCAGCCCATACATGACCTGTTAAAATGAACACGATGGCGATTGCGAGCGAGTTAGACAATAAGCCTGCGGTCCTGATGGAAGTAATCTAAATTGAAATTGAAATGAAAAAGAATGTTATGCGTTAGTGATGACGTCTTTTATTTTTTATAATGTCGATGTGTTCTAGATCTATTAAGAGGGTGCATCCATGCTGAGCTCGCAACGTTGCATTTTTGGTGATTTTTTGCGATTATTTCACAGAAATTGAACGAAAGTATCAAATATCCGTCTGTAGTGCACTTCGTTTTTAGTTTATTATAATGTATCTAATGCAACAATTAATCGTGATGGACTTTTATTTTCTTATTAAACGAGATATAGTATTTTATTACTTTAATACGAAAATAATAGTCCATCGCCATTAATCATTGCATTGGACACATTAATACACTAAAAACGAAGTGCACTACAGACGGATATTTGATACTTTCATTCAATTTCTGTGAAATAATCGCAAAAAAATCACCAAAAATGCGACGTTGCCAGCTCAGCACGGATGCACCCTCTTAAATTGTTTGGTGTTGCCAGATCGCTGCAGTGGTCGCTGCGCAAGCGCCGGCGGGCGGAGCTTATGGTGCCGCACTTGCAGCATCTTAACTTCGTGCTGTTCTGGCCGCATGCGAGACACGCTCACTTCGAGCTATATGAGCGATGGGACATGAACAGTTGAGTGGAGATATACCATCTACATACCGACCGCGAGGTGCTGGGGCGCGGGGTGGGACGACAAAGGGGGCTGAGTGGTGCGGGTGGCAGGTGCACTACCCGCCCGCACCTCTCGGTCCCCTTTGTCGCCTACCTCGCGCCCCTGTACTCGCGCGGGCGAGGACTCATTTAGGCAGTCGGTCTCAGTATATAGCAGTGTGAGTACCATTTGTGATCATTGATCCCTGTAGGTATGAAATGAGATAGAATTTCGCTCATGTTGTGTTGCTCTTCACTTATAGGTATACATTCTACGGGCAATGATTATACCCATCAGCACGGCTAGCATGAAGTCACCCGTCTATTTATTACTGTTCTTTCTAGAAAGAGACGGGTAGTCTTATCTTGCGCGTGACACAGCTATCGTGCGCTCTTGTGCTAGCCGGCAGTAGGTACACAATTGTATGAATTAGGCGGTACTTGGTGGAAGTCCATGTTTTTTTTTATATTCATGAATAGGAAGGACAACGAGCAAGTGGGTCACCTGATGGTAAGTGATCACCACTGCCCATAGACAGCTGCAACCCCGGAGGGATCGCAGATGCGTTGCCAACTTAGAGGGCTAAGATAAATTGCTTCTTGTGCTCGTAATTTCCCCGGCTGTCTTACTCTCCACACCGGAACACAGCAGTGCAAGCACTGCTGCTTAGCGGCAGGATTAGCGAGTAAGATGGTGGTAGCGATCCGGATGGACCTTGCACGAGGCCCTACCACCCGCAATATGTTATGTTATGGGGTAGACAGTTTAGCTAGAGTATCAAGGCCTAAAGGCCACGTTTAGCGTGGTTGTGGGCTTATAGGAGAAAAAGGGAATCAAAATAGTGATAGGTTGCTAGCCGCATCGCCTTAATGATTCCTAAGATTTTCGCCCATTTTTATTTCATTTAGTGGTCGCAAATGTTGACTCTAATTATGTTTTCGCCATTTATTTTCCAGACATCATAATGGTGGGACGCGAAGAGCTGCAACTAGATGAGTACAAAGCCAAAGACATACTTTATGCCGGGGATTCGCCTATAAATGAGGCTTCCATGCATGCCCTGTTAGCAGGCCCGGCTTTGGCTATCTGCTTTAGATTCTTAGGTTCTGACGCGAATTTTTCGAGTAAGTTGTAGCTTGTGATTGAGGTACAGTCGGGGGCATAAATATCGATACAACCATCATGTTAAATAAAATGTGTCACCGACCTTAATGCTTGTAGCATAAAGGTGTATAGATATTTTTGACGTCTTGGTAACGTACATTATATTTTATGCCCTTGACTCACTATCAACGAGACCAGTAAAGAGTGATAACAAACCTTCAGGAGTTCCCAACATTTTTAGGGTTCCGTAGGTACCCAAAAGCAAAAACGGGACCCTATTACGAAGACTTCGCATGTCTGTCACCAGGCTGTATCTCATGAACCATGATAGCTGTCAAGTTGAAATTTTCACTGACATTTGTTTCTGTTGCGGCTATAACAACAAATACTAAAAACAGAATATTGTCTATTTGTCTACGTAAGTAACCAATAGAAAATGTATGTATGTATAACTCTTTATTGTACATAAAACACATGAAAAAGGTAAATACAGGACAACACAAAAAGGCGAACTTATTACTACAAGGGATTTCTTCCAGTTGACCTTAAAACGATTGACAGGACACGGGTATTAAGCAAGAATAGACACACAGGAAAAGTAAAAGAACTGATCGAATCCTAAAATAATGCTAAATGCCTAAATTAACCTAAAACTAACGAAAACAAATTAATTAACGAAAATAACCTTACACTGCCTACATCTTGCTTAGGAGGCAGGGCTCTGCTAAGACGGGATGTTATATTCACTCGCCGAAATTGTACGGAAACCCTCGGTGCGCGAGTGCGAACTGCACTTGGCCGGTTTTATTATTTCAACGGGTTGGCGTATCGGGTGATTAATATAGAAACTGATCAGTTTTGATCGTCGTGTACGAGCAGTTTAGATGCCATTCGGGATTGATAATGACCCCGGGGGGGCTACTGCCAAATTCGATTTTCGAAGCTCGCATCGTACCATCCCTCTCATTCTCAAACTAATGGCCGTTAGTATGAGCGGAACGGCAGGAAACGAACTTCGGAAATCGAATTTCGGAGTACATGGCCTAACTCTACCAAACTTCTTTACAGCATTAGTTCGCAGAATTTTGTACGAAGACATACCTCCGCTAGACCCTGCTAAGCCTATGAGCGACCAGCCCGTCCAGAAAACTGCTTTTGACCAATACAAGTCTTACAGTCCCACTAGGGAACAGGTTTGGCGGGAACGGCGAGAAGAAAATATTAGGAAGAAGGTAACGGCAATAGATTAGGGTATAGGTAAGAAGAAAAGATTAGGAATAAGGTAACGGCAATAGATTAGGGTAGGGTATAGGTAAGTAGAAAATGATTAGGAAGATAACGGCAATAGATTGGGGTATAGAGGTAAGTAGAAATTATTAGGAAGAAGGTAACGGCAATAGATTAGGGTATAGGTAAGTAGAAAAGATTACGAAGAAGGTAACGGCAATAGATTAGGATTTAGGGTATAGGTAAGAAGAAAAGATTAGGAAGAAGTTAACGGCAATAGATTAGGGTATAGGTAAGTAGAAAAGATTACGAAAAAGGAACGGCAACATACTAATGCTGCGTGCAATCCGAATTCAGGTAATTCCATTCATCACTATAGACCGAATGCTTAAATGAGTCCTTGCCCACGCGGCACAGGGGCGCGGGGTAGGACGACAAAGGGGACCGAGAGAGGTGCGGGCGGGGAGTGCGCCTGTCGCCCGCACCTCTCGGCCCCCTTAGTCGTCCCACCCACCCCGCACTCCTGCACCGCGCGCGCGAGGAATTATTTAAGCGGTCGGTCTAGGCCTCGACGATCGGCTTTGTGCTACCTGGGGCCTTACCTACGTCCTAATTTCGACTCAGTTCAAGTTTTAGCTGTCACTTTAGTATTAATCTGACAGCGAGCGAACCTAAACTGAATCGCATTAAGACGTCGTGGTAAGGCCCCAGCTCTTTACCAAATAAGTTTATATATATATACTTCCAAAAATGAGGGCAATTCAGAGGAATTTGTTCTCCGTTTAAGTGTGAAAAAACGTTTTTTTTTTTTCAATTTACTCAATGATATTACATATAAACAGAAAGTAGATATGTTACTACCACGCCCGAGTTGAAGATTCATAAATGACCCAATTGTCTCATGTCTCATCAGTTTACTTCAAACAAGCCACAGTATGAGTAGTCCGTGACAGTCAATGTGACAGTTGACAGAGCGAACGTTTTCCAAACGCAATTTACTAGGAACGTAACATATCTATGCTATGAAATATCATTGAATTTTCTTATTATTTTGGTGGAGAAATTTTGTCAAAATTTGGTGTCTATTTTTTTATTAAGGAAGAAGCGATAGAAAAGCGAGCTCGTCGCCTGTCAGAAATGCAGCGTTTGGCGCGGCAGGCCATAGAAGAGGAACTGGAGGCCAGAAGATACGCAAAAGAGCAACGCAAGTTGGAATTGTTGAAGTCTGGGGTTAGTGTAACTTCACTTTCACATACACTCCCTTGCAAAAAAAACGGGCACCCGGTTTTAAAACTTATTTTCTAAGCTTCAATGCCTAAAAATCTGATAAACTGTAGGTGCCCGATTTTTTTTGCAAGGGGGTGTATTTTAGTGTCGAATGTTGCTATTCGAATTTCATCCACAATCCACATCAGTCAGATTGACTTGAAATTTGGTATCCCTGTGTAGATTAGCAAAAATGACTGTTGACGCATTTTTTTTGTAATCAATATTTTATTCCAAGAACAATTTAAATCACTGTATCACCAAAATTAAAAAAAATATATATGTTAAAATGGGATCATCGAACCGCATTTCCGTTTAGACTTATCAACGGGTAATTCTCTTTTGTTTTTGTTACCCGCATTTTAGACATAGATACAGTTCCATGAAACAAATGGGAGTTATTCCTTATCACTCGTTTATCTCAAAAAAAAAAAATGTTTAGTGGGTAAGTTCTGAATAATTACAAAACAGGATATCAAAGTGTGTAATTATGATAAAGTACAAAAAATACCCTTTATTATATTGAACACTACAAACCAAATCTAAGAAATACAACAGAAGTACAAAAATGAAGGAACGGTAGACAACTAGGCAGTCTTATAGCTTAGGAGCGATCAGCATTTTTTAACAAAATGCTTCGTCCATCGCAGAGCTTCCAATTCCTGTGAGAATTTTACAAAATCTGTCTTTATTCCTTGTCTACATTATTAAGGCAACCTCTATCTACATAAAATATCATATACGGAGATAAAGCTAGCTACCGAAATAGGTATACAATTTATAGAGCAACGAAATTCCTCTAGTTAGTATGCCATACTAACATTATTAATTAATTCGAGCCCCTGGCAGTTTTTCAGTGGTGGGTGACTCTGGCACTTTCTCCCGCACCTTGGATATCACCTAGCACTACTTTTCCTCCAAGTAAAACGCCTGGCAATGTTATATTCGAATTAAATATATAATTAGCTATTAAATCACACCAAACTCAGAGCTCTATAAGTTGCACACCTTCATTAAACTCCCCCCCGTCCCCCCACCTTTGTTTCCAATCCACTCTCACACCCACCGCTGAAAAGCTGCCAGGCGCTCGAATTAATTAATAATGATAGTATGGCATACTAACTAGAGGGATTTTGTGGCTCTGTAAATTATATAGGTACCTATTTCGGTAGCTAGCTCTTAGACTATATCACCTTCTAAGTTTTGGTTAGGACTTCAGGGCCTTATTACAATTTACAATTTACAAGCTGAAGTCTCTTTCTGACCCTATGTGTTAGATAGAGACTTCCGCTTGTAAATTTTAACTTGTAGCTTTATGAAACGGGGTCCAGGTGCGCGTTGATGAGTCATTACGTCCAGGATTTTTGGTAGAGGTAAAAATTTATAATAATTTTCAGAATCTGGCTGCTTTAGAAGAGCTGAAGCAACAACCTGATGACGAGGATGTGGATATCGTAGTTCCGGAAGTAAGACCAAAAAAAATACCGGGTAGCACTCCGGGAGTGCCGGCAGAAGTGGAAACTACACGCGCACACTCGCTAAAAGAAAAGAAAGAAAAAAAACTTTTTCTACACGAGACTCGAACTGCGGTCACCTGAGAGAACGCACTGTTATTCCACACCTTATACCACTAGGCTAAACGCACATACGTTAAACTCGTTAAAGCGACGAAACCAATGTACACTTCAAAAATCGAACGCGACTAGCTTCATTCGTATTTCAAAACAAGCTCTTAGAGGATCCTGATATCCTGGTACTTAAACTCCCTCATCTTACCCCTGACGCGACTTTAACATTTTCTACCCATCCAAAAAGTGCCCAACGCCACTAAAGTTTTCACTTCAAAAAAAGTTGTTCAAAAAATTCTTGGTATCCTTTCAATATTGCAGAATGTGTATGTAGCTCGATTCTAGCATGAGTTTTTAACCTCAGGCATTGTCGGATGAAGATGAAGAATCTGAGGATGAAACAGTTGAAGATGAGAATGAGTACTTCCCGCCTCCGGGGCTATTGGTACCGGGGCTCTACGCGCCACCCAACGATATAGCTAAGAGTAACGGGCTCGCTATCTTATTCCCAAATGTAAGTACTTGTACAGGTGGCGGCACGTAAGTCGAACGTGGTGTACGCCCACCCGCGACACCCGCACTCCCCCGCGACTCCCCCGCGATACCTTATTTTCGACTAACCCGCATCAACGGTCATCGCAAGACTTACGTGCCGGCACTTGTAACGTTGAATCTGAATGCTGAGTGTAAGTCTTCGGTTACAGGGAAAATATACGAGTACATCTCGAACGCGTTAACTAATAGCCCAAGCCTTCTCATTCCGAGAGGAGGCCTGTGCCCAGCAGTGGGACGTAAAATAGGCTGATGATGATGATAATATTATATTATTTCTATTAGTACCTACCTTAGGTTCTTCTAATCGAACGGAAATACGTTCTGTGCTCATGTGTAAAAACGGGCACACATCCGTAATAAATAAAACAAACCAAAAATATTACTTTATCTGGAGCACACTTTCATAATCATAACCCTTTGAGGGCGTACAAGGTTAGTGGGCTCTTTTTAGGGTTCCGTACCTCTAAAGGAAAAAACACGAAGCTTATAGGGTCACTTTGTTATCGGTCCGTCCGTCCGTCTGTATGTCAAACCCTTTTCGCAGGAACGCGAAGAGATATAAAATTGAAATTTAATACCAATTAGTTAGGTTTGCGGTCTCTTAGAGCTGTGAACATATCCATCCTCTAAGTCAATTCGATCAAAAGATACACCCCCTTATTCGTAAACGCTCTATAAGCTTCTGCTAACTTAGCAATCGTTTGTTCTTATCTGTTACTTTGACATTTACCTTTCACAGATAAGGACAAACGATCATTAAATTAGCAGAAGCCTATAGAGCGTTTATAAATAAGGGAGTAAGTCATTAGAAAAGGAAAATTTCTATATAAATTGCCGTGCTCCCAAGAAACAGGGTATTTCCAGTTGTCATACTTCACAAATTAATGTAATCAATTGAGTTTTTGAATCAAATTTTTTTTTGTCATAAATGGAAAGATCATATATAAGTTTTGTAAGAAAAGTATTTTTAGTTTTTTTTTATTCGCTATAATTAACGAGTTATACCGATTTGAAAATTGATCGTCGAGTACCGCACCGAAAACACACCGACAGTTCCCGAACAAGGCCGAGCCGCGTGTGACGTCACAATGTTAGTTTCCACTCGTAGTTAGTATGCAGGTGATACCGTTTTTTGACTTTAATCTACTCTATTCTGTTATTATCCTACTATTATTATAAAATGCTATAGAATAGAATAGAATAGAATATATTTATTTGCAAAGAATAAGTAGATATAACAATGTCATTGGGTGGCACAGAGACAATAGGTTGCTTATTCTGCTATTTGTACAATTTTATCATACTAGCATGCAAATTTATTAATTTTTGGGTTGCTTACATTATACAAAGTTATCTTGCAAGAGGAAATCATTTACACTATAGTAGTTTTTTTCTATCAGTATCTGCATTAACCTATTTTTAAATATATTTAGGGGTAGCTCCTTTATGTACTTTGGTAGCTTGTTAAAAATTTTTAGACACATAGCAGCGCAATGTTTCCTATATAATGCGGTCCTAGGAATACAAACATGAACCAGCCTTTCTGGGTTCCGTCTATTTCTGGTTGAGATATCTCCAGCTGTTTTAAATAAATACATATATCTCTTAACAAATATGCAGATTTCAAAAATATACTGACAAGGCAAAGGCAATATACCAAGCTTTTTAAAGAGAGGCTTACATGATTTATACGGTGCAGAACCACATATAGCACGTATACATTTTTTCTGTGCAATGAATGCTTTGTTAAAATTTGTGCAATTGCCCCACAGAATAAGACCGTATCTTAATGTCGAACTAACATAGCCATGATAGGCGGCCAAAGTGGCATTTGAGCCCGCCGTACGTCTTAATCTACGCAGCGCATAAACAAATCTGTTCAATTTACAAGTTATTCTATCTATTTGCGCCTGCCAGTCCAAGTGTTTATCTAAAATTAAGCCCAAAAATGTTACATTATTCATTTCATGTATTTTATTATTTTTATAATGCAAATTAAGATTTAAATTATTACTTTGTTTTGAATTAAATTGTACATAGTTGGTTTTACTAATATTGATCTGCAAATTATGTCTTTCTAACCACTTTATTACTATCTGTAGCATTTCATTAATTTTATGTTCATGGCTGTTGATATTTTCATTATTTTTTGATGTCACAATTACAGATATATCATCAGCGAACATAACCGATTTGTATGGAATTACATCCGGTAGTTCATTGATATAAATGATAAATAATAAAGGGCCAAGTACACTGCCTTGGGGAACGCCAGATTCATTAAATTTAAATTCCGATCTATACTTAGTTTCTACATTTTGTTTGTTAAGTTTTAAAATTTCAACACACTGTTTTCTATTACTCAAATATGTTTTCAACCACCCAAGTGCAGGCCCCCTTATACCATATGTCTCTAATTTGCCTAAAAGTAGGGAATGGTCCACATAATCGAATGCTTTAGACATGTCTAAAAATATGGCTGTGGTATGTTTCTTTTCATTTAGATTTTTAACAATATGATGTACAAGGTTAAAGCTTGCTAATGTTGTGGATTTATTTTTTTGAAAACCATTTTGTTCTAATTTTATAATATTAAATTTGTTTAAGAAATCCATGAGACGTTTGTACATGCATTTCTCAAAAATTTTTGCAAAAATCGGAATCAACGTTATTGGGCGGTAGTTTCCCATTTCAGTTTTATCATTCTTTTTATACAATGGTTTTACAATAGAAGTTTTTAACAATTCAGGAAAAGAGCCATTTTCGAAAGAGAAATTTACCAAGTATGTAACAATCTCACTTAGTTCATCCTTACATAACTTAATGATATTTGTACATATTTCATCGAATCCAACTGCATGGGAGTTATTGAGTGACATGATTATATTTACTATTTCATTTTTGGAGAACGGCTTTAAGAACATACTTTTACTATTAGTAGAGCCTGAACGTTTAGCATTCTCGTCAGTGGTCTTATTGTTCCTTACGTTTGATAGCTCAATAAAATAATTATTGAAGTGTGATGCTATTTCAAATGGTTCAACTATTTCTTTACTATTAATATGTATTTTTTCTATATATTGTTTGAATGTGTTATTCTCTGTTTCCTTTTTTATTACTTCCCAGGTGGCTTTGCATTTATTTTTACTCGTAGCAACAAATTTACAATTTTTAATTTTTTGTGCTCTATTAATACATTTTTTTAGCAGTTTTGTGTACTCATAATATTCAGTCTTTCGTTGTTCAGTCCTTTTGTCTTTGTAGTAATTAAATCTTAGGAACCTTTTCGTTTTACAACTTATTTTTATTCCCCTTGAAATCCATTTTGGTTTCTTAAAAAGACTACGATTGACCCTGATTCTACAGACAGGGAAGCAAAGATTATAAAAAAGCATGATTATTTCATGAAATTTGTTGAATGCTGTATTAAAATCATCCTCTAGATATACTTCCGCAAACGAGAGATTTGAGAGGCACTCTCGAAATTTTTTAACGTTTTCTGGACAGTAATCACGTTTGTATTTATAAAAATATTCATTTTCGAACATTACAGAGCTTACATCAAAACTAAGCATCTGCGCGGTATCGTGATCAGAGAGACCTAAGGGTAGCACAGTAGATTTCGCATTTTTTACATTACTTAAAATATTGTCAATACAATTTTTGCCTCTAGTGGGCTTTTTAATGTGCAATTTCAGGTTATAATTTCTAGCAATATTAAACAACTCGGCACTTACTTTATTTAATATTAGCGTATTGTTTGTGAGAGCGTATTGGTTTGTGACTCTTTCACGCTAAAACGGCTAAACAGATTTCTATTAAATTTGGCATACACGAACTTTATAATTTATAATCTGGATTTATATACCGGCTATAGTAGGTGTCATTCACGATGGATGCCATCCACCGTGGTTCTTATTAATTTGTAGTTAAAGGTTAATTTTAATACATCTACGAGTCTTTGTGGATGGCACTGTCTATACTCGTACTTCTATCATGCTTCTATCCCAAAGTCCCAACTTTCTTTTTAAAACCATAAAATTAGATGAGAATAGTGATGAGTACACTTTGGTAATAACTATTTATATGAATAAGCAAATAAGTCGTGGGATTTCAGCAGAAAATCCCGTTGATTTTATCCCAGGGGAATTTCATAAGAAAACCCGGAATTACGAGCACAAAGATGGCGGATGACATTTTGACACTATGACACTAAAAGTGTTTATAGGTGTCGTTTTTGAGTAATTTGGTGGCTCTGAGCCCGATTTTGGCATAATTTTTTAGATTCAAGATGGCGGATGACATTTTGACACTTTGACACTAAAATATTGATGGGTGTCGTTTTTGAGTAATTTGGTGCTTCTGAGCCTGATTTTGACATAGTTTTTTAGATTAAAGATGGCTGATGACATTTTGACACTATGACACTAAAAATGTTTATGGGTGTCGTTTTCGAGTAATTTTGTGGCTCTGAGCCAGATTTTGACACACTTTTTTGAATCCAAGATGGTGGATGACATTTTGACACTTTGACACTAAAAATGTTTATGGGTGTCGTTTTCGAGTAATTTAGTGGCTCTGAGCCCGATTTTGGTATAATTTTTTGGATCCAAGATGGCGGATGACATTTTGACACTTATGACACTAAAAATGTTTATGGGTGTCGTTTTCGAGTAATTTGGTGGCTCTGAGCCCGATTTTGGCATAATTTTTTGGATCCAAGATGGCGGATGACATTATGGCACTTATGACACTAAAAATGTTTATGGGTGTCGTTTTCGAGTAATTTGGTGGTTCTCAGCCCGGTTTTGGCATAACTTTTTGGATCCAAGATGGCGGATGACGGCATAAACATTTTTAGTGTCAAAATGTCATCCGCCATCTTGAATCCAAAAAAGTATGTCAAAATCAGGCTCAGAAGCACCAAATTACTCAAAAACGACACCCATCAATATTTTAGTGTCAAAGTGTCAATAGTGTCAAAATGTCATCCGCCATCTTGGATTTAAAAAATTATGCCAAAATCGGGCTGTTTTACTCTCCTCACCCGGAACACATCAGCGCAAGCATTGCTGCTTGGCGGCAGGATTACTAAGATGCTGGTACAGTCGACGTCAAAGATATATCTTTACACTTTAGTGCCTTGTCGCTCCAAGCACTTTGACAACTTCATATGAAACTTCAAACATATAGTTACAACGACAAGGCACTAAAGTGTAAAGCAAAGATATCTTTGACGTTGACCGTACCTAGCGATCCGGACGTACCTACCTAGAACAAGGTTAGGCTCTTACACCCGCAAAAATTCCCATTGAATATACTCGTATAATACAATCCCACGAGATTATAAAAAACTAGGAATACCAATCAACCACAAAATCTAGCCATTAAAATTTACGTAACTACGGTCGAAGAAACTGAATCACGTAACCTACCTAATAGGTACAATTTAGCAATAATATCTCTGGCAGGGTGTATGTTAAAATTCCACAGTAGTAGGTAAGCGATTCAGTATCTTTCACTGTACTTAGGTACTTTATTGTGAAATCTCAGGTCCAGTAAAATCAATCCAGTTCACATAAATCAGAAACATTATCAGGATTAAGCTTTTATTACCTACCTACACATGACTAAAACAAAATTTTACTTACTATAAGGTGATACGCGTGCTCGTTTGCCACCTTATTTCATAAAAAAAACTCAGCAGATATTTTTTGTATTAAATTTCGGTTATTTTTAGTGAAATCAACGGTTAACCCAGTACTGTCGTGAAATTGCTTTAACATTGTGACGTCACAGCCATGGCGACCAATCATGGCCCGTTCCCGGTCAAGTGGTCAAATTTCAAATTTCATCAATTTTGAATTGCTTATAATTAATTTAAAAAAATTATTTTAAGAATTCTTTGAATTAGATATTATATAATATGTCATAAAGTTTTAAAAAACATAAAAAAAATCGATATTTTTTTTTAATTCAAAGACTCAATTATTGTTCATAATACAGTTTCCCCTCAGAACGAGAGGGCTTGGGCTATAGTTCCCATGCGGGCCCAGTGCGGATTGAGAACTTCACACACACCATTGAATTGCTTCGCAGATGTGTGCAGGTTTCATGATGTTTTACTTCACCGAAAAGCTCATGGTAAATTTCAAATGTAATTCCGGAAAACTCAGATGTGCGAGCCCGGGCTTCAACCACGACCCTCTGCTTGAAAGGCCACAGATCAAACCGTAGACCGACTGCTTAATTGAGTCCTCGCCCGCGTGGTGCAGACGCGCGGGGTGGGACGACCGCGGGGGCCGAGAGAGGCTCGGTTCCTTTTGTCGTCCTACTCTGCGCCCCTGGACCCGCGCGGGCGAGGACTCAGTTAAGGCGCTGTCAACAGCCAATGACCTTGAGCACCGCCACTCTTCACACATACGGTTCGCGTGCCTGTTAGTGAAAGAGAAGAAACTATTCCGGCAGCGTAGCGCGCTTTTAAAGTCCTGCAAATAAAGCACAAATATAAGAAAAAAAAAATGGATTATTTGTCAAATATGACTCGTTGGCAGTTTACGTATGAATATGTGGTCTTCATGTTTTTAATTGCAGACCCATACGTTGAAAAAATAAAGACATAGAACCGTTTAATGATGATTTTAAGACCAATCTTTGCAATTATTTTCTATCGAGTCGATTTCGTTCAATTATGTATCGAGTCCATCCACGATCTTTGAAATATGATGAATATTAATATCGGTTTATTTTTTTTGATGTGCTAGAACAAATAGTTTTTCTTGAAAAAGTGCATAAATAACATCAATTTCAAATAACAAAATTAGGTCTTGTCAGCCTCTTAAGCGGTCGGTCTATAGGCTACCACGGCTTCTTTTTTACTAGCTTCTGCCCGCGACTTCGTCCGCGTAGAATTAGCAATCGATATGTTTATCGCTATCCCGCGGGAACAATACAATTTTTCGGGATAAAAAGTAGCCTATGTTTTAATCTAGGGTCACAGCTATCTTCGTACCAAATTTTATCCAAATCCGTCCAGTCGTTTTAGCGTGAAGAAAGAACAAACATACACACTCACTCACATCGTCACAAACTTTCGCATTTATAATATTAGTAGGAAAGTAGGATAGGATGTATGTATACATGTTGTATAAATATATAACGTGCTCTGTGGTAATTCCAGCTGGTAGGGGAGTGCGTTGAACCCGAACAAGAGTTCCTGCCGCCTCACGTACTCGTCTTGCTTGACATTGCCAAACGCTATAAAGCTATAGCAGCTATGATTCCATACAAATCTGCTGTCATACATGTAAGTACTTAAGCTTTGCTAAAAACATTTTGAATTGTACCAACATTTTCGCTGACTGTACTTTTTAGGGGCCCGCGCGCGTGGGAACTATAGCCCAAGCCCTCTCGTTCTGAGAGGAGGCCTGTGCCGGCAGTGAGACAAATAAAATATAGGCTGGAGATGATGATGATGATGACTTTTTAGGGTTCCATACTCGAAGGAAAAAAACGGAACCCTATTACTAAGATTTCACTGTCCGTCCGTCTGTCCGTCTGTCACCAAGCTGTATCCCATGAACCGTACCATACAATACAAATACTCTTTATTGAACACGACAAATCAGTACAAAACAATACAGAAACAAAGAACAAAGTATACAATAGGCTCTCTTATCGTTTAATAGCAATAATTATTAATGATTGTCTCGTAGATTAACATATTTTAACATATTTTATTGTGAGTTATGGCTATAAATCTGACAGTATATTACCAGAATGTGCGTGGGCTTCGTACGAAAACCGAAGCATTTTATAGTAAAGTCTTGAGTGTTGATGTAGATATAGTGTGTATAACTGAAACATGGCTCCTGTCGGGAATTCTAGACTCTGAACTTTTTAACTCGAGTTACAATGTTTATAGAGCGGATCGAGATTATTCTGCAAGGGGAGATTCACTGGGTGGAGGTGTTCTGGTCGCGGTGCGGAGTGGCGTTGTGGTCGAGGATGTCGTGCGTCTGCAATCGCACAATTGTTCGGCTGATCTATTGAGATTGTCTCTGTCAATAAAGACAAGAGCAGGTAAAGCACGCCTTCACTTATATTGTTGTTATTTTCCTCCCTGCTCTGATTTATTTGACAGTGAGGTAGACTTTTTTGAGTCAGTCTCTGAGTTTATGGTTGAATGTAGTGACGATTTCTTTTTTATTGTGGGTGACTTTAATATTCCTCGGGCACAATGGTCAGCAGGCTCGCTTAATTCTATCTCATCAGTCCGGCTTCTGACTGATGCAAGTAGCAATAGAACTCCACTTGTGGAGGCTCTTAAAGCTTTTCTCTCTTTCAACAATCTACAGCAATTTAATTCTATTTACAATCATAATAATAGACTGTTAGACCTTGTGATGTCAAACCTGAACTGTGTGGTCACTCAATCAGCGGACCCTTTGGTTGGTGAGGATAAGCATCATCCCGCCATTGACATTAAAATTAATAACGCACATTTTATTATTTTACGCCCGCCGCCGCGTCGAGTATTGCTCTTCCGAGCTGCCGATTATGATGCTGTTAATTCTGCACTGGCGGAGGTTGATTGGAACAGCTGTCTTGACCTGAGTGACATTGACTTGAGTGTGGAGCATTTTTACGAAATTCTGAATCAGGTGATCTCTGAATTTGTACCATCGAAAATAGTTTATGATAATAATAGATACCCTGTATGGTACTCAAAGGCGCTAATTAAGATTGTATCCGAAAAATTAAAATTTCACAAGAAATGGAAAACATATGGTCGTCTAGATGACTACGATACCTTCTCACTACTTCGTAACAGACAAAAGCAGGTGCAGCAATCATGTTACCAGAACTTTCTGCGTTTGGCTGAATCAAAAATAAAAACTAACAGTCAATATTTTTGGCGCTTTGTGAAATCAAAGAAAGATCGCCCTGATATACCAGATTCGATGTATATTAAGGATGAAAGAGTTTCCAATGGTGAAGTCATTTGTTCTTCTTTTAATAATTATTTTCAATCAGTCTTTGAGCCCCACACTCAGTCGTCAGCTGCACCCCCTTCGAGTGAGCCTGTAGCTAATAGCGGAACAATTTTAAGTAGTGTAACTATAACCCCCGATATCGTATGTAAATATTTGAGAAATCTCGATATTAGAAAGACGGCAGGTCCTGATGGAATTCCTCCGATTTTTTGGCGTCATTGTCGTAGTCAGTTGTCCGAACCTATAGCAGCAGTAAATCGATGCGAACAGGGATTATGCCGAAGCTATGGAAAAAATCACTTGTGACGCCTATTTTTAAATCCGGGGATAGGCATGACATTGAGAATTACAGACCTATTTCCAAACTTAATACAGTGCCAAAATTATTTGAAAAGATTATCTATGACCAGATTTTTCCCTTCTTGAGGCCGCAGCTGGTACAAGAACAGCATGGCTTCATAGACAAAAAATCCACAGAATCAAATTTAATAGAGTTTATTGACAGAGTATTTTGTGGTATGAGCGAGGGTAATCAGGTGGACGTTGTGTATACAGACTATTCCAAAGCATTCGATAAAATATCGCACAATTTACTTTTAGGAAAACTTGAATCTGCCGGCGTCCACGGCGACCTTCTGCGCTGGGTTACCTCTTACTTGCGGGATCGTAGCCAAGCTGTGGCCATTAAGGGATACTGTTCCAGTTTCTTGCCCGTCTCATCCGGCGTACCGCAGGGTTCCCATCTGGGACCTTTGTTCTTTGATGTCTTCGTTAATGATGTGACTTCGCACTTTAAGTCATCCTCTTGCTTGCTGTATGCTGATGATATGAAGATATTTAAGTCTGTTGCATGCGTTGAGGATTGTCTTGCGTTACAGGAAGATCTTACCCGCTTGTGTCAATATTGCCGAATAAATGGTTTGCATCTTAATGTTAAAAAATGTAACGTTATAACTTTCAGTAGGAAAAAAAAGAATGTTGATTTTGGGTATCACCTGAATAATGAATTAATAAAAAGAGTTGATAGGATTAAGGATTTGGGTGTATACCTAGATAGTAAATTATTATTTAATGACCATATTGACAACATCACAAAAAGATCGTTTCGCTTGTTAGGATTTGTGTTGAGAATCGGCCGAGAGTTCAGGGAGGCAGGTACCTTGTTGGCGCTCTTTCGTTCCCTGGTTAGACCAATTCTAGAGTACGCATCGTCTGTGTGGAACCCACGTTATTTTACCTACATAAATTCGTTGGAAAAAGTTCAAATTAAGTTGTTTAAGCACCTACGTTATAAAAAGTCCTGTTTCGATACAAGCAAAATAGTTTCGCTCGAATGCCGTCGCACATTAAGAGATCAGATATTGTTATATAAACTAGTGAGAAGCCACATTGACTCCCCATATCTGTTAAGTAAATTAGGTCTTAAATGTCCTCGTTTGAACACACGCACTTTAAATGTACTTTTCCATGTCCTCTTCACGCGACAAAAATACAAGTCCAATTCCTTTGTAAATAGAGTCTGTAAAGCCCATAACATTAAATTTAGTCAGGTAGATATATTTAATTTATCTTTAGATAGTTTCAAATCTAGCATTAAGTCCCTTCTGGATGGGTGAGTTCTCACTCTTTCATCTAATTTCTTTTTTCAACTATTTGGTTTATTTGTTTTAGCCTGGTATTAGCCAACAAAATGTTTTCAAAATGTTTTCGGTTAGGTATTCCCGTTCATTTGTTTTTATGTAAATGTATTATTAAGTGGTGGCAGCTTCATTGGTTTATGTAAGTTGTACTTGTGTTTAAATTTAAGTATTATGTACCGTTTGTGCCCAAATAAACATTAAAACATTAAAACATTATGTTAACCGTATGAAAATGTAAAGAAAAAAAAATCATAAACTACCATCTGTTGTTTATGTTCGTCCCACGAAGACCAATTACATGTACAACAATATATCTATAACACCAGTATTAGTAACGTCTGTGGTCTGTCTATACCTACTAATCACGTTGTTTTGATAAACTTTAATATGACTTAAACTTTATTGCAGATAACATTAGACCAATGTGACACAGGCATTACTATTTCAACAATGAATAGCTCTAATTAAAAAAATAATAAAATAAAGTAAATATGCCTAAAACTTATCACCGCTTCATTGCGGAACTGTTTGTCTCGTGTCAAATTATCTCTCCTTAGTCCTTGGCTATTATTTGATAACCCTTCATGAAATAGCAAGGAAGGCTTCTTAACTTTTATGCGAAATCTAGGTTCATTTTGTCCTAAGGCTCTGGCTGATTGTTGATGAAAAACCCCCTTATTCATAAACGCTCTATAAGCCTCTGCTAACTTAATAATCGTTTGTCCTTATCTGTCACATTGACATTTACCTTTCACAGATAAGAACAAACGATTACTAAATTAGCAGAGGCCTATAGAGCGTTTATGCATAAGGGGGTTAACCAATAAGTACAGCCATTGTAACAGCTGCTTGTTCCTGTCAAATTTGTCTAATGTTATCTGGACTGAAGTATAAGATGCTATTGTTATGATGACGCCATTTTTTAAATTAATATGCGTTTCTACATTTGGCAAACAGATGGGCATATTTAAAGGCACCGGGCCCATGGACGCCGTACACATCGCGTATAGCGTAGCGCAGTATGACTCCCTCACACACGATGAAACGTGAGTTAATAAGTCGTAGATGTTTTGGTCGGCGAAGATACATACATACATGTTCATTTAATACATACATCACGCCTCTTTCCCACAGGGGTAGACTGATACTACTGTGTTCCACTTGCTACGATCCTGACGTAACCTCTTTCGCTTCATCCACATTCATCAATCTCTTCATACATGCTCGTCGGTTTCGGGTACTCTTGACATGACCTTTTTCCAAAACGTCCCCAATTCGCCCAATTCGCCGGGAAAGATAATTCTTATATATGATAATTCTAATTGACCAATAGAGTGGAAATTTCATATAGTTTGCTTTAAAAAAAATCATAATCCCGTCGCCGTTGCTGCACTTTGGGCCTATCCTCACTAGATATAATAAGATTAGGTTAGGTCCGTTAGGTATCTCCAAATGCCCGAAGGGCAAACCGAACAGAAATAGGAACCCCACGAAAGCGTGCTAAGGTGGAGTGTACTTCGTTATTTTTTATAACAGTGAGACCACGGGTCATAGCCGATAAATATTCAGGTAAAGAAATCTAAACAAACATTTCTGATATATTGCTTTTCTGGCCTTCTGCGTTTCTGGCATTTGGTATTTCTGGCCTTCTGCATTTATAGCTTTTTGTCTAACTGGCATTTTGCGTTCCTGACAAGATGCATAAATATAAATGGCCCAGGAAAACAGCGGTAAGGTGACACAGCACAATTTGTGTGTGCTGTCTAACCTGGCGACCACCCTCTCTGCAGGCCATAGAAAAAGGACTTTTTTTCCAGAGAGAAGGTCTTGCTGGCTTTTATGGTGTCCATAAAAACTGATCTCCCTCTCTTGGAGCTAATGTCGTGGTCTCCTGCGCACGTGAGCCGCGACGCGCGCGCCGGCGAGCGGGAGTGCGCAAGCCTGTTCCCTGTACACTACGCACACCCACGGGAGTTCGAAGACTTCCAGCTCCGTGACTCCGCCTAAGCTACTGGTAGGTCGCTAGTTCATAATTGCATCCTGTAACCCCCATTTATTTAGGTTCATAGAGCTCTCAGCATATTTTTCCACTTGACACAATTCTGCGCCGCGACCTCCGGCTCTAGCTATGCATGCTGAAGGATTGTAATTCCCTTACAATGGTAATTGATTAAATATATAGAAATCCGTAAGCCAGGACGAATGGCGACGCGTTGTCAACTAAGGCTTAAACTAGGTTTTTGTGACAGTATCTTCATCAGCGCTGCTCGGGGTAGCTAATCGATGTGCGAGGAAAAATCTACTAATAACATTACATTATTTACCTAACATGGGCATGAAGTAGGATACTGTTACGACACGGCAAATACATTAAGACAGAAGGAAATGTTGAAGGGAAGCTGAAGACTGGAAGGATAATAAGTACATTCATGGACTAGGTGAAAGAGAAAGTTAGAAGCTGTGTCGTATCAGGATCTCAAAAAAAGGTCCTGGAAAGGACCGTTGGAAATCGCTCCATCCGATAAGAGCCTAGCTCAAGTTTAAGAAAAAGCCTTACATGATTTTCCATTGGTGGATTTGTGGATTTTTCGTTTGATTTTGTCTGTTAATCAATCAGTCAGTCACGGCACCTTTTTTATGGGTATAGATGGATAATGCACGTCTGCAAACCGTTGCAAGCTATTGACAGTCAGACAGCCAGAGGAATGCAGCATTGGAAGACTCGTGCCAAATTCGGTTACCTACCTAAAAAAATATTTCATTGAAACACGATGATGTGATGTACATATAAAACACTTTATTATTTTACATAAATTTATTGATAGGTACATCTAGGTAATTAAATTCAATAAAATGTAATTAAACAACCAAATAGCATCGCTTTAAGCGAAAATAAAGTTTTAAAATTACTTATGATAATTTAACTTACGTTATTTTGACAATACATTTAATTCAATAAATCAGTATTAAATGCCGAACCACTAAACTCCATAGTGTTACTCCTACTTGATAACGCTCTCATAACAACTACACGTTTGTTTTTATAAATAAAGCTGCCAATTCCAACTGCAATGATTAGGATAGTTAGAACCATGCACCATATAATAAGGAGGCTAGAAACGGAGTGGCCAGTTGGTTCCGTTGGTAACACTGTTACGCTTGCAGGTGTTGTGTCCATGGTACCACCACACCATATCCCATGGACATTATCTTCTTCAAAGACCTTATCAATTGAAGTGACTTCGATGCGCCTCACAAAACCTTTGCTGTAATGCCTAACTATTTCCTTACATAGAATCGGGTTGCCTCCCAAACTGAGGGCGTTTAATTTCGACACAGTCAATATCAATCTTTCAAAGTCTATCTGCGTGATGAAGTTGTAGTCGATGATCAATCTTTTTAGTTCCGTGCACTCGTGGAAAACATCAACGTCTAAAACATGTATGTCGTTGCGGGACAAGTCTATAACTTCTGTTCTGTTGAGCCCCTTGAAACTGCCGTAACGCAAACTTTTAATAGAGTTCGCAGACACATTTAAAACCTTTAAAATTTTGAGACTTTGGAAAGTGCCTGGTGGAAGTTTAGATAATTTGTTATAACTCAGATCGATAGATTGCAAATGGTCCAGGTTTTGGAAAAAAGAGCTGTTAATGTAACCGATGCTATTGTTACTCAAATCAACATTGATCAAGTCAGGAAAATAGCTAAGGTTTAAATTGGTTAAAAGGTTCGAAGAAACGCTCAAAGTCATCAGTTTCGTGAGAGAATTTGTTTGTGGGTTATTAAAATTTACAATTTTGTTATTGGATACCTGCAAAACTCTCAAGTCATGCAAGGTTTGAAATATTGGATCTGAAAGCTCAGTGATATTATTGTTTGAAATATCAAGGTACAGTATCTGCGAAATATTCGAAAAGGAATTGCGAATGCTTTGTAGTCGATTATTATTTAAATATAAAGCTTTCAGATTGAACAAATTACTGTTATATATTTGCAATTTATTTAATTTGTTGTAAGATAAATCTAAACTGTACAAATTTTCCAAATAATAAAAATTTTTAGGACCTATGTATTCGATTGCATTATGGGACAAGTTTACTCTAGCAAGTAATGGGGAATTAACAACTGCTTCATTATCGACCTTACTGATATTAAAACCACTTAAATCAACAAATCTGATGAAATTTGAGGGACCTAAAACATTACTCCTTAGAACACCTTGCAAGTTATTACCAGTGACATTCAAATATTCTATGGTGTTTACAGGCAATGAAAACGGTTCAATAGTAATAATTCTGTTATTTGACAAATCCAGTTTTTTTAGATGAACTTGATAGCTCAGAAACGTATACGATCCTATCACAACGAGACTATTATTATTCAGGTATAGTTCTGTAAGACTGCTTAAAGAACCGTTTAAGAAATCTAAGTTGGAGACATTGTTGTATGAAATGTCCAAAACTTGCAGTGCTGTTGTATTTATAAAAGCCTTTTTTTCAATTGTATCAATAAAATTTCTGCTAAGATTGAGGTAAACTAAATTTGCTAAAGACGAGAAGGCATAATCTCGAATGGCAGTTATACTTTGGTTGAAAAAGTCTAGCGTCGTAACGTTTTGTACACCGCTTAACATTTTACCCGATATATCTCCTTTCAAACAGTTTCTTTTCAGATCAAGATTTGTTAAGCTTGTATGTT
This sequence comes from Pandemis heparana, assembly GCA_963854515.1. Classification (NCBI taxonomy): domain Eukaryota; kingdom Metazoa; phylum Arthropoda; class Insecta; order Lepidoptera; family Tortricidae; genus Pandemis; species Pandemis heparana. The sequence continues at coordinate 12,374,099 of OY978023.1, read as the reverse complement.
TAAACGCGTCATCATCAATACGTTCAATACAGTTATTGTAAAAGTTCAAAGTTTCTAGTTGGTTGTTATTAACGAACATGATGTTTTCTATTGGTGACTCAATTTTGTTATTGCTTAAGTCTAATCTCCTTAGGTTGAACGCTTGATTGAAACAATTGGATTCTACAGTCTCGATGGCGTTATACGACATGTTTATTAGCAACAGAGCTCCGGCTCGGTTTATTTCAAAGCTTGATAACTTTAATAAGTTATTGAATGATAGGTCTAAGGCTTGTAAGGATTTGAGGTTCATTAGTGTCAAGTTTAGTGCTGTCAGCTTATTGTTGCTCAAATTCAGGCCCGACAGGTTCTTTAAGCTCGTGAAACAATCTTCTGCTAAATTCGTAAGTCTATTGTTTTCTAAGTACAGATAGAGGAGGCTCGGCAAGTAGCTAAAAGGCTCACTAGGAATTTCCGCTAACATGTTGTAAGACAGATCTAGCTTTGTAAGTTTAGGAGTGTCAGCTATAGCAAATGACGCAGGATTTAAACTTTCAATAGCGTTTCGAGATAAATTTAAGAAGTTTAAAACAAATAAGTTTCTGAACGCGTCATTTTTTATGTTTCTTATGTTGTTATTGGATAGGTCCATTACGAGGGATTTGGCGTAATATTTGAATGCGAATGATTCTATGTTGAACCAGATATTGCTGATGGCTTGAATGTTTCTGACTCTGGAGTCGAAGTTAGTGGATCCAAAGAAGCCGGTGGTAAGGGTGTCGGTGGAAGAGTCGCGGATGACGAAGGTGACGTAGGGATCGTCACAAGATGGGTTGCTGGCACTACCAGCATGGCCTCGGCACTCGACAGTGTACGTACAGGCATCGTTGTGTGTCCTGATTATTGTACACATATTGCACGAAGCGCTTACAATAGACGCGAAGATGATATCTGGAAATAAATAAATAAAAATTAAATATCAGCATCACGTAGCTTTAGACTAGTCTGAAAGTCATTCCATTAGTTAAAAAACGGGCGTCGGTTAATAATAAGTAATATACTCGGCGGCACAAAATTTGGCCCAGTCGCCATAGAAAAATACCTAAATTTGCATAGGTACATATGAGGGCCAAATTATTAGCCGCTGAGTATGTAATATTATAATGGGCTCTGCGTACCTACCTAACGCGTTACAAGGGGGGTTACCATGACGTCCTAATGCGGTTCAATTCGGATTGAGTTTAGGTTCGCTCGCTGTCAGATCGGGCCGTACCATGACGTCTTAATGCGTTTCAGTTTAGGTCCGCTCGCTGTCAGATTCATACTAAAAGTGACGGAATTAGGACGTCATGGTAAGGCCAAAGATCAGAAATTACAGCTAAAACCTGAACTGAGTCGGGATGAACATGTATGAAAAGATAGATGAATGTGGATAAAGCGAAAGAGGTTCTTATGTCAGGATCGTAGCAAGTGGAACCAAGTGGAACAAAGTAGTACCTGCCTACGGTAGCCTGTGGGAAAGAGGCGTGACGGTATGTATGTATGAATTGTTCGATTAACATAATGGATCCAGAAATATTATTACTAGCCTGTGCGAAATATAGCAAGGTAAATATATTGTTCATTGCCATATATTTAAGTGGTAAATTTGGTTGACCATAATAGAGTAGCATTTTCTCTGCAAGTGGGTGGATAAAGGCTTATCTCTGAATTCTTCAGAAATTGAGATTGTTTTGAATCCTATCGCTAATAAACCTTTTTAATTTCTTGTTATGATTGTTATTTTAAAATTTTCACTTTTGTAATTCTGTTTCTTTTGTTTTTGTCTTAAGAGTCATGTTTTGTTTGTGGAGAATAAAGTTTTTATCTATCTATCTATCTATCTAATACAGTCATTATTAATTTTCATGAAACAACGTACCTAAGTATGTATGTAAAAGGTCTCTCAATATTTTTCCGTAATTTTTCAGCAGGTTGTTGAGTCAGTTAGACTTAATAGTCCTGGAGCCTTACCGTGACGTCTTAATGCGATTCAATTCAGATTCAGTTTAGGTTCGCTCGCTGTCAGATCCATACTAAAAATGGCAGCTAAAACCTGAACTGAGTCGGGATTGAATCTCATTAAGACGTCATGGTAAGGCCCCTGTTGGTTACTCAATATAATAATATGTATAATAATGCTGTCAGTTCAGTCTGCATTGTGCCACTATTGTGTTTGTAATACTGTCATTCCCCTTAAATAATTAAATACTAGTAGCTCCCTTATTCATAAACGCTCTATAGGCTCCTACTAGCTTAGCAATCGTATGTCCTTATTTGTCACTTAGACATTTACCTTTCAAAGAAGTCTAAAGAGCGTTTATGAGGGTAGGTAATACATTTTAGAAGGTGTTTCCATCATCCTACATTCACTCTTTTACAGTCCATTTCCAGTAGCTATCAGCCCCTATAAATGATTTTCAGGATTTTTTCATAGTTGACAAATGTTTCTCTATATTGGAGGCGTCCGAAATTCGATTTTCAAAGTTCGTATCACACCGTCCCTCTTACTCTCAAATTAATTACTATTAGTGTGAGTGGAACGGCATGAAACGAACTTCGAAAATCGAACTTTCATAGGGGCGTTCTATTAAACTAGCCCATGCTCCTGCTGAATTATCTAACTAATATTATAAATGCGAAAGTATGGATGGATGTTTGTTTGTTACTCAATCACGCCAGAACGGCCTAACGAATCTGGATGGAATTCGGCACATAGATAGAGAAAAGTCTGGAATAGCACATAGGCTACTTTTTATCCCGGAAAATTCCCGCGGGATAGCGATAAACGAATTCTTTGCAGACGAAGTCGCAGGCAACAGCTAGTTTGGGAATAATTCTGAGAGACTCTATATCCTGTTTCTTTATATTTGCACAATAAAGCATTTACTTACTTTTTTTGTTTCGATATTAGAATTATTTGTTTAATGTACCTATCTAATTACTGACAGATAACACTTACACAAAGATATTGTGAAATCCATGTCGTATTCCCATATATTTGTCGCATCACTAAACGCACATTAACTTTAATGTTTGTCACACTATTATAGTTTACGTCTTGCTCCGAGGTTTGGAAGTTAACTGATACAATTCAAATGTGGTGGTGGTATTTGACGCTTATCGTTAACTGTCCGGAACAGCGAAACGTATGGCGCATCCCGATGCCCCAAATATAAATATGTATTGTTTTGAATGTGCAAAAAATTCATGTAGGTACTTACTTGGATAAAAATAGGGGTAAGTAATACGAGATATAACAACTTATTATCTAATGTTCATAATATATACGCTCACTTTATATAAACTCGTTTAGTATAACGTTTACTGGATATAATGAACGAAAATTATAATCTTAAAATATCTAATTTTGTAAGGTATAACGTTGTTTATATATAATATCAATTGAAATAACGATCAAAGCATATAATGTTCATAACAGCTAACATCAAAAAGCATAATGCACAGTTGTTTATTGAATTTGCTATGTGGTTAGGGGGTTTTCTAGGTGGTTATAAAAAAAATAACTAACACCAAAGGCTAATACGGGAGCTTCGCTGCGCTACGCTCCCGCATTAGCCTTTGAACCTAACCTATCCGAGTCGCTTCCGCTCCGTACCGTCTTGCTCGCTCGCTTCGCTCGCTCGCCGAAAATTGAACAATGTCTTGCAGCTGTTTCAGTTAGGTTAAATGTTTTATGTTAAAAGAAATTAGTCCATATAAATCTTATACAAATTGAAGTTATATAAAAATAACGTTATATAATTTAAGCCTTATACGTTAAAAAATTATACTTTTTGCTGTTATAGCTAACGTTCATTATATCTTGTGAACGTTATTATCATGAAATTAGATATTTTGTAGTTATATCTCGTGGGACGCACCCTAAAAATAGAGCTAACAGTTGGTTCAAGCCGGGTTCTTATTTAAATGTTTATAGGTATATCTATTAGCATGTATGAAAATATTTATGAATGTGGAAAGCGAAAGAGGTACCTATGTCAGGATCGTAGCAAGTGGAACAAAGTAGTCTCTGCCTACCCCTGTGGGAAAGAGGCGTGACGGTATGTATGTATGTATTACTATTAGGTACCTGTCTTTGTCACTACATAGTATAAAACAAAGTTTGTCTGTCTATCTGTCTGTTTGTCTGTCTGTCCTTATGTATGCTTAGATGTTTAAAACATCTGCTAAGAAAGAATTTGGTGACAGTCCCGGATTAAGGTAAATTACCCCCAGTTAATTAGGTGACCCACTAGTTCGTTTGTTTGGCCTCTCTAACATATAAAAAAATTACCTTAGAAGCTCCACTCCAAATTTTAATTATGCGCGGACAAAATCGCGGGCAGTAGCTAGTAGTTATGTATAAAATATTTACCCTGTCTAATGCTTATTTTCTTTTTTTTTATAACTAATTTCCTTAAAGCACTAGGTATAATAAATTATTACAATCGTTGAAAAAATGTTTCCCAATTTTTACATTAATTTCGGAGCAGCATGACTGCTATATTGGCGTTACCTATGAACCATTAGGGCAATATTTTGAAATTTCCAAACATAATGATTGCAATGTATTGGAAATCGAGTAATGCGTATATCTACGAGTAACTTGGTATCGAGGGAATGAGCGATACTCTTTTAGACGGAGAGCTAGCTACCGAAATATGTATACAATCTATAGAGCAACGAAACCCCTTTAGTTAGCATGCCATATTATCATTATTAATTAATTCGAGCGCCTGGCAGCTTTTCAGCGGTGGGTGTGAGAGTGGATGGGCAACATGGGCGTCGTATACCGGCCACTATGAGAATAAAGATCTTTACAGATAGACGGGCAACAAAGTGATCCTATAAAGGATTCCAGTTTTGCTGACTGGGAACCAAAAAAGTTCTGATTGACTGACTCACCGACGCTCAGCTCAAACCTTTGGACCTACGAATCTAGAATTTAGTAGGTATTAGCGGTTCCACATGATGTAGAGAAGGTATTAGGACGGGTTTTTCGAAATTCCCATGGTTTAGGTAATTCTGAGACTGACGCAAGCTTGTTTAATTATAGAGCTGCTGTATCGGCTGTATGTATTCATTGTTCCCAGCCGGATATCGTTATCGTCTCTGGCAATTCAGATGAACTAGCATCGCATTGTTTCTCAAATAGCACCCTTCTTTCATATCATTTTTTGGGTCTCCGTACATTAAAAGGAAAAAAACGGGACCCTTATAAGGCCCGTCCGTCCCTCAGTTCAGTCCGTCTGTCAAGGCCCCAAACTTGTAAGTAAGCGCAATTAAAAAAGGTGATACCATTATTGCACACGAATCAAACCTATAGGATATTTTCGGTAGTGCTTGAAACACTTAAGATTTGGTTGTTATAGCGCATACCACACGCAACTATCAAAAATATACTAAAATGTAAAAATTATATGTGTTTGTCTGTGTATGCCAGTAAAATGACTCTTAATTTCTATATTAAAACTCTGATAGGTAAATATGCTATGACGGTTCTGGCTGAAAATCAGTGCTGCAGGTGTTTCACTTTTGCGAAGACACAACACAACGCTGATGATCAAATTTTCATGTCTGGTTTTTTTATTGTTGTTTTTTTCTATAAAATTGTGTGTACATGCTCTTATATTTGTGTGTCTTGCAAAATGAATAAATATATTCTTTCTATGGTAACAGTGTGGAAATGCCATGCCCTGGCCTGGGCCTACAGCCTGGGCCCCATTTTTAAAATCGCATCACTCGAAGGCACCATACAAAAATAGTGTTTTGCTAAAAACTACATCTCAAATTATTTGTTGAACTGTTTGAATGTAGCATACATGTATCTGACTTAAAATGTTTTTTAACTAGTTATTGCCCACACCTTTGCCTCCCTCATGAAATTTATTCTTTCTTCAGATTAATGAAGCGTATTGTTTACTAAAGGATAGTTAATAGCGTTCTGAGTAATTATAGTTATTTGTGATACAAGGTTGGTAAACAAGTAAGGTTTTACAAATGAGCTGACTAGCTGATAAACCCGAGCCGTAAGGCGAGGGATTTCATCGTCACGAATTTGTAAAACCTTGCCAACCGTGTATCATACGACGTTTTTCAATACATTTGTGAGAAAATAGGAAATTAATAACACAAAATTGAAGAATATACCTTTCCCGAGATTTTGATGGCAAAAGACTCTTTTGCGCGATTTGCGCCTTACTTAAAATATCGGGCGGAGTTAATTCCATGTTATTCTCGACTTCATCACTAGATGAACTCATTTTGTTTGGTTTTTGTACACTATAATCAACAACACAAAACAACGCAGTTTTACAAAAATGGCGCATCCGTGTACCGTAATGCGCATGCGTAAGTTTTGTTTTTAATTTGGTTAACTAAAATTATCAGGCAAAGGTTCGACGCGTTCAGCCACTGAGATTTTTTCGAATAAATGAAAGGTGGAAATAATTAAAATCTGAGGTAATTAAATTACAATTTATACTAATGACAGTAAATCTTGCAAATTCATTAATTAGTTATGTATATTTATACATTTTTCTGCGCATAAGTAGATATTTTTTATTTTTGTCATTTAATACTCTTTGCTTGTAAACTTTTAAAATGGAAAATTAAAAAAAAACTGTAAAAAAATCGCACTAGTGCGGTAAAAGTAACTTACGAGCCATGTATACATCCTTTGAAAGTGAATTTTTCGAACAAATGTATTGAAATAGTTATTTGTATACAAGGTTGGTAAGTAAGGGTTTACAAATGAGCTGACCAGTTGATAAACCCGAGCCGTCAGGCGAGGGTTTTCATGGTCACGAATTTGTAAAACCTTGCCAACCGTGTATCATACGACGTTTTTCAATACATTTGTGAGAAAATAGGCACTTATACACTTAAGACATTAATAATACAAAATTGAAGAATAAATACCTTTCCCGAGATTTTGATAGCAAAAGACTATTTTGCGCGATTTGCGCCTTACTTAAAATATCGGGCGGAGTCACTCCATGTTATTGTTGACTTCATCACTTGAAGAACTCATTTTGTTTGGTTTTTGTACACTATAATCAACAACACAAAACAACGCAAAGTTTTACAAAAATGGCGCGTCCGTGTACCGTAATGCGCATGCGTAAGTTTTGTTTTAATTAGGTTAACTAAAATGATCAGGCAAAAGGTTCGACGCGTTCAGCCACTGCGATTTTTTCGAATAAATAAAAGGTGGAAATCATTAAAATCCGAGGTAATTAAATTACAGTTTATACTAATTACAATAAATTGCAAATTCATTACTTAGTTTTGTTTATTTATACATTTTTCTGCGTACAGTACAAGTCGATATTTTTTATTTTTGTCATTTAATACTCTTTGCTTGTAAACTTTTAAGATGGAAAATTAAAAAAAACTGCAAAAAAATCGCACTAGTGCGGTAAAATTAACTTACGAGCCATGTAGACATCCTTTGAAAGTGAATTTTTCGAGCAAATGTATTGAAAAAGTATTTTTAATCGATTCAGTAGTTCCATAGATTATTAACAGAACAGAGAACTCACGTGTAAAACACATTATCATTATCTGTGAGATCCTTTAATTGGCTCTGTGTTGCTATTTTCATTTCCTACATGGTGTTGTAAGCCTGTTGGTTCTCCTTAAGTAAATAAATAAATAAATAAAAATCGATTGATGCTCGACATGTTTCGGACTATTCTTCTACTACTTTTACTTCATTTAATTTTGTATGAGAAACCACAACAACATTATATTGCGGCTCCTGAACTATAATCTCTTTACAATTTTTACTAGAGTAACAATTAACGACACGTAAATAAAGGGACATTAAAACAATTTTATTTTCCGGCTGCCAAACTATTGTACTGTACTATTTGCTAGGTATGAAATAGTTGACCAGACGCAAAATAATGTTATTGTGGTTTCTTATTCTAAACGTCCTTCCTCTTGGAGCGCTTGTCCCGGCGGCGGCAAAACCAACACACGCACTTACGTGAGTTATCCGTTTAACTATGTTCCATAGATTGATAGACAATCCTATTTTTTATTGTATAGTCAAAGTCAAAAGTCAAAGTCAAAAGTTTATTTTGCAAATAGGCCGCTGAGGGCTCTTTTACATGTCTTTTTTTGAATCTACCAGCGCATTCGGAAAGACCATCATTGCCAAGAAGAATGCGCCGCAAGAAACTTGGCAGAAAGTCATTTTTTCAAAATAAAATAGATTTACAATAGTACTTAAATTCTACTTAACTTACCTAATACAATTAATACATTTTATAAAAGTGCAGATAGAACATAGTTATGACTATACCATTTTAATTCTTACCTGTCCTATTTGGTAAACAAAATTCTAACCTCAATATGCAAATTTTTGTAAAGAATAAGGTGTATTATGTTATCAAATAAACCTAAGGTAATATTTTGTACATAATTTTTCTGATATTTTATCTTCAGTTAATTTATTTACGATTAAATAGTTGAAAAATAACAAAAATGAGACGTTTTAAGGTTAGAATTTTGTTTACCAAATAGAACAGGTAAGAATGAAAATGGTATACGTCCGTATTCCGACTTTGTTTCATACCTATTTCGTTTAGTGCTTCGGTACATTTTCCATTATGTATGTTAGAAGGCCGCTTACATTGCACAGCGAGGAACATACCAACGTGTAGTATTTCTTTAAGATAAGGCGTCGTCGTCTCTAGTTTCGTAGAACAGCACTGGACAAAGAATAAATAAACACAGACATTAAGAAATTCTTTCCAGCGACTTTTAGTGCCAAGTAACTATGGAATAATTTTGTTTTGTAGGTAAATTACTGTACTAAACTAATATAGATAAATGTTATGTTAATGTTTTATTCGTAAATATTTTGTGTAAATAATTTTACGAAATAAAAAAAGTACAGATAAGTAATTGTACTTTAATTACAATAACATAATTAACATTTTACTCTAGCCACTTTATCAGAAAAGCCGAATTTAGATTATGCAACTAATTTCGTGCAACTTGCAGTACACTGCGGCGTTTGATTAAGAGGGTGCATCCGTGCTGAGCTCGCAACGTCGCATTTTTGGTGATTTTTTGCGATTATTTCACAGAAATTGAATGAAAGTATCAAATATCCGTCTGTAGTGCACTTCGTTTTTAGTGTATTAATGTGTCCAATGCAATGATTAATGGTGATGGACTTTTATTTTCGTATTAAAGCGATAAAATACTATATCTCGTTTAATAAGAAAATAAAAGTCCATCACGATGAATTATTGCATTAGACACATTAATACACTAAAAACGAAGTGCACTACAGACGGATATTTGATACTTGCATTCAATTTCTGTGAAATAATCGCAAAAAATCACCAAAAATGCGACGTTGCGAGCTCAGCACGGATGCACCCTCTTAACCACTTTCGAAGCGTTGCCTAGGTTATCGGCCGAGCAATTGTAATGCTAGTTGCACGAAATTAGCTGCATAATATAAATTCGGCTTAAGATCAAACTGAGGTGAAGTTAAGAATAAAAAAAAAACTCACATTTGCAACCATCTCTATAAGTATTTTTTAACTTTTAAATTGCGACTTCCTCCCCCCCGTTTATTTTTCGTTATTTCCATTTTTTTTAATATCTAATAATTAGGTACAAATAAAGAATAGGTAATTACTTACTATAGTCACGGAAACCTTTAAAGAGATAAAACTATTTATTAAAATGGCCCTTAATTTTAATAAAAAAATTAAACTGAACATACTCAATTGCTTATAAATATCTGCGGCCTCCTAAAGGCAGGTACTAGATCAGATGCCATTTGTTGAACGCACTCCGAATCACAGGATGCATTCGCCATTTCTTTCTGTTATAAGTACGGAATAGAATAAGGATAGCAAGAGATGTGCATGTGGTGAATGATGTTACGAGTGCTCTAGTGTGTATGGCCTCTGGCTTTTATACGTTCAAAACCACTGATGTAATGTACGGGCCTTATACTACGTAATTCGTTTCGTGCCGTTCCGCTCACACTATTAATCACTAATATGAGGGTGAGAGGGATGACATAATACGAGCTTCGAGTTTCGGAATAGCCCCAGAAACGTGCCCTCTGTATAGTTTAATTCTTCGCAAAGAATATCGTTCAGTTTCGCGTTGTCATCAAAAATGTGGAGCATCGAATTTATTTCGTGTAGACTTATTTAAGTCATACTTAGGACATTGGACCGCGTGCAACCAGTGAAATGTTTGAATACTGTTGTCAAGGTAAGCTTATTTCATTACTGGACTAACTTTAGATCAGGAATTTAAGTCCTTAAACCCAACGTTTATTGTGAGATGAGACTACTTAGGCATCTTACAAAGAAAATAAACGTAATTAATTAATCTCAATGTGGTATTCTTTTAGACTTTCGTTATCTTGTAATGGTGCCAAATATCTCGCAAACCCATTAGGGCCACTTGCACGGACCAGGGTTAACGACTTAACCCCGTGTTAGATGCTAACCAGGGGCTAAGTAGTGCCAAAGTGTATGGAACTGTCAAACCTAACCCCGAGTTAGCGATTTAATTTTTCAACTCTGGACTGTGCAAGTGGGCCTTAGCCATTATTTTGATAGTTATACCTAAACGTTTGATTTTAATTTGTACCGCAACCATTTCTACATAGATGCGTTTTTGTTTTCTCTGTGACGACAAATATGTTGCCGTTACCTACAACAGGGTTGACTTCTTGAAAGTGAAAGTTGTATGGTAGGTATAGTAGCTTGCTCTATGTAGGCTCGTCGTTTTCAACACAGTTCATGTTGTTATGGGTCATTTATTGTTGTAGGTACTTACAATAAACATTTACCTACATATCTAAAAATAAAAATATCTTTATCTTTGTATATGTATAAAATATATTTATCTTTTATCTTTACTGTGAGAACGTTGGTCAGAAATCAGATTGATCGACAGTACGTGCATTATGTATTATATTAGCCGTGGTAGCCCGTGGTTTGACCTGTGGCCTATCAAGCAGCGGGTCGTCAGTTTGAATCCCGAGCTCGCACCTCTGAGTTTTCGGAATTTATGTGCGAAATTACATTTGAAATTTACCATGAGCTTTTCGACGAAAGAAAACATCGCGAGGAAACCTGCACACATCTGCGAAGCAATTCAATGGTGTGTGTGAAGTTCCTTATCCGCATTGGGCCCGCGTGGGAACTATAGCCCAAGCCCTCTCGTTCTGAAAGGAGGCCTGTGCCCAGCAGTGGGACGTATATAGGCTGGAGATTATGATGATGATAATGACGTGCATCGTCAGTTCGTCTCATAATACGAACTTTGAATTTCGTGGTAGTACCCCCAGACCTATACTTCATTTAATTTAGAATGAGAAACCACAATAACATTATATTGCGGCTGGTCAACTATTTCTTACCTAGCAAACAGTACAGTGCAATAGTTTGGCAGCCGCAAAATAAAATTGTTTTAATGCCACTTTATTTGCGTGGCGTCAATTGTTACTCTAGTACAAATCGTAAAGAGATTACAGTTCACGAGCCGCAATACAATGTTTTTGTGGTTTCTCATCCTAAATTAAATGAAGAACCTAAAGTTTCTGCTTGAAAATAGAAATAATTGTGCAAAGCTCTGCTGTAGTGACAAAAAAATAATAAATTAATTTTGTTTCAGTGTAATTTCCAATTAGCACATCGAGGAAACCGAAAATGACGGCTGGTAAGTCATTGTTCATTAATAATGTTATTATTTAGCGGATGGTAGGACCTGTCTATCCAGACAGGTCCTACCACCGCCACTTGACTCCCTAATCCAGCCGCCAAGCAGCAGTGCTTGCGATGCTGTGTTTCGGCGTGGGGAGTAGGACTACCGGTGACATTACTGGCACATGATTGTATCTTAACCCTCTAGAGGGCTCTCTTAACGTATCTGCATCTGCTCCGGTGTTGCGGATGTCCATGGGCGGTGGTGATTACTTACCATCGGGTAGGTAACTTCCTTGCTCGTTTACCTCTGTTGGATAAAAATAAAATAAAAGCTTGGTTCGATTGTTATTTTTGATGTGTTTGTTTTTTACCTGTCACGTTATTATATCGAGAATTTTATACTTTACGAGTTTGTGTTTATTTTATGGCCCTCCCGTTAGAAATTATGTTTTTGAAATAATAAAAACATATCAAATAAAAAACTGGTTGCAAGATTTATAATATTAGGCCCCATCGCTTAGTCTCCGAAAATACCGAATCTCAGAATAAGTACATAATTATTTGCTTATTAAGTTATGGAAAAACTTACAAGATGGTATTTAATATTGACATGGTAAATTACTCAATATTGTAGGTACACACGGAACTTAGAACTCGGCACTCTGGTGAATGAGTATAAATTTTTACGCTCCAAAGGCATAAACTACTTCTGTTATTTACAGGGTACCTCACTGTCGTTTTCCTGCTGTGTGCTGCGACCCTCGGGAGTTGCCACTGCCCCCGCGATTGGATGCACGGACGCGGGAACTGCTCTTACGCGATCCACTGCCACGAAGATATCCACGGTGTCAAGCTACCCGAGGAATGTCAAGCCTCCCCCAACTACCCCGTCAATGTCATCCTCACTTTAGACAACCCCAAATTCTTCAACGAAAGTGACACCAAAACCGACTGGTCTCTGCTCGCCTCCGTTGTATCCTTCCGTGTGATTGGAAAATGGCCACAGGAAGACTTAGCTGTCGTTGAAAAAATGGTCGGTCTAACGGAGTTGTACCTTTCCGGCAATCGGATCAGACACATCGAAGGCAGCCCTTTTTATCACCTATTGCACTTAGAAATAGTTGATTTGTCGTACAACAGACTATCTCAAATCAGGGATTTGCTACAAATCGAAATGCAGCCAAACAAACTCCAGAAACTATTGCTCGCTTACAACGCCATTGAAAATATTCCCGACGACGCATTCAATCAGGTCACGTCTCTGGTGGAACTGGATCTGTCTAATAATTCTATTAGTAATCTTAATAATATGACCTTCAGACAATTGTCGAGGCTCGAGGTACTAAAGTTAAGCAACAATAATATTTTTGACTTGGACGGCGCTATAAATTCTCTCAATGTTCTTAAACATCTGTATCTAAAAGGTAACCAGATTGAAAATATTGACTTACAATCGCTTCAGATCATTTACGATTTAGAAACTTTCGACGTGTCCGCGAATCGTCTGCAAAAATTATTTCCGGATTTGCTATCGCGGCACTGGCACCACTTTGGAAGCAGATCGACCTGCAAAATCATGCTTTCTGAAAATTACATTACATATTTACCAAATGCAACATCGGAAATTAAAAAGACGAGATTCAGTAGGGAAGTGGAAGGGAAAAAATTCATCGATGTCCAATTAGATTTGTCCAAAAACTCGATATCAACCATCGAACCTTATGCTTTTCACTATATCATGCGTTTAACTTCTTTGGATCTGTCTTACAACAATTTGATCACTTTCGTAATAAACGCGGATAATTTAAAGCACGTCAGATACTTGAATCTGAGTAACAACTATATTGACCACCTCGACTATGAAAGCTTCGACTCTATGACCAATTTACAAAACTTAGATTTATCTTCCAACAGACTAGTTAACCTTCCTGACCAGAGCTTCCAAAACAGCTTCGTCTTGAGGTACTTGAACATGTCTTACAATGATTTCGAGTCAATTAAGAAATTGAATATAAAAATGTTCCATCCACAAGGAGGTTTCTTGGATCTTTCTTACAATGGCCTATCTTCATTGAAAATCCCATACGGCGAGGGTCTACGTTTGATGTATTTGACATTGCACAACAATACTATAGAAAACATGTCGTTGGTTGAACTTAGCTATCAAAACGATCTGAAGTTTTTAGATTTAAGCGAAAACATAATAGAAGCATTAGACGATTCAAGTCTTCGTTTGCCGCCGAATCTGATATGGTTGGACTTATCGCGAAATAAAATAAATACCGTCCGCCCTTCTACCTTCAAGGGCATTGGTCATCTGACAACTCTGCGTTTGTCGCACAACAATCTGACAGTGATCGAATATGGAGCGTTCAACGGGTTAACGTACCTGGCGGATCTGGACCTATCTTACAACAGCATAGCGAGCTTACAATCTGATACACTAATGAATTGTAAATCGCTCAGAGTTCTCTCTCTGCGGTTCAACGGTATGAACGTTTTGGACTACAAGGCTTGGATAGACCACAATAACACTCTGAGGGTGAATATTGACGGAAATGAATTTGATTGCGAATGGCTAGCAACGGCGCTTAGGGATTATAATAATGGTTATTCTAAGATGGAGCCTGCTGTGACGGTTGTAGCTACGAAAGGCCCGTCTTTGGAAGGTATACAGTGCGTGCAGTCGGAGATGATTCGGGAGGAGCCCCATTCTATTCGTCAGACGACGGACGAACGGCTGTTGGTAATGATATCAAAAATTTTAGAGGCTATCGAAAAACAAACTAAGTTAATAAAAGCTGAGCAGCGTTATGGTCCCAATTATCATTAACTAGTTTTGTGAGTGTCATAGCTGACCCGTGTTCATTAAAATAGCTTGTTTCCAGTTTTACATTATTAAGAGCTTATTTGTGTATTTTTTGTGTTTAGCAATATTATAATTAATAATAGTAAATTGTACCCATTTTGGTTTTTATTTGTCTCAAGCTAATTGTCCCTTTGCTCAACGTTTTAGTAAGCTAAAAACAGAACTAGTATTCTGGTTTGTAAATTATTTCTTTAAAGTTGAAATGAATTAGGAAACCTGATCTTTATCCAAAGTTGTATTATCCTGTGTGCAGGAATAACGTAATAAGTTCATTTAGGAGCCTTCGTTTCATTTTATTTCTTAAATGTTCATACTAATATTATAAACAGGAAATATTTGTTTGTATGAATTGAATAGGCTCCGAGACTACTGGACCGATTTTGATTGAATTTCTTTCACCATTAGAATCCTACGCAATCCCTAATGAACATACGACGATGTTGCGGGCAACGGCTACTAATTAATAAAGTATTTAGCATTTTGCATCATTTTATAAACCTCTAACTCTTTCCCGTGGCTTCTTCGCTCACATCCTGTCTTTTTTTTACAAATATTCATCTAACTAATATTATAAATGCGAAAGTGTGTCTGATATCTCTTCATGCTTAAACCACTGAACCGAAGTTGGATTTTAAGTTGGTATAGAGATAGGCAATCGGTTTCGGTCCCGAGAAATGAGATAGGTAAGATAGTTTTTATCCAAAATAGCAATAAGCGTATTTCAGCTTTTATCTGAAAAAAAAAGCTAAATAGGTTCAGCTTCAAGGAAAAACGTTGTATGGAGAAACGGCCACCCGTTGGCCAACCAATTTCCTCTTGAGAGTAGGGGCCCGATTTTCGAAAGCACATGTGTGAAAATACCACTCGAAAGTGGTGAAAAATTGTGCTGGATTTGAAATACGAGTAGCTTAAAAAATACTTGCGGCTCTCATTAATCATGTGGACTATGCAAAAATTTTATTAGAGCCGTACCTAGTTTTGAAGATATTAAACAGATTTATACCACTTTCGAGTGACGTGCTTTTAAAAATCGGGGCCCGGGACCCTTTTACACATGAGGTATATACAGTTCTCTATGTTAGCAGTGCATCTGTGATTCTCGCGTATAGCGAGGTTTCCATGGGTTTCTCACTTATCATTAGGAGGCCCACTAGCTAGTTTGCCTGCCTTGTTTAAAAAAACGTGCCACCATAACAGTTATGCGCAGTTCTATTCTGATAACTTATAAAACGACAGCATAAAATGATACGCAGCTTGCAAACAAAGAAGCATCCTGTCAGCAAAACTGATAAAAAGTCAAGCGCGAACCGTTTTTCATTCAATAGTTCCGCGTGAAGTACCATCAACTAAATATTTGTGGTCAGCCGCCAAGGTTTCAAATCCTTTGCACGTCATAAAATATAACGTGGATAAGACGTGGCTGTCAGCTTAAAAGGTCTGTTGTAGCGTCATTTTAATTTTTGATAGAAAGTTTGAAGAAAAGTGATGAGTTGGTAAAAATAAGAAAAATCGTATGTGTAACCCTAATACTCGATTTTAGTTACTTATATATTATATAATTTATCTGGAATCATGAAGTACCTTTTAAATATTTATAGAAAAAATAATTTTATTTTGAAACATTGCAATTTAAGTTTCACATGAAATACTTACTGCTAGTTAGGTACCCGAAAAAAGGTAGAACTGTGTTTTTTTTTTAATTGAACTGAGCTGCACATATGTAGTACGGATTTTAATACTAATTTTATACATAGTGGAACATTATTAGAGCATCTTTTATTTCTAGAATTATTACAAATTGAATTTAGTAAAAAAAATGGCAGAATGACTTGGAAGCAAGCCCACGGGGGCACAGACATCATTGTGCACGGGGGCGATTAAATAGCTGAACGAAGGGAAAGCTTTTGATCCGCAGCAAAAATATAGTGAATTTAGAAAAAAAGACCCATGGATTTCTACTTAGTACCAGGCCGCAGGTATACATCTATTGAGTGGTTTCAATGTTTGGGTACATATTACATTAAGTTAATAAACAAAATGGTTCTGCTTATTAGGTTGAACAACCAACCCTATTACGGAGTAGACAATATTCATCGTTTTAGTCGCAACGCTACGTTTGCAGTAAACACCCGCTAAAGTCAGCTCGGCGTTAAAGAGTTCTACTTCCATACCAGTAAGTTATGTTTTATTTATTTAAGTGTAATTAAAATTAATCACAACTTACATGCTGGTCTGGGGACAAATAAAAACCAGGTACCTACTTCTCTCCCCGTGCAGATGGTAGGTAAAAGCCCATCGAAGGAATTGGCGAAAATTTTAGGAATCATTATTATAGGCGATGCGTCTATCAACTCATCACTATTGATGCCCTTTTTCATTCACGTATACGTGCACAATTATACTAAACGTGGCCTTTAGATCTTATTACATTAGCCCCTGTCTACTCCGGATAATGACGTGATTTATGTATATAATGTTTGTAATTACAACTGATGGTAAGCCTTCCGCAAGATGGACGAACGATTTGGTAATAGTCGCGGTCTCCTCTCAAGAACTCTGTTACCCCAACGTTATCGGTTCTTCGACAGAGGCCATGGGGCCATCTCCAGCCTATATACGTCCCACTGCTGGGCACAGGCCTCTTCTCAGAATGAGAGGGCTTGGGCTATAGTTCCCACGCGGGCCCAGTGCGGATTGGGAACTTCACACACACCATTGAATTGCTTCGCAGTTGTGTGCAGGTTTGCTCACGATGTTTTCCTTTACCGAAACGCTCATGGTAAGTTTCAAATGAGATATCGCACATAATTTCCGAAAAACTCAGAGGTGCGAGCCCGGGCTTCGAACCCACGGCCCTCTGCTTGAGAGGCCACAGGTTAAACCACTAGGATACCACGGCTTTTGGCCCCACTGTCACTTATTAAGCTTATCTACTTGTCGTGTCGTGCTGTCGATGACCAGTGGCATAACTATTATGTGTGGAGCCCGTGCCAAATTGACAACATTTCATATTTCTGAGCCTATAATTTTAATGGTTCTCTGTATTCTGTTTGAAAAGATGAACATGCTGACAGTTTAATTTTTTCGCTAGGGTTTGTATTTAATTTATAATTAATTTATTAATTTTTGCTTATTCTAAAAGGGCGTAACTCCGATACTATCACAGAATAGACACTTATCCTTTTGTCTTTTCTGTATAGAAAAAAATCTGACGTCAATTTCAAATTGTCAATGTCAGGCCTTATTCTCCGATATTCGATTTTCGAGGTTCGCTTCGTGCTGTTCCGCTCATACTAATATAGTCATTAACTTGAGAGTGAGAGAGAAGGTATTCAACGAACTTCAAAAATAGAATTTCAGAGTTGCCCCCCTTGTACTTTGATGTTGTCATATCCAAAATTATGGTCGCTTATTTTTTCTCGTGAAAAAGGCAAAGGTGTTTCACCTATCACCTGTAGTTTTGGTAAAATTAGGACATATTTTTAATTAATTTTTATTTTTTATAATAAGCGATATTAAAATTATATAAACATACTAGCTTTTTTCCGCGACTTCGTCCGCGTAGACTCATTTATTGACAAATAGCTTTTGCCCGCGGCTTCGTTCGCGTGTACCAGGAGTATTTCAATCCCGTTTTTTTTCCCGTTCCCATAAGAATTTCGGGAAATGCTCTCTTAATGCTCCCTACACTCCCCAAGGAACCCACTTGCCAAATTTCAGCTTGCTACGACCAGTAAAACGAAAAATCCCGTTTTTCCCGTTCCCGTGGGAATTTTGGAAATTCCTCTCTTAATGCTCCTCTACACTCTCCAAACAACCTAAATGCCGAATTTCAGCGTTCTACAACCAGTAGAACGAAAAGTCCCGTTTTACAATTTTGCAAAATTATCTCTTATAGCTTCTCTACACTCTTCAAGCAACTTACATGCCAAGTTTCAGCATTCTACGACCAGTAAAACGAAAAATCCCGTTTTTTCCCGTTCCCGTGGGAATTTTAGGAAATTGTCTCTTATTGCTTCCCGATACTCATCAAGCAACCTACATGCCAAATTTCAGCTTTGTACGACCAGTAAAACAAAAAATCCCGTGATTTCCCGTTCCCGTGGGAATTTTGGAAAGTCCTCTCTAAATGCTGCCCCAAGCAATCTAAGTACATGTCGAATTTCAGCTTTCTACAACCAGTAAAACGAAAAGTCCCGTTTTTCCCGTTCCCGTGGGAATTTCGAAAAATTGTCTCTTAATGCTTCCTTACACTCCCCAAGCAACCTACATGCCAAATTTCAACTTTCTACGACCTGCAGTGTAACAAAAAAGACCCGTTTTTTTCCGTTCATGCTCCCCTATACTCCTCAAGGAACCTGAAAGCCAAATTGTAGTTTTTTGCGATCATTAAAACGAAAAATCGATCCCGTAGAACTGAATATAAATCCCGTTTTTTCCTTATCCCGTTGGAATTTTCGAAAATCCTTAAAACTGTTTTTTACTATTATAATCACCTACTTCTATGCCAAATTTGAAGAGTCTAGTAATTTATAGTTCATAGGATTTCATTGAACTGAATATATATATCCCGTTTTTTCTTTCTCCCGTGAGAATTTCTAAAAATCCTAAAATTATTTTCTTAGATTTGTAATCATCTACTTGTGTACGAAACTTGAAGTCTATATTTATTAAAGTATAGTTACTGAGATAGGGTCACTCGGTATCGAATATGATAAATCACGTTTTTTCCCGTTCCCGTGGAAATTTGTGTGTGTGTGTGTGTTTGTGTGTGTGTGTGTGTTCCTGTGTGTCAGGTAGGTATGTGTGTTGTTGTTTTCGTAATCAGCGACCCGATAAACCGTACAAACAATACTACCCACTATAATATAATAATAATAATACCCACGTTGATTTTCAGACTTTGTCACCCCCTATCCCCCTTTTAGGGGTTAAATTTTCAAAAAACCTGAAACAGGTGTTTACTCATTTATCGTTAGGAATACTCCTGTGAAGTTTCGAGTAAAATAGTCTAACTAATCTTGTTTCCCCATACAAACTTTGGACCCCCATTTAACCCCTTTAGGGGTCGAATTTTGAAAAATCCTTTCTTAGTGCACCCCTAGACCTTATAAGGAACCTACGTGCCAAATTTGGAATCTCTAGAACCAGCGGTTTGGGCTGTGCGCTGATATGTCAGTCAGTCAGTCAGTTTCTTCTTTTATATATTTAGATTGCAGTGATCAGGAGGCAAAATGCTTTCGAACCATATATACATTTTCAGGTGTTATAAAAATGAAATGTTGTCATAGCGGGTCCTTCCTTATTAGTTAAGTGTAATGAAGTGCTTCATAGTCACTTCTGTGCTCTAGGCCCAGCTAATAGGGAATGTCCTTAAATCTGTGATAGTTTAACCTCTGTTATTTTTGTAGTAAGGTACTAGATATTTCAATAATATTTTTTTAATATTGTTTGTTGAGCTTTTATGAAAGCAATAAAAAACACAAACATTCCCTTATTTGGGCCCCGTAGATATTTTACCACTGCCATCCTGTTGTAATTTTGCCACTCTTACACGACGCACTTCGAGCTACTAGGTACACCACCTTGCAAAAAAATCAGGCACCTGTGGTTTTCCAGATTTTTAGGCATTGAAGCTTAGAAAGTAGAAGAAGAAGAAGAAGAAGAAGAAAAAAGTTTATTCGTGACAATCACAACACATCAAATAAAAAAAACACAAAACAGCAGATAAATAAATAAATTGTCACAAAATGGTACGCTTTTATGCACATAAAATACAGATAAGTTTTTTTTTGCAAGGGGGTGTAATAATCACAACTCGAAACCTATTTATGCAATATATGAAATTATATTACAGAGTTGGAAACTGCTGCAAGGCTCTGCGAAAACGCAGAGATTATGAGCGATGATGGACTTTATCCTGTGTAAGTTTTAATAACTACTAGCTTTTACCTGCGACTTCGCGTAGACTTAATTTACCCTCAATTAACTAAGCAATTTCCGAGTAAGTATTTATGTATCCAGATTATATAAAAAAGTCATCCTACTAATATTATAAATGCGAAAGTTTGTGACGATGTGATGATGTGACGATGTGAGTGAGTGAGTTTGTATGTTTGTTCCTTCTTCACGCTAAAACGACTGAACAGATTTGGATAAAATTTGGTACGGAGATAGCTGGTACCCTAGATTAAAATATAGGCTACTTTTTATCCCGGAAAATTGTATAGTTCCCGCGGGATAGCGATTAACATATGTCAATTGCTAATTCTACGCGGACGAAGTCGCGGGCAGAAGCTAGTTAGCTATATTTCTCGATATAGTAAGCAATTAACAGGTTATTTTATAAGAGTTCTAGTGATAGAGCCACTTTAAAGGAAATGTACCGATCTCTTATTTTCTACCCCGTGAGTTTTTTTATTTGTTGAATATCAAGAATCTGTATTAGCAAGTCACTTGGGGAGTTGAGAACCCAGTCGCACAACCAACCCGTTCATAACTGACGTCTCCTACTCATGAACTTAACACCCTGCCAAATTTCACGTATCTGGTACAAAGACCCAATGCCTATTTTATTTAGGAGGTACTTAATTATAATGTGTGCAGGTTTCCTCACGATGTTTTCCTTCACCGAAAAGCTCATGGCAAATTACAAATGTAATTTTCGCACATAAATTCCGAAAAACTCAGAGGTGCGAGCCCGGGATTTGAACCCACGACGCTCTGCTTGAGAGGCCACAGGTCAAACCACTAGGCTACCACGGCACACATCTGCGAAGAAATTCAATGGTGTGTGTTAAGTTCCCAATCCGCACTGGGCGCGCGTGGGAACTATAGCCCAAACCCTCCAATACACGGAGGAGGCCTATGCCATGAGGCACGCCGAATTACGCGACAATTTAATAAATAAACGACTATAACAACAACATGTACTTACTGAAATTATAGCGAATTCGGAATAAAAAGGCTTAAATAAATAAATAATAAATAAATAAATAATTATAATACCTACTAAACTTAGCTGGGGTAGGTAGGTAGGTACTCACACCGATTAACCTGAATAACTTGAGACACTCGTCGTTAGCTCGCGAGTCTCGTCACGTTTGTAATGTGTTTTTTGTGACATCCGGATACCTACATACCTTTACAATAAATTATATCCATGGGTTTTTAATAATATAAATGCGAAAGTGTGTCTGTCTGTTAACTCTTCACATTTAAACTACTGAACCGATTGAACTGGAATTTGGTATAGAGATAGTTTCAGTGCCGGGGAAGAACCTGGACTAGTATTTTGTACTGGAAAATCGCATAGCTCCCGCGGCATAGCGATTCTGCGCGGACGGAGTCGCGGGAAATTGAAGGAAATAATAATATCATGAATAATAGTCCCGCACTTCCTTGGTCGATTATATGTGCATAATATGAATAACACTCACAGTCATATCTAAGAACTATGATTCTGCGACCTGCAACAACAACGCCGACAACGCACCCAAGTAACACATCAAAGCAGTATAACGGCTGACTTACAGCATTTCTGTATCGTTTTCGCATTTTGAGTTAGTTATATAGAAGCATTATAAACGTTTATACGGCTACTGTAATGCTTATTTGGGCACAAATTATACAGCTTTAGATCCTACATAGGTTGTATAATTGCTTTACATCGCATTATATTAGCATTATTGTGGTCAAAGTAGGTGTCAATCGCATTAAAGAAGCATTATTACGGTCAATGAAGTTGCAAAGTGCATTACAGAAACATTATACTAGCAATATTATTGATAATGAAGATGTTAATTAGACCAGCATTCGAATGTAGTAAAAGAATGATTAGAGCTATTGAAGTGTTCACAGTTAGAACTTAAATAACCCCTATATCATTGCAAAAACATCTCTAATACCAAACAGTACGTTATAATTTATTAACGTTGAATTTATAAACTGCTTGTTGTTGAAGTGACATAAAGGTTAGCTTCTAAACAACACTGAAAATTAGAACACATAGAAAAATCCGAAAAGTAAAGCTATGGCCGGGAATCGAACCCGGGTCCTCGTCATTCCGTGACGCGTGCTATACCCCTACACCACCCATAGCAGGTGAGTAAGCGTTCGAATTTTTCTATCTATTACTAACAGTCACGTGACCTTGTTACTATGCGATTATTTGTCGCGAAGCGTCATCTATTTGAATGATGTGTTCTGTACGACACAATTGGGAGGAAAACTGACATTTTATCCCGTCAGATGGCGCATAAGCGACTGTACCTTGTTATGACATAAGAACTGTCAAATCCAGTACATTTTTTATGAATAGTTTTAAACTTTTGCATTTTATTCAAAGATGCCTCAATGTAGCGCGTTAAACTGTAAAAACAGGGGAGTTCATCTATTTCCTAATGACCCAAAGCGCAGAAAACAATGGGAAAATGCTTTAAGTATTAAAAACTTTCTAGCAAGTCTTAAGCAAGTGATACAGCACGTTTGTGTTCACTGCATTTCAAAGACGATTGTTGTATTTCTTGTTTGCTGATGTTTGGAATAGGTGAATCGGCGTTCACGTCTTTCAAAGAATCCGAGTGTGGACAATTATTATAAAAGGTCTTTTTGGACATCTAATTCAGCACCAAAGTTTTGGTTCCGATCATACGCCTCTAACCTAAAAGAAAGAACTGCACATAAGCCTCCAGAATTCAAATTAAAATAGAAATACGGAACATAACCTTAAATATTTGAAGTGGTTACTTTTTTATCAAATCAGCCTTTTTACCAGCCATCGATGCATGTCTCCTCCAAAGCTCAGCTTGAAGTTCACGCAAAGTCATAACAGAGTACATTTTGCCAGTTAAATCGCAGAAATAACTCATAAAATCGCAACCAGACATTTGACACGAAACGTAAACAAGGTACAGTCGCTTGGGGCGACATCTGCCTCAAGCTTCTAGTTTGCCTCCTCATTACAAACTCCCGTGGAACATCTACTGCTCACCAGGGACGAGAGATGGCGCTGTTTTTCAAATGATAGGAAATATCAAATGAATCAAGAAATTTTTATTTCTTAATTTTTTTTTTGTAAAAATTAAGAAATAAAAATTTCTTGATTCATAAAAATTTCTTGATTTGATACAAAAAAAAAATTAAGAAATAAAAATTTCTTGATTCATTTGATATTTCCTATCATTTGAAAAACAGCTCCATCTCTCGTCCCTGGTGAGCAGTAGATGTTCCACGGGAGTTTGTAATTGTGTCGTACAGAACACATCATTCAAATAGATGACGCTTCGCGACAAATAATCGCATAGTAACAAGGTCACGTGACAGTTAGTAATAGATAGAAAAATTCGAACGCTTACTCACCTGCTATGGGTGGTGTAGGGGTATAGCACGCGTCACGGAATGACGAGGACCCGGGTTCGATTCCCGGCCATAGCTTTACTTTTCGGATTTTTCTATGTGTTCTAATTTTCAGTGTCGTTTAGAAATTAAATTTCTAACGGTAAATCCGTAAAAGTAAACATAAAAATTAAGAAATAAAAATTTCTTGATTCATTTGATATTTCCTATAAAGGTTAGCGTCAAAAAAAATTGTATAATACTGCAAGGGTAATAAGTTTTTGACTCTTTTGTGATTTCATGCCTTCAATTATTACTGCGCAATGTAGTTTACTGTAAATGTCTATACAAGTTTCATTGAAAATTTTCACGCGCCTTCGATATTTTGTAATTTGGATATAATATGGTAAATAAATATATGTGTGAAATAACCAAAACAATTGTGTATTCCTAGTATAGAACGAATTTTGCATAATTAACATAATAGTAGTGGTTGGACAGTATTCAGTTAAATTATAATACCTATAGTTATTATATAGGTCTATTTTTTGTTTTGTTGATCACATAATTATAATAACTAACGTAAGTTGCTTTTCTTAAATATGGCCGACAAATGGTTTTAATAATGCATAAAAATGAATGTATATACGGCTTTATCCATTACAATAACTCACGTGTATTTGATTAAAGAGCTGTTAGCTGCACAACAGAACTCAGTTGATCTTTCGAATGCAAGCATTACATTGATTTACGTTTGTGCTGTTGAGCAGTACTAGGCTTTTACTTATGACTTAAAAGTGCTACTATACAACAAAGGGCATTAAAAACAGCTCAAAGCTGTATATCGGATTTAAGGTGCATTATAATGGTACAAGTTTATGCTATTAAGCAGCATTAGGCAATATCTTACTACTTATAAATGCTAGTATAGACCCTAAGGCACTAAAAAGTGCTGAAAGCTGTATAGCGAATAAACGTGGCATTATAATGGTTCATGTTTATGCTATTAAACAGCTTAGGCATTTGTTTACTACTTAAAAATGCTATTGTAGATCCAATGCACTAAAAACAGCTGAAAGCTGTATAGCTGCGTTGTGGTTTGCTGCACTAAAACTAAAGGCTTTACAAAAGCATTTTGATATGTCATTATCTAACCGCTATACCGTCTAAAGCATCATAATGGTTTTGAAATGCCAATATAAAGCGTCAAGATGCTCGGTGAACTTATATAAGAGTTTATACGGACCTTAAGTTCTACATAAGTGTACTATTCGTTTGTTAAAACGCTTTCTGTGTTACTTGGGACTGGCATCGCGTAAAGCGCTGCGGGTGTCTATGGACAGTGGTGGTCATTTAACATCAGGTGACCCACTAGTTCGTTTGTCTGGTATCTACTTAACAAAAAAAAAACATTGAAATGTTTTGGGTATGTTTGGCATAGGTACCTATTTTCATTTAATATTTGAAACCGGAGCATTGCAGTTTCGCAAGAAGATAATTAATTATCAATATTATGGTATTGCACAGGCTCAGTTATCTTACCTATGTGTTTGTGTAGTTTTGGTAAAAGTCAGTTGTCAGCGTCTGTTTGCTTAGAGGCTTAAATCTGAAGTGCAAACGTAAATGCTGGGTCGTTTGCCTTTTTGGTAATTTCTAGTTCTAACTGTGTTCATATTGTTTGTATTTTTAAAACTGTAAACACACTATTGAAATCTCATTTTTTAAGCAAACTTAATGACTAAAACCCTATATTTGTTTCAGATAAAATAACTATAGCTGTATGTCTGATAGCTCAGTCGTATTCTCAAACACATTCAGAAGACACATTCACGTTATTTCCACCAACGGGGTGCTCACGAAGCACCATATATGGATATGGAGATCCCGAAAATTGCGGTAAACCATGGTACTGCCGGAATCGAATATCGTCGTTACCTAACAGTGGTTTTTGTCAGGGTAATTCTTTGCGGTTAGTTTACTCTTCAAGGAATGGTCAGAGATATGATGCTGAGTACATTATGTATAAAGATGACCGAATCGGAAATGAAGATTTTCGTACAGTTCCAAAATTTGACGATGCAAGTGACGTCGACTTAATTTATTCGTTGAATTTAGAAAATAATGACTATTCATTTGTCCCTTGCTTAGAAGAAATGGAAAATTTAGGAATATTAAAACTATCCCGAAATGCTTTGACTACTGTAAAGTTATCAAATAAAAATCGACTACCGGCATTAACAGACTTAGACTATTCGCACAATAACATTATCAACATCGAGGTAGCCCCAGAAGAATATCAATTTAACACACTAAACACATTAAACATATCGCATAATTATCTGGCTACCATTCCAGAAGCAATATTTGATTCATTTACAGACTTAGAATCTTTAGACTTATCTCACAACTATATTTACGTATTGGACATCCTGTCTTTTGAAGGAATCAGAAAACTGTTGAATTTATATCTGTCTTACAACCGAATATCAGACATAAATTCGTCTCTGTTAAGGTTCACCGAACTGACCAATCTTGATCTAAGCCATAACAAAATAGAAACACTAAAGGTGAAAGATTTAAAAAAATTAGGTAAATTACAGCATCTTCATTTAAATTCCAATTCGATAACATTCGCTGAAAAAGGTGCGTTTGATGATATGACGTCTTTGGTTACCATCGACTTACAAGATAATTTTATAGAAAGCATTGATCAGGGAATGTTTATCAACGCCACCGAATTGAGCGCAGTGCTCCTAGCGCGTAATAAATTAAAATCACTACCGAAATATGCGTTCAAGGGGAAAAATATAATACTTTTCTACATCGAAGGCAACGAACTACAAGGTTCTATCGAAAGGGGCTGGTTCGAAGGTCTCAGCATGGTCTCAGAATTAAATCTAGGCGGCCAACATCTAACCTCTATAGAAAATTACGCTTTCACAGGTCTTGTACCGCTGAGAACGCTGCTTCTTAATAATAATTACTTAAATTCGCTAAGCAATCATTCATTCAAAGGTTTGCCCAACTTGAAAGACTTAGATCTCTCTCATAATAGCTTAATCAACTTTGATATCATGACGGATGATCTTCTTAGTCTTGAAAAGTTGTCTTTGCGTCATAACAAACTTATTAAAATCTCAAGTAATAATTTTAAAGGGCTTTCCACTCTTCAATTTCTTGATTTATCTCATAATAACATAGCACACCTTGAATCAAATTCTTTTAAGTCGTTAGGACGTTTATTGAGTTTTAAAATATCGGACAATCCTCTCACTGGGCCTATAGAAGAAAGAACTTTCGATGGTTTGAACTTGCTACCAAGCCTTGACATATCTAGTTGCTTAATAACACGGCTAAACAATGGTTCATTTATAGGAATGACTATTTTGGACAAATTAAATGTTTCACATAGCAACTTATCAGAGTTACAGTTTAATTCATTATCTTATTTGAGCAACATCAAAACTATTGATATGTCTTACAATCAGCTAAGTACTTTCGATGTAAACACAACAGATTTAACTAATCTAAGAACAATACTACTCAATAATAACTTGCTGCAAGTCATTTCACATACTTTGTTTACTGGAATGAGTGTCTTATCTAAAATAATTCTGTCTCACAATCGTATTCGTACTCTTCACAAAGAAACGTTCAATGGCGTTGGAGATTTACGGTACTTGGATCTATCGTTTAATAAAGACTTAGAATTCGAAGTATCATTTGTAGAAAAAGCTGAAAATTTAGACAAATTGTTCATCTCAGGAACAAAACCTGATGTGACATTTGAGAAAATAGCTGAAATTCCTGTTACACAGTTAGAAATTGCGCATTCTGATATTCACAACATCACACAATTAAATTTCAAGAGATTGCATCGGTTGGAAACCCTGGTTTTGAGTAATAATGCGGTATCAAAACTGGAAGTGGGTGCTTTATCTAATTTGACGGCTCTAAAGAAATTTGATCTTAGTTTTAATAATTTATCTTCCATACAACCAGGCGCCTTTAAGGACAATACTTATTTACTTATTTTGAATATTTCGCACAATAATTTACTGGAGATTAATTATGGAATATTTCGCGGTCTCATTTATTTGAAAACCATAGATTTATCTTATAACAACATAAAAAGTTTGCATAATGGTAGATTATATGAAGTAGAAAATTTAGAGACGCTTATTGCGGATTATAATAAGATAGATTCTATTGCTCCAGATGAATTCTCAGGCACCAATTTGGCAATACTTAGTATTGGAGGCAACCCATTGCCTTGTGGAATTTTAGTGAACCTTAAGAAAGGGTACTCAGAATTCACTATCACTGCTATAAACAATGACGAAACAAACGCAAACGTAGGTGGTGTAACTTGTAATAAAGACAGCTATGATGGCGTTCACACGAAGTCGATATCCTTTTCTGACGAGCGTGATAATGTGTTGATTGACATAAGAAATATAATTTTCAATATTTCTCAAAAACACACAGCCAAGGAAGTAGTTACTGTAACGCATGATGCTTCATACTTTGCTAATGTATCGGAGCAACAACAGAAACTGAATCTGAATGTTTTAGATTCTGTTGAGAAGCTGTCTTCTGTAAGCAATTTGACTTCGACTCTTATCAATGTGAATAGTAATACGAACTTGCTATTGGGAAAAATATTAAAAATACTAGCTTCAAAAGATTCGATATCACCGCCGACAATCAAATCCGTAATACCTGTCGTCAAAGACAATGCAACTTCTGAAAATCTCATTCCCTACATTAATAAAATTAAAGAGGCTTTAGAAGAAACGATAGCTGTTGAAAAACAAAACGTTCTGATAGATCTCGACAGTAAAATTGAAAAATTGAACTCCAGAATTGATTCTACCTTTTTTACAACGAAAACGCCGGTTCATGATAAATTGGTTGGTGGAAATGAAAGTGCTCAAAGGACGCCAATGTTTACTGAAATCTGTGTAGGGTTGATTCTTGTTATTTTAGTCGGTTTCGTTTTGTTCAAAATATATCAATCTAAGATTAACTTTTCAAGTAACCGTTCATATAACTGCAGCACCCGTCACATAGCTGACGCTATGGAGAACTCGAATTTGTAGCTAAATAAGCACAAATTGCCATATTTTATAATTAATTAATAGCCATTATTTGATCCTAGTATAGTTAATAAAACCTTGTCGAAAAAAGTTCGTATTCACTAATATTATTTGTTTGTACTTTATTATAGAATTAAGGTCGACTTTTTTCCACGAATTCGGCTAAAAGAAGAATTGGTAGGTAAATTGTAAATGTGATTGTGTATGATTTAAATTATTTTCTACACAATAAACGATGAGACATTTTTAACGTGGTCCCATTGAAATTGAGAAAATAGGTATTAGATTTTAATGAAAATATATGTATGTTCAAATGATAATATAAGTAGGTAATCAGCCTTTGTGATTGTTGTGATTTTAAGTGTGTAACAACTTGTAATTCTTAGTGAACAAGACTAGTTTGTAAAAATGTTACAAAAAAGGGTTAAAATACCATTACGTCACAAGTGTTTTAGTAGCTTCACTGTGCGTGGTTAAACTTGTGTCTTCACGAAATATTTGCATATAAAATGAAATATATAATATTTTAAAATGTCATGTCTCTGTGTTTTCTTTACCTATTGATGCCATTTACGATTTAATGACAGATTTCGATTCGATCTCTGGTTAAGACAACGAATTGACCATACTCATATATTGTATCGCTCTTGCAATCATAATTGGAAATGGATGATTATTTTAAAAGTGCTTGGTGATTTTTCTATTGATAGGAATAACCATCCTTAGCTACGGAAAAAAGTTTCAGATTTTTCCGTGGAGCCATAATATAAAAATAAAAACATTTTACTCAGTCACTCGGCGGTCCCTATACGGCTGATAAGCAGTACGCCAATGCATATCAAATAAAAAAAAATGCTGCTTGAATCTGTGGTACACGATGACATAAGTAGCAAAAAGAAGCAACGGCTAAGTGGCGCCGTCTGTAGATTGTTCATGTTACTAAACCATACATGGGGAATTTCATTAAAATTACCATTAATAAAATTTCTCATATAATATTCAGTAATGTTGTTGATTCGGAGTAGAAATAACCCAATAATTCCAAAATCTGAGAAAAAATATATATTATGATATTTTTTATTGAAATTTGTAAACTAGGGTGATTTTGTGCACTACACGTGGATTAGAATTTAGAATTCTAGTTTCTACATTATAGTAATGCTGGTCTAGGACACCTGAGACAGAAGTCTCACAATGTTGTTTATTTGTTGCAATAGGTATAACAAAGAAATAGGTACAAAAATTATTATTGTATCTGTTTCGTAGGCGTCTGTGATAAACAATTTCCGGTTGATGCAAAAATACAATTTATCGAAATACAAATGAATAATTCCCCGGTAATCCCGGTCTGTCCAGTGTTGCCAGCTATCAAACCGAATGCCAACGCTTAAAGCGAAGCTACGATTACGTGATAAAATATAGAAGCTTACCGAGTTACCGCTAGCAAATTAAGCAACGAATAAAATTACAAGGTAGTGACTCTACTGAGATTCAAATTTCTACGTTCTTAACCTTCTCTCCACTCTCTACATTCTCTCAAAATTTTACGATCCGTTGGGTGATACGATCTATAGAGCCGAACTTAGCCGGAAATTTGAAAGTTTGGCCAAGCTTGAAACGGAGACAGAGATTTTTGGAAATACGCTTGCCACACCCGAAATTCAAACTATAAAGGCGGAACCACATTATTAACACGCGACGCGACGCGACGTGTCGACACCCGACGTGCACCGTGCACATAGCCAACACCCGATGCCACGACACGCTAGCAATTTCTTTAGCTGACAGCTGTGGAAGTGTGTAGTTCACAAACACATGCATACATTCTGCGAATGTTCTCGAACAACTGACGCGTGGCGTCGGGTGTTGTCCAGAGCCACACTGCGCGTGCCGCGTGGGGTGGGGTGTTTACCCCCACCATCGGCGACACGTCGATCTGGCCCGTCTGGGTCGGGTGGCGTGTGTGCGCGTGGCGTCGCGTCGGGTGTTGACAGTGTGGCTCTGGTCATAGAAAATAATACAATTTGATTCGACTCAACACGCGTCGCGTGGCGTCGGGTGGCGTCGGGTGTTAATAATGTGGTTCCGCCATAAGAAATAAAAAAAGCATTCTGTAAGAAATAAAAAAAGCATTTTCGCTAATGGGTCCTTATCAAGTACAAACATAGTGTACAAACATCATTAAGTTGTATAAATATAATTAAAGAAGATTAGGTAGAAGTTTCAAATGGCTCAGAAACAATGAACACTACTAATGATAAACTTAACCTAAACCAATCAAAGGTTAATTGCATTGACATAAATAATTACCGATATGTGAAGTAAAAGGAACCGATATGCAGCAGAAGGCAATGGGTAATCATCACGAAACCACTCGCAATGTCGCTATACAGAAAAATGTGGGGCATCCCGAAAATATAATGGCTTCGAACGTCTGCTTTAATTAGGACTTAACACTGTACGCGCCATATCCGGGGCCTTACCATGACGTCTTAATGCGATTCAGTTTAGGTTCCCTCGCTGTCAGATTCATACTAAAAGTGACAGCTTGAACTGAGTCGGAATTAGGACGTCATGGTAAGGCGCTTGGTATGGGGGTCGCGAATTACGGTACGTCGGTCGAGCATTCCAAGCCGTACATTACGATTACGCCACGGGACTTACATGGACCGCAACCCAAAACATGTGTGTAACTGAGCGATCTGTTTCTGTTCTGTTTTTGTTCTGTATGCTTAGTGTAAGTTTTCGGTCACAAAATACGTCTCGTCTCGACCATGTTTGCGTTAAAAATGTCAAATACTATGAGAAATTTTAGTTGTCGTTTCGTTCCGCTTGTGGCGCTGATCATTTTCCCATAGTAATTGAAACGTTAGACGCGAACGTGTTCGAGACGCTTGTCGTGTCTAAAACTTACACTAGAGGCTCTGTTCTGTCCTGAAACGCGTAAATTGAGGTGATACCTCTGAATGTACGGTCTGAAATACGCCCTGTAATTCATGTCCCTTTAAATTGTATGCAGTAGGTACCTACACGAATTATCAGGCCGTTCGTTGGGTCGCATATTCCTAGACGTCACCCCGCAAATACAAACCTATTAATCACGTCTTTATCCCTTACGGGGTAGACAGAGCCTAGTGTAACATGGCCCAAAAAGGCCTTGTTTAGCGTGATTGTGGGAATATAGGTGGAAAGGGAAAACAGAATAGAGATGGGTTGCTAGCCGTATCACCTATATAGGTTGGTTATTAACATGATTCCTGAAATACAAAGATTCCTTATAATTTGAAATTTTAATGTCATAACAACATCAAATTCGGTAAGAGAGTTAAGAAATATTTTTTTTCTAATGAAACAGTTTATCAAGGTCGTAATTTGCGGTTTTTGCGTTTAAAAAATCACCTGTACTATTATGCGTTCATAATACAGGGTTTATGGGTGTGTGATGTTTTCTTTCTTCTTGGTTCAATGCTGAATGACAGATACAGCAACGCATTTAGACGTGCCTTATCAAGCGCTTAAAATGAGCCCTGGTTCCTGTGACCACATCGATGATAAGGTTCGGATAATGTCCACGGAGACACAAGGCATCAGTGTAGTCTGAACAGCCGGTGACAACACATTAACTCAAACAACAAACTATTTAATACAAGTGCCTATTCACAGAATCAATCAACAATTCAACGATTTTTAATTGTATGTACTCAGTGACGATTTTTGATGCGAAAATGGGTAAGTTTCTTTATGAATAAATTTTTAGAGTAAAATAGAGTTACATTTTAATTTTCACTATAAATATAATCTAATCTTAAAGCTGGGTGTCCTTACGGATACACTCAGATCCATTCATGGGAGAAAATGGTCACCATTCGTACACATACCTTATCGTTGAAAAATGGCTGTAACTCTTTACCATTTAGACATAATAGTTTCGGACTTTTTTGTAACCAACTACAATATTTGTTACACTTTAGACTTAGTTACATAAACTATCTAAATTTGACAGTTAAATAATAAATAATATATAAATAAATATCTGGGGACAATTGACACTAATTGACCTAGCCCCAAACTAAGCAAAGCTTGTAATATGGGCACTAGACAACGGATAAAAATACTTATATAGATAAATACATACTTAAATACATATTAAACATCCAAGACTCGAGAACAAACATTCGTATTTTCATACAAATATCTGCCCCGAGCTGGGATCGAAGCCGGGACCTCAAGCTTCATAGTCAGGTTCTAACCAGGCCATTCGGTCGAAAAAAAAAACTAAATTGTGTACGAATGGTGACCACTTTCCCATGCCTCTCCTTCGCACTATTTCATCGCTTTTACTACCTCACTCATTAATTGAGTGATTTGGTGCAGTGCTGCCTTACTGTAAATAAAACGTACCTATCTGTCTTAAGATTTATGTATGTAAACACTTGTGTTCAAAACAAATACAATGAACAAACATTAAGATACATGTACAAAGGCGAACTTATCTCCTCCAATAAACCATTGACTGAGAGGAGCATTTTAAATTAGGTACTGGCAATGAGTGAGTGAATGTCGTAGTAAGGTCTGGGGTTTGATTTAATCATCATCCCCAGCCTAGATACGTCCCACCGCTGGGCACTAACGAGTATAGTGATGACTTCTGGACGAGTTGCGCTTTGACAATCAAACCCCTGTGGTAGCCTAGTGGTTCAACCTGGGGCCTTACCATGAAGTCTTAATTCCGACTCAGTTCAAGTTTTAGCTGTCTCTTTTAGTATGAATCTGACAGCGAGCGAACCTAAACTGAATCGCACTAAGACGTCATGATAAGGCCCCTGGCCTCTCAAGCAGAGGGGCGTAGTTCCGAAACCAAGGCTCACATATCTGTATTTTTTGGGGTTCCGTACCCAAAGGGTAAAAACGGGATCCTATTATTAAGAGTCCACTGTCCGTCCGTCACCCAGGCTGTAACTCAGGAACCTTTATAGCTAGACAGATATTTTTTTTACAAGTGATGTATTTCTGTTGCCACTGTAACACAAATTACTATAATCAAACCTTTTGTTTGTGTAAGAAACTAATATAAACTGACCTCACACTGCCTACATTTTGCTTAAGAGTAGGGCTCTTGCTAACATAGATTTTATATTCACTTGCTGAATTTGTACGGAACCGTCGGTGCGCGAGCCCGACTCGTACTTAACCGGATTTTATTCGAAATTTGAGCACGAAACTACATTAAGTACAAATTTACAATGAGCATTTGTGTTAAGTAGAACATAGTGAGAAATTCCACCCCGCCCCTTTCCACCTATACGCCCACAATCATTCTAAGCGTGGCCTTTTAGGTCTTGTCACCTTAGGCTCTGTCTACCTCGTAAGAGATAAAGACGTGATTTATGTATGTGTATGTATGCATATATAGTGAGAAAAGCTGCTCATAATTGTGAAGTAGCTCAATCGTGTGTGTGAAGTTTCAAATCCGTTCTTGGCCCATGGGAAGAGACACATGTGCCCAGCAATAGGCTGGAGATGATGACGATGATGATAGAAAAGAAGATTCACAAAATATACCCTTACTCCTGATCAATTTTCTATTTAGAATCCATTGAGTGGAAAATCATATCATATTAGGTAATTAAAAGAATTGATTAGAAAGTAATGAGGATTAGATTAACGAAGAATCCTCAGAATTTCCCATTACTCTTTTTTGATAATTATTATGTCTTTAATGTTACAGATTGCCCAACAAGAGAAATACTTCTAACGATACTAATTGCATTCATTACTTCGGTGCATAGCGGTTGTTTTTTACAAGACATTGATACAAATCCATGTACGGGACAGCTAAACTGCATAGGAGATTTTGGAGCAGCGACAAGTTTGGTGAGGGACTGGAGGTGCCGAAGACACGAGTCTTACGATGATTACCACTACAGCAACTATCGACGTGTCCGCATAGATGAAAACTATGATATCTACCTGTTTGCAGTGCAAATTGAAACGGAAATACCATGGACATATGGGCCTGTGAATGAGCTATCAAGCCACATAACACAAGTTACAGTCGTAGGTAGCAATGAAACCACAATACCGACAGCCATATCAAGCTTGCAAAGAGCAACATCAATCGATCTTTCACGAAACTCTATTGAATCAATAAATTTAAGTTCCTTTTCCAGAACAAACTTGAAGCAGCTTAATGTTTCTCATAACTATATAGCATTCTTAGAAGTTGGAGGACCCGTGAGCGCCAGCCAAATAATATCAATCGACTTAAGTCACAATGCTATTAAAAGTATACCTAACAATTACTTTAGACAATGTCCTGACCTACTTCATTTAAATTTGTCACATAATTCTATTGAAACTGTAGATATTCTTACATTTGAAGGTATAACGCAACTCGAAACATTGTCCATTTCACACAACAAAATTTCCAAAATTGGTCTCTATTTAGCGAGATTTGTACATTTAAAAGAATTGTTTTTAGAGAACAACAATCTATCATCTATTGAGGAGGGTAATTTCAACATGATGACCAAATTGGAGACTCTAAATATTAATTCTAATCGACTAATAAACATTGATACCACGTCTTTTAATATTTTACTGGAGTTAAAGAATTTAGACATGAGTAATAATGAAATTGAAACCATTCCAAAAACTTTATTTCAACAAAACAGTCATCTTAGTGTGATCGATTTATCAAATAATAGAATTTCTACATTAGAACCAGGTACATTTGAAGGTAAAACCATAACTGACTTTAAAATTCAAAACAATAAACTGTCAGGCAGTTTGAGGAAAAATACGTTCCAAGGGATTTACGTCGAAGAACTAGATTTAAGCGTCGCTAATATCACTGAATTAGGGCCTAGCTTGTTCGAGGGATTAAATAATACAGTGCTTACAATTAATGTCAGTAGCAATTCCATATACAAAATTGACAAGACCTCATTTAGTAATCTCGAGCTGTTGACCACTTTGGATCTCTCGCACAACAAAATACGAGACATAGATTTTGACATGTCAGAACTTAAAAATCTTTCATATCTTTATATTAGTGACAACTCCATCCAAAACATCACCAAAAGTATGTTAAAAGGCCTAACTTCATTGAAAGTAATAGATTTGTCAAATAACGATATAAGTCAAATTGAAGTATTGTCCTTTGAAGACTTAAATGATCTT
Source organism: Pandemis heparana (assembly GCA_963854515.1). NCBI lineage: Eukaryota > Metazoa > Arthropoda > Insecta > Lepidoptera > Tortricidae > Pandemis > Pandemis heparana. The sequence goes on along the minus strand of OY978023.1, from coordinate 12,337,893 downwards.
GAAACATTTTCTTTAAATAATAATCCGCTTCCGCTTGTGATCACATCGCAAATGTTTAGTGGATTGAGTTCATGTACTGAACTTCATCTTACAAACACAAAAATCAGTAGTCTGCAAAATAATGCATTCAATGGGATGAATTCTTTGTCAATTTTTAATGTATCTAACGGTGATTTAAGTACCTTAGAATTCAACACGTTTAACGGCACGGATTTCATGGAAACTTTAGATCTATCACATAATAAAATCGAATTATTTTCCATTAACAATACTCAGATAAACAAGGTGAAAGTTATGTATTTAAATAACAATAGATTGCAATTTATTACAAATGAAACATTTTTAGGACTGGTTCACTTACAATTGTTAAACTTAGAGCACAATAATATTGTAAAAATTGAAAACGAAGCATTCATTACTTTGAAAAGTGTTCAAACTTTATTTATATCTGCCAACGAAAATATGGTATTTCATTCATCAATATTTTCCAATATCGCATCGCTTAAAACGGTGCTACTCAATAATGTGACAGCAAGATTTACGTTTGAAAATGTGATGAATACATCTATTTCGGGTTTGGACATTTCTTTTTGCGATATTGTTGATATTACTTCAGTCCAGTTGTACAGAATTGAATCTCTTGAAAGGGTTGAAATATCATGGAATAAAATTAGATCTATTGACAAACTGACGTTCCAGAAGTTGCGCCAGCTTTCGTGGATTGATCTCAGTCATAATAAAATATCCAATATTCAACCAGGCTCTTTTAGTGATTCTGAAAACCTCAGTGTATTAAAGTTAAACAATAATTATTTGACGTCGCTACAGTTCGGCGTATTCGATGGTTTAGTCAACTTACAAATCCTTTACCTATCGAGCAATGCATTGCATACTTGCAAAGCAAATATTTTTCACAATACGCTTCGCGTCCAAGAAGTATATCTTGACGATAACATTTTAAATGATATAGACTTTGATGATTTTGATAACGCGAATATAAAAAAGATATCAATTGGAGGTAATTTAGTATCATGTGATAGTTTGACTAATTTAAAAAAGAAAAATGACACCGGACTAACAGTTACAGCAGAAAATAAGAACTACGACACAGAGAATGTTGATGGAATAACGTGCAGAAGCATGATTAAAATTGACAATGTTTCTTTAGCCAATGCTAATGAAACTGTACTTACAGCTACTCTACTTAACACTATTGAGCAATTTAGAGTTACAGTAGAAAGACTATTAAATCGTAATGAATCGAAGGATCAACATCAAACAAACGATTTAAAAGACGTGGCAATATCAATTGATCGTTTTTTAAACGTTTTTAATAAATCCGAAACATCTAATAGCATTTTCCGTGGTAAGCTTATGGAAATTAACAATAACACAAATTGGTATTTAGGAAGTATTCAAGACTTTTTAAAAGAACATAACGCCGTTTCGAAAGATAATGATATACATAATAATACAGAGTTAAAAGATAAGGATATCGAAAAGATATTATCGGGAATGTTGGAAGAACAAAGGGACTCGCTTAGGACGGAGTTCAAAAGAATGTTAGATGATTTAAAATCACGCAATGTAGGAAGTAATCAGGCAGCGTCTCAGACTGCAGATGTTGATAGCTCAAGCGACCTTAAATCGGCGTTGTATTTCATTGCAACCTGTCTCGCAACACTTCTCTTTGTAATGGTAATGACATTCATATTTATTTATTTTAAGCTAAAAAATAGACTATCAAACAGCCCTAGTTTGTATAATAGCAGGCAACCGATTAACAATGTGATGGAAATGGAATAATTAGTACTTAATTTATAGTAAATGAAAATGTATACATTGATTTTTTGTGACAGTGCCTAGTTTAAGATCCTTTTGTTTTGAAATATAAAATTGAATTAAAACTGTTCGTTTATATTATTCATCACACTAAGAACGCTACCTTTCCTTAAATTAAACTACGACGTATACGTACATCGGTCATTAACATTTGACCGACTTAAGTTTGTCAAACGTATCGTTTGACAACTAATTCATTGGACAAATCTATCACATAAATAAAAAAGAACAAAAATTAAAATAATTATGAACAGAAAGTAATACAAAAGTGAATTTATCTCTTTCAGGGATCTCTTCCAGATATAAAGGGTTGTTCAATGAATTGGTTGTCAAACAATACATTTTGTCGAACGTTTGTCGATCAAATGATCAGACGCCTCTACACACATAACTACAATGTCTACTATAACCCAAAAACTCTCTGGCTTGGCTTGGCTACCTAAGTCACCTAAGAACATAATAATAAATTAAGTCTAGGTTTTGAATTCTCAGTCTGACAGTCATTGCATTGCATCACTGTCGTTTTTAAAGGATTTTTAGGTACATAATATAAAAAAATGTAATCATTTTTAAACATTATCACGGGAAAATTTGGATGAACTCACAGGATGTTTACGGTCTGTCGTGAGCACTGGTTGCTCAAAATATCACATCATAAGATAACAAACTTAAATACATACAATACATGACGGCCATTTTAGCTGCAAATAGCAAATTTTTAAATTTTCATTTCGGACTTTAACTCCATAATGGCACCCGCCACAGAAGCCAGCAGCGAAGCTGTATGGTTTCGATGATGGAGCTGCCCTACCACACTTTGACAGACTGACTTGACAACTTTTTCGTAATAATTATTTATTTATTCATTCATTGCAAAGTCAAGTACATACATGGTAAAAAGATATTATATGAGATTAGTAGGTAAGTACATGACGCCCTGCAAGGGCACACAATATAGTAATTTATCATTAAAAGTCAAAAATTATTAATTAACAATGTCAAAAATACATATAATTTACCTATTCACCTATTTTTACCTTATACTTCTGTATAAGTACCTTTCTTTCTCTTTTGATTGTTATATGTGATATTCAATAAAGAGTTAGCGGTTAATATTTTCATAGTGGCAATAATTACAAAAACCTATGTCTAGGGTTAGTAACAAAGAAGAAGAAAAACAAAACAAATTCACACGAAACATATAACCTTACTAGCTGTTGCCAGCGACTTCGTCTGCAAAGAATTCGTTTATCGCCATCCCGCGGTAACTACGCAATTTTCCGGGATAAAAAGTAGCCTATGTGCTATTCCAGACTTTTCTCTATCTATGTGCCGAATTTCATCCAGATCCGTTGGGCCGTTCTGGCGTGATTGAGTAACAAACAAACATCCATCCATCCATCCATACATCCATCCATCCATATTTTCACATTTATAATATTAGTAAGATTAGCCTAGAAGGAGCGGCGACAAAAAACGCATCGGGGAAAGCTTGGGAAAAGGTGCGACGTCGAGCCCTCTCAGTGGGAAGGTTTGGCAACATAGCGTCCTTGATGGCGTAGGTTGGTGCAGTATTCAGCAGTATGCTTAGTGTAAGTTTTCGGTCACAAAATTACACCTTGAACGAGTTTGCGTCAAAATTTCAAATTATTAGTAGAACAGTTTGCTGTCGTAGGAAATATCAAATTTAATGTTTACTTTTTACGTTTTACCGTTATAAATTTAATTTCTAAACGACACTGAAAATTAGAACACAGAAAAATCCGAAAAGTAAAGCTATGGCCGGGAATCGAACCCGGGTCCTCGTAATTAGACACAAAGCCGTGGTAGCCTAGTGGTTTGATCTGTGGCCTCTCAAGCAGAGGGCCGTGGGTTCAAGCCCGGGCTCGCAACTTTATGTGTGATATTATACATTTGAAATTTACCACGAGCTTTACGGTGAAGGTAAACATCGTGAGGAAACCTGCACACATCTGCGAAGCAATTCAATGGTGTGTGTGAAGTTCCCAATCCGCACTGGGCTCGCGTGTGCCCAGCAGTGGGACGTAAGTAGGCTGGAGGTGATGATGATGATGAAATCAGACGTTGACGTGAACGCGTTCGAGACGTTTTTTGTGTGAAAACTTGCACTAGACGCTTAGGACAAGCTCGCAATTTAGAAAAGCAGAAACGCGTCGAATTAAAAACTCGACAGCCTGTAGTCGTGTGTTCCCGTGCTTTTATTGTAGGTACGCGAGTTTTCACTTCGAGGATAAGTTTAGTCATCTTCGGACGCACTGAGCGTTAAACTGACTAGGGGCCCGATTTTTGAAAGCATATCACTTGAAAGTATCACTCGAAAGTGGTATAAATCTGTTTATATCTTCAAAACTACAGCTCTAATCAAATTTTTGACTGTTCACACGATTAATGAGGCTGTAATTGGCTGCTATGCTGCACGTATTTCAAATTCAGCACAATTTTTCACCACTTTCGAGTGGTATTTTCACATAGTTACGTGCTTTCAAAAGTCAGGAGTCAAAGTATTCGCCAGGGCCGAAATCAGCATACAACTTTCAAATGATGTGATTTCAAAAATTCTCGCGATGGGTGCTAATGAGTCAGTCACGAGACCTTGATTTGTTATTTTATAATCATCGCCGCATCCTGTGAGCGCAAAATAACGCAGATAAAACACTAAAAAACGTGACAAATTCAGTGCATTTATGGTTTTGTTTGCTCGAAGATGTGTCGTTTGCTATTTAAACTATTTTTGTTACGAGCAACTTAAGGATTACTGTGACTTGCAACGAGAAAAGGAAAATCATTACACAAGTTTTATATTAAGAAAAGGAGACATGAATATCGGTGAGAGTACAATATTAAAAATGATTTATTTACGGCTTATATAATTAGTATTGATAGTCATATTATGTTTGTAAAGCGTACACAAAGTATGTATGTATGTTATCTCTTTATTGTACATAAAACACATGAAAAAGATGAAGTTGAAAGATGAAAGTAAATTTGACAACGTACAAAATAAATTACTTACCTGATTCAATTTAATGTTGATTTAAATTCTTGCACTATCTCTTTTAAAAATGTCACTACGCTCCCAACCCAAGCATAGCAAACAAAATAAAAATAAGATAAAATTAAAAAATACATACATCATACATACAATTTTAATGATCGAATTAATTTTATGACTTTATAATACAGGTAGGTACGTATTACAGACTTTTTTAAATAAATACCTTCATTAATTCTTCTCTATTTTTTTTTATTTAGGAATATTTTATTTGGGATTATGCATAGGTACATTCATACATACAGTCACGCCTCTTTCCCATAGGAGCAGGCAGATACTATTCTGTTCCACTTGCTACGATTCTGACATACCTACCTTTTTCGTTTCATTCTCATTCACCAATCTCTTCATACATGCTCGCCGGTTTCGGGTACTCCTGATCTGGCTTTTTTTTCAAAACTAACGTACGACTTGAATTTGGGATTATACTGACGCTATTGCCGTTTTTGAGATTTTTAGTAATGAATCGGTTTTTATTTATTATTTATTAATTAACTAGCTGTTGCCAGCGACTTCGTCTGCAAAGAATTCGTTTATCGCTATCCCGCGGGAACTACGCAATTTTCCGGGATAAAAAGTAGCCTATGTGCTATTCCAGACTTTTCTCTATCTATGTGCCGAATTTCATCCAGATCCGTTGGGCCGTTCTGGCGTGATTGAGTAACAAACAAACATCCATCCATCCATCCATCCATACTTTCGCATTTATAATATTAGTTAGAAGTTAGATGTTTGTCAAGTAATATGACTAAGTATGAACTTAACCCATTCCAGGTAGATTTATCACTTTGGCTGTGACATTGTTGCTGTCGTCACAATCAGTGCGGGCGGACTGTATCTTCACTAGTGAACTAGACGACACCACGTGTGTTGGCAACTACACATGCTACTACACGCTTGGAGATCTAAAAACAGAAGTCAGACTGTGGGGCTGCAGACAACAATCGGATATCGGACAGCGGATATCGCCAAAGCCGACAAAGGAACTACGTGCTCAACATTATAATAGAAAACTTAGAACCAAATTATGATTTGTCAGAACTTATAAATTTTTCTGGTCGCGTGATCACTGTAACATTGAATGAAGGAATTACGACGAGTATTCCAAATGAATTATTCCTTTTAACTAAACTATTAAGCCTTGATGTTTCTCACAACCAGATTAGCATATTCGAGCTATCCAGAATTGAACAGTTAGATCAACTGCATGTTTTTAACGTGTCGTTCAATTCAATTTCGGAACTGCAAGAAGAAGACTTTAAAACAAGTTCTAACCTGGCTGTATTAGACTTGAGTCATAATGCTATTCCTGGTATACCTGAAAATTATTTCAAAAAATTGCCTTATTTACTGCATTTAAATATGTCACACAATGAAATAAAGAGCTTCAGCATTCTAACCTTTGAAGGGTTAGCCGACTTGGAGACACTTCATTTGTCTTATAACAACATAAAAGAAATTGGAATGAGTTTTGCAAGATTTCAAAATTTAACAGAGTTATTTTTAGATCACAATGAATTAACTTCCATTGAAGAGATCAATTTTAAAATAATGTCTAAGTTGGTAAAACTAAATTTGAGTTTTAATAAAATCATCTCTATTGACGATTTATGCTTTCAAAATATGATCAGTCTTGTAAAACTCAAACTTAACGACAACATGATAAAAGTAGTATCTAAATCAATGCTTATTAACAACAATCAGCTGCAAGCACTAGATCTTTCCAATAATAATATAAGCAAAATTGAAAGTTACTCGTTCAAAGGTAAATATATCACGCAGTTATCTTTGCATGATAATTCAATAACAGGTATGTTAGATAAATCTATTTTTGTTGGCATTAACGCCGATATCTTTGATTTAAGCGGAAACAATATTACTTCATTAGGGCCAAACTTGTTCACAGAATCAAAATTACAGTTAAAATCGCTAAATTTTAGTATTAATTCAATATCAGACATTAATTATAATACTTTTAGATCTTTAGGTTTCTTGAACAGTTTAGATTTATCCAAGAATCGATTACTAAATCTACACTTTGATTTCAGTGATCTCAGTAGCCTTACAATATTCAAAGTCGGAAACAACTTTATAGAAACAATTACCAAAGAGACTTTTAGCAACATAAAGTCCTTGAAAGAAATCGATTTGTCCAATAACTGCATAACAGTGATAGATACTTTTTCATTTAAGAGCCTCAAGGACCTTCAAAGCTTAGACTTAAGCAACAATCAGGTTTCAAACACATTAGCTTCAAATACATTTACTGGTTTATCTTCAACTAGAGATCTGAATTTAACTTATTCAAAAATAACTACGATTGAAGATGGAGTGTTTTATGAAATGACTAGTCTCTTAACTCTTAATGTATCGCATGGTGAGCTTCAAACTTTAAATTATAACGCATTTAATAATACTGGATCGATTTGGACCTTAGACTTGTCATATAATCGTATGGAAACGTTTCTAGTGAATAATATGGATTTAGGATCATTGACCGAGTTGTATCTTAATGATAATCAGATCAAGACAATTACTAATCAAACATTTGCGAAATTAAATATGTTACAGCACATAAACTTAAGTAATAACAATATTCTTCGAATTGAGAATGGTGCACTCACTGATTTGAACTTGCTTTTTAAATTAATTTTGTCCTCGAATGTAGATATGATGCTAGATTCATCTATATTTTCCAATTCGTCAGTCTCAGAAGTTTCAATGCATAACGTATGGAAGCCATTTGACTTCGTAAACGCAAAAAACTCATCAATTTTACAACTAGAATTGTCTTCGTGCAATATTACCGACATAAACACAATTAAATTGGTAAAATTGGCCAAACTTGAGAAATTGCTTCTTAATTCGAATAAAATATCCATTGTTAATGAGTATTCGTTTCAAAATTTAAGCAACTTGTATTTTCTTGATCTCAGCGATAACTTGATAACTTTTATAAAGCCGGGGTCTTTTATAAATGCGAGTGAGATTAATGTTTTAAATCTGTCTAACAATAATTTGCAATCATTGCAATTTGGTATATTTGATGGACTAGCAAAATTACAAGACTTGAATCTGTCTTGTAATTCATTGCACACTTTTAGTGGTAACATTTTTCATAATAGCCACAGAATTTCAGGTATTTATCTCGATAATAACATGATAGACACCATAGATTTACAAGAAATAGCATCCGCCGGGATCCCAATGATAACGATAGGTTATAATCTCATTTCTTGTGATTTTCTTGTTAAATCCAAGAAAAACAACTATTTTGATGTGATTGTCACTTCAGAAATAAAGGAGTTTCAAACTGAAAATATTGATGGAATATCATGCAAAGGTTTAAAATTTGAAAAGAACACCACAGAAAAAGTAATGAAGTTGATGGATAGCGTGACGAAACCTTTTTCTGGTAGTTTTAACCCTCAAATCATTGTTGATAATTTAGGCGATTTAAAATCCGTCCTTTATTTTGAAGCCTCGTGTTTACTAGTCGTGGTTGCGTTACTTGTGACAGTGGTATCATTAGTTTACTTTAAGTTACGAAGTAAGTTGGTACGATCTTATAGTTTGAGTAGCAGAAGACATCTAACAGCCAGCTCTATGGAGATGGAGCTATAGTACCTAATCTTAGCAACGTTACATCTTAAATTTAAATCTTGTTGTGAACTACGACCAGATATTAAGACCAGACCTGAATGTTGTTAGTGTTAGTCAAAAAACTGATTTTCTTTTATTAGGTACTTGTTTGTTTTTTGTTATTTTGAAATCCTTATTACCAAACCCCATATTGACGGGCACAACAAAGTATTAGGGCTAAGGATTATCTGATATCGAAATAAAAGATGTGTAATTTTTCATTTTTATTTTTACACAGGAAAAAACAGACACGTAACACTTACGCAAGCCCTCACATTATTACCCCCTCCTTCTCCTTGCGTCGCGTAGTCAGGTAAAAAGCATGTAAGTAGGTATGTGTGTACCTACGTACAGATTCGATTTCCCTTTTCTTCGCAGTGCCTATCTGGCAATATAATAAATACTGTAGAGCGTGAGTCTTTTAATCGCACTAAGGCTATTGATATTATACTGAAACCCGGTACATTTAATAGACTGGAAAACTTGGAAAGTCTTAATATCTCAATGAATAAGTTGAACGATAACAGTGCTAACCTATTTTATGGCTACAGAAAGTTGGAAGTCATCGCCCTCGACGATAACTTTATTAGTAGCATAGATTTTCAAGAAATTCATGGCACCAATCTTAAAAGAGTAACAGTAAAGTTGGTGGCAATTTGTTAAACTTGTTGGTGGCAATTTGTTGAAAAGATCATGCAGTTTTTACCGCGTGTCTTGATAATAGCTGAACATATTGTAAAAGATAGAGAAAACGTTCAAGGAATAACACACCAAGGTGATTTGCTCACAATACCGACGATTTTGAATACTCCTCAAGAGTTTAAAAGTGATTCAACATCTGCTACTGATACTGAGACCGTAGGCAATGCTGCAACAGTTGTTAATGGAGGTACAGTGGATGAGGAAGTTTTAAGCCAAAAGTATTCTGCGACTTTGAACAAGTCTGATCCAAATTGTTGGATTTGCTATGAAAGCAATTGTTAAGTGGATTTATGTAATTGTCATTTTCTTTATTGTTTTTATATTACTAGCTTTGTTCACTTACGTGCGTGGGCTATTAACTAAATAGATAAGTTGATGAAGAAGCATTTAATTATTATTATAGTATTAGTAATTTACATTTTTTTTAATAAAAATTACAATGATAGTGAATTATTATGATTTTTTTATATTTAACAAATGATTCAGAACACGACAAAAATTGTGCAGCAAAACTTTGTTTTTCGCTAAAGAATGAAACAATGATTGAGTTGGCTATTACTATAAATTATTATGATAAATTCATTAATAAATTTTAAGGAAACAATAATGTGTTTTATTCTGAAACTCTTATTTTTAACACACTCCATAAAAAGGAAGAGGTTCTCAAATCGGTTGTAATATGTAAGTTTGTTGCTCTCTCAAGCAGAGGGTCGTGGGTTCGAATCCCAGGCTCGCACCTCTGAGTTTTTCGGAATTTATGTGCGATATCTCATTTGAAATTTACCATGAGCTTTTCGGTGGAGGAAAACATCGTGAGGAAACCTGCACACAACTGCGAAGCAATTCAATGGTGTGTGTGAAGTTCCCAATCCGATCCGCACTGGGCCCGCGTGGGAACTATAGCCCAAGCCCTCTCATTCTGAGCAGCAGTGGGACGTATATGTATAGGCTGGAGAGAGAGAGATGTAAGTTTGTATAGGATGTTACACAAACAACTTCAAGTTTAGGAGCCTACCCCATAATAGTTTTTTTTTTCACTGATAAACATAGAGCTACTTAGACTTGATTAACGTAATAATTATGCTATTTTAATTAAATCTTATTTTTAACACATACTTTGTCATAACTGTCAATAAAGTGTTACGTATAGGTACATAACTATGTTTCGTTTGTAGTTAGGTTGCCTGTTGTTATAAAGATACTTAACATTTTTTTTTCCGAAGATGGCGCTAGCGTTGAATACATCACTGGGTTGCGTTATATTTGCATAGGTATGTTGAAGCGCATTTAGTTTCCGCAAGAAGCTGTAAGCGCGCGAGAAACGTACAGAGGTCTGCATTCGATACTAGATGGCGCTAAAACTCTTTTTATTACTATTAATTAGTGGGAAATCCTGAATAAATGGCTTCATTCATTCTTTCTTTCTTTCTTAAAAATGATTGTTATTTAATTTAACTGTTATTTAATGGAATTATTGTTTAATTAAATCTTTACCCTCAAACGCCACAGGCGGCATCTATATTATGGTTAAGAGGAACTGAGTAACTAAGGACTAAGATTGAAGGCAACAGCCAGATGTCACTACATATAAGAATAATAAGAGAGATGCCAGGGACATCTATGTCTTCTTTTCTGTAACTAACTAAACACTGCGGTTGGCTTTTGTTGCAGGTTAAAGAAGACAGATGGCGTATATTTCAACATTTGACTGTTGGTGAATTGAATTCATGACGCGGGTGGCAGGAATAACACAATATAAGTTTCAATTAAATTTAAGATTTCTTTTCGTGCTTGTATTTGAATTATACCTAGGTTTTAATTCACATAGGTATCAAATTTTTAGCCATCCAACTAACAGCGGAACAAACATACAAACAATAAGTTATAAAAAGTTTACATAAAAAATCTAAATATCAGCGCCATAGCAGCAATGCAGACAGCACGACTGAATCGCCCTTTATATTACTGTTCCGTTTTAATTATTTTTTGATCTTTGCGTTGTATTTTTTGTTCTCTAATTTTATTATCAAGTACCTACACATGCACACACACAAAGAATGCCACGTTCAGCATGATTGTGGGCGTGTAGGTGGAAAGGGGAATCAAAATAGTGACGGATTTCTACATTGCTAGCCGCATCGCCTATCAGCTTGATGGACTTTTATCATCTGCGCGGGAAAGTAACTGGTGCTTTCTATGTTTTTTCTTTGCTTCCAAACCAGCATGGAAGACATTAAATTTATGCTTGACTAGCGTCTGTGAGCGTTATGTCTGTAAAGAATTAGTTTATCGCTATCCCACGGGAACTACGCAATTTTCTGGGATAAAAGTAGCCTATGATGTGTTATTTCAGACCATAAAATCTATCCAAAACCAAATTTCATCCAGATCCTTTAAGCCATTCTGACGTGAAAAAGTAATCATCCATCCTCACAAACTTTCGCATTTATAATATTATTAGGATAAGTATTACCCGTGTGACGCTCGCTTTCTCTCTGGGAAGCTGTAAAGGCCAAATTCTAACAGCGACAGTCACTCCAAAAACAAAAAGGTTGTTGAATTCGTTTTTTATCTCACTACCTATCCTATGTATTTATAGCGTGTGCGTAAGGGACGGATGCTTTACGTCCAAGATGTACCTATAATGATAGTGTGCTAGTCCCTGTGGCGATATGCACTTCCCTTGGAGACCTCGCTGCAATTACACGCGCCGTCCCCTGGGGTCCTATTCTCTTCAACAATGGCTTTTTTCTCTCAACGAACATTTCACAACGTGGGTCAACGCTTCGTATTTATAGTGAGTTTGTCTGGCAGGGTCTGTACCTATTTTAATTTAAGTTTGTTCACTCACGCGTAAAGGCATACAGCTGCCTATGCACCTAAAGATTCGAACGTGCCACTTCTGCATATCTATTGGATGTAAAAAAGTGCTCATAAGGCCTCTCAAGCCTAGTACTTTAAAGTTTCAAATATTCAGATTACTTGCCGCTAAAGGTGTTGTCTATTTAATTAGCGTGGCTGCGAAGTTAAATGAGCTGTAACTTTTGCTGTGTCAACTTAGGGGTTAAGTATCTTACAGCTCGCTTATTTTGTTGCAATTTACTATAACTTAATTTATAAAAAGTAAGCAAAAGACACTTAAAATATGAGTACTGTTCCAGGGAATTTTGTGGTCTATTTTTGTGTTCAGCAAAACTGCACGCAAATCACAACAATTTTGAACAAAAACACAGTCATGCTATAATTGAATTACGTACTTGTAAGTCTGAAAGTTCAATATTAATGGAGATAAATAAATGGAAAAGTTAATCTAAACAGTAATTTTATAGACTACCGTCACAAAAGCCCTGCTGAATAAACGCACATCTATTTACCTCCGGCCTTATTTCAACTGCTGAGCTTCAGAAAATGAGTTTCCTTGTCGACTCGTAACCGAGTGGAATACCTCGATTTAGATTGGTTTCACTGGTTTTATATTTAACTGCTTTTTCAAATTAATCTTCTTTGATAAAGGTTTAGATTTCGATTCTTTACAATAATCTTTGTGTGTGACAGAACAGTGTCTTATGTCATGTCCTGTTATAATCGTTGAAAGGTGGAATAAGTTTGCCTATGCAAATTTCTTTTATACGGATCTCATAAAATTGTTCCGATATATTTCAGCACGTGGTACAGTTAATTTGATTAAACAACACTACAAAGATTTTTTATTTATATTTTTTATTCAAAATTTAGTAACGCAATTCACTTTTAACATAGATCATTGAGACATCGGTAGGTACTAAATCAAACTAACCCAGCATCCCGTTGAAATATTCTGGAACAAGTAAAAGAGACCTTGGTATGAAATACATTAACATTATACTCAGCTGTAAAAATGTGTGTGTATGCAATAATAGATAAAATTTTACATAGATACTGGACCAAATTTTGTACTATTGAGTATAGTAGTTAACACAGGATTTTGTTTTTTTTTTGCAATTTTTTTTTCTAGATGCTTGTTTATGTAACGATTTTTATGAAACTTAAAATATGATAACATAGGTAATAATATAATAAATAACAAAATAAATTTACAACAATACTTACTTAAATTTTATAAAAAGGATGTGTACTTAGTTCAACCACTTGGATTGGGCAAAGAGTGTTGTGACTAAACACAACCCATCCTTCAAGCCACAGCCTTGTAATTAGGGCTCGAAAAGCGGCAGCAAAATGTAATTTCGAATCTAAAGGCAGTGAAAATGAAATAAGGAATTCGAGCAAAATGGATTTGTGACGGTACTCTCGTTAGTGAAAGGCGAACCGATATTATAAGGTGACCATTATTTCGGGATCTCAACATCTGTTAAAAAACTTACAAATGACTGTATCATTTCACAAACTTATTATTTGACAACCCTTCAATATCTGGTAAACCGTAAACTTTTTTAAATACTTATCGAAAAAACTTTAGGCGTGGCTCACATTAGGTTATATTAGGATTGTTTTATAAGTTTTCCCAAAAGTCAATATTTTATTACAAAATAAAAGGTTGTCAAAATGAGGAGTTTGTGAAATGATGCATTTGTGAAAAGTTGTTTAGCAAATGAGGGTAAACCCATTATTTCACATTATTTATAAGTAGTCTCTTGTGTCACAAAAAACCTCTCGAACGCGTTTCCGTTGCCGTCTCAATTATTGTGGGCAAATTGGCAGAGCCACCTAGCGACATGTACAGATGTCAATTGAGCTACCTACTATTATGCTGTTATTGGGAACGTGCGAAGTGTATGGCGGGGGTGGGGTATAGAAGACAATCACAGCGCATGCCGTGGCAGAAATGTGCAACAATGGGGGCTTAGTGAAACTTGTCAATATTGCTTTGAAAATGGGTCATTTTTAAACTTGTTTTATGGGGTGTTAAGGCCACCGACGTTTGGCGAATTATGTTGGCTCGTATTAAATGACTATTACCATTAGTTCTTAGTTAATGAGCACTTAGCCTCTAGTGTAAGTTTTCGCGTATAAAAACGTCTCGAACGCGTTCACGTACACGTCTCAATTACTATGGAAAAATTAGCAGCGCCACTTGCGGATCGAAACTGCAACAAACTGTTCTCATAGTAGTTGACATTTTAACGCGAACGCGATCGAGACGTATTTTGTGACCGAAAACTTACACTAAGCATACTAGTCATACATACTAGTCAGTCACCCCTAAAGATGAGTTTGCGAGATGGCGCTACTGTCGTGCACGGTGCCAAATAGGTTGTAAGTAGTGGTGGCAATAACGGCTGTTTTGAAATAATGAATAACAGTGTTGTGTTATTCTTAAATAGCTCTTATTGTAAACTGCTGTCTGTTATCCTGTTATATTGCTGTTTTACAAAACGATAATGAACTTATTATTAAATTATTGTTATACTTAGGTACTTATTTCGTCGCGATCGCAGCGTATAAAAACGTACGGGAACAAAAGCAAAACAACGCTCTGTTACCTTGTTTTTTATTTTACTGACTGACAACAAACAGCAACAGCTAATAATGATACCAAAAGTCAGTTATTTAAAATGCGATTGCGATGCGAGCTCGCGCGTATGGCGCTATCTCTCGCACACACCTACTTGATTTGTTGCGCACTCGCTTGCGCTTCTATGCCAAGTGCGGCAACAGTGCGCGTATGAACAACGTTGACAACAGACAACGAATAATGATAACAGGATAGTTCTGTTGACGATTCGATAATGTGTTGTTCGTTGCGTGCAAATAATGCATTACGTTATCTGCTGTTGTAATAACGAACACCACTAGTTGTAAGTCAGTATAAGAAATGAGATCCAATGAGATTCCGCAACGTGGCGAATACTTTTTATGTTAATGTTCAATGAGTATAGTAAAACTACTATATATATTAAAGCGTGTGACAGATTTATAAATCATTTACGATTTTCGTTCGCTGCTCGTACATTACGATAATAATGCATTTTGTGGTGAAAAGAAAACTATTATATGCGTGTCCAAATGAGAACCTTCTACCCCCATACCTCGTTATTTTTTATGCCTCGTTTTCTTTTTTACATTTCTTGCGTCCACTAAGAACGCGACGAAAATGATTTCCTACGCTTCTAGAAATTCTAGTACCGTGGTCATCCTAGTGAAAGGGCAACTTATATTATTTCGTGGCGGATAAAAATGACTCTCATCATTTATTTCGCTCAAATCAAAGTGATATCCGATTAAGTGTTCGTGTTCGCTTCTTTTTTGCCGGTGTCCCGCCTCGGTTGCTTTCTTTGCGAAGAAAAAGCAAATATGACGTGAAACGTACTATATTATTTATTTCCTTGTATGCTTACGAGCACTTAAACGATACTACATCGCATGAATAAATCAATTTCGTTGCGATTATTGTGATTTTTTTATGTCAAAGTCGAGGTCCCGTATAAATTGAAAGACTCCGTATAAATTATGAATTACTAGCTGTTGCCCGCGACTTCGTCTGCAAAGAATTCGTTTATCGCTATCCCGCGGGAACTACGCAATTTTCCGGGATAAAAAGTAGCTTATGTGTTATTCCAAATCATAAACTATGTCTATTCCAAATTTTATCCAGATCCGTTAAGCCGTACTGGCGTGAAAGAGTAACAAACATCCATACATCCATACATCCATACTTACAAACTTTCGCCTTTATAATAGTAGTAGGATTAGCAAAAGCCCGCGGCTTCGCTCACGTGAATAATAGGATATCCGGTCGGAAAATCGGGACAAAAGGTAGTCTATGTGTTATTCCAGACAACCATTATATACCAAATTGCATTCAAATCCGTCCAGACGTTTTGGTGTAAAGGAATAAAAGACATACTAACTTTCATATTTTTTCCTACTCCTGTGACTTATGTTATCACGAGCACCACTGTAAGAACACTCATAATAAGACTTTGGCTAAGTCTATATTGTCTATTCCCTCTAAAAGCACTTGTTGGCTTATGGCTCTAAAAGTGCTCCACCGTTAACTCTGCCAGCCATAGACTGCCAGATCTAGGTAAAACTTTTACAGGATCAACATTAAATTTACGATGAAAATGCATGGCTACCAACTTAACAAATTATTTCATTCGTATGGTTTTTTATTGAACTAGAACTTTCTGAACGAAATGCGTAGCTGCCAACATAACAAACAAGATTTTTTAATAACGTCACTGGCAATTTGGTAAACGTTTTGGCTAAATGCGCCAAGAATGCAAGGCTATAAAAAAAAAGTTAACGTTAATTAAAAACAAAGTTTACTATAAACAAACTTCCAATTTTTTCGTTAGTCGTTTTCATGTTTCCCGCTCTTGTCTTGTTTGTTATTTGTTATTTGATTGCAATAGTTTTAACAAAGTTTTGTAACATTAACATAATCATAAAAAAGTATCGATGAAAACGAAATTACTTCAACACCGGAAGAAATATCCGCAGCGGCGGAAGTGATGGAAAATTTGTTGTCTAGAAAATCTCGGCAATGATAAAACCTAGGTACCTACGAGAATTTCTGCGTGGAGACTGGAACACTGGACTTATTCATTTTTGGAGAACGTATTACTCTAATTTAGTAAGTATACCTACCTACTTAGTCGTAGAAAAAATATTGTATGCAACGTTGTATTAGCAAGTCAAAAAAAGCTCGTGGTTTATTTCTTACGATGTTCGCTACGCTCACATCGTAACCCACACCACTCGCCTTTTTTGACCCCTCTAATACAACTGTTGCATAAAATACTAATAATTACTTACTAGCTGTTGCCAGCGACTTCGTCTGCAAAGAATTCGTTTATCGCTATCCCGCGGGAACTACGCAATTTTCCGGGATAAAAAGTAGCTTATGTGCTATTCCAGACTTTTCTCTATCTATGTGCCGAATTTCATCCAGATCCATTGGGCCGTTCTGGCGTGATTGAGTAACAAACATCCATCCATCCATACTTTCGCATCACTATCACTAAGTACATAGTATAAAACAAGACTTTGTTTTATACTTGCTTTTGCTTACTTGCTTATATTATTTGCTTTTTCTGTCCCTATGTCCCTATGTCCCTATGTCCTTATGTCCTTATGTCCTTATGTCCCTATGTATGCTTAAATCTTTAAAACTGCGCAACGGATTTTGATGCGGTTTTTTTAAATAGTTATAGTGAATCAAGAGGAAGGTTTATATTTATGTATAATACATGTATAATATACCGTGCGAAGCTAGTCGGGTCGCTAGTTTATAATATTAGTTAGATTAGATTAGATTAAATAGGATTTAGCGCGTAATTGTAAATAATCAGGGCCCCGATTTTGAAACCACGTCACCCAAAGGACTTATTGAGAAATTTAAACAGCGGCGTGTAATTTATTTCTGAAAAACAATTTTACCATAGACCTACCGTTTAAATGAGTCGTATGGTACCAGTCCTCGCCCGCGCGGTGCAGGGGCGTGGGGTGGGATGACAAAGGGGACTTCTCTCGGTGCGGGGCGGGTAGTGCGCCTGCCGCCCGCACCTCTCGGCCCCCTTTAGGGTGCGTAACGATGGGTATAACAACATTTGCTATAATATTAGTCGCTATAACGCTTATTTGATATAATTATTGAATCATATAACAACATTTAATATATTTAAATATAATATAATTATGATTTTCTATAACGATAATTTCATCTAAAAATATTTCATATAACATACATTTAGTATAATGCATATTTTCTATAATAAACTTATGCTAGCGGGGCTTCGTCGACTCGCTCTTGAACCTCTTGCACGTACATGAAACTAAGTGCTACCAGATATGTAGGTTAGGTTAGGTTAGAATATTACCTGCTACTTTTAAAATATACCACATGATAGTTATACAATATGAGTTTTATATGAAATCACGATTATACCAAAAGATTATTATATGAAATCAATGTTATACCAAATGATCGTTTTATGAAATAAAAATAGATATTTTGATATTATACCAAACGTTTATTATATGAAATGAGTGATTATATCATTTGAAATTATATCAAATGTTTTTATATTGAATGAAAATATATCAATTGTTTTTATACCGATCATTACACCCCCCCCCCCTTTGTCATCCCACCCCGCGCCCCTGCACCGCGCAGGCGAGGACTTATTTAGCCGGTCGGTCTATAACAGGGGCCTTAACATGACGTCCGAATTCCGACTCAGTTCAAGTTTTAGCTGTCACTTTTAGTATGAGTCTGAGAGCGAGCGAACCTAAACTAAATCGCATTAAGACGTCATGGTAAGGCCCCAGGAATCATTTGAAAGTATTTAGGGCCTGTCTCACCACTCCTTAACTGTAAGTTATGTATGATGACGTCTCTGTCTGTTTTGTAGTAATATATAGAGACGGAATCATAGATATCTGACAGTTAAGGCGTGGTGAAACAGGCCCTTAGAATAACTAGCATAATTACTTCAGTGAGTAGACTCTCCTCAATGCAGACGTGTTAAGGAAAACATAAAATTAGAAGAGAAATCCAACTGTTTTACTTAAATTAAGAACAAAACATTAGTTTTCTTTCGTTTTTCAGTAAGAACTTTGCTAATTGACTCGGGAATAAATTTCAGGGAAGGATTAAGTTCAGGCGAAAGCGGCGGCAAAGGAAAAGCTCTTCTAGAGCGAGCTTTTACTGAACAATTTTCGACTTTAGCTTTTGGCGTGTGGTACAAGTAAAATGTTGAATGTTAAGTTGTTTACTTTTCCCGTTCGAGTTGGTCTGGAAGCAAAGAAAACCGGCCAAGTGCGAGTCGGACTCGCGCAAGAAGGGTTCCGTACCGGAAATACTCTGTTGTATGGGAGCCCCCGACGGAACGGGCTAAATCTTAGGAATCATGTTATGGGCGATGCGGCTAGCAACTCGTCACTGTTTGGATTCACCTTCCCACCTATAAGCCCACAATCATGCTAAACGTGGCCTTTAGGTCTTGTTGCCGTGAGCTCTGTCTGCCCCGTAAGGGATATAAACGTGATATGTGTATGTGTGTTGATGAATGTGGATGAAGCGAAAGAGGTATGTCAGGATCAGGATCGTAGCAAGTGGAACAAAGTAGTCTCTGCCTACCCCTGTGGGAAAGAGGCGTGACGATATGTATGTATGTATGTATGTTAAGAATTAAATTTTACTTGCTAGCGTGCTTAGCATCTATATCATTATGAATTTTTAAGGCAGCTTAATTTTGTTTAATTCTTATTTTAATCAACATGACACTACCGTGAGACTCAAACATAATTACAACCAACGGATAACTCACGTATAAAAACCGGAAGAATGCTCCGACATATGTTTCGGACTATTCCGTAGTCCTTCCTCAGAGAGCGCTCGCCCCGGCGGCAGCGAAACGAACACTGCGCGCCAGCGCTCTGCTTCTCCTAAACATGTGTCGGAGCATTCTTTCGGCTTTTATACGTGAGTTACATATTTTAATCAGTTGAAATAATGGTAACTGCCGCGTTTTTCGTTGGACCAATCCTCAAAACAGCCGGGTTTCGGCGGAGCCTGGGAAGTAATGTGAGAATGCAAACGTGGACTCGGAATCTGAATATTAACACTTCCGCAACCATCGGCTCTTGCCTCGCGAATAAAACGTGGGAGTGTATTACCAAAGACAACTTTTTTTTTTTATGTGAATAGGAAGGCAAACGAGCAAGTGGGTCACCTGATGGTAAGCGATCACCACTGCCCATAGACACCCGCAACCCCGGAGAGATTGCAGATGCGTTGCCAACCTAGAGGACTTAGATGAAATGCCTCTTGTGCCCGTAATTTCCCCGGCTATCTTACTCTCCACACCGGAACACAGCAGTGCAAGCACTGCTGCTTAGCGACAGGATTAGCGAGTAAGATGGTGGTAGCGATCCGGACGGACCTTGCACAAGGCCCTACCACCCGCAAAACATCTTTTGGCTTCAACGTTACTTAATTATCATTATATGGATATTTTAAGCTCGCTCTTTGTCGGTCCCTCGTTTAAAGCTCCTCTCATCTGCTCAAAAAAAATTAATTATATTTAATGTTTTTTGTCATTTTATAAGCTTTTATAAGCAAGAATGTTGATTGTTAACCTTCTCGCCGCAACGTCAAATACAAGACCCATACCTACGCCAGACTTCTTTATGCGATGCCTTAAGTTGAACCTAAACCCAATTGAACGAAGGTGGCTTTTGCATTGAAGTAGTGGACGTATATACATACATATATGTGTCGTTGGCGTCGAAAAGGTTAAAGTAAAGTAACGTAGAAACATGCAATAAAAACAATTTATTCGCTAAATAGCTACATTTTTGCGTGAATTTTATCAACGGGTCGGTACTTTTAGACAACTAATTCGAGTACAGTAACAACCCGATGCACACAACAAAACAAATGTGTTCTGAGAAGCTCGGTTAATGCAAGTTGGGGTTAGTTCCGGACAAACTCGGGGGAAAAAGTTACACATACGTGTACGCGAGTTACCGACAATGCAGTTAACAGTTCGGAATGCGTTCGCGTAAATGTACTGAGAGTTTTAAGGATGGCATAAAAAGAAGAAAATCCAGGAGAATGGTGAAGGGGATCTGGTAGCTTTGTATTTTTATTACCTTTACATAGTGTAAAATAAAGTGGGCTCATGCCATTTGTGGTTCGCTGGGTCCCATTGTGCCCCATATTTTTCTTTTTTTTTTAAATTTGCATTTTTCAGGTATTTTGGAAACGTCATCAGAATGCAGTAGATAGCGTCTCCGTAGAGCAAAAAGACAATTTACCAATTATCAATTGGCAATTTTTTTTTGTCATTTTAATTTAATTTTAATTTTGGCAGTTTTACGATTTGGTAACTTTTCGCTCTACGGAGACGATAGGTTAGTTTACCTTATTATCTGCTATGAGTGGTGTAGTGGTAGGTATAACACGCATCACGGAATGATGAGGATCAGGTTTGAGTCCCGGACCGGACATAGCTTTACTATTCGGATGTGTCGGTGTTCTAATTTTCAGAGTCGTTGCTTTATTCTTATTTATGTTGTTAATCTTTATTTAACAAAACTCCTAAAATACAACTTAAATACAAATACCAAGATAAATTGAGTTTGTTTAGCTATTACCTAGGCACGTGAGATTTATTTAGTAACATAATTTTATATACTTACTTATTTACTTGTATTCAGTGTGCACGATTGCTAGGCAAAATTCTGCACTCACAATAACTGAGAGAAAAAGACTAGGAGGAAAAGCTTTTGTACGCTAATATTACCAGTATTAGGGTAATCGGTACTCGAGCCGGGATAATCGTTTAGCCGCTCTACCTAAATAAAATATATTTTTATTTTTATACAACGTGTGATAACCGAGCAAAAGTGAACATACTTGTGCGTGTAATATAATAAAATAGCGTTATTTGCCATCCTAACAGAAAACGCGAAAAAACACCTTTCTTGCATTAAGACTTCTATGACTTTAAGTATTCCCGCACCCAAAGGGTAAAAACGGGTTCCTTATTGCCTTACAGTTACTTACGTTTTGCTTAGGAGGCAGGGCTCTGCAAACACTGGATTTTTTAATCGCTAGCCGAATATGCGCGGAACTCCACGTTGCGCGAGTCCGACTCGCACTTAACCGGTTTTTTTTCTGATTCCATGAGAGGCTTATGTAAAGTAGGTATTGCGGCACCTATATACTAAACAACCAGAAAGTAAATTTATACTTAATAGAAATTCTAATTACTTAAATGGCGTATTTCCATGTCGGAGTTGAAGCAAAAACAGTTGCGAAAAAATTGTGTCAGTATGGGTTTAGTGGAAGTGTGGGTCTGTGGAGGAGGCCTATGTCCAACAGTGGACGTCCTATGGCTGAAATGATGATGATTATGATGAGTAGAAGTGTATACTGATGTGTTGCCATAATGATAATTGGATAGCCCTTATTGCCACTCTATTTATTAACATATGGCGACATCTCTACTTAATTAGATTAGTGTTTAGTTAGACCTTATCAAGCAGAACTCTAGGTTTTTGACAGAGTCGTAGTCATGCCCCGGACATAAAAAAATGATGCCAGTCCAAACTAGAACTCACGACATGTTCAAGAGGCAAAGGGTGTAACGACTGGGTTACTCCTAACACCAGTTAGAATTATTTAGGGGTAATTGGGGAGTAATTAGGATGTTAACGAAACCGGCAGATTTCTCGGCGAGCCTTGTCTAATGGAGTCCTGAGTGCCCCCTTGGAGCTAGGAAAAACGGAGTGTATATAATCGCTTCTAGAATTTCATACAGGCGTATATTTTATCCAGATGTAGTTATCATACAAATCATTGTGTATAATATATATTTTTTAAACTTCTTTAGCGGCTCTAAGCACTTTTTGGGATAGGTAAAATGTTAATCTCGCGTCAGGCGTAAGACGAAGGGAGAGTTTAAATACCAGGATATCAGATCCTCTAAGGGCTTATTTTGAAATACGACTGAATCGCGTTCGATTTTTGAAGTGTTTTTTTGTTAAGTCGTGGAGCAAAAGTACTAGGGCATCAGCACATTGTTAGAGGTCTGTCAATATAGATAATACGTAAGTACGTTTTTTTTTGTAAGCGGCCAGTACGGTACGCGTCTTGAGCGTTGTGGAGGTTACCTACAACATTAAAATTTAATTAAATTCTATTCTAGTTCCGAAAAACTCAGAGGTGCGAGCCCGGGATTCGAACCCGCGACCCTCTGCTTGAGAGGCCACAGGTCAAACCACTAGGCTACTACGGCTTTTAAATAAATAAATATCATTAAATATCATTATACGTGAGTTATCCGTTTGTGTAAATGACTGAGTCTCATGGTAGTTTCGTGTTGAAAATGCGTTCCATCACATTCGTAGCTCCTTGCCCACCCGCCCCAGTGTTTGCCCGCAACTTTTTCTGCATAATGACGAGCAGAAATTGTTTTCTGCTCACCCCAGGATTGCCTGCTTAGCGTATTCATGAGGCCGCAGTTTGTTCAGGCAGCCGACATGTCACGCGTCCGACTTCATCACAGATTTCACCTTTTATTTGCGACGGTAACAAGGGCTTAGAGAATTTGCTTGGGGAATGACTGATGATCCCAAGAACATTTTGTGACGCGTTAAGTGTCAGTCTAGATATTTTTACAAGTTTATTCTGCCAGGCTAGGTGTGCCACTTAAAACAGTTCATTTTGGACATAATAATATTCTGTTATTTGTTGCCTGCAACTTTGGCGTTGTTACTGAACTACTCAAAACTCGGGAAAGTAGATTTACTCTGGTAAATCTTATGCCTGCTTTTTTTTACCAAAATTTTGATTCACCATACAAACAAACAGCAAAAAGGGAAATGAAATAATAATCCCTACTTAATATTATAAATGAGAAAGTAACTCTGTCTGTCTGTCTGTTACACGCCTAAACCACTGAACCGATTTAAATGAAATTTGGTACGGAGATAGTTTTAGTCCCATAAAAGGACAAAGGTTAGTTTTCATCCCGGAAAATTGCATAGTTCCTGCGGTGTAGCGTTAAGCGAATTCGGCGCAGACGGAACCGCGGGCAACCGCTAGTGAAGTATAAACTTCTGCGTACACATCAACTTTAGTTGCTAAACTGATGACTAGTAAAAGACTCCTATTTGCAAAATAAACCTCCTGACTTTTATTTTCATTTTGAGACCAAGATGCAACACGGCAACATGCAGTGACCGACTCTTCAACACGCAGTGTTGCTCACGATTATGTTGCCAGCAACTCAGCAACATAAAAAAATATTGTTTATTGACTCATTCATTCGTGGGATCTGTATTCTTGAAATAAACAGAAATCTTTCCATTTCATTTCAACAATGTTGCACAACAAAATCTTTAATACCTAAGAAGGTGCTTTACATTACATACAAACATATATTATCATCAAGCTTCCTTCCCATAAGGATACACAGTGACTACTTTGTTCTACTTACTACGATCCGGATATACCTCTTTCGCTTCATCCACATTCATCAATCTCTAAATACCATGCTCGTCCGTTTAAGGTACTCTTGACGTTTTTCAAAACGTCGCCAATTAGATCACGGAACGTCTAGGCCTTTAAAATGACTATATTTCTATCTCACTCTACGTCCTCTTAGAAGATACTGGCTGAAAATTTGTGCTCACGGTTCTCGAGTAGCGCGGTGGTTCGTCGTTAAAATCAGTTTTATGTTGACCGGCGAAAAAGTTTTTATCGGATCGCAATAAACTAGAATCGTTAGTGCTGCAGATCGAAAGGGATATTTTGGGTTCCGTGGAAAACTTTGGGTATTCGTTTGAAATATGCTGGTGAGATATGTACAGTCAAGGAATTTATTTCCTGACATATTAAAGAACCTCTTCACATTAAACGTTACAGTGACGTATTTAACAAGAAAAATCGTTTTTTTTTTAATGCGAATAGGAAGGCAAACGAGCAAGTGGGTCACCTGATGGTAAGCGATCACCACTGCCCATAGACACCCTTAACCCCGGAGGGATTGCAGATGCGTTGCCAACCTAGATAAGAGGGCTAAGATGAAATGCTTCTTGCGTTGCTTTGCTCTAGCGTCACTAACGCAGCGACACTGACGCGGCAACCGGGCGATAGTATTATGTAGTATGAAAATGTATGGAGGAACTTCCGAGCGCAGCGTCACTGTCGCAGCGACAGTGACGCCCCGGTTACTGTCGCCAGAGCCGCTTTGCTCGGAAGTCTAGCTTAAGGACTTAAATTCCATGACTGTACCTAGCTAAGTTAAAAGTACAACTTTTCGTGTCCGTTTTAACTTAGAGCCAGTACAGTCTTGACTGCAATCCAACTGCAATATGTTGCCCGCCAACTGCCGACTGACTGTATGTAATGCATCAAAAGAAATCGAGTTATTTACACCATATTACGTTAGTTATAAATTTACACCGTTTACGTGTACCGCAAAGACGTGATTTATGTACCAGTATATATGTATGTATATGTATGTAAAAAAAGCCGTGGTAGTCTAGTGGTTTGACCTGTGGCCTCTCAAGCAGAGCGTCGTGGGTTCAAATCCCGGGCTCGCACCTCTGAGTTTTTCGGAATTTATGTGCGAAAATTACATTTGTAATTTGCCATGAGCTTTTCGGTGGAGGAAAACATCGTGAGGAAATCTGCACACATCTGCGAAGAAATTCAATGGTGTGTGTTAAGTTCCCAATCCGCACTGGGCGCGTGATAGCCACGTCACAGGCATCGTCTATATATATACATCATCTATAGTACTTCATAGTTATATAAACAAAGTGTGGAGTTAAGACCTTTGGGTAACGACGAATACAAGCCAGTTGGGCACAGGACCACCATAAGAAAGGTTGTTTTAATTAACGAGCCCTTAAGTATAAATATATATAAATACAGTTAAATTACCCCTTCTATCATCAGAAGTGGGATAACTACAACCCCTAATTAAAAGACATTTAGTGTAAAAAGTGTTAAATAGACAGTAAAAAAAAAAAAAAAAAAAAAGTGACTGATTTTTTAGTGTAAATAGACAATAAACCAGACAATAAGACAAGTTATTCTTAAGTGAAAAGTGACAATGAGTGAAAAAAATAGAAAGGGACAAAAACGTAAAAATACTTCAGATTCGGACCAACTTAGTGCGAGTGCCGAATCGGGGACTACATCGTCACAGTTTAGTGGATCGACGAGTAAGGCAATCGCATTGCCCACTTTTGACCCGGATATAGGAGCAATCGAGGCGTCTGAATGGTGCACGGAAGTACAATCTTTGGCCGAACGAAACGGATGGGATGACATAGAAACCATTGCGAGATGTGTGCCGTTTTTGGTGGGGCGAGCCCGAGATCTATACAGGGAATGGACTCCACTTATAAGAAACTGGCCTTCACTTAAGGAGGACCTAGTCACCACTTTCCCTAAGTGCAGGGACTTACACAGAGATTTTAAAATTGCCGCCAACATGAGTAGCGACCAATTTGCCACCGTATCGATTTACGCCGCTAAAAAGCACCGTATCTTAAAGCAATTGAGACTAAAATTCAGCGAAAGCGAAATACTTGAATTGATTACAGGAGGAATTACTGATCCACATGCAAAATCTATTGCTAGTGGCGCTAACACCATAACAATGCTTTATGAAAGACTGGCCCGATATGTGCCTATTTCTCTTACAAGCAAAACAAAAGATGGCGAATATTCTGAGCCCCCATATAAACGATCAAAACAAGAACTGAAGAGATGCAATCGCTGTAATCGACTTGGTCACTTGCAACGCGACTGTCGAACGAAGGAAAAAAATCTGCCGAACAACGGAAGAGGCTCTGGATCGTCGACTGATAAGAATCTACAGTGCACGTTTTGCCGGAAGAAAGGCCACGATGTCGAAAATTGTTGGACGAAACAAAGGGCACTACCAAACAAACGAGGCAAAGACGTGAACTATGCTTCCAATGGGCAGGTATGTACTACAGCTGTGATTATTAACGGAAAGTTATTACATGCTTTAATTGATAGTGGAGCATCGTGTTCTCTTATGAAGGAGAGCCTTGCTAAATCTTTGGGGATTCATCGTCAACCATCATTTATTCACCTTTGCGGGCTATCGAATAACGTTATATCGTCAAATGAAAAAATCACTGTGGTCATTCAGTTGGAAAACCTCGCATTGGAAATTGATTTTCACATCGTCCAAAACAATGATATACGTTATGATGCGATTATTGGCCGCGACGCTATAACATCTAGCGATATCATGTTCATAACGACTTGTGAAGGAACTACGATAACAAGGCGGTCCCAGTCACCTAAGAAGTACGAGTTTGTTTATAATTCGGAGGAGATGATTAATCTGTGTGTGGCTCAAGCTCCAAACGAAGCGCAAAACACTCTACGGGGACTTTTAAATAAATACGCCGGACTCATTGCTTCGAAGAATAACATTCGAGAAATAAAAACTGCTAGAATGCAAATACGAACAACGACAACTGAGCCAGTTGTTTATAATCCCTATAGAATGTCAGCGTCGGAACGTAATAAGGTACAAGAGATTGTTACGGAACTCATGAACAATAACATAATACGAGAATCGACTTCACCCTACGCTTCACCAGTTATTCTTGTAAAGAAAAAAGATTCAAGCGATAGATTATGCGTAGATTATCGAGCTCTAAACCGAATCACAATAAAAGACAGGTATCCGTTACCTTTGATCGACGATCAATTGGATAAGCTTGGGAAAGCTCAATTTTTCACCACACTTGACATGGCATCTGGTTTCCATGGTATACCAGTGGATGAAAATTCGATCGAGAAAACCGCCTTTGTAACCCCCGATGCACATTACGAATGGTTACGGGTTCCGTTTGGCGTTTCAAATGGCCCAAGTTGTTTTCAACGAGCCGTAAATACCGCGCTAGGAAAATTGGTGTACATAGACGACATTATTATCCCGTCCATGACTATTGAAGAAGGATTGGAGCGATTGGATTTGGTGCTCAAAGCTTTGGACGAAGCAGGATTTACGTTAAATTTAAAAAAAATGCAAATTCCTGAAAACTGAAATCGAGTATTTAGGACGGGTTGTGTCTAAAGATGGAATCCGCCCTGGAAATGCTAAAGTCGAAGCACTAAAAAATGCTCCTATCCCCAAAAATATAAAACAGGTGCGACAGCTGATGGGTCTTGCCGGATACTTCCGAAAATACATTCCTGAATTTGCAACAAAAACTGCATGTATTACAGACCTACTGCGGAAAGAAACAAACTTTTATTGGTCGGACGAATGTGAAAAGTCTCGAAGATATTTAATTGAAAAACTCACGAAAGAACCCTTATTAGTCGTGTTTGACCCGGACCGGGAAACCGAACTACATACAGATGCAAGTAGCCTAGGATTTGGCGCAATTTTATTCCAAAAACATGACAAAGAACTCCATGTTGTATCGTATTACAGCAAGAAAGCTTCATCTGAGGAATCTAAATACCACAGTTATGAATTGGAGACCCTTGCTATCGTCAACGCCTTGAAACACTTCAGAGTTTACCTTATAGGAGTAAAGTTCAAATTAATCACTGACTGTAACGCTGTGAAAGCGACATCAAAGAAAAAGGATTTATTACCTAGAGTTGCAAGATGGTGGGCATATATACAAAATTTTGAATTCGATATTGAATACAGAAAGGGTAGTAGCATCAAACATGTCGATTTCCTCAGCCGAAATCCATCTAACAAAGTTATAGAAGAGGTGCAAATAAATGACCGAATAACGTGGCTGGAAGCTACGCAGAAAAAAGATCCTGAGGTGGTTGAAATAATTAGAAAAATTCAAGAAAATCCAGATAGCTTAAAAGAATATACTGTGAAAGACGGGATTTTGGTAAGAGTTTTTGGTAACAAAGAAAAGAAAACACGATATTATGTACCATCATTGATGCGTTTTAATCTTGTCAGAATGTATCACGATGAACATTGTCACGTTGGAGCAGACAAAACGATAGAAGCGTTGAGAGTAAAATACTGGTTTCCAAAAATGACAGCGTTCGTAAGAAAATACATTGGACATTGTATTACTTGCTTGTCTACTAAACGCCCAAGTGGACCAAAACAAGGCTATCTTCACCCAATAGAAAAGTTACCGATCCCATTTCACACAGTACATGCTGACTGTACGGGACCATTTGGTACAGCAAGTGATAAATACAGATATATCCTATTATTAGTGGATGCTTATACAAAGTTTACCTTCTTGGTGCCTATGGAAAACCTAACAAGTTCACAGCTTGTTATGGCTTTAGAACCACCGCTTAGTTTGTTTGGCACGACGAAGCGATTAATAACTGACAAAGGAACAAATTTTGCGAGTAATGAAACAAAAGCGCTACTGAGGAGAATGGACATTGAAATACATTACATAGCAACTGGTGCGAGTCGCGCGAACGGGCAAGCGGAAAGATATGTTGCCACTGTATTGAATCTGTTAGCCTGCGAAGTAAGCCGTGGATCAGAATGGTCGAGCGTTCTTTGGAAAATACAATTAACCCTAAACACCACTATACAAAAAAGTATTGGCTGTACGCCGATAGAATTACTTACCGGAATTCGATCGGAAATTCCTGCTTTAAGACTAATAAACTCCCAGCTGCCTGAATTGGAATCAGACATTGATGTCCGTCAGCTAAGATTAACTGCGGAAGAACGACTGAGAAATAATGCTCTAAAAACCAAACAGCGATTCGATAGAATGCGTAGAAATAATATGAAACTAAAAGAAGGCGATATTGTTTATGTTCAACAACAAAGAACACGGTTGAGCAAATTAGATCCACGATATAATGGACCGTATACTATTGAGAAATGTTTACCAAAGGACAGGTACAAAGTAAAAAATGTAGAGAAAAAAACTTTTCAAATTGTGCCCAAAGACAGAATGCGGCTGTGGATCAGCGATGTTTAGGCCATGATAGTGGCCGTGATAGCCGAGAAAAAAAATCTAAGCCACTCCTATTAGAGTGTGCACGGACTGTTTAAATAAAAAAAAAATACAAAAAAATATTATGGCGTAAGCAACTCCTAATTGAGTGTGCATGGATCGTCAGAACAAAAAATAAATAAATTGGCGTAAGCAACTCCTAATTGAGTGTGAATGAATCGTCAGAACAAAAAAAATATAAATTGGCGTAAGCAACTCTTAATTGAGTGTGCATGGATCGCCAGAACAAAAAAAAATTTAAATTGGCGTAAGCAACTCCTAATAGAGTGTGCATGGATCGCCAGATATAAGCAATTCCTAATAGAATGTGCATATATTGATAGAATAATTTAAACAAAGGCGTAAGCTACTCTACACGAGTGAGCATGGATCGCCCGAATAAATAAAAGTATAATTGCGTAAGCAGCTCTTTATGGAGTGTGCATGAATCGCACAAGTCACCTGAGAAGGTGGCATTTTGAATGAGTTTAGCTCAAATGTTTCTTTTTAAATTTCAGGTGCCGTGAGACAAAAGCTTCGAGAGCGAAGCTTGGGCAGGAAAGCCGTGATAGCCACGTCACAGGCATCGTCTATATATATACATCATCTATAGTACTTCATAGTTATATAAACAAAGTGTGGAGTTAAGACCTTTGGGTAACGACGAATACAAGCCAGTTGGGCACAGGACCACCATAAGAAAGGTTGTTTTAATTAACGAGCCCTTAAGTATAAATATATATAAATACAGTTAAATTACCCCTTCTATCACGCGCGTGGGAACTATAGCCCAAACCCTCCAATACACGGAGGAGGCCTATCTAATCTAATCTAATCTAATCTAATCTATGCCATGAGGCACGCCGAATTTCGTGACAATTTAATAAATAAATACAAAAATAAACGACAATAACAACAACACTAACATGTATTTAGTGAAATTGAAGCGAATTCGGAATAAAAAAGGCTTATAAATAAATAAATAAATGTACCTAGTAGGCAGTGTCAGGGCCCTTACCATGACGTCCTGATTCCGACTCAGTACAAGCTTTAGCTGTCACTTTTAGTATGAGTCTGACAGCGAGCGAAACTAAACTGAATCGCATTAAGACGTCATGGTAAGGCCCCACTGATATGAGACTTAAGGCGCTGTCAACAGCAAATGACCTTGAGCAGTGCCACTCTTCACACATACGGTTCGCGTGCCTGTGAGTGAAAGAATATGGAACACAGTAGTGCAACCACTGCTGCTTAGCGGCAGGATTAGCGAGTAAGATGGTGGACGGGGGATGGTGATTAACAACGCTATCTCTGATGACGTGACAAAAACTGATAGGTATACAGATTCGCCGGGTCAGCTAGTATCGTATAGGTGAATATTCATCATATTTAAAACACGCTAGACGGACTCGATACATAATTGAACATAATCGGCTCGATAGAAAATAATTGCAAAGATTGGTCTTAAAATCATCATTAAACGGTTCTATGTCTTTATTTTTTCGACGTATGGGTCTGCAATTAAAAACATGAAGTCAACATATTCATACCTACACGGCTAACGAGTCATATTTTACAAATAATCCATACTTTTTTTTATTTATTCTTACTTGTGTCTTATTTGCAAGATTTTAGACGCGCGCCAAGCTGCCGGAATAGTTTCTTCTCTTTCACTCACAGGCACGCGAACCGTATGTGTGAAGAGTGGCACTGCTCAAGGTCATTTGCTGTTGACAGCGCCTTAAGTCTCATATCAGTGGGGCCTTACCATGACGTCTTAATGCGATTCAGTTTAGTTTCGCTCGCTGTCAGACTCATACTAAAAGTGACAGCTAAAGCTTGTACTGAGTCGGAATCAGGACGTCATGGTAAGGGCCCTGACACTGCCTACTAGGTACATACAACAGATCATTTACTTAAGTTTTTCGCCTATACAGATGCAAGTATATCAAGGAGCCCCTTCCAGACTTCAGTATTTAATATCTAGGCACACGGGAACATGTCAGCCAAGTTCAAAGTGAAAGGAACTGGCGACGCTGCCGTGTGTGTCTATATTTACACGAAACATTTCGAGCTACTTGTGACCCCTTCACTACTCGGAAGCTATTTAACCTACATACATGAAATTTGGCATATTTATTCAAACTCCTAAGCTTGCCCAAAATGCAAAATTTCATAAATGTATCTCAAACAGATACTGATATATTAACGTTAACAAAGTTAATTTTAGCTTGATACTTTTACGCGTTTCTGAAAAAGGGTCTTAACAGACAGAGAGACAGATAACAAAGAGATCCTATCGTTTCCGTTACGTACTTTTAAGATTCCGAACCCTAAAAAGTATAATCTAAAAGGTAAAATGGCAAAAGATCGGATTAATGTCACGGCAGATTACAAGTGTCTTAGTACAACGCAGGGTCGGTAGAGTGGTGTAGAGCTAAGAGCAATTTACTTACCTAACTGAGGGTGGACGTGGGCTGAATACAACGGCTAAAGGCGGCTGTTATGCCGATAATCCTTTTAGCCAACTGCCTCAAAATTGAGGCAGTAATGTTCGTCCATACATGAACATTTTTGTGACATTGTTTTTACCAACTTTGAAGCAACTCTCAATGTTCATTTGTTGCATTTTTTAAGTCAAACGTCGCTAATCTTTGTCCATTTATACTGGCTAGATTAACTTGGGATTCGGTATGAATATTATGTACAATTTAAAGGCTTTATCATGACATCTTGATGCGACTAATTTCGTTCACGTTTTAGCTGTCATTTTTAGTATGGATCTGACATCGAGCGAGCCTAAAGTTAAACGGATTGAATGGCATTAAGACGTCACGGTAACATCCCTGAGTCAGAATTGAATCGCGTTAAGACGTGGTAAGGAACCCGGCAATAAGTACTTGCTGAATTATTCCGGAAGCGTTCTGCAAAAGCTTGTATAAAGGTGGAAATACATTATTAACACGCGACGCGACCCGATGCAACGAATGTATGCGCATGGCGTCGCGTCGGATGTTCATGGTGTGGTTCTGGTTATAGAAAATAATACAATTTGATTCGACTCAACACGCGTCGCGTTGCATCGGGTCGCGTCGCGTGTTAACAATGTGTTTCCACCTTAAGGCCTAGGGCCTTACCATGACGTCCTAATTCCGACTCAGTTCAAGTTTTAGCTGTCACTTTTAGTATGAATCTGACAGCGAGCGAACCTAAACTGAATCGCATTAAGACGTCATGGTAAGGCCCCTGAACTTGTTGAAGACGTTTCACGCTTGCCCACTTTTTTATTACATTCAAATTTAGTCGATCCCGTAAAAGGGATGAAGGGATGCGGTTGCGCCTTCCACAAGCAATAAACACTAGAACTCATTGTCAGTCTAGGATTCAATAAGCGAAAAGGGATCTGTATTGTCCGAATAGCAATTTGTTGTTAGCAGAATGCCGATATTTGTTACATTTTTAAAAGGTCCGAAAATGATATACTAACTTTTCCCTGTGACAAACCCTATGGATTGGGATTATGGGGATTTTTATGTGCAATAAAGAGTTTACATACATACATACTTCGTTCACGTAGAATTAAATCCCTACTAATATTATAAATGCGAAAGTAACTCTGTCTGTCTGTTACTCTTTCACGCCTAAACCACTAAACCGATTTTAATGAAATTTAGTACAGAGATAATTTTAGTCCCGGGGAAGGACATAGGATAGAAAATTGCATAATTACCGCGTGATACCGATAAAAGGATTCTGCAAAGACAGAATCGCGGGCATCTGCTAGTTATAGCATATTATTATGTTACTCAGGGATAATGTGCGGGTGGTAGGGCCTTGTGCAAGGTCCGTCCGGATCGCTACCACCATCTTACTCGCTAATCCTGCCGCTAAGCAGCAGTGCTTGCACTGCTGTGTTCCGGTGTGGAGAGTAAGACAGCCGGGGAAATTACGGGCACAAGAGGCATTTCATCTAAGTCCTCTAGGTTGGCAACGAATCTGCAATCCCTCCGGGGTTGTGGGAGTCTATGGGCAGTGGTGATCGCTTACCATCAGGTGACCCACTTGCTCGTTTGCCTTCCTATTCACATAAAAAAAAAAATGTAACATTTTTACTTAATTTTTGAGTTGATTACTTACAAACAAAAAACGCGGGAATGCTGCCTGCGTGATGGGGACCCTACCTAAGGGTCCAAATTTGTTATAATTTTTATTTTTAAGGTAGCTTTAGTTTATGTTTTATACTTTGTAATCATTTGTAAAATTATTGTGTTTTATGTACAATAAAAAATATTAATTTATAACAAAAAATAAAAATAAAAACATTTTATCTTTATAATATTAGTAACCTATAGATGATAGGTATTCCTATGCACAGGCCAGTTTTTTTTTCCATTTACCCGCAGAAACGATACTGCAGCGAACAGGGCTCTTCCTGCAATTAAGGATAATACCCCACAAGCGCTCCTCGTTATACCTCAAATGCTATCTTCAGCTATGAAGCTCAAGTATAATCTGTATATTGAAACATACACATACATACACAAACCATATCTATATCCTTTACGGGGTAGACAGAGCCTGATATATTAAGACCTAAAGGCCACGTTTAGCGTGATTGTAGGCGTGTATTGAAACTTAGTGACGTACATTACCAGTTTACCATATTTTTTTACCTGTCTAGCTATAACGGTTCCTGAGTTACAGCCTGGGTGACGGACGGACAGTGGACTCTTAATAATAGGATCCCGTTTTTACCCTTTGGGTACGGAACCCCAAAAAATACAGATATGTGAGCCTTGGTTTCGGAACTACGCCCTTCTGCTTGAGAGGCCAGGGGCTTTACCATGACGTCTTAATGCGATTCAGTTTAGGTTCGCTCGCTGTCAGATCCATACTAAAAATGACAGCTAAAACTTGAACTGAGTCTGAATTAGGACGTCATGGTAAGGCCCCAGGACCCTACTTGCTCAATTGCCGCCGTATTTCGCAAAAAAAAAAACACCGTGTATTTTGGGAATCCCATGGAAATATACCTAACTTAATGAGATCAACTGATTCTCTCTAGCAAAATCACGCGATAAGCTGGGGTCTACAATGTTTGAAATTCGAATTTTGTATCATACTGTCCTACTCGCTCTAGTATTAAACAACTCTATTAGTGAGAGCGGGAAGGGGTGATACCAAATTTGAGTTTCTAATTTTGGGTGTACGAATCCAAGCCTATACAACAATGACAATGCCATTCGAAAGTGGTGAAAAATTGTCCTGATTTCAAAATCGTTAAATTGTTTTGATCTGTAACTTTATAGCAATGCACAGATTTTTACCACTTTAGAGAGCTACAGTCGAGGGCACAAAATATATCCTCAACGGAAAGAGATAGAAATATGTGTCAGTGTGGTAGACAGAGAAAGAGCACATTATAACCGTAATTTGAATTAATCAACTTGGTTGGATTTTCACGCCAGACCTTAAGAGGCTGACAACACCTAATTTTGTTGAAATTGATGTTATTTAAACACTTTTTAAGAAAAACCGCACACAAAAAAAATACAAAAAAATATTATGTTAATTTTCATCATATTTCAAACACGCCAGACGGGCTCGCTACATAATTGAACAAAATCGGCTCGATAGAAAATAATTGCAAAGATTGGTCTTAAAATCATCATTAAACGGTTCTATGTCATTATTTTTTCGACGTAATGGGTCTGCAATTAAAAACATAAAGTCAACATATTCAAACCTAAACGGCTAACGAGTCATATTTCACAAATAATCCATTCTTTTGTTTATTTCTTATGATTTGTGTCTTATTTGCAAGATTTTACACGCGCGCCAAGCTGCCGGAATAGTTTCTTCTCTTTCACTAACAGGCACGTGAACCGTATGTGTGAAGAGTGGCGCTGCTCCAGGTCATTTGCTGTTGACAGCGCCTTAAGCCACTCGAGTCGAGAAATATCGATATATAGGTATCGATGCCTATTAATATATGTGTCACCGACCTTCATTGTTTGTGGCATGAAGGTACATAGAGGTTTCTGACATCTTGGTAACGGACATATATTTATACCCTTGACTGTACTTTGGAGTGATGTGCTTACAAAAGTCGTCTCCCTGTTTCTCTAGCCATATAAGGCAAAGACATAAAGTAACATCGCAAAACAGAACCTTGGGGGGAGCCTTAGGTAATGCCAGTTCGCATCAAGCATCAAGTTTTGTCCCTGCGGACGCTAAGCCAGGACTGTAGCAAGTTGCCTTATGGAATTATTTAATTAGTATACTTTGAGAGATTCTTGTATCACACCGGACCCCTGAGGTTGTTAGTGTTTATTGTCAGATGGAAACTTCTTAATGTTATTTAATAATTCGACATAGGCCTGTGAAACGTGGCCCGTTTTGTTGGTAGCTTTTGGCTAAAGTTAAATGTCTGGGTGTGTTTTTCTGTGTAAGTTGGTAAGACTGCCAAGCGTTTCCGCGTTTCTTTTACGTAAGGTAGGTACAGTCGCGAACTGGGATTGTGGAGTCACTTGCCATTGTTCGCAATTTAGCCGCGTAATCAAAGACCGATGTTACCGACTACACGGCCAAGTGAAAGTGATAATGCTCCAAAACTACAGCTCGAATTAAATTTTCAACTTGTTGCCAATAATATTGAAGTGAAAACTTCTTTGGCGGCGTTGAGCACTTTTTGAGATGGGTACAAAATGTTAAACTCGCGTCAAGCGTAACACGGAGGGAGAGTTTAAGTACCAGGATATCAGATCTGAAATACGAATGAATCGCGCTCGATTTTTGAAGTATTTTAGTCGTGGAGCAAAAGTACTAGATCAGCACATTGTTAGAGGTCTGTCAATATAGATAATACGTACGTTTTATTTTGTAACCGGCCAGTACGGTACGCGTCTTGAGCGCCATGGGATTTCAACATTAAAATCTAATCTGAGCTGCTGTTTTCCCTTCTGCTGGCACCCCCGGAGTGCCACCTGTCGCTTTTTTTTAACCCCCGACAAAGAAAGAGGGGTGTTATAATTTTGACGTCGATATCTGTTTGTGGTATCGTAATTCTCATGCAGATAGACTTGAATGCGTTTCAGGAGCCCGATTTTTAAAGCATGTCACTCGAAAGAGCCATTCGAAAGTGAAGATACTCGTATCTGTGTGTTGCTTCAAAACTGCAGCTCAAATTAAATTTTCGACTAGTTTAATAGATTAAGGGCCTGTTCCACCACTGTCTGTTAAGTTCCTGTTATCTTACGTGTCAGTTATCTATGATGACGTCTCTGTCTGTTTTGTAGTAAGAAATAGAGACGAAATCATAGATAACTGATAACTAGAACTTAACAGAGAGTTTCACAGGCCCTAATTATAACTGTAACATTCTTCTAGTCCGCTCGTAATTGAAATTAGATAAGCACAATTTTTCACCACTTTCGAGTGCTATTCTGAAATGCTCTCAAAAATCAGGGCCCAGGGGCCTTACCGTGACGTCCTAATTCAGACTCAGTTCAAGTTTTAGCTGTCACTTTTAGTATGAATCTGACAGCGAGCGAACCTAAACTGAAACGCATTAAGACGTCATGGTAAGGCCCTAGGTCATCTCAACTATCTCCGACCGATAAAAATATTATTAACGTACCGTTAAATAGGGGATAGGTATTGTGACTCAGCAAGAATATCCTATACAAATACTTGTAGGATGCCGTTTGTTCGGCAACTTGCCGATGAAGGGCACTTCATTCTTGATCCGCTTCAAATCGAGTTACTGTCCACTCACTATTTTGACGGGGGAAGGCGCGTCGAGGCAAATGGATACAAATGCAATAAAGTATCTTGATAATAGAAACTGTTGTATATTACATCTTTTGGGCTACGGGCTTTACCATGATGTCTTAATGCGATTCAGTTTAAGTTCGCTCGCTATCAGATTCATACTAAAAGTGATTTAGTGACAGCTAAAACTTAAACAGATTCGGAATTAGGACGTCATGGTAATGCCCCTGTTGAGTTAAACTTGAGAGCTCTCAGTAAACTTGGTAACATTGCGTAGATGAAAAAAATGCACTATTAATCTCTCCCCTACGCTAACTTGTGCAAATTTTTCCAACATTAACCTTTTCGCCGCCACGTCAAATACAAGAGACGTCACCCATACGCCAGACTTCTTTATTGCGATGCCTTAAAATGAACCTAAACCCAATTGTACGAAGGTTGCTAATGCATTGATGTAATGGACGTATATCGTCATTGGTTCAAACCTATGCTGGTAGTGTCGTTGGCGTCGACAAGAAGGTTAAGGGCATTTTTTTGCCACATCTTCTTCAACCACCCTTACCAAGTCTCCGCTGATCCTTACACTACCAGATATTTACACAGCTAACAGATATTCGAGCCCCAAGTATAAGTAAATTCCGGATCGGACCAGTAACTGATACCCGTATATGGAGTTGAAATTTGCTGAGAGCCGGAACCCGGGGGAGCTCGCGAACTTACAGCGGACGTGACTCGACTCGCTCGGGCGGCCATAGTGTGCAGCCATTTTGTTTTTGCGAACTGTCATGGTGATTTTATTCGACGTACACAATTGTTACTTCAAACCAGCTACAGGATATACATTTGTAGGGTAGGTACAGTTGTAGTAAATAATAATCCTTTCCCATAGTGGATACACTATTACTTCCGAATGATGCCGACGTGTCTATGAGTCTGACTATAGTAGCATGACAAATACCATACAAATATGAACATTTCCGAGATAATACGATGGGAAAGGATTTTGCATGACATCTTCTGTATAGGTACAGATTAGACTATCACTACATAATTACAAAAAACAAAGTCCTCTTCTGCGTCTGTCTCTCTGTCTGTTTGTGATAAACTTAAAAAGTACTGAACGGATTTTTATGCGGTTTACAGCAATAGATAAAGTCATAACAGTTAATACTGAAGTGATGTACCTGCTTGCGTTTAAAACTGTGTCCCGTCTAAGCCAGTGTACCGTCTGATTTACATATTAAGCCAGCGGTTTTGTCGTCTTTTTACAGCTCTAAATAAAGAGGGTCTTCACTGTCTTTGCGACAATTGGGAGGTAAAACCGTGTGCGTGATGTTGGGGTAACTCGCGACACGTTTCTGAATCGCCTTGTTTTTTAACACGAAGTTAACTTACTGTTTAAAGTAAATGCTTGCTTGGATTAGGTGCTTTTAGTGTAAATTTACACACAAACATTTGACATTTCGTAACGCAAACGCGTTTGAGATTTATTTTGAGACCGAAAACATACATTAAGTTTGCACTCAGCATAGAACAAAGGGTACGTCCATGAGATGTTGCCATACGAAAGTCTTTTTTAAATGTTCAAAATAAGCCATAAGGCATACTTAAGGTGGAAACACATTATTAACACGCGACGCGACCCGATGCAATTAACGAATGTATGCGCATGGCGTCGCGTCGGATGTTCATAGTGTGGTTCTGGTCATAGAAAATAATACAATTTGATTCGACTCAACACGCGTCGCGTGTTAATAATGTGTTTCCACTTTTACTGCCATCCTAATTCAAAAAGACGCATGTCAAAAAAACAGATTAGCTTTTTTGTAGTCATGGGCAGATTAGATAGCAGTCTATAATACTACCGTCCTAATTTAAATGGAAGCATGTCTGTTTCATAGGTTTTGAGAAAATTATGACGGTTTGATGTTTAATATGTCCAAAAATGTACTAAAACTTAGTCTGTTTTTAGACAATGACTGCAGCATTTAAATTGGCACTAAAAAAAAATTGTTTCAGATTTGAAAGGGGAAACAGGGGAAGTTATGACTGCAGTTTTCCCTTTCGCCCTTTCCAGAAAAATTACATAGAGGGAACGGCAATACTTTAATAAAATACATACTTTTCAAAAGTCTCGGTGACGGTCTTTATAAAAATGTGAATTCCTGAATAAGAAACCACGCATAAAGAAGGTTAACCGTCGCTCAAAATACCAGAAAAATAACAAAATACGTCACTTTCCCCATTCATCCCTTAAATACGCATAAAGGGCGCATTTAGACGAGCTCCGTCAAAATATTGAGGGTACGTTAACCGTCATAAATGCCACCGGTTCCCAGTGCTACCACTTAAAAAATATATTTCTCAGCTAGCAACAAAAGGGGCTAAAGTGAGAAGAAAATTTGCCTATTCAACCGAATGCCACGCAAATTCATATTTTAAGAAAAGGGAGGTAAAAGCCGGGGAATGTAAATTGCCGCGCCGTTTTCTTGTTCTGTTATTTTAAGGAAGTGGTTAGAAGTATTCGGAGTAGATATCTTGATAGGAAAAACAATTCGGGCACCTCCGTCGAGTATTCGTGTAACAATAATGCTTACAGAAATTCATTGTGCGTATTCAAAATGTTTTGCGTTATCGAAAAATGGGAAAAAAGCACTCCGTTTATGAATAGACGTTTTGTGTATCGTTAAAAATAATAATATTTTGATTGTAGCACGATAGAGACGTCAAATAGGCTAAATTAAAAGTAACAGGCAAAAGAAGATCACGAAGGAATAAATTAATTCGCTACTTAGTGAAAGAAAACCCTTGGGAATTGCCTAAATTATAGTAGGGGCAAGTGTTGTACCTGTGGACGAGTGTACTAAGGACACTAACTAACTGGGCCCTATTTTATAAAGCTACAGGTTACAATTCTACAGGCGTTTATTGGCAACATTTGTCCTGTTTTTTACAATTTGCGTTTTATAAAAGTACTGTGTAACAATTTTACATGCTACAGGTACAGGCGCCTGTAGGCTGATCATAGACAAAAACGTGGACCTTTATTAGTTTTAAATGCATAATCGAACAAGCGTTTTATAAAAATATTGTAAAATACAACTGTAGATTGGTACAATTGTAACGAAAACTTACATACGTCTTGAGACTGGTAACAAGGGCTACAGGTGCAGAATTATCCTCTTCTTCAAGTTATTCAACTTAAGATCTTCAATTTAAGGAATGATCCGCTTATGAAGGACTCGTCTAACTCGTTATTATAAGAAAAACGGGACTTAAACACGTAAATAAAAAATACAACCGAATTGAGAACCTCTTCCTTTTTTTTGAAGTCGGTTAAAAATACGACCTCTCGAGACCATGGATGCAAAGTCCCGTCCGATACGTCGAGGTATTTACAAAAATACACTTTATTTACGTGATTAAGTCCCGTTTATCTTATCTTCTTCTTTTGAAAGTGCCACTCCATTACTGGAGGCTGGCCGTTAGCTCTGAAAACTTCTCTCTACCTTGTGCCATCCGGAACAGTTGCTCTGCACTGTTGATTCCGGTCCACTCCCTAATTATCTTATAATAATGGGTAAAAATCGCGAAAGTTTAAATCGTCGAGGGCGAATATTCAGCGATTTTTCGTCATTATCGTCTCAGCATATACCATTAATAGAGATGATGCTGAGACTTAACTTTTTATAACAACGAAACACAGTATCGATGCTGCATTTAGCTTTATCCAAAGTTGTTGCAGCTTGTCCTTCTGTTAGGATAATAATCGTGAGACGACAATGACGCATGAACCGAGCGGTCGGAACGCTTGAATATTGGCCCTTTAACTCAGACTCGGACGAAGAGAGTCCACGACAGCGTCGACCAACGGTGTTTCGCCCAAGAATAAAATGTCGACTTTGAAACACCTTTCCAATTTAATGAAAGGTTCAGAATGAACTCTACGCAAATGGAGTACATTCTGCAAGAATTTGGGAGCTTATTCGAATCGTAATCGCAATCGCAAATTTACGTATATTTTATTTGTATTTATCAAGTTCGTAGGATAATATTTTGTGCCCATCAAATTCTTATTTCTATTCTATTCTCCCTTAATGGCGGCCGAATATATTTTTTACTATATATTATTATAATAGCAAAGAAACCTCTTTGTATTTGTCATTTATAACAGCCACTTTTTTTTTAATTAGTGATGTCCATCACACCTGTACAAATTACTTGTAATCGAGATTTACAATGCCGTATTACAAATGTAGCTTTCCGTGTGTCTTTATAAAACACCTGTAATTGTACACAGTGCATTACAGGCGACTGTCGCCTGTAGACTTGTAACCTGTAGCCTGTAACTTTATAAAACAGGGCCCTGTTGTCTTGAACACACCCGAATAGCATTTTTCTCGTATGGCAACATTAACTATCCGTCATTTTCGTATTTGTCAGTTATTTATGTTTTTAAGGCTGCGGAAAGTTTTCGTCGCCAAAAGTATTTTTTTATTCGTATTTTGAGTGTGTTTTCTAAAGTTTTAGGCAAAATGCTTCGAGTATCTTCGTAGTTAATAAAATAGTCTAAAAACTGGAAAGTGTCCACAGGTTGAGCACTTGCCCCTACCTATTTGTTCATAGCCCGCTTTCTAGGTTCAAAATTTCGGATTTGATGCGTCAGCCCTTGCAGTCATTCAATTATTATCATTTCTTATTATTCAGATTGAAGGAAGTCGTCCCCAAATTATTTTCCCGGCAACATTTTATTGGGAACGTGCGAAGTGTATGGTGGGTGTACAGAAAACGATCACAGCGCATGCGGTGGCAGAAATGTGCAACAATAGGGGGCTTAATGAAACAGTCATGTTGCTTTCAAAATGGGTCATAAACATGTTTTGTAGGGAATTTCTAAACGACACTGAAAATTAGAACACATAGAAAAATCCGAAAAGTAAAGCTATGGCCGGGAATCGAACCCGGGTCCTCGTCATTCCGTGACGCGTGCTATACCCCTACACCACCCATAGCAGGTGAGTAAGCGTTCGAATTTTTCTATCTATTACTAACTGTCACGTGACCTTGTTACGTGTTGTTGTGTGTGTTGTATGTTTTGTAGGGTGTTAAAGTCACCTATGTTTGGCGAGTTATGTTGGCTCGTGTTAAATAACTATTGCCATTTTAGACTGGTGGACATTCCAAACAGACACGTTTAACGGCATTTCGTCACACTATTTGCCACCGGTTTTTTTTAGACTAATAACAATAAGACCCCGCTGATTACGATTTTGCTCGGTGTCATCCCCTCCTCCCCCTTCCCTCCTTTTTAACCAAAGAAGAAGAAGAAGAAGAAGAAAAAAGTTTATTCATGACAATCAACACATCAAAAAAAAAACACATAAAACAGCAGATAAATAAATAAATTGTCACAAAATGGTCCCAACTCAGCAAAGAAAGGGTTGACATAAATTTTGAATAAAAAATATAATGAAAAACCTTAACAAAAGTGTTTGATCAAACTGACCCAAATTTGATATGTCCCAGAATAGTTTTGAGACTTCCTGTTACAGCTTAGGCTAAATAAGTCACTCTGCCAAATTTATCATGGGATACCAAAAATACTTCTGATTTTTACGACGGCAATCT
Organism: Pandemis heparana; assembly: GCA_963854515.1. Taxonomy (NCBI): domain Eukaryota; kingdom Metazoa; phylum Arthropoda; class Insecta; order Lepidoptera; family Tortricidae; genus Pandemis; species Pandemis heparana. The sequence continues at coordinate 12,294,764 of OY978023.1, read as the reverse complement.
GTTGCGCAACAGCGAACGCCAAATTAGAGTTGCCGCAAACATAGTTTCAATATCGATAATTTTAATCGAACAACGCCATGATATCGATGGTATCAGTAGCAACTATAGTATCGATCTCTTATTTAAAGCAATTCTATCTAATTATTATTATCGTTTGGAAGCAAAGAAAAAACATAGAATGTATCAGTAGATTCTCTTCCCGCGCAGATGGTAAAAGCCCATCGAGAGAATGGGCGAAAATCAGAGGAATCATTTCATAGGCGATGCGGCTAGCAGCCCATCGCTATTTTGATTCCATTTTCCACCTATACGCCCACAATCTTACGTTAGGCTCTGTCTACCTCGTAAGGATTAAAGACGTGATTTGTGTATGTAGGTATGTATCTAATATATAAACGATCAATACTAATGATAGTAACCATCGATACACTCGATAGTATCGACAGCTTCACTACATAGTATAAAACAAAGTCGCTTTCCGCTGTCTCTCTGTCTGTCTGTCTGTCCCTATGTGGGTCGTTCTCTCATTTCGTGCAAATCGCCTTTAATCGAATATTGTGAAAAATGTAATTGATTTTACGTGATGTTATTATTGCCAGCTTGTCACATAGTTGGTACGGTATTGTTATCTTCAAAAACTGATACTAATAACTATGTGGTTTTTATTTTATTAATATAAAATATCTATTTTTTTCATTCACCTCGGGGCCTAAAGTATGTTGATGTGATTTTGATCACAGTTTTAGAAAAACATACTGAAAACAAAGGTTTTATTTAGCATTTAATCAAACACTAGTTGATTATAGATTCCAAAGGTAAAATATGAGAGACTATAAGCCAACCAGAATAAAAATAGACGTTTCTAAATGTTTGTCACCAGCAGTTCCATCATTACCCGCGCGAGAAATGAATTGATATATATTTTGATGTACAAACATGCTTTTGAATACCTACCGCCAACTAAAACATCGTTCATTGGTCAGTCGAGCGCGAGCCACCCCGAGCGACGCGTATACGCAGCTTACTGTAGAAATAGCTATATTATCCCGTGAGTCAAACGAGATTGTCACGTTTTCAGTTTCATCACCATCCAACTACACAATCGGTAAGTACTTAAAATAATTAAGTATGCTCTTTCTGATTTGCTGTGTTTGTAAACTATCTAACAGTTGGGAAGTTTAGTAAATTCAATGTCAATTACAAAATGAGTTAGTTGAGAAAAACTCTCAATATTTCATTCATATCCGTGTCATTACCTTCTTTTCCTTCCAAATTTGAAAAGGAGGGTAATGAATTGTTTAAGATGGTAATGATTAAATCGAAATTGAGGGGCATGGTCATGAATAGTTCGAGAAGGCAATGAATACATGGCATAGTTCTGACTGTAGCTTCAACGAAAACAACATTTTATATCTTCTATGTTTTTAAAAATAATACGATTTTAACATTGCTCGTAAACCTAGACTCGTGAACACAGTCATAAGATCAGTAATAGTGATAAAAATGAAACAGTTTAACCCCTGATGAATTGGATTATATATTTTTTAGGTGTGTTATTGATGAATTTATATTTATATTCAAGCATTTTTTGAGGTATATAATCATACTCAAATAAGGTGATATACATATATGTAGTGTCATATGCTAGCCCGTTGCCCGTCAAATGGTGTCCATGAAGAAGCCCATATGTTGTACCTATACATTGTTTTTAATAACAAACATTGTTTTATCACTAATAAATTTACATCCTGTCGTGATATAAATCATTATGAATCAATAATTTTTACTTAAATTTAGTCATATCAAAAGTATTTTTTTATTGCAGCTTATAATTATGGCTAAGCCAAAAAAGAAACAGTCTAAAAAAGATAAGTTAGCTAAAGATCGGCAACGGAAGAGAGAAAAATATGAAATTATAAAAGTAACCCACAATTATAATGAGTTACAATACAAAAAGCAGACTTTTCGTCAAACTGTAAATGTTAAAACACGAATTCTAAGATTTCGATAGAAACACTTAAAAGAGGTAAAAGAGCTTAAAACTGTAATAATACTTATTTATTTATTTAAGGAGCACCAACAGCATTTAACACAATTTAGGTAATGAAAGTAGTAACACAGAGCCAATTACAGGAACTCACAAATAGTAACAGAGTACAAGTTAAGCATAGCTTAACTTAAAATGAGGTGACGCGCACAGTATCAAACGACACACTATGCAAAGAAAACAGTATACATTGCTAAGTAAGATTCCAACACTAAGTGACTTAAACATTAAACAGAAATTAAAAATTAAAAACAATTAATTAAAAATTAAATACAATTAAAAGAAAGAATAAACAAAATAAACAATAAACGGAAGAAAAAGATGTAAAGAAGGTTTAATCAAGCTCAGAGATATTTAAACAAATTATGCTGTAATACTACCAATGAAAAATGTTTAGAAAGATATTGCACATAAGATAATTAACTATCAAAAGTTTAGTAACGAAGAGAAAATCAATTTGTATTATCAATGGCTAACAGAGAAACAAAAATACAAAACAAAAGATGGCAAAAAAACAACGAATACTACAATTAAAAAGAAATAGAGGTCAATCCACGGAATATAATTCATTTTTGAAGAAGTTATACTGCCGAAGTTTTTGATTCACACAAAAAACATTGTTGCACAGTATGCCTCGATTAAAGAACTAAAAAAAGATTTGAGAAATGACGAGATTCTGATACCCATCGATTTTAGCGAGAAATACTGCTTTCTGAAATTCAGACTTTCTGTAGTAGTAGTAGTAAGCAGAAGGCAAGGGCTGCGAAAGTTAAATGTCAAAGTGACAGATAAGAACAAAGAATTGCTAAGTTAACAGAAGCCCACAGATATAGTGCGAAATGATTTTCCGTTACATTTCGTTGAATCCTATGCGGTTTTCAATTTCAACATTAACGACATTGGCATAAGGTTCTTATTTATAAAACAATTTAATCTGACAGCTGAATTGTATACACGACTTTAATAACAATATCACTAAAGTTGAAAATCGGATAAAATTTAACGAAATGTCATGGAAAATCATTTTGCACTACACCTGTACACAGCGTTTATGAATAAGGGGGATAAAACCTATAAGATAACGTCTTCCGAGGTTCATTATGCGTGTGCCTTCATTGATATTCTTTATATTGGATTTTTATGTCACATTCCTGATGAATAAATGATTAAAAACACATCGTTTTGTCATTACCATCCTAAGGTGAAATTACCTTCTTGTACTTATTTCATTTCCTTCCACTAGCAAATCATTACCATCTTTGCTAATTTCATTACCAGCGCGTACTTCATTACCAGTGGTCATATTTTATAGAAAGTAATTAAGTAATTAAGGTGCCTTTCACATACACATATTCAATATATGTTCAAAAACACATAAAATCTTTCAATTGTACCATTACAAGAAAAAATATTTTTTCGAGAGAATACCACCAATTTGCACGAAATGAGAGAACGACCCATGTATGCTTAGATATTTAAAACTACGCAACGGATTTTAATGCGATTTTTTTAATAGATAGAGTTATTCAAGAAAGTTAGTATGTAATATTGAAAAGCAATAACATAAATCTAATTTATTTGTCGCCAAAGATCAATACTATGTATATCCCTTAAAAAGATAAGTTCGCCTCTGTACCTATATAATGTTTCTGAAAGTTTGTCAATAAAATTGTGTTTTTTAATTTTTTTGTGGGTACAATAAAATAATATTAAATTTATTTTTTATTTTTGACAGGGACGAGTGGCAAAAAGAAGGGTAGGCCTTTGTCCAGCAGTGGGACGCTATAAATGGCTATTAAAAAATACATAGGTACATACCTACTATTTAAAATTTTTGCTTGGCTCAAAATATCGATAGTCTCCAGAACAACTATCGAGCAGCAACTCTACGCCAAATACGAGGTATTTCGTATACTTTACAGGAAAACCGTGGCGCCCAAACGTATTGTTTGTGTATGAACTTGTCACGCCGGCTGAATGCCGTGGGAAGAAGCAGCCCGCGTGACTACTCCGACATTCGAAATTCAAAGTTCGTATCACACCGTCCCTCTCACTTCCATAACAATGGCTATGAGTGTAAGCGGAACGGGACGAAACGAACTTCGATTTTTTCACTTCAGAGTAGGCCTGCTGTGTGATTGATTGAAGCCTGTATAGCTACAATAATATACGCGGAAAAACATCGCATGGATGTTGGAGGTAATCTGTGGAACCGGTGAAGCGTTTTTTATATGAAATATTTACCGTTGGAAATGTGAAAAGAGGAAGTTACATCCTGTTAACAGACATGAGGTTTGAGGTCTTCATTGGGTGAACGGAAAAGTAAGTTTTACTGTTTTCAAGTGGAAGTATCCTAATTTATTTTATGTCACCACGGGCCGTAAGTAGCGATTAACCGCTCGCTACGCAAGCGGAATTTCCACTTCCTGACCAGAGGATGACGTAAAATTGTGTACACACCATAAAGAAAGCCTGCGGTCGCGTTTACACATTTAGACGCAGACATCGCCCATCTCGACTTCAGCAGTGTTTCTATCTCCGACATCCACAACTCTAGGCCTCCCCCATTGACCTCCAGTTGCCTCGGTTGGAAGCGGCTACCGTGAATCCGCGACTTGAACCAGTAGGCTTATTGTCTAACTCGCTCGCAATCGCTATCGTGCCCATTTTGACAGTTCTTGTATGAATGTGACAGCTAGTTGATTCCGATGCCAATTGTCAGCCCATACATGAACTGTCAAAATGAAGACGATGGCGATTGCGAGCGAGTAAGGAAATAAGCCTTCAGGACCCTATTTTATAAAGCTACACGTTACAATTTACAAGTGGAAGTCTCTTTCTGACCCTATGTGTTAGATAGAGACTTCCACTTGTAAATTGTAACGTGCAGCTTTATAAAATAGGACCCTTTAGGCTTATTGTGTAACTCGCTCGCAATCGCCATCGTGTTCATTTTGACAGTTCTTGTATGAATGTGACAGCTAGCTGATTCCGATGCCAATTGTCAGCCCATACATGAACTGGCTTCAACCGCACACTTGTCATTTAAACTGACATTGGCCCAAGCCTTACGGCCGCCATAAAGGGAGAATAGAATACATGAACTGTCAAAATGAACACGATGGCGATTGCGAGCGAGTTAGACAATAAGCCTACTGATCATCCGTCCAACCAAACTTACATAATCGTTTAATTTACAAACACTCCGTCGAAAACGTATACAATTAGCTAGAACGGTTTGTATTCGCATCAAGACGCGCATTATGATTCCGCTCCACACTTTATATCGCGTCGCCTGGGGAATTACGGCTAATCTTTAACTATAGCTCTAACTATAGCTTATCCTATCACGTAACACAAGCTGACAGAGCGAGCTTACCTACTTCCATTTTTATTTCAACTTAATTTTTTTATTAATACTAATTAAGTAATTATTTAACACAACTAACTTACCTATCAAAAGACTCGGCATTACTTCGTTGGATAGTGATTTTAATTGATTATAGAATCCCTATTAAACAATATACTTAGGTACATTTATTTTAAAATTAAAAACTAATCAAATAACTTAGTCAAAAAAGGAGGCATAGTACCACAGACGATGGCAGCATTTCCCCTTTGAACGTGATACTAATACGCTGTCCAAGGAAGCTGCCAGCTCTGCGGTCACCCGTAGCGTCTATAAGCCTCTTCGAAATATCTTTTAATTAATTAATATCGTAGAATCTTAAGAATAAGAAAAAAAAAATAAGAAAAAGAATTAGACTTAGAGATTGATGAATGTGGATGAAGCGAAAGAGGTACCTATGTCAGGATCGTAGCAAGTGGAACAAAGTAGTCTCTGCCTACCCCTGTGCGAAAGAGGCTTGACGATATGTATGTATGTATGTATGTAGAATCTTAATTCCATGCTGGCCTGGAAGCAAAGAAATAACATAGAATGCAGCAGTTGCTTCTCTCGTATTAATAAATTTGCATGCTAGTATGATAAAATTGTACAAATAGCAGAATAAGCAACCTATTGTCTCTGTGCCACCCAATGACATTGTTATATCTACTTATTCTTTGCAAATAAATATATTCTATTCTATTCTATTCTATTCTATTCTATTCGTAAAAGCCCATCAAGAGCAAAAGTCTTAAGAATCATGGCTATAGGCGAAGCGGCTAGAAACCCATCAATATTTTGAATCCCCTTTTCACCTACACACGCAATCATGCTATACGTGGCATTTAGGTCTTGTTACCTTAGGCTCTGTCTACCCCGTGAGGGATAAAGACGTGACTTATAATACTGACGTGATATTTCAAGGTTGAGGATAGAGGTAGCATATATTCAGAAGACAATCTTTCTGATCTCAACGTAATGTTTTTAGGAAATTCCATAACACAGAGGACGACGTCAACAGAATTTAATAAAACATCGTAACATTCCTGGTTCCATTTTTAAAGCCACGTTATTGTTATTGGATGTGAGGAAAAGAGAATATTTCTTATCAATATATTTTATGTCAAGTACCTAAATATTTTTTTTGTAAGTAATTGAGAACCTACTTAAGTATTTTTTGGATCGAGATTTTAAACGATTAGGTATACAGTGAATGTCTGCCTGGATCGCTTTTAATATCAGACGCTATTCCGCCGCCCAGCAGCAGTGCTAGCGCTGCTGTGTTCCGGCGTGGAGTAAGACATACATATATACATAAATCACGTCTCTATCCCTTACGGGGTAAACAGAGCATAAGGTAACAAGACCTATAGGCCACGCTTAGCATGATTTTGGTCGTAAGTATAGGTGGAACAGAGTGAAGGGTTGCTAGCCGCATCGCCTATAACGTGATTCCTAAGATTTTCGCCCATTCCCTTGGTGGGCTTTTAAACCATCAGCGCGGGAAGACAACAGACAGACACAGCGGCAGGATAAGCGAGTGAGACGGTGGTAGCGATCCGGATGAACCTCGCACGTCCTACCACCCGCAACCACCTGCAACAAACCTAAAGCAGCTCTATAAAATAGCGTCGGAGTAAAATATTAATAAACAAATTACAAATATTTACTTATTGAGTGTGCAAGCTCCAGACAAACCATTACAAACGCTTTGGTACTCCCAGAACAATACAAGGAGGCCGTAACGGAACGGCCTCGTTAAGCATAATGGCTCTGACAATATCTTTTAGAGATTTTTTCCACAGTTTCCAGAAGGCTTTAAAAATTAGCGACACTTAACACAAAGGGTCCCTATGTACTCTAAGGGGAGTTCAAACGATCCTTTGTGACTGTAAAAACAAAAGTTGGAACGCTGTCTGTAAACAGGCCGGTGGAGTGAGTTGGATTTTTGTACGTCATTCTGGACGTGAGATTGACTAGTACAGAACTGTAACTAGTAATTGATTAACTACTAACTAGATCTCGTTCAAACCAATTTTGGGTGGAAGTTGTACATTATATATACCTATTTTTTTAGTTTTATCATTCTCTTATTTTAGAAGTTACAGGGGGGGGGGGAGGTTCACATTTTACCACTTTGGAAGTATCTCTCGCGCAAACTATTCAGTTTAGAAAAAAATTATATTAGAAACCTCAATATCATTTTTGAACACTTATCCATACATAGGTACCACACACGTATGGCTTTGATGAAAAAAAAAATCAGAGCTTCAGTTCTAAGTATGGGTAACCCCAAAATTAATTGTTTTTTTTTTCTATTTTTGTATGAAAATTTTAATGCGGTTCACAGAATCTACTTACCAAGTTTCAACAGTATAGGTTCTACAGTTTCGGAAAAAAGTGGATGTGACATACAGACGGACAGACAGACAGACAGACAGACATGACGAATCTATAAGGGTTCCGTTTTTTGCCATTTGGCTACGGAACCCTAAAAAGTGACTACGTAACTAAGGCAATATCTTACCAAAATCTTTGGTTATGTTTTGTTCTTTATAGGTAAACCTGTGTGTTAAATCATATTAACTTTAATAATTGATGAAATAGCCGACGTAGTGTGGTTAAATATTTTTTTGCAGTGTGTAAGTTATTATCCGATTGCGGTGAAGCCAGAAGGGATATGTTATTAGGTACCTGTGTATACAATTTATACAAATTTAATGTATGTTCCTGTATCCGCTCGTAAATTTCTCAAATAAGAGTGTGTGTTTATCCGATACCCATACGTTATAATAACTATACTATTTACCTACCTACCTACCTATCTATTTAGTTACCTACTAAGGTAGGTACATACTATGCTTAGTTTGGGAGTAGGTTAAAATTGGAATAAATAAAATTGTCCCGTGACCTTAATTTATACGTATCACTGTGGGTTACGAGGGTCTTATTTCAAACATCTTGCGATACTATAACATCATAAAGACTCAGAAAACATTTTATATTTTTGTATATAACGAATAAGCTCAAGAACCAGGACCGATTGTCAAAATTCTTTCACCATTAGAAAGCTACATTAACCCAAAGTAACATTTATTTCTACGCGGATGAATCCGCGAGCCACAGTTAGTCTTAAGCATAAATAAAATGCATTAATTGTGTTCTATAATGTCATTCCGATTAACGCTCTGAGAGACATAAATAAAATAAGTCGTGTTATATTTACACTTTTCTTCGATATTTTAAAGCACTTAGCGACCCTTAGGCAGCGTAAAGAGGCGTTGAAAGCAGACAGGGGTCACAGTAACAGCGTATCAGGAAAAATAATAAAATCTAACTGCGAAAGTATGGACGGATGGATGGATTGATGTTTGTTTGTTACTCAATCACGTCAGAACGGCCCAACGGATCTAGATGAAATTCGGCACATAGATAGAGAAAAATCTGGATTAGCACATAGGCTACTTTTTATCCCGGAAAATTGCGTAATTCCTGCGGGATAGCGATAAACGAATTCTTTGCAGACGAAGTCGCTGGCAACAGCTAGTATTTCATATTTTACACAAAAAAAAAAAACAAAGAATGTACCAGTTGCTTCTCTTCCCGCACGGTAAAAGCCCATCGAGGTAATCGGCGAAAATCTCGTCATAGGTGATGTGGCTAGCAACCCATCACTATTATGATCCCCTTTCCTCCATTACGCCCACAATCATGCTAAACGTGGCCTTTAGGTCGTGCTACCTTAGGCTATGTCTACCCCGTAAGGGATAAAGACGTGATTTATGTATGTATGTATGTAATACCAGTTTTCGTTATTGTGTAACTAGAATAAGTATATTGAATTGACCCTTGACCGCTTTATTTATTGTAATTGAATAATATTTTTACATGACATTAATCATAATTAGTTTTACTAAAATTTGAATAATGATGTACATGTAGAAAATTAGATTTTTGCTAACAAATTGTAAATTATCTCAATTAATATAATGTACTTAACTATATAAATATTTTGTATGCCGTTGATAATGGCTGATTAAGGAGGCACTTATATTTTGTTACAACGCATGTAAAACAACCCTTGTTCCAGGAAAATAAATTTTCATTTCATTTTTCATTTCATTTCATTTCATTTCATTTATTAAATCAGGCGTCCATGCAAAGGTCCATTTCAATAAGCAAAATACTCCGATATGAAGAAATTTCAAAGTCCGCTACCACTCCTTCCCTCCTTAACGGCTCTCTCCTTAAGTCACGTTCAAGCAACATCGGCTGTATCTTATTTAATTAAAGAAAAATATACATTAGAATAAATTTTAACAGCATCCTATGAGTCAGGTTGGGGCGCAAGACTAAGGAGAGAAAATAAACAGAGGGGCAACACTGTTTTGTCATATAAATAACCTGAAAGTTAAATGTAGATTGTTAAGAAAATTAAAATACAATCTTCGTAGTGCTGTCTCAGTAAAAAAAAAAACGTTTAAGATACATTTTTCAGGAATCAGAAAGCACATTTAAGCGCATAAAATCTGGATTTTTTATGAATTGTATGTACCCAGTGACACGAGTGTCATCAAGACGAATCTAATGACGTTATAATTTGTTGAAATCAGCTCAGCCGTTGAATAGTTACCATCGGACATAATAATGGACATACATACGCGGTAAACACATAACCTTCCTTTTGGGCTTCGCCGCAGTCGAGTAATAAATAAGAAAGAAGGACTGTTCAACTAAAACTACAGTACTTTACCCTAACTGAACTGTCTCTTTGAATTAACATTTAGGGACTTATTGTTTCAGCTGAGTACAGTCGGAAAAAACAATTGAAAACGAATTTACTTATAACAACAATTTACTTATAATAACAGGGCTATATTATTATACTGTCGGTTCTATTTATTTTGTAGGTACCTACTCTTTGGCCGAATTATTTAGCGAGCGTAATTTGCGCTTTTCGCGGCGCCCGCCGTTTTTGTCGGACGTGCTATAATGAATTTTGTTGATATTATGTTTTTTAGTACGCACAAAAACAAGGGTGTTCAAAGTTTTTGGCTATTTAATGATGTTCGTCTACACCCAACTACATTTTGAGTATAGAGTATATTTTATTTTGAGATGCCACGCTGGATATTTAATAAATTACGGGCTACTTATAAACGAATAAAAAATCGAAAGTGCACATTTTACACACAAACCTGAAGATTAACATTTTTAGTGTGCAAATCTTGCATTTAATTAATAATTGTCTGTCTTGAAGTAAAATGTAAGTACCTGCACATAGAACTTCAATCATTTTATATTCTAGATATGAAAAGTATTAGTGTAGACGACGATTATATTTTGCATCTCAAAAGTTGCCAGATGTTGCTTAGCCTCGCCAAATACCTAGGCCAAGAAACAGCAATCAGCCAACAATTTCACTGCACACAACTATTATTTTCCGAGCCATACTGAGACGAGAACAAAATGCAGCGGGATTTTACTAATTAAATTCATAACTTAGCCGTTTTTATATTTCTCGGGTAAACGACTGACCGAGTTTCTGAGCGCCAAAGTATGCAAATGCGAGTTTTAAGAAAACTGAGATTTACATTGCTTTTAAGAAAAGGTTATCGCGACTTTATTAAAGAACCGAGTAAATATTTTCCACTGCTCACTATCAAAGTGCGAAGTATGATTGAGGGTACTTTATTTCTTTCTTTACAGTTTAAAATAACAAAGCTCAGTAATTCTCGCAGCAAGAGTTTGCGTTAAAATTTGGTTATTAGTAGAAGTTTTTTTGCTGATTTTCGCTTGTTCCCCGTACATAACTATTTTAGATTACCAGGACATTCTAAGGTAAAATAAAGACTGTTTCTAAATTAAAACAAACATGAACACAAAAAAAAAAAAAAAAAAAAAAATATTTAAAACAAACATATTCGCGGCTTAGGGAAACCTAAATCTAAATTAATCCAACTTAATCAATAATCATCCTACATTTGGTTTTACCAGTGCCGGTTATGTACGGGGAACAAGCTCTGATTTTGCTTGCACTGTCATTGTACTAATTTGCAAGGCAATCCGACCACTAGAAGTGAGTTAAATTTGACTCGTAAGATTAAATTTTGATCCGTACAAAAAATATCAAGCCAAGTTAAATAATAGCTTTTAAACACACTTTAACATGTTCATTTGGACTTGTACCTGCTGAAGATAACAAAGCTCTTGCGATCCTAAATACAGGGTAAGGAATTGCGTGATTGGAAATCGTTTCACAGAAGAAAAGCCACAGACGTAAGTTTCCCAAATAAAAACAAAAGATAGCGCGAGCCGCCGCGTAGCGAGCAAGTTACGGGAGGAGCGAGTAAGTCATAGACGTCATAGTGCAAGTACCGCTGGAGCAGTAAATAGCGCGGTTTAGCGCAGGTGCCCCGTCGGGCGTGTACAGTTTGTCCCTTGAACCTTTTTGTAGTGAACGTAAGGACCTGTAAGATGTGAAACGAAGGTTAAATTGCTGACTGCTTTTGTTGGGATCGTGTGTAGTTTTGGCTGAGTTTTTTTACATTTGCTTAATTACAAACTATTAGCGTTTCAAGTAATGTAACTAAACTTTATAAATTTTCGTTCACCAAAGAGTTAAAATTACGAACATTTTAGCAGTTTTTGACGCATTTTACATGCTTTATTCGTATTATCTATTGATTGATTGTTTACGATAGAATAAAAATAAATCTATACTACTGTATAAACAAAGAAATACTGCGCAGACACTCACTGGTCGCTTAACAAAGTCAAAATTGGAGCGATTAAGGCGTTTTTTACTGACCTAACTTCGCTGAGTAACAATGGCATTTAGTTTTAAAGGGTCAGTCAGTAGTGCAGTCTCTCAAATTGGTCACCAGTACCACACGTGCACGCTGAGATAGGTAGTTCTTAATATGTCCGACTCTGAAAACATGCCTTGTTTAAATATTCAAGATTTCCAAAGTATATAATAATATCTTATGTATTCTTTCCTTGACAGCGCTGTATATAATTTGGTTATTATTATTTGTCGTTTTCCCCGACAGTATGTACAAAGGGAATGCCCTGAAGACCGTTTCAAGTGCGCAAACCGTTCGATCTCGAGCTTCGAGATACCCATCGCGATAACTCCCGCTTTATGGGATGTGTTTATGATCCTGTTCTATTTATATCAACCGGAGTTTTTCATTTTTTTTTTAATATAAGAGGAGGCAAACGAGCAGACGTGTTACCGACTTGATGGAAAGTGATCACCATATCGTATATTAGTTTTTCGTAATGAATCGTATTTATTCATAAAACAACATAGTTTATTTAGGATCGTTTTAGTGCTTACAGAATAACCGTAACCAGAACGAAATTAAAATAGGTACGAAACATTTGAATTAAATATTCACACATGTTAGGCAACGTTTAACGTGATTGAAAATTTAATAAACTAAACTTTAACTTAAATTAAATTAAAACTAAACTAAACTAAAATAAAACAATTAGAAAGACGAGGCCGCCGCAGCAGAGTACGCAGATGCTGGCAGCATTTTTGCGTTGGATAGCGAAACTAATTTTGCAGCGTTTTTGTAGAAATGGGAAAAATAAAACACAGGTTCCAGTAAAGACAAACAAATGGTAACTACAATAATATAGCGGGATATGAATCCTGTGGTGATGGGACATTGTGCATTTGCCTGAATTAATTATCTAGACTAGAAGGAGAAGCATGAAGAGAGCATCCGGATCGCTGGGCTAAAATTACCACCGACTGGGTTCCATGCGACGGGCACCGGAGCAGAGGCAGACCAAAAAGGAGATGGCGGGATGATTTGGAGACTTTTGAGCCGGACTGGGAAAGCCATGCAACAGACAGACATTGGTGGAAAGAGAAAGGGGAGGCCTTTGCCCAGCAGTGGGACACCAAATAGGCTACTAAAAAAAAAAAAAAAAAAAGAAGGAGAAGGCGCGAGAGTCGCATCGCGCACGGGACAGACTACCACAAACAGTAAGAAAAAGACGGGCAATCTATCTTGCGCGCGATGCGACTCTTGCGCACTCTCGTGCTAAGACGTGCAGGGGGATACTCCGAAATTCGAATTTCGGAGTTTGTATTTTACTGTTCCTCTCACTATTATTGTGAGCGGTTTGGCTCGAAACGAATTTCGAAAACCGAGGTATAAGGATATTAGAAAGGTATTTTATTATAGTCCTGAAATCTTTGTGATGCTGTTATCTACGGGTTGTTAGGCTACCACAATCGCTTAATGCGTGACAAGTTCTATTCAGCGTAAGGGACAGAGCTATGGCTGCATAACTGTGTCCCTTACGCTCAATAGAACTTGGCACGCATTAAGCTATTGTGGAAACCCCCTGCACGTCTAGCACGATAGCGCACAAGAGTCGCGTCGCGCGCGAGACAGATTGCCCGTCTCTTTCTTACTGTTCGTTCTAGAAAGAGACGGATAATCTATCTCGCGCGCGACGCGACTCTTGTGCGCTGTCGTGCTAGGCGGGATGGTGACTTTCTCGCGCGTTTACTGGGTATTTATTATGTACTTCATTAAAAGCTGAACGGGCGTTTATGAACAAGAGGTAGTCTTTTTTTAAAGGCGAAGGAGCTCGTTAGCTCGAAGTTTTATAGTTTCTTTAAGTAATTTATTTTTAATTCCTACTCACCTTCCGACATTTAAAAAGGTTGTATAGAGAAAAGATAATTGTTAAAGAAAATTGCGATCGATACGCTCTAGATTTGCTCACGCATTCACAGTACTTACTACAGGAGAAGACGAATTGCGTTGCGCTTGACTTTCTACAAGATGTAACGTGGAGAATTTTATTGTCACATCGGTCGTAGGAAATGAAGAGCCCAATGGAATTAAGGATGCATGAAATGGCCTATTTTAGAAAAAGGAAACAAAGGGATCTCTTGATTTTTTCTTCATATTATCCGATATTCAAAGTACAACGATAAGCAATTCTCAGGAAAACAGTTCCAAAAAAAAATTGAGAGCTATTTTCTGCGCAGTCACCGTTGATCACCAAATAGAAGCGATATCTCAAAAAAAGAGAAAATTGTAGACTATGTAGAGTATCAATAAAACTTCAAATGTTTCGCATTTGAACTTAATTACGACGGGTTTCGTTATTCTATATTTGTGGTGTTAAAATAGTTTTTGACATGACTACAAACGAGTGCTGCACAATTTGTACGTATACCTCACAATTCGTGACAAGAGCCAGAAAAAGTAGTGTAATCACAAGGTAAAGAAGTCCTGTGATAGTTGCTGTATGCACACGTCCCTACAATAATATGGGACCGTTTCCTTGCGACAATCTTGCTCCCTGCTGTACTACTATCGCTTCATTTCTGTGACGTAACGACTTCATATATTTGGTGACGCAGCTCAAACGTACGTGAATGTGAGGCTATATGAATTTGAGTATAGGACATAGCATAGTGATTGGTAGGACCTTATTATCCATATTTATGGACTACTACCACTTTCTAGATGAGAAACATGCTTCTATGGTCTAACTGGTGTCTAGCAGGCAGGAACACAAAACACACCCGATGGCCATTCCCGCGGGATCCAATGGTTGGTAATTTGGGTCCATCGTTGTGGGTGCATTCGGCAGACGTGACCTGACCAGTTCCATTACATAACAATTAAATAATACAATTGTTTGCCAATGCCATTCCATTTGCCACCGAAAATAAAAGATAAAGATAAAGATAAAGATAATTTATTCATAAATGTTTTACAAAAATTATAACTAAGAACAAAGTTTCCTTACAAATCTAAGTTAACAACTTATATGCCTGAACTAGGAAATCCTGTGTTTCAGGCTATGAGAGCTAAAAAAAATGGCTATTAAATAATTATACAATCACTAGGGAATAATAGGTATAACATGACAAAAATAAAGAAATTATTAAATTAAAACTATGATTATTATCCTAAAAATAATAAAATTAAGTAAAAAGAAAGTTTACAAAGATAATCTACTTCACAACTAATAATAAATTCTCTGTATCTTCGTATGACATAGTTTGAAGTGACTCCAGGAGAATTTTCTTGCATTTATTGTAATTGTGGTGATAAATGGGCGAAATTGCATTTAACCTATTATAAAGGAATGGTCCTAAGAAAACAAAGAATTTGTGTGTAAAAGCAAATTTGGGTCTTATTTTCTGATAGCAAACTATGTCCTGTCGTCTCTTAGCTGTTAGTTCAGTGGTATAGGGTAGGGCTGCGTGCTGTTTAAGTACTATACTAATTATAAATAACTGTCGAACTGTTAATACATTACATGTCTTATAAAGCAGGTTAGTAGGAAAAAGGAAAGAGCGATAGGTAGACACCTTCAGAATAGCTCTCTGCGCTCTCTCAATGGCTAGTAACTGTGTTTTACCCGCACCACCCCATGTGGTTATGCAGTAAGTTATGATAGACTGACATAGCGAAAAATAAACTTGCCTAATTAATTTAGGGTCTGCAATATAACGTAACTTTTTAAACACGAATATCAACTTACGAATCCTACCACACAGCGCTTCTATGTGATGTTTGAACGAAAGAGTTTCATCTATTATAATGCCCAAATATTTTGTTCGGTCAGTTATTTTAATAGCGGAACACACACATTGGCTATCCGTGGGGACTTTACAAGAATGAGCATATAGTGTAGAGCTAGCTGTCGTAGACGTAAGTTTGCGCATGGAAAACTTGATATAGTTTGTTTTATCCGCATTAAGAGTGAGAAAATGATGTTGAAGCCAGTTATTAACCACATTGAAGCCATGTTGCGCATGCTTGTAGACTTCACATTCCGAGTCAGCCGCAAAAAGTAAGGCAGTGTCGTCAGCATATGATACGATTATTCCATGCTCCAGTTGTAAGTTACAGAGATCATTAATAAAAATCAAAAATAGGGTCGGTCCCAAAATACTTCCTTGGGGGACCCCAAAAGATGTGTTTTTCTGGTCATCGCTGAAAACATTTCCTATCTTAACACATTGGGACCGGTCATCTAGGTAACTTTCAAAAAGTTTGAGCTGGGTTCCTCGTATACCTATAGATTCGAGCTTACTTAAAATAATAGGAATAGACACCGTATCAAAAGCTTTGGCAAGATCCAGGAAAATGCCCAGTGTATGGAGACCATTATTAAGATTCTGTACTAAGAAATCAGTAAGATGATGCGTTGCATCAGCTGTTGACACTTTTGATCTAAATCCAAACTGCGTCTTGGATAAAATCGAGTTATTTTCCAGATATTTGACCAGCCTATTATTTAAAATCTTTTCAAGTATTTTAGAAAAAGGGGGCAACAAGGAAATTGGTCTATAATTTGTAATTTCATATTTGCTACCAGATTTAAATACAGGAACAATAACAGCTTTCTTGAGACACTTAGGAAAGTGCCCCGTGCGTAAACATACATTGTATATGTAAGTTAGTGGTGGGACCAGAATGTGTCGAAAAAGCTTAATAATTTTATTTGATATATTGTCCCATCCAGCTGCACAGTCGTCTTTTAGCCCCATGACTAGCCTCTCCACCTCTGCTTCGTCGGTATCCAGTAACACAAACGATGTTAACTTAGTAGTACAGGTAGGGGGATATATTATAGGTTGTTTTATTGACCTTTGAACTTTTTCTGCCAGACCCTTGCCAATGTTAACAAAAAAGTTATTTACCATGTTAGCAGATGCCAAATGTGATGAGTGTGCTTGTAATAAACCAGAGGATGACTCATGTTGTTTCGAGGTACTTGTTACCTTTTTAATGCAATTCCAAATCTTTTTTGGATTCGTTCCAGCCTTCTCCAGTTCTCTTTTATCGTAATTGATTTTTACTTTTTTCAGTAGATCATTACAAAAATTTCTGTACCTTTTGTATATCACTTGCAATGTAGGATTATCTGGGTGAGATTTAGCCTTCATATGCAGCTTATCTCTATGTCTCATGCAACGAATGAGACCTGGAGTGATCCACGGTTTCATGTTATAATTTTTGTTATTCAACTTAATCTTAATTGTATTTTTTTCAATTGCACGCTTAATATTTTCTATTAGGTATAACATACTAAACTGTGGATCAGCGGAATTATAAACTGGGCCAAAATCGACGTTGCGTAAGTCTTCCTCGAGTTTATTTATATTTAATTTAGTAATTGTGCGAGTGTTGATTAGTCTAGGCATTTTACGATTTAAGGTTAGTAGGACGGCATTGTGATCAGTTATTGTCGAGTTAATAACAAGAGCAAGAGAGGGGAAATTCGATTTCAGTATGACATGGTCTAAACAAGATTCACTAAAATGGCGTGTAGGAAAAGTATGCGCAGGGAGCATGCCATAAAAAGAGCATAGGTTGAGATAGTTCTGAGCATCTAAATCAGCACTTTCTGGAATAATATTAATATTAATGTCTCCAACTAAAATTATGTTTTTGAAGGATGATAAGTTTTGGAGTGTGGTATTTAAAGAGTCAATAAAATTGGAGGTATTTCTGAAAGAGGGAGGTCTATAAAGTGCCAGAATAGCGATTTCGGTTCCAATTTTAACCAACAATCTGTTGCAGTCTAAAATATTCGGTTCTTCAACAGTTACATCAAGATGATCTCTTGCATAAACTATGACTCCATCACTTTGATTGTAGTGGATACTACTATTATGCATGCTATACCCAGGAATTAGTGGTATGTGTGATCGGTTAGAAATCCAACATTCGGTTAAAACAATGAGGTCACAATCCATGTCAAGTCTCTGCTGCAAACAACTAAAATTATCAAAATTCTTAAAAACACTGCGAATATTTTGCGTTAAAATGGATAGCGAGTTACTAAAAGTGCATAGGAGCTGCTTACAATCCTCAGCTTCACAAATTCTAGACTCAGATACAGATAAATTATCCAGTTCATTAACTAAACTATTAATCATAATATTAATGTAAAATACTTATCAAAGAAATAAACGAAAAATAGACGTCAGAAAATGACTCTGTTTACGGTGCTCTTAGGCACCTTCATAGTCTATAGAATTGATGTACCTTTTTTCCGCTAGTATTTTTGCCGGGCAGTCAGCAGCACCTGTAGTGTGATTGCTGGGCTTCTTAAAGCGCACACAAGTGGCACATTTTGGCTGGGCTTCTTTCTTCGGGCATTCTTTAATTGAATGGCCAAGTTCGCCACACTGACCGCACGTGTGTGTGACATCCCGACATGACTTGGCCGCATGACCGTATTGTTGACACTTGAAGCATCTTGTGACCAAGGTAAAGTCTCTCACCGGACATGATGACCAATTTATAAATACTCGGTCATTGGATATGAGGGCTTTACGAATAACTGCAGTAACTTCAAACACATAGTTCACGGTGTCAGCTTCTTTTTTTCCCGATTTGTGGCTCAATTTCACTGCATTTAAAAATAATTCTAGATTGGTGTTTTCCAGTTTGTCGGCCAAGTTTTGCTGATACAAACAGCTAAGGACTTCATTTTCCTGCATAGATGTGGGCACACCAATAATTACCACTCTTGGCTTGCGTTTGTGGGTGTCCTCTACCGTAAGGCCTGATTTTGTTAGCTGAGCAGATTCTTTCAGTTTCAAAATATCTTCATTGGTGTCTGTGCTAATGGTAACTCCCCCGTTTCTCGTTTTGTGCAGGCTTCTTACGCGCAGTTTCATTTTCTCAGGACAGATAATTTTTTGAACCAGAGACTTTGTCTCCTCGCTGGTTTTTTGTTTGTCACTGGGATATATGGTCACGGAACTAATTTTTGAAGGCTGAATAAATTTAGTAGAACTCTTCTTAACCATATCAGCAAAGGAGGTTTCTGTTGCAGGTCTGACTGACTCTTCGATCTGTGACTTAAGGTCCTGAAGCCGCTTCGAAAGGTCAAGCTCACTCTTGAGGGTCTGGTTAGAGTTGTGCACTTGGATGGTTTTCAATTTTAGGGACTGGTATTGCACTGCCATCTGTGATGTGCCGTGACCCACTTTCCGGCATAGAGAGCTAACTCGCATTTTCTGGTCCGAATTCATTTTGCTATCTGATGCAATAGCGCATACCTCGTTAAGACACTGCTCAATAGACGTCATCCACTGCTGAATTTCAGCAGTAGATATGGGCTCTGGTCTGTCATCATCGTCGTCCATGGGCTGGGGCTGCGCGGCGGCGCGGGGCGGCGGCACAGGGACCGGCGTCTCAGGCGGGGAGCGAGCGGTCCGCTCACTCCGGTTAAAAGGGCTGTCCATATTATTTAGTGGATTCACTTTGTTACAAGTAACAAATGAACATTTTCACCAATAACTCACTATTGACCAATTTTTGTCACGAAATGCGTTACTAGGTATTGTTAAGAACGAGGTCACGACTCAGCATGTGATTATTTATTTTATTTAATAAATGTTCGACACGACACGTTTGTTCTCAATGTATATGGATATTATTATGTGTTAAATGTACAAATACCATTAAAAAAAAACTAATGAAATCATAGGAAACATCAGTAATCCGTAGCAGAGCTCGCAACAACGAAGCGACACGCCCGCCCGAAAAAAGCCGGAAAAGGATAATTATTTCCCGAACCGTCTGCAAAAAGGCATGTATTTTCGTTACCTACATTTTTTTAGAACCAATTTATCATTTGTCCATCTGTCCGGGAGACAATGGTCGACATAGTTAATTATGTTAGCAAACAATAGGGTGTTTTGGCTACGTTCGCTGGCCCGCGCTGAGGAGGGTCGCCGACTTGATGACTTATGTTAAAATGTTGTTCGATAAAAACACATTTACACTGTTTTTTTACACCTTTTTTTGTTATTATTATAATAAAAATACTTCTTAACGTATTTTAATTACCAATTTATTTCAGAAATAAAATTTCTAACGGGTTATCAGTAAAAATAATAACAAATTCAAGAAGAAGGTAAGCATTTCGATCCAATAATATACCTACTATTCTATCGTTGAAAACAACGCCATCTCTCGTCCCAGGCGAGCAGTATTATGTTCTACAGGTGTTTATTTGCCGGATACACACATTATGGAAGTAGATGGAGCTAGGCGACAAAATGCGCTTAACAAATTGAAATTATGTGACACTTCAATTCGTACGCGTTCGACCAGTCAGCAGCAACAAAAAACTTACACTACTTAACTTTTTCTATTCTTGTTAAACGCGGCTATGAAGGCATTTTATTAAAATTTAATTTAATCCGTCTGCAGATTACGAGTAGATATTTGTGACCATTTCTAGCCTGAAATAAGAAAATATAGTCAAACGAATAAAAAATTATGCCCATGAAATATTCAACGACTGAATGATTCGACCGTTTCGCAAAAACATCTAGAGCGTTCGAAATATACGCAATTATACCTGCGCATTAAAATCACCCCTCTTATTGACTGAAATATTGGGGTTCCGTTTTTTATAAGACAAGACTTCGATACTTATGGTTTCGTCCCATTGTCTGTCGGTAACGACGTCATAACTCTTCGGAACGATGTCGTTGCAGACCAAATTTGGTTTGACGGGAAGGCTTGTTCCGGTCTCAAACGGAAACGGACGGGAAACTCAGGTATTTTTACGACGGTGCCATTTAGGTAGTCAGGTTCATGTCCGGTATTTTTTCCGTGTGCTTTACATCAGTTTGGCATACGGGCAAACCTGTTGGAACCAGTTGGATCAGTAGTGATTTGTGGTGTTCAATAAAGACTATTTGTATTGTATTGTAGTGTTTGATTTCTGAATGTTCAATCAATCAATCAATCAATCATTTTTTTTTTATTTATTTTGGGGGTGTTTTTAAATGATTGTTATTTAGTAGAAACCCAGCAAGTGTGAAGGTGGAAACACATTATTAACACGCGACGCGACCCGATGCAACGAATATATGCGCATGGCGTCGCGTCGGATGTTCATAGTGTGGTTCTGGTCATATAAAATAATACAATTTGATTCGACTCAACACGCGTCGCGTTGCATTTGGGTCGCGTCGCGTGTTAACAATGTCGACGCTAGAAATCAATAAGGGCGTAACTCGTTAAAAGGGTGTAACTAGTCTGAGTATAAAGCTATAATCAGCTTTTTTTTCTGCGTCGATTGGTCCGGGTCTCGTTTCTCTACGATGACATGAAATCTGAAAATCGGGCAATATTTTGGAAAGTTTTAGTAATTTTTTTGGTCGTAACTGCCCATAAAACAACGAATTTGAACTTTTTAGAGATACGTCGAGTCGAAGTTTATGTTTTTCATAAAAAAATAGATACGCCTGTTCCTGTTTATAAGCACAATAGCTGTTACGACCTTTTTGCGGGATGCATTTTTTAAACTGTATGACTTAAGACATTTTTACGGTTCGTATTTTTCTAAAGACAACGAATAACCTCTTAGATACTGCAATTTAGTGGGAGACTAAAATCAATGCAAACCATGTTAAGACAATATTAACAGAATCAATATTTTGAACTACCTTTAGTTAAGACCAATCATAGGTCTCGTCATCTGTAAAACATTCCAGTTTTTCCCCGTTTGCGCCTCAGGCAAGCTGCCGTGTCGCTGCGCGGACGCCATGAGGAAAGGTTATGTCTCGTTTTCCTTCAATAAATAACGTGAAATTTTTGAAATGAAAACTTCTTTAGCGGCGTTGAGCGCTTTTTGGGATGAGTAAAAAATGTTAAACTCGCGTCAGGCGTAAAACGGAGGGAGATTTTAAGTACACACAGCAAAGCTATTCGGTAAGCAGGTTTAAAGCGGCGCGTGCATGCAAAGGTGCTTACCGAATAGCTTTGCTGTGTGTACCTACCAGGATATCAGAATCCTCTAAGTCTTAAGAGTCTAAGAGCTTATTTTGAAATACGAATGAAGCTAGAGTCGCGTTCGATTTTTGAAGTGTACGTTGATTTCGTCGCTTTAACGTATGTGCGTTTGGTCTAGTGGTATAAGATGTGGAATAACAGTGTGTTCTCTCAGGTGATCGTAGTTCAAATTTCGTGTAGGTTTTTTTCTTTTTTTTCTTTTTGCGCGAGTGTGCGTGTGAGTTTTCACTTCTGCCGGCACAGTGTTTTTTTTATTATTTACTAGCTTCCAGGGCCGCAGTTGGAGTAGTCCTCATGCAGCCCGTGGTTGCCATGCAAGCTAGTCTTTGGAGTCGTTGCAGCTTAGCCTCTACGGTGATGAGTTTGGTGCGTGGCCACCACACCACCGCGCCATAGATGATAATTGGTCTGATGACTGCCTGATATAGCCATAAGGTGATTTTTGGGGTCAGTCCCCATTGTTTACTTAACATTCTGCGACACTGCCAGAAAGCCACCGTGGCTTTGTCGATTTTGTTGTTGAGGTGGTTGCTCCAGTTCTGTTTACTGTCCAGTTTTACTCCTAGATACTTTACCTCAGAACCAAACTGCAGCTCCGTGTTGAACAGCCTAGGAGGGTTGTAATTGCCTAGAATCCGTTTGTTTGTGAACATTACCTGTTCCGTTTTGTTAGGGTTGACAGTTAGTTCGTTTTCGGTGCACAAACGCTCCACGATTCTCAGCGCCTGCTGTGTGACTTTGCACACTGTGCTGCTTACTCTACCGCTTATCAGTATGGCGATGTCATCAGCAGAGCCAATCGCGTAGTAGTGGGGCCTGTTTAGCTTGGTAATGAGTTCGTTTACCACCATGTTCCACAAGAGCGGCGACAGCACTCCTCCCTGCGGACATCCTCTGGCTACCAGTGCTTGTTGTGTCTCAGTTGAGTTGAATTTAATCACTCTTTTACTGAGCATGTTGCCTATCCAGTCAACCATGACCGAGTTTACCCCGTGTCTTACCAGTGCTGACGTGATACTGTTGAAGTTGGTCTTGTCGAAGGCTCCTTCAATGTCTATGAAGGTGCCGAGGCACATCGATTTGCTCTCAATGGCCTCTTCTATTTTGCAGACCACTGGATGTAGAGCTGACTCTGTTGACTTACCTTGACTGTACGCATGTTGGTATGGGTGCAGGCGTACTTTGTCGAGGGCGTTTGTTCTCAGATCTCGATCGCACAGTCTATCCAGGGCTTTCAACAGGAACGAGGTGAGGCTGATCGGTCTGTGTGATTTTGGTTTTGAGTAGTCGCTTTTGCCTGGTTTCGGAATGAACATTACTTTAACTTTCCTCCACCGCTTTGGCACATACCTATATGCTAGGCATGCTGTAAAAACGGCGTTGAGCCTCCGGATCAGTTCGTCTCCACCCCACTTAAGCAGTGCTGAGAAGACGCCGTCCAGCCCGGGAGATTTGAAGGATTTGAAGCTGTTGATGGCCCATTTTATTTTGAGTGTGTTTACTACCTCGAGTGCAAGTCTCCAGTGCTTCTCTGTAGCGTCTATCTCTTCTTCATTCCAGTTGACCGGTTCCATAATATGGCAGCCAGAGAAGTGTGTCTCTATCAATACACGCTCAGCTTCCTCAGGTGTGCTGGTGAAGGTGTTATCTGGCTTTTTAAGGGAAACTCCAACCTGGTTGGATTGGTTGGATAGAAGTTTTCTTACCCTGTTGGCCTGTACGCAGGTCTCTATGCTGCTGCAGAATTTGCGCCACGTGTTAGTACTTCTGTACCTGATACGTTTCTTGTATTTGGACTTGGCTTCTATATATGTATAAATAAACATTTTAACAATTAGGGATAACAAACTTATAAATAAACGTAAATAATTATTAAAGTACCTACCGATCTACTTAGAATTGAGACAGTCATACAATTGTACTCAGCATTTTTACCTCCCTAACAACTAACTAGGTATTTGCGTGATGACAATAAAAAAACGAAGATTTTTTTGTTACACACCAATTATTGGTAAACAAATCTCTAGTGAATAGTAGATCTCGAACTACTAATAGTAGCCAAATATTGTGGTGTTTTTGTCGATTATTTCAGTATTTTCAGTTGACCCATAAATTATCATTATTATACTGATCTCGTTTTGATGTTAATTAATAACCTACCTTCTTAATACTTACTTACCCATCTATTTTCATCAAATTGTGACAAAAGTATTTTTTTTAGTAAAAATATTTATTGAGCAAGTATTTGCTGAGTCAAAATAGAATTTTGCCACGTGTAAGTTTTACAAGTTCAATAAATTTATACCCAGAAAAACTAACGACATTTTAAAAGATCTTTGGATATCTAGCGGTTTAAGATACGACCAAATTTTCTAGCCATTGTTTTCGTTACGTACGTGCTTACGCCCCGTTCTTAACAGGGCATTTCAAAATAAAGCAGTTACACCCTTTTTAAGGTCACCATTTTTTTCATAAGCTTGTGCTTCAGTACAAACACCATGTCAAGGTACGACATTTTTGAGGTCTGTAATTTCTGTAGGCAATGGTCGTATCTCGAATAACTCTGTTTCTGTCAATAGGAAATTCATGTTCTGTAAGCGATTAGATACCCATTTGTATTTTATAGTTATGGTCTAAAAATTACGTCTATACGACATGCCGTTACAAGTTTATGATTTTTTTTCCGTTTTTTCTTCGGTTTTTTGGCTCTGGTGTAAAGTTGGGTTTTTCAGGGTTACGCCCTTATCGTTTTCTAACGTCGATGTGTTTCCACCTTGATGCTCATGGACGTACGCTAAACGAAATGATGACAGATGGCGTAGCAAGCTAAGAGAGTAAAGATGGAATACCTTGTGTGTCGATACTTTCGCCGGCTGTCCTAGTCTCCACGCCGTAGAGCGGGTACTTTTGTTTGGCGGTAGGATTAGTGTGTAAGATGTATGATGGTTTTTGGGATTTATGTGTGTTTTATGGGCAGTAGTGGAGGGAGGGATTGCATGTAAAAGCATATATATATCGCACAGACTTGGCTATCTTCACTTAAGAAGCGAAAAACATATTTTTTGACCAGTTCTTGGCGTGGCCACTTGGCCAGACTTGGCCGGTTTTTGTAAAAGGTTGATTTTGCTGTCGCAACCAAAGTACAAGTTATTAATTATTCTGTAGCATGAACATCCCCTCTGAGACTCCGAGAGGACAGCTAAGTACTTACGTCAAAATCGTTTAGGCAACTTTGCACGTTTCCGCCTATAAACAAACAAACTTCGTGATATACCTAAGTATAAATTACTTCGGCGTAACTTTGTGTGCTTTTGAACAATTATTTTCCTTTCTTCCACTCGTTTCCTCAGATAAAGTCGTCGGTAACTCGCAGTTTTCCTCGTTCCGTGATCCGGTGCTTGTTAAAAAAAAGTAGCTATGTGCTAGTCGGCCTCGCGCACCGAGGGTCCCGTACAAATTCATTCATAATTAATCAAGTCGCACCTTTAGGATGAAAACGACACATCTAAAAAAAAACGGTTTTTGTGTTATGGTCGTAAAAAGACTTTATACGGTCATATCTATCGTTCCATAAAAAATAAAACGCCACATTCGGGTGGGAACGGGACAAAGCTGCAATATCGGTCTCTTTCATGCGCGTGGAATTCCGAGCTCATGACGGTGCGGGAGGGGCGGATTCAGTGTTCTGTCGATTATTAATGAAAAAGCTAGTAATGTTTAAGAAAAATAGAGCCTCAATCATGAAAACGTCAACAGCTTACCATATCTCGTAAATTTGCAAAGGACGTAACTCTTAAATGGACAAATATTAAAATATGTTTTTCGGTCGAATAAAGACTTAAACCCGAAATAGCCTTTTTTCTGTTTTACTTTTCGGTATAATAATGACCGATTAGATAAAAACCTTTATTTATCCTCATATATTACTCCCAATTTATTTAGTTTTTTAATATAAATTGATAGCTAAATTATTCCTTTTCAATTTTATGCCCAAACTTTAGCTCTCACTTCAATAGTTAAAAAAATAACCACGACAAAGTATAACGGTGCCACAATCTCCATTCTTTTATTTAAATTTCCCGAAAAGTTACTTTTTTGAGTTGAGTCGTTTTCATCCTAAAGGTGCGAAGTATCTATGCTTTATATTGTAGACAGAGCCTAGTAGGGTTACAAGACCTAAATGCCACGTTTAGCATGATTGTGAGATTGCCTATAAAAATGATTTCTAAGATTATCGCCCATTCCCTTTTTTCGTGACAGGATCTTAAGACCGGCTGTCACGTCCAGACTAGGATTTTTGGTTCAATTCAACATCATTTCAACATTGAACTATTCAAGTGGGAGACTCTAGCTGACTCTAGCTGAAGACCACGGTGCAGCGATGGACGGCATACGGTGTATAATAAAGTGAATTTTGAGGCTAGCTGTTTACCTCGATGGGCTTTTACTGGGAAGAGACGCAGCTGGTATGATTTTTGTTTTTTCTTTGCTCCCAGACCAGAATGAGCAGCCCGGCTAGCACGACAGCGCACAAGAGTCGCGTCGCGCGCGAGATAGATTACCCGTCCCTTTCTAGAACGAACAGTAAGAAAAAGACGGGCAATCTATCTCGCGCGCGACGCGACTCTTGCGCTGTCGTGCTAGATGCACTGGAGAGGATAAAGAGGGTTTTTACTTACGTGCAACAGTTCGCTGATGAGTACCCGGCTCTACAAAGGTCCGTTTTGGCCGGCTGCGTTACGGAACCCTAAAAAGGGAATATCAGAAGCTGGATGCGAAGGGTAAACGGGTTTGTCGTTTAAAACAGCGACTTGATGCGGCTACCTGGCCTCTATATCACCAACTTGACAATTGTCGGCGACACGTGACAATTCTAAATGCAACGCGTAGTTAATACGAAGCCAAGCGGCGTAGATTCTTGTCGAGTTTGTAATGTAAGCAGAATTGTCACTTGTCGCCGACAATTGTCGCATCTGTGAAATAGGGGCCTGATTCTGACTTTCGGAATTGGGAATTTTTAAAAGTGCTTGGTGATTTTTCTATTGATAGGAAGAACCATCCTTAGCTACTGAAAAAAGTTTCAGATTTTTCCGTCGAGCCATTATTTTATAAAAATAAAAACATTTTACTCAGTCACTCGGCGGCCCCTATACGGCATTATCAAATTAAAAAAAAAATGCTGATTTGTCACTGACGTTGATAGCAACGCACTCTCGGAAGCTGAAACAAGCAACGGCTAAGTGGCGCCGTCTGTAGATTGTTGATTGACTGAGTAAAATGTTTTTATTTTTATAAAATATATGACTCGACGGAAAAATCTGAAACTTTTTTCCGTAGCTAAGGATGGTTATTCCTATCAATAGAAAAATCACCAAGCACTTTTAAAATAATCATCCATTCCCTATTCGTATCATACCGTCCTTCTCACTCGTATGTTTATAGCTGTTTGTGTGAGCGGGATGGCACGTCGAATTTCGTGCTAGGCCGGTTCTCGTTGCCACGGGAAAGTTTTATTATGATTTGCCTTTGTGAGGAAGTTGTAAACGGTTGAGGGTAGATGATAATTCAAACGTAATTGGTGTTTTCGAAGTGTTCCTTTTGTCCGACGCGTTGGCTTGTTCGTTTGTTTATTTATAACATCGCAATTGATGACCGGATGACCTAGTGGTTAGCAGTAGCGTGCAGTGAAGGTCGTTAGGGTAGGCAGTGGAAAGGTGCCGCAACACAATTCGTACGCGCTGCCTACCCTGGCGATACCCAATTACTTAACATACTTAAGGTAACTCGCTTGCTCGTTTTGCTTTCCACGTTGCATAATGATGTCCAAGTGTTAAGGCGAAGGGATAGGCAAAAGCTCATAAATTGGTTGTTTTTGTGCATGTTTTATGGCGATAATACACAATTTGGAGTTTTGAAAACTGCACATTCTATAAAACATGTCTTGAATTAGAATTCACCGGCGAAAACATATTCCTTAATGTCGTAGTTACTACATAAATTCGTTTGCTCTAAGAGTCTCGACAATATTTTGTACAACTTTTGCTCGGGTGAAACAAATCTATTTGCTACCAATCTCGACGAGGTTACTCTAGTAACTCATAATTAAAATTCCACGGTGCGTTTGCTTCAATTAGCCAACAAATAAGGCTTTAGAGAGTAGTACTGCCCTGAGCTTGTGAAAAGGGCGAACGCAATATTTGCCCGCACATTCAATCAGGCGCTTTTCAATGTACAAAAAAATTCGTAAACCAAAAAAATGTTAAAAAGATAATACAGTGAAATAAATTATTAAGATAAAACCAAAAATGTTCATAAAAAAAAATAAAAAAATAATAGATAAATAAATAAAAAAATAATTTGGATAACACGTATGGAAAAAATAAGGAAAAAGCAACGTTGCATGTTCGCTCGGTGGCGGCAGTGCGTAAGCGACGCGACGTTGCCAACATTCGCTTCGCGTTTTTTCATATTGGTTTGGCTAAGCATGTTGTTTGAGTCACAGAATAGGCGCGAAACAGTGCTTCAAAAAGTCGTACTCGTTCGCTTCGCACGTATAATACCTATATTAAGTTAAAAGTGATTATTTTCAATCCGTTTTTTGGGAACTTAGTGGCAGGTTGGTTTGATACTTACTTGCTGTTTAGCGAACAAGCATGGGAAATAGGATTTTGGTTAGAATTACTGCATGAAAAATTTTGATATTTAGAATAGAATAGAATAGAATAGAATATATTTTATTTCTCAGAATATGGTAGGTACAAGGTATTGTGTATAATAATTATTCATTCACAGCATATTCTGCCAGTTTTGGCGTAGAAATATTAATTAATACATTACATTTAGGCAAGTAGTACTCCAATGTATGTATATGTCAATCATTAGAAAGAAAAAAAAAGATATCTGAAGGTCCAAGTAGTCCCCAAACACGGATCCGTTATCAAAATAAAAAAGACCGCCATATTGAAATCTTTAGTTTTTCGACCGATTAATTTCAAAATCAATATCTGAGGATCTGAGTTGTCTCCAAACACGTGTCGTATCCGTTATCAAAAATGTCAAATTAAAGTGGCCGCCATTTTGAAATCTTTGTTTTTGGGCCGATTTTTTTTCAAAATCGATATCTGAGGGTCCGAGTGGTCGTCAAAAATAAATCTGCTACTGAAAATGAAAAACCTGGCCGCCATTTTGAATTCTTTACTTCTTGGACCGATTATTTTCAAAACCGATATCTGAGAGTCCGAGAGGTCCCCAAACATGAATCCGTTTTTAAAAATGAAAAAAGTGGCCGCCATTTTGAAATCTTTAAGTTTTGGACCGAGTATTTTCAAAATCGATGTATGAGGGTCCGAGTGGTCGTGAAACACAAATTTGCTATAGAAAATGAAAAAACTGGCCGCCATTTTGAAATCTTTAGTTTTCCGACCGATTGATTTCAAAATCGATATCTGAGAATCCGAGTTGTCTCCAAACACGAATCCGTTGTCAAAAATGACAAAAGTGGCCGCCATTTTGAAATCTTTAGTTTTTGGACTGATTATTTTCAAAACCGATATCTGAGAGTCCGAGAGGTCCCCAAACATAAATCCGTTATCAAAAATGAAAAAAGTGGCCGCCATTTTGAAATCTTTAAGTTTTGGGCCGATTATTTTCAAAATCGATATCTGAGGGTCCGAGTGGTTGTCAATCACAAATCTGCTACCGAAAATGAAAAAAATGGCCGCCATTTTGAAATCTTAATTTTCCGACCGATTGATTTCAAAATTGATATCTGAGAATCCGAGTTGTCTCCAAACACGTATCCGTTGTCAAAAATGACAAAAGTGGCCGCCATTTTGAAATCTTTAGTTTTTGGACCGATTATTTTCAAAACCGATATCTGAGAGTCCGAGAGGTCCCCAAACATAAATCCGTTATCAAAAATGAAAAAAGTGGCCGCCATTTTGAAATCTTTAAGTTTTGGGCCGATTATTTTCAAAATCGATATCTGAGGGTCCGAGTGGTTGTCAAACACAAATCTGCTACCGAAAATGAAAAAACTGGCCGCCATTTTGAATTCCTTACTTTCTGGACCAATTTTTTTTCAAAATCGATATCTGAAGATCCGAGTGGTCCCCAAACATGAATCCGTTTTTAAAAATGAAAAAAGTGGCCGCCATTTTGAAAATTTTAAGTTTTGGACCGAATATTTTCAAAATCGATATGTGATGGTCAGAGTGGTCGTGAAACACAAATTTGCTATCGAAAATGAAAAAAATGGCCGCCATTTTGAAATCTTTAGTTTTCCGACCGATTGATTTCAAAATCGATATCTGAGAATCCGAGTTGTCTCCAAACACGAATCCGTTGTCAAAAATGCCAAAAGTGGCCGCCATTTTGAAATCTTTAGTTTTTGGACTGATTATTTTCAAAACCGATATCTGAGAGTCCGAGAGGTCCCCAAACATAAATCCGTTATCAAAAATGAAAAAAGTGGCCGCCATTTTGAAATCTTTAAGTTTTGGGCCGATTATTTTCAAAATCGATATCTGAGGGTCCGAGTGGTTGTCAAACACAAATCTGCTACCGAAAATGAAAAAACTGGCCGCCATTTTGAATTCCTTACTTTCTGGACCAATTGTTTTCAAAATCGATATCTGAAGATTCGAGTGGTCCCCAAACATGAATCCGTTTTTAAAAATGAAAAAAGTGGCCGCCATTTTGAAATTTTTAAGTTTTGGACCGAATATTTTCAAAATCGATATGTGATGGTCGGAGTGGTCGTGAAACACAAATTTGCTATCGAAAATGAAAAAAATGGCCGCCATTTTGAAATCTTTAGTTTTCCGACCGATTGATTTCAAAACCGATATCTGAGGGTCCGATTGGTCGTCAAACACAAATCTGCTATCGAAAATAAAAAAAACTGGCTGCCATTCTGAATTCTTTACTTTTTGGACCGATTGTTTTCAAAATCGATATCTTACGATCCGAGTGGTTCCCAAACACGTATCCGTTATACAAAATAGAAAAGTGACCACCATTTTGAAATGTTTAGTATTTGAACAGATTGTTTTCAAAATCGATATCTGAGCTGGCGGCCACTTTTTCCATTTTTGATAACGGGTTTATGTTTGGGGAACACTTGGATCCTCAGATATCGATTTTGAAAGCTATCAACCTAAAAACTAAAGATTTCAAAATGGCGGACACTTTTTTCATTTTTGATAACGGATTCATGTTTGGGAACCACTCGAACCCTCAGATATCGATTTTGAAAACAATCAGTTCAAAAACTAAGGATTTCAAAATGGCGGTCACTTTTTCCATTTTATATAACGGATACGTGTTTGGGAATCACTCAGATCGTCAGATATCGATTTTGAAAACAATCGGTCCAAAAACTAAAGATTTCAAAATGGCAGCCACTTTTTTCATTTTTGATAACGGATTCATGTTTGGGGACCACTTGGATCCTCAGATATCGATTTTGAAAACAATCGGTTCAAAAACTAGAGATTTCAAAATGGCGGTCACTTTTTCCATTTTATATAACGGATACGTGTTTGGGAATCACTCGGACCCTCAGATATCAATTTTGAAAACAATCGGTTCAAAAACTAGAGATTTCAAAATGGCGGTCACTTTTTCCATTTTATATAACGGATACGTGTTTGGGAATTACTCGGATCGTCAGATATCGATTTTGAAATCAATCGGTCCAAAAAAAAAAAGTTTTTAAAATGGCGGCCACTTTTTTCATTTTTAAAAACGGATTCATGTTTGGAGACGACTCGGATCCTCAGATATCGAATTTGAAAACAATCGGTTCAAAAAGTAAAGAATTCAAAATGGCGTTCAGTTTTTTTATTTTCGATAGCAGATTTGTGTTTGACGACCACTCGGACCCTCAGATATCGATTTTGAAAATAATCGGCCCAAAACTTAAAGAATTCAAAATGGCGGCCATCTTTTTCATTTTTGATAACGGATTTATGTTTGGGGACCTCTCGGACCCTCAGATATCGGTTTTGAAAATAATCATTGGAAAAACTACACCTTATTCTGTACCTTTCCCGCACACGTTCAAGTTTTACTTTATTCTGCAATAATAATTTACGTTGCGACTCCAGACAGACTCTGGACACCTTTGACGTCACGTTCATCACTATCCCGCGGAAACTGCAATGTTCTGTGATAAAAAGTAGCCTGTTTTAATCTAGGGTTCCAACTGTCTTCGTTCCAAATTTCATGCAGAGGCATTTCATCTAAGTCCTCTAGGTTGGCATGGCAACGCATCTGCAATCCCTCCGGGGTTGCGGGTGTCTATGGGCAGTGGTGATCGCTTACCATCAGGTGACCCACTTGCTCGTTTACCTTCCTATTCACATAAAAAAAAGAAGAAACAAACATTACACACTCACTCACATCGTCACAAACTTTCTCATGTATAATATCACATACATACATACATACATACATAAATAACGTCTCTATTCCTTGCGGAGCAGACAGAGCCCAAGGTAACAAGACTTTAAGGCCACGTTACGAATGCCGAAATGTTTCAATTTTTATTATTTTTGCGAAATCTGATTTGAACATTATGCTGTGTCTGTGTAAGGCAATCGGAAAACTGAAACAAGCGCCATCTACTAACATCACAGTGCAATATTTCAACCCATCAGCCCGCGCCCATTCGCATCGAGTTCACGCGTCGATTATTTAACAGATGTCGCGTTGATCGGACTGCTTGCCACGTCACAAACGGGCAAGGTCATTTGCCTATCCCTTCGCCTTAACGAGGCCATCTAGAGTTACGAGGTTGTCAATCCCTGTTCGTGGCCAAAGCTTGTATAGTTATCTCAAACATAATGCAATTAAAAAAAAAAAGTCCAAGAAATAATTTTTTTTTTTTTAGTAGCCTATTTGGTGTCCCACTGCTGGGCAAAGGCCTCCCCTTTCTCTTTCCACCAATCTCTGTCTGTTGCATGGCTTTCCCAGTCCGGCTCAAAAGTCTCCAAATCGTCCCGCCATCTCCTTTTTGGTCTGCCTCTGCTCCGATGCCCGTCGCATGGAACCCAGTCGGTGGTAATTTTAGCCCAGCGATCCGGATGCATTCGGCAGACATGTCCCGCCCAGTCCCACTTGAGTTTTGCGGTTTTTACCCCTACATCGACAATTCGAGTCATGGAGCGCAGATCGGTGTTTCTGATTCTATCAGTTATTCGAACACCTAGGATGCTGCGTTCCATGGCTCGTTGGCAAACCTTGAGTTTGGACTTTTGGGCCTCAGTCAAAGACCAGGTCTGGGCGCCGTAGGTTAGGATAGAAAGAAAAAAAATAAGAAAAAAAGAAGAAAAAAAGAAGAAATCATAGTTATTAAAAATATTATTTCGTCGTAAGACAATTAATACTAAACCCGATTCTAATTATAATTAACACGTAATCTACTTTTTTATGATTATTGATAAAACTGGCCACCTACAAAAAAAAACATAAATGAAAAAAAAAGTGCATTGAAACAAAAGTCGGTACTAGTATTGCCGGCCTTGGCCAGCAATGTTGTATGAAATCCCATTACAGACCTCTCATCAAGTCACACCAGAAACGTGACATTTCGCGGCGTATTATAAGGAACACAACATGAATATCTCATTGCGTGTTTGAGAAAACTACATTCTAAATACTTCTTAACCCTGGGTTAAGATTTATCTTGGGGTTACTTTACCCTTTACCTACGGGGACCTGTAAGCCAAGTCACTTCTCAATACGGGCATGTTTTAGCTTACTTACTATACTTTATATTACATAGACATACGAGTATGGTCTATTTTTGTCAGAAAAAAAACTCTCCGGACAACTATAGATGCCACTCGTACTGGAGCGGTACTGCCCTACTGGCAACTCTGGTTGACACCCGTAGGTGCGGGTTTTGCGGGTGGTAGGGCCTTGTGCAAGGTCCGTCCGGATCGCTACCACCATCTTACTCGCTAATCCTGCCGCTAAGCAGCAGTGCTTGCACTGCTGTGTTCCGGTGTGGAGAGTAAGACAGCCGGGGAAATTACGGGCACAAGAGGCATTTCATCTAAGTCCTCTAGGTTGGCAACGCATCTGCAATCCCTCCGGTGTTGCGGGTGTCTATGGGCAGTGGTGATCGCTTACCATCAGGTGACCCATTTGCTCGTTTGCCTTCCTATTCACATAAAAAAAAAGGTAGGTTAACTTGCCGGCCTGGTCATTCAACTCGCACCCACAAAATGTGCATAACAACATGAAACCTAAAGTGCACTTAGCGCTGATGTAAATAACGCCAACTGCAACGCTACTTTGTAGAATAAATCTTTGCTCACTCTACAATGTACGAATAAATTAATTTTTCATGTAAAAACCGGCTCCGGCGAGATTTTAAATATTGTATCAGTGAAACCTTTTACATTTTAATGCACTCTTTACACTTGCTAAGTTAAGTAAGTGTCTTTGAAAGGATGTTTGCAGCTGGCAAGTGCGTACTTGAACTGTGTACACAGTAATGTGCCGAAAAACCTGCAAAATATAACAATTTTATGACTCAACTAGCTGTTGCCTGCGACTTCGTCTGTAAAGAATTCGTTTATCGCTATCCTGCGGGGAAAAAAGTAGCCTGTGAGCTATTCCAGACTTTTTTCTATCTATGTGCCGAATTTCATCCAGATCCGTTGGGCCGTTCTGGCGTGATTGAGTAAAAAACAATCATCCATCAATACTTTCGCATTTATACCTAATATTAGTTAGATTATTGAATACCATTATAATAAACAAAATAGAAAAATGGTACATATAGAACATTACTGGGTAAGCAATAGGCGGCCTTATCGCTACAGAGCGACCTCTTCCTAACCTTATGAACAGAATGAAATAAAGAATAGATTAAAGCAGGAGTTGCAAATAGAAATAAAATGTAATTTGTAAATAATTTATTACGATGTATATTGATCAGAGTTTAACAAGAACAACAAACAACGAACTAAAACTAAGTTACCGATGAAAACAGTGTTCATTTGGACAGGTCTATATCGGATGGTAGAATAATTGTTTAGCCTAATTTAATGAAATGAAATGAAATGAAATGAAATGAAATGAAATGAAATGAAATGAAATGAAATGAAATGAAATGATTTTATTTGCTGAGTACAGGTTGCATACATATTGGTGAACATTTGAAATAATTGAGATCAGCCATACTCTGCTTAGGGTAGCATGCAAAATTTTCAGTGAGTACTTTATGCGTAATTAATAAATTGAAATGACGACAAAGTCACTCACTTAAATTATATTAGATACATATTTAAGATTATGTCAAAAAATAAATACCTAAAATTGGCTGTTTAGTTCTTAATGTCAAAATAATGTTTGATCGTACGATCGCTTATTCTCACGAATAATATAAAATACACCTAACCTAACTTATTCTACATACCTAGCCTTTGAAAATATTTTCCTAAATTTTTATTTAAGTACAGCAAACATGAAATTAAACTAAAATATTAACTAACACAATAAAGGTATCCCCGTCAGACTTTTCCGGCTGAAATCCAGTTTTTCTCACGGCTGGTTTAGTCAAGTAACTCGCTCGCAGCCAACGAGGCTCGACGCCTGTGGAGGGCGATCATTCTCACTTAGTCGAAGATTTCTGACCCCCTTCGGGCCCGGCGCTTCCAGCTGGAATCAGAAAGAGAACTGCAGAGTATTCTACGCAGGCGTTGTGCTGCAAGATATTATTTTGCAGTCATTTTAGTTAATGTGTTTTACATAGAGGACATAATCAATTAGAGTAGTTAAGAGCTATCCAATTGTGTCAACGCATCAGTCTTTTTCGACTTATGCCATTCTAGACACATTTTATTTCCCATTTTTTTTTATGTTGTACCTATATAAAACAAACCTATTACAGTAATTAGGATTTTGACTATGTATTTACTTTTTGGGTAGGTAACTATCATTAAAATTTATCGAGCTTCATTCACTATGCCGCATAACAACTAAGCATTAAGTGTTATTATAAAAAAAGTTAGACGTTGAACCCTTGTCTAAAAATTAATCAATTGATTTAAGATTGATTTTGCAATAGATTATTTTTTAGACACGCGTTTAACTTTTTTGTAATAACACCGTACCCATCCATATCGATAGCTGCTTGCTCTACTTTATTTACCTTTTCACCCTTAGCTAGCCAATCAGAGTGCAGTAATCGCCGATTTCAGCTTGGCGCAATTTTATTTCTTGTAATTTGTACTTATGACGTTCTGACGTTCACTCTATTAGGTTGTTTGCTCTATACCACATAATTACTGCATATTCAGACGTTACTTTGCGAAGGCCTATTAACCTAAATGGTTTACTTTGCTAGTTCACGATACAGAGAGTCAAGGCATGCAAAATATACTCAAGTGCAAAAATAACAGGTCACTCCCCATTGGAAGTTGTATGAAACATAACCCGGTATTTTTGCTCGTGAGTATAGTTACGCTCAACAGAACTGACCGTCGAAGCGTTTAACTGGCAGCATCTGGAAGCAATTTATCAACAAGTGCGAGTCGGACTCGCGCACTGAGGGTTCCGTACAAATTCGCCATTCGCCAAGTTATTATAAATCCAGTCTTAGCAGAGCCCTGCTCTTAAGCAAAATGTAGGCAGTGTGAGGTCATTTTATATTGGTTACTTATATAGACAGACAAATATTAGGTCAATAAAAAAAAACTAGGTACCTACTTACTAGATCTCGTTCAAACCAATTTTGGGTGGAAGTATGCATGGTAATGTACATGAAATATTTTATTTTTATAAAATATATGACTCGACGGAAAAATCTGAAACTTTTTTCCGTAGCTAAGGATGGTTATTCCTATCAATAGAAAAATCACCAAGCACTTTTAAAATAATCATCCATTCCCTATTCGTATCATACCGTCCTTCTCACTCGTATGTTTATAGCTGTTTGTGTGAGCGGGATGGCACGTCGAATTTCGTGCTAGGCCGGTTCTCGTTGCCACGGGAAAGTTTTATTATGATTTGCCTTTGTGAGGAAGTTGTAAACGGTTGAGGGTAGATGATAATTCAAACGTAATTGGTGTTTTCGAAGTGTTCCTTTTGTCCGACGCGTTGGCTTGTTCGTTTGTTTATTTATAACATCGCAATTGACGACCGGATGGCCTAGTGGTTAGCAGTAGCGTGCAGTGGAGATCGTTAGGGTAGGCAGTGGGAAGGTGCCGTAACACAATTTGTACGCGCTGCCTACCCTGGCGATACCCAAATACTTAACATAAGGTAACTCACTTGCTCGTTTTGCCCTCCACGTTGGATAATGATGTCCAAGTGTTAACGAGGCCATCTAGAGTTACGAGGTTGTCAATCCCTGTTCGTGGCCAAGGCTTGTATAGTTATCTCAAACATAATGCAATAAAAAAAAAGTCCAAGAAATCATAATTATTAAAAATATTATTTCGTCGTAAGACAATTAATACTAAACCCGATTCTAATTATAATTAACACGTAATCTACTTTTTTATGATTATTGATAAAACTGGCCACCTACAAAAAAAAACATAAATGAAAAAAAAAGTGCATTGAAACAAAAGTCGGTACTAGTATTGCCGGCCTTGGCCAGCAATGTTGTATGAAATCCCATTACAGACCTCTCATCAAGTCACACCAGAAACGTGACATTTCGCGGCGTATTATAAGGAACACAACATGAATATCTCATTGCGTGTTTGAGAAAACTACATTCTAAATACTTCTTAACCCTGGGTTAAGATTTATCTTGGGGTTACTTTACCCTTTACCTACGGGGATCTGTAAGCCAAGTCACTTCTCAATACGGGCATGTTTTAGCTTACTTACTATACTTTATATTACATAGACATACGAGTATGGTCTATTTTTGTCAGAAAAAAAAAAAACTCTCCGGACAACTATAGATGCCACTCGTACTGGAGCGGTACTGCCTTACTGGCAACTCTGGTTGACACCCGTAGGTGCGGGTTTTGCGGGTGGTAGGGCCTTGTGCAAGGTCCGTCCGGATCGCTACCACCATCTTACTCGCTAATCCTGCCGCTAAGCAGCATTGCTTGCACTGCTGTGTTCCGGTGTGGAGAGTAAGACGGCCGGGGAAATTACGGGCACAAGAGGCATTTCATCTAAGTCCTCTAGGTTGGCAACGCATCTGCAATCCCTCCGGTGTTGCGGGTGTCTATGGGCAGTGGTGATCGCTTACCATCAGGTGACCCACTTGCTCGTTTACCTTCCTATTCACATAAAAAAAAAGGTAGGTTAACTTGCCTGCCTGGTCATTCAACTCGCACCCACAAAATGTGCATAACAACATGAAACCTAAAGTGCACTTAGCGTTGATGTAAATAACGCCAACTGCAACGCTACTTTGTAGAATAAATCTTTGCTCACTCTACAATGTACGAATAAATTAATTTTTCATGTAAAAACCGGCTCCGGCGAGATTTTAAATATTGTATCAGTGAAACCTTTTACATTTTAATGCACTCTTTACACTTGCTAAGTTAAGTAAGTGTCTTTGAAAGGATGTTTGCAGTTGGCAAGTGCGTACTTGAACTGTGTA
The DNA here is from genome assembly GCA_963854515.1 of Pandemis heparana. Lineage (NCBI taxonomy): Eukaryota > Metazoa > Arthropoda > Insecta > Lepidoptera > Tortricidae > Pandemis > Pandemis heparana. The sequence goes on along the minus strand of OY978023.1, from coordinate 12,255,915 downwards.
CACAGTAATGTGCCGAAAAACCTGCAAAATATGACAATTTTATGACTCAACTAGCTGTTGCCTGCGACTTCGTCTGTAAAGAATTCGTTTATCGCTATCCTGCGGGGAAAAAAGTAACCTGTGAGCTATTCCAGACTTTTCTCTATGTGCCGAATTTCATCCAGATCCATTGGGCCGATCTGGCGTGATTTTGCATTTATAATATTAGTTAGATTATTGAATACCATTATAATAAACAACATAGAAAAATGGTACATATAGAACATTACTGGGTAAGCAATAGGCGGCCTTATCGCTACAGAGCGACCTCTTCCTAACCTTATGAACAGAATGAAATAAAGAATAGATTAAAGCAGGAGTTGCAAATAGAAATAAAATGTAATTTGTAAATAATTTATTACAATGTATATTGATCAGAGTTTAACAAGAACAACCAACAACGAACTAAAACTAAGATACCGATGAAAACAGTGTTCATTTGGACAGGTCTATATCGGATGGTAGAATAATTGTTTAGCCTAATTTAATGTTTGATCGTACGATCGCTTATTCTCACGAATAATATAAAATAAACCTAACCTAACTTATTCTACATACCTAGCCTTTGAAAATATTTTCCTAAATTTTTATTTACAGCAAACATGAAATTAAACTAAAATATTAACTAACACAATAAAGGTATCCCCGTCAGACTTTTCCGGCTGAAATCCAGTTTTTCTCACGGCTGGTTTAGTCAAGTAACTCGCTCGCAGCCAACGAGGCTCGACGCCTGTGGAGGGCGATCATTCTCACTTAGTCGAAGATTTCTGACCCCCTTCGGGCCCGGCGCTGCCAGCTGGAATCAGAAAGAGAACTGCAGAGTATTCTACGCAGGCGTTGTGCTGCAAGATATTATTTTGCAGTCATTTTAGTTAATGTGTTTTACATAGAGGACATAATCAATTAGAGTAGTTAAGAGCTATCCAATTGTGGCAACGCATCAGTCTTCTTCGACTTATGCCATTCTAGACACATTTCATTTCCGTTTTTTTTATATTGTATATAGAACAAGCCTATTACAGTGATTAGGATTTTGACTATGTATTTACTTTTCGGGTATCATTAAAATTTATCGAGCTTCATTCACTATGCCGCATAACAACTAAGCATTAAGTGTTATTATAAGAAAGTTAGACGTTGAACCCGTGTCTAAAAATTATTCAATTGATTTAAGATTGATTGCAATAGATTATTTATTAGACACGTGTTTAACTTTTTTGTAATAACACCGTACCCATCCATATCGATAGCTGCTTGCTCTACTTTATTTACCTTTTCACCCTTAGCTAGCCAATCAGAGTGCAGTAATCGCCGATTTCAGCTTGGCGCAATTTTATTTCTTGTAATTTGTACTTATGACGTTCTGACGTTCACTCTATTAGGTTGTTTGCTCTATACCACATAATTACTGCATATTCAGACGTTACTTTGCGAAGGCCTATTAACCTAAATGGTTTACTTTGCTAGTTCACGATACAGAGAGTCAAGGCATGTAAAATATACTCAAGTGCAAAAATAACAGGTCACTCCCCATTGAAAGTTGTATGAAACATAACCCGGTATTTTTGCTCGTGAGTATAGTTACGCTCAACAGAACATACCGTCGAAGCGTTTAACTGGCAGCATCTGGAAGCAATTTATCAACAAGTGCGAGTCGGACTCGCGCACTGAGGGTTCCGTACAAATTCGCCATTCGCCAAGTTATTATAAATCCAGTCTTAGCAGAGCCCTGCTCTTAAGCAAAATGTATGCAGTGTGAGGTCATTTTATATTGGTTACTTATATAGACAGACAAATATTAGGTAAATAAAAAAAAACTAGGTACCTACTTACTAGATCTCGTTCAAACCAATTTTGGGTGGAAGTATGCATGGTAATGTACATGAAATATTTTATTTTTATTTTTATCATTCTCTTATTTTAGAAAGTTACGGGGGGGGGGACACATTTTACCACTTTGGAAGTGTCTCTCGCGCAAACTATTCAGTTTAGAAAAAAAATTATATTAGAAACTTCAACATCATTTTTGAAGACCTATTCATAGATGCCACACACGTATGGGTTCGATGAAAAAAATTTTTTTGAGTTTCAGTTCTAAGTATGGGGAACCCCAAAATTATTTGTTTTTTTTCTATTTTTGTTTAAAAATCTTAATGCGGTTCACAGAATACATCTACTTGCCAAACTTCAATAGTATAGCTCTTATAGTTTCGGAAAAAAGTGGCTGTGACATACGGACGGACAGACAGACAGACAGACATGACGAATCTATAAGGGTTCCGTTTTCCGAACCTTAAAAAGTACACGTACTTAGTTTGGGTGAATATTTACATAGGTACATACATATTAGTGACATATTAGCCAAAAATGTAACGTTCGCATAGTAACAAGATCACGTGACAATAAAATTGGTAATAGATAGAAAAATTCGGAGGCTTACTCATCTGCTATGGGTGGTGTAGGGGTAGCACAACATAGCTGTTTTTACACACACACATAAATCACATCTTTATTCCTTACAGCGTAGACGGAGCATAAGGTAACAAGACCTAAGGCCACGTTTAGCATGAGGGCGTATAGGTGGAAAGGGAATCAAAATAGCGATGGGTTGCTAGCCGCATCGCCTAAGTCATGATTCCTAAGATTTTCGCCCATTCCCTCGATGGGATTTAACCAACAAAATTCAAAAAATCAAAATTCAAAAGTTTATTTTGCAAACAGGCCGCCAAGGGCTCTTTTTAGGGTTTCTGGTTTCTCACCTCATTTTTTTTCTCGAGTTTCGAGAATTCTCGACCCCAATTTCTCGAGTTGTCTCGACTCTCGAGTCTTTGGTAAGAAATTGTAAATTACCTATTGCTGAAAATAGCATCAAAAACAAATAAAAATCAGAATTCTCTTATTGCACTTTGCACTGCAAGTTAGAAATGGGCATTTCTCCACTAACTGGGCAACTTTAGGCCGAATTTTCTCCCGACAAACAGTCCCCTGGCTAACTTTTTTCATACGTTAATTATTTTATTTCATTATTATCAGTGAGCAAACTTAAAAGGCATAATGAATACTACACAGAAATAAAGATTAAATGTTTTAAATATTATTGAGGCAGTTTTAAATATGACCTAGAGGACTGTTCATAAAACTGCGGGACAACATTGACATTAAATAGGCAGATTTATTTTGAGTATAATATTAGACAAAATTAAAACTATGCCTGTTATTTAACATTAATATGGGCGGCGTTATCACTATTAAAAGTGGCAAAATGGCGAGTCTGACTTAAGCCCTTATATCGTGTTCACCGGAACTCGAGAGTCTCGAGAGTTGGCTGTTTTTAGTCTCGAATGGAGGCGAAACTCTCGAGTTGTCTCGAGTTCGAGAAGTCTCGAGCAGAAACCCTAGCTCTTTTACATGTCTTTTTTCTGCGCGGAAAGAGAAGCAACTGGCACATTCTATGTTTTTTCTCTGCTACCAAACCCGGCATGGAAGTTCATAAACCTCGGAAACGGGCCAACGGATCCCCAAAAACAAAAGAACGTAATAATCGAGCCGGTTTCAAATTGCCCAAGCACATTTGCCGTAGCTGCACTCCAGCTCCCTATATCCGCCCAATTGGGGATTTTTTTGGGGGATAAACTGAGAACAGCGTAATTACATTGTTAGGAAAAAGGTAGGCAATACTCAGACCAAACATGTAGGCTTGCAGCCATTGACTCTGGTCGTAACATTAAAACTTCCCAGGTATATAACTGGGTAACGCAGGCGTTTGGGACGAGTGACAGGCGTGGGAGGGAAAAACATCGAAACATTAGCTGATTCTGTACCTAATATTCAGAGGTCAGACAAAAAGTGCGGATTACGTCAAACTACTCATAGGTGATTTCAAATAGGTAGTATTTTCGATTAGTGTGATTCGATCAAATAGTGTGATAAGGGAACGTGCTGGTGTGAAAGAAGATAATAGTGAATAGGATACAAAAGAGTATGCTTAGTTGGTTTGGTCACGTAGAGAGGATGGATGAAAGAAGATTAATATAAAACTACCGTGAGGCTCAGACATATTAATGTGAACAAACGGATATGCACGGCATGGCGGAACGGACGGCGCAGTGCCCGTCGCGACATGACTAAGAATCGCGAATCGATTCGAAACTGTCGGACCTTTTCCGACGTAATAAAACGTGAGTTATCCGTTTGTTTACATTAATATGAAAGAAGCTTAGCTAAATGAATAGGTGCGTTGGGAGAGGAAGGCCTAGACGGACGTTCCGTGATCAATTTGGGGACGTTTTGGAAAAAGGTCAGGTCGTCAGATCAAGAGATTGATGAATGTGGATGAAGCGAAAGAGGTATGTCAGGATCGTAGCAAGTGGAACAAAGTAGTCTCTGCCTACCCCTGGCCATTACTATTTTGAATCCTTGTTACACCTATACGCCCACAATCATGCTAAGCTTGGCGTTTAGATCTTGTTACCTTAGGCTCGGTCTACCCCGTTGAGGGATAAAGATGATATGCATGTTTGTATGTAAACAATTTATGATTATTTTTCCAATAAATATTGTAATATTCTTGCTCTCATGACTTGGACAGAAGGAGCGGCGTCTGCCCCGAAAGATATGGGTTTTAATAAAAATTTGTGTTACGATTATTGTACACCGTATGAAAATAATTGTCGAGTCAATATTTATTAAAATTTTATATTTATCCCGACCGCGAATTGAGGTCTCGAGTCAAAAGGGGTGTAAAGATTATTGCGGGTTCTATTTAATTGCATGAATAATGTTGTTAATTTTCTTCGTCACCTACCCCTTTGTTTTATTCGTGGGAATTTCCGGGGATTACTGCTTTGAACATTTCGATATTAGGCATGTTTGGTAAATAATTTTGAATTGTGCACCCTTGCTGTTTGTCTGAATGCTTATTAGCAAACTTGTTTGTGAAATAACACGTCGTGTTTTTGGTGAATGTTACTTCTGTGCTGTCAGTTTAAATGAGGAATTTAAAGTGCTGTTATCAGTATTTAGTCTGCAGATATTTCTAAATGCGTCTATTCCATACTGTAATAAATAATTTGATGAATTTTGCTAGGTACCTAGTGTTTACTAACTTACTAATTAATTTCTAAACGACACTGAAAATTAGAACACATAGAAAAACCCGAAAAGTAAAGCTATGGCCGGGAATCGAACCCGGGTACTCGTCATTTCGTGACGCGTGCTATACCCCTACACCACCCATAGCAGGTGAGTAAGCCTCCGAATTTTTCTATCTATTGCCAACTGTCACGTGACCATGTTATTATGCGAATACTTGTCGCTAAGCGTCATCTGTTTGAATGATGTGTCTGTACGACACAATTACAAACTCCCGTGGAACATGTACTGCTCACCAGGCTTGCTAATTACTAAATTGAAACTATTGAACTGGTTCTAAAAATCTTGAGGAACATTTTAGCAATTTTTACATACATACATACATACATACAGTCACGCCTCTTTCCCGGAGGGGTAGGCAGAGACTACTTTGTTCCACTTTTTACGATTCTGACATACCTCTTTCGCTTCAACCACATTCATCAATCTCTTCATACATGCTCGTCGTCGGTTTCGGGTACTCCTGAGTTGCCGTTTTTTCAAAACCTCTCCTATTTGGTCCAGGAACGTCCGTCTAAGCTTTCCCCTCCCAACGCAACCATTCACACTCCCCATAGAATCGTTTTAGTTAGTCTTTCATCCATCTAATTTTCAACCCAATCCAATTTCAATTCAATTCCAATTTTTAAGCGTGTTTTTTTAACTTATTAGTAGGATTCGACATTTATTCTTAACGCTTCTATGTTATGAATGTGTATGGACGGCGGTGATTGCTTGCCATCAGGTGACCCACATGCTCGTTCCCCCATCACAAAAAAATAAGTATCGTAATAATGTAACTTATAAAGATTATCCAATCTTGGGGTTAGTGGATGATATAAAAGTGTTTGTCAGTGGTATTGTTTTGGACCGAATAATGTGCCCGAACTGGGTCATTGTCTGCTTTATATGACCATTTTACGTCTTTCAGGTTTATGTGAATAAGGAATAAACCTTCTCAGGTATAATATAGTTGAAACAGTACTTTTAGTGTTTTGTAGCTGTTCATTTAGCCACACATTAAAAAACGCGGGTGGTAGGGCCTTGTGCAAGGTCCGACCGGATAGCTACCACCATCTTACTTGCTAATCCTGCCGCTAAGCAGCAGTGCTTGCACTGCTGTGTTCCGGTGTGGAGAGTAAAGACAGCCGGGGAAATTACGGGCACAAGAGGCATTTCATCTTTAGCCCTTTAGGTTGGCAACGCATCTGCGATCCCTCCGGGGTTGCGGGTGTCTATGGGCAGTGGGGATCGCTTACCATCAGGTGACCCACTTGCTCGTTTGCCTTCCTATTCACATTAAAAAAAAAACGGCCGAGTGCGAGTCGGACTCGTGCCCGCGGGTATCATTACAAATTAGACAAATGAATATCAAATCCATTGGTAGTAGAGCCCTGTGCCTAAGCTAAATAATAATAATAATAATATTCTTTTATTTTAGACAAAGTCCATATAGTGTTAGTTTTCATAAACTTATAGACTATGTTAGTAGTGTATTAAATTAAATTATCCTATAGAATCTATAGTATAGATGCTGCCCCTAGACTCCATAATGAACAGAGTTCCAGTGCCTACTCATCGCACAGGCAGGGTCAGCCCAAATTAGCTGCAGGATGCTATTGGGACTGTCGCGCACCCGACACATCAAGGAGGTAGCTCTCTTGCGTATAATTGCGCTAAAGCAATCAATCCTCGCCTCCGCAAACATCCCCGATGCGCTGCACCAGCGCGGCAGTCCCATCAGCATCCTGAATCCATTGTTATATTGGACCCGCAAGGCCTTTAGCGTCTTTTTAGTGCATTTTAATGAAGGCGGTGTGAGGTCATTTTTAACATTTGACGCAAAAAGAGGGCTGTCATAAGTTTGAGGTCAATGTCTGTCTCTCTGTAGCATCGTAGCTCTCAAGCGGATAGACCGATTTCGATCCGATTTTTTTCATTCGAAAGCCAGTAGGCTTATTGTCTAACTCGCTCGCAATCGCCATCGTCTTCATTTTGACAGTTCATGTATGGGCTGACAATTGGCATCGGAATCAGCTAGCTGTCACATTCATACATGGACTGTCAAAATGAACACGATGGCGATTGCGAGCGAGTTAGACAATAAGCCTACAGTTCTTCACGCTAAAACGACTAGACGGATTAGGACAAAATTTGGTACGAAGATGGCTGGTACCCTAGATTAAAACATAGGCTACTTTTTATCCCGGAAAATAGCATAGTTCCCGGGGGATAGCCATAAACATGTCAATTGCTAATTCTACGCAGAAGTCACGGGCAGAAGCTAGTATAAAAATAATACTGAGAGCAAAATCGAAGCAAATTATGAAAACAAAACCGCCCAATTGGCAACCTTTAAATGCCTCTGTCCAAACAATTTTATATTTCTTTTTTAAAAGTGATCCCTTTCAGATCCTGTCTAAATTCAGTACCAGACTCGGATGTCTTCAAGTAAATTTAATATGCCTAGTTTGGAATATTCAAAGGGCTCCTTTCAAATTGGATTTTTCTCAGAAATATGTCTTTCCCAAAAATTGGCTATTAACTGAACAAGCCGCGCGCCCGGCGCCGCTCGCCGCGGAATACAGAACGACGCTGACTTTAATTACTGTTTTAAGGTGCGCTGTGGAAGTCGTTTTGAGTCTTATGAGGCATCAATGTTATAAAAGTTTGTATGGTCAACCGCAATATGGAATGTGCATTAAAAAATAAAAATGTCGTAAAATAGATGACAAAAAGTGAAATCAAAAAGTAATATCGGTCAAGAAATAAGAAAAATAAAATCCTGTGTTTCTAGAAAGAGATAGAGGCAAAATCTTGGATAGCTTATTATTTCTCGGTCATTTTATACTTATATACCTAATTACTATTATTATTATTTTTTAAAATTGATTGTTACATAAATATCTAAGCTTTTGAAAGAGCTAATAAAGAATATTATTCCCTGAATAATATTCCCTATTATTCTACGGGATACAGACCGTCATAATCTAAAAGGATCTCCCAATATTTTGACGCAGTTGCATACGTCATAATCACAGGTAGACGCTAAAGTTAAAGGAGAATCTTAATTGATCGGTTTTTATAGTTGAAACATAATTCACTCAATATGCAATAATACTAATAATTGTGCATGTTGTATGTATTGTGATGTCTCCATTATTTAATTGACCTAGTACCGTTATGATGAAAAAAAAATGTTGGTACACAAAGTAATGTCTTGTGGTCACTTGTTGCAGAGGTATAATCGTCACACTCTGACCTACCTACTACCTCTGAGGTAGTGAAAATTGCCACTGCCGTATTATAAAAAAAAAACACGATCCACAGCGTAGCCTCAGCAAAGCATCACTGTTGTTTCCCGCTATACGGCCCTAAATAAGGACGGCCGGAGAAATGCCGTAAGCCCTAGCCCGTCAGTCGCCCGTAATAGCGCAAGTTAGCGGCAGTAATAAACTGAACAAATTATGCAAGAGGTTTTAAAAAGGTTAGTTTGGTTCATGGCCCTATAAAAAGGGACGGAATTTTGTTAAGAAACTACTGATGAACTGTCATTGTAGCCTAACAGTCTTATTCATAAAAAAATCCTTAATTGAGGTTTGATCAGTCTATTAGTTAACAGACTGATTAAGCTTATTTGACAGTTGTTAAAAAGTATGATTCATAAATGCTTGCTAGCAGTCTGTTAAATAACGAGCTGCTGATGGATGGATTAGACGCGTTTATGTTGTCACCTTGACAAATTTTAGACCAAAAATGGCCTTTTAGTGAATTAAAAAAAAAATTGACAGCAGTGGCAGCGAATTAGCGGGAAACCGAAAACATGGCTTCAGCCTAACACGACAGACGAGGCAGTGTGGATATAGTTTCCTCTACTTTTCCCGGAAGGGATAAACTTAAAACAAAAAAAACTGTCTTGCATATGGTTTTGCTCTTGCCAAAATTAGCTGTTCACATTTGTGGCGGCCATTTTGTGAGTTAGTAGAGAGTTAAAGTAGGGTCTACGATCCGCTAACTTTCGGAAGACTTAACAGACCCTTGATGGACTGATTAGCGCTAATTGACGTTTATGAATCATGTTTTTTTGCATCGGTCCTATAGCGAGCTATAGCGAGCCTCTAACTTTTTATGAATAAGGCTATAATATTTGTAGGATAGTAGGATAGTATACATTACATGGCATTTCCACTATAGGGTGTGCGACCACACCGCCGCTTAAAAAACGGTGACGTTACGGAATTGCAACAAAATGTATGAAGAAACGGTGAGAAAACGTGACGCCTACGGCACGTCACACACATACGCGGCGGTTTGGTTGCACCCTTAATAGATGTTTCCTCTATGCCTTACCTCAAAAGTCTGGAAAGCCTGTCAATTGAAACACTTTTCAACACTGAGCCAATGTTCGTCGCTGGGCATAGCAACCCGAACCCGAAAAAGTTAATTAAGTGACTGAAGTTACGTATTGACTTTTCATTCCCAACTCGTTTAAGCATATTGTGCTGGAAACTTTTTAAACAAACAGACGGGACCTATTCAAACTGATATTACCCAGAAATTATGCCAAAACGCGACCTTTTTGATATGAATTTTAAAAACTTTTTATTTGCTATGTGGCTCGTTTCCGGCGCGTTCTAGATCTTAAGATTAGTGCGGTAAGGGTCAGTATTGTTTGTGGGTGATATGCCGTCAGCCATGGGCCGTTTTTTTTTAAATGATGATGTAAAGTTATGAATTTATGCTAGTCCCTCGGCGCGTAGCAATTTTCCTGTTCAAGTGTTTGCCGGCGGAGGCTTTCAGGGTTTTAGGGCTCCTCGGGAACAAACAGCGCTATTATTTTAGGTTTTGCATATTTGAAAAGTTTCCGGAGACCAATGAACCCGAGGTCAATGGGGTTGGATTGACATATTCCTGAATAGAGATGATAAACAACGTGTTAGCTTCGTCATATTTGTCTAAAGCAAGAGGGAGAGCGCGCATCTCTGCGAGAGGGAGCACAACATAGCTGTTTTTACATACATACATAAATCACGTCTTTATCCCTTACGGGGTAGACAAAGTCTAAGGTATAAGACTTAAAGGCCACGTTTAGCATGATTGTGGGCGTATAGGTGGAAAGGAGAATCAAAATAGCGATGGGTTGCTAGCCGCATCGTCTATATGTATAATATGACTCCTCAGATTGTCACCTATTTCAATGGGCTTTTACCATCTGCGCGGGAAGAGAAGCAACTGGTACATTCTATGTTTTTTCTTTGATCCCAGACCAGAATGGAAGTATTAAACCTATTTTTGACTTCTTCAGCGGCGCTGAGCGCTTTTTGGGATGGGTAAAAAATGATAATTTCGCGACAGACGTAAGACGGAAGGACAGTTTCAGGATATCAGGATCCTCTAAGAGCTTTTTTGAAATACGAATGAATCGCGTTCGATTTTTGAAGTTTTTTTTTGTTGAGCACTGTCAATATAGATAATACGTACGTTTGTTTTGCAAGCGACCAGTACGGTACGCGTCTTAAGCGTCATGGAGGTTACAACATTAAAATCTAATCTAAGCTGCTGTTTTCACTTCTGCCGGCACTCCCGGAGTGGTACCCGTCGCTTTTTTTACTTATTTTATTTGTTCTTGCACTGAAATATCTACTGAACCCTAAAACGGTTATAAACTCGCTCCTGCCCGGTTTCCATTCGGCTTTTCGACGTTGACGTTAAATTCAAAAATATTGTTAACGTCGCCATATTTTCCCGACCGTTGTCTCCCCGGATAGTGTTTGCTTTTATATTGGACTTATTTTGGCTGCTGACGGTTGCTTTCTGTTTATCCGTTTACGGTTACTATATTATATGATAGCTTGGATGTTACGAGCTACATTCAGAATAGCTTATTCCGTCTGTGCAAAATTTTAAATTTTTTGTGATTTTTAGAGTTCTCTCAAGTGTCAGATATCTATGATCCCCTCTCTATTTCTTACTGCGAAACAGACGGAGACGACATTTTTTTTTTATGTGAATAGGAAGGCAAACCAGCAAGTGGGTCACCTGATGGTAAGCGATCAACACTGCCCATAGATACCCGCAACCCCGGAGGGGTTGCAGATGCGTTGCCAACCTAGAGGACATAGATGAAATGCCCGTAATTTCCCCGGCTGTCTTACTCTCCATACCGGAACACAGCAGTGCAAGCACTGCTGCTTAGCGGCAGGATTGGGTAATATGGGCAGGCAACATCATAGATAAAGATAACCGAAACTTGAAATATCAGGCTCTTAACTAAGAGTGGCGAAACAGGCCCTTAGAGTTCGTATTCACAACCAATCAATGTTATAGGCGATGCGGCTAGCAACCCATCACTATTTTGATTCCCTTTTCCACCTATACGCCCACAATCATACTAAACTTGGCCTTTGAGTCTTGTTACCTTAGGCTCTGTCTACCCCGTAAGGGATAAAGACGTGATTTATTTATGTATGCATGTAAAAACAGCTACAGCCAGCTGCAGCCTACAATTCACATAAAAAAAAACATGCTAAACGTGGTCACCTTAGGCTCTGTCTACTCCATAAGGGATATAGATATGGGTGCTTTATGTATGTAATCACAATAAAAAACACCGGGTAGCACTCCGGGAGTGCCGGCAGAAGTGAAAACTACACACGCACACTCGCGCAAAAAGAAAACAAAAACTTTTTCTACACGAGATTTGAACTGCGTTCACGTGGGAGAACGCACCGTTATACTACTAGGCCAAACGATCATACGTTAAAGCGACAAAATCAACGTACACTTCAAAAATCGAACGGGACACTAGAGCTTCATTCGCATTTCAAAATTAACTCTTAGAGGATCCTGATATCTTGGTACTTAAACTCTCCCTCCGTCTTACGCCTGACGCGAGTTTAACACTTTTTACCCATCCCAAAAAGTGTTCAACGCCGCAAAGAAGTTTTCACTTCAAAAATACTAACTTCTAGAGCCAATAAGGCTATAATTATGTATAATCTAGTGAATTATCGGACGGGGTGTTTGTTACCCTGTATATAATCTAGATAATTGAACCTTGTTAATAAATTAGAAGACGATTTATCGAAATAGACGACTTATGTTGTTCGTGTCAGAAACATTTAGTTTTTTTTTAGTCGAATCCCATTTCTTGTAGAACACTGATCGCGGTCTTCAATCAAATTTTGTAGGCAAGCGTTCTATCCTGGTTATGGCACCATAAAATACCCAACGCCGTAAGCACGGGCTTTAATAGCGGCCTTAACTCCCTAGGGAGTGAATATATATTTTATTACGTTTTAATCTTTCGCGTCATTGTTTTGGGAAGTATTTTTTTCAGTCTTCACGGGTGGGCGAACGGGTTTTTTATTATTCAGATAAGAGTTTTTCACGAGGGCTGATAAATTTAAATGGTTCGTTAAGACCGTTTAGGTTTTACACGAATGGATAGTGATCTCGGAACAATTATCACGGGAGTTGGCTTTAGCTCGTCTTTGTAAGAGACGCACTTTAATCTGATACTCATTGGGGCGACGAACGTGTATTGAAGTAGATGATTAAACACGTTAACAGAACAGGTTGACTGGAAGAAATCCGTTTTAAGGATAAGTTCGCCTTTGTGTATTTGTGTTGTCCTGTTTTCATCTTTTTCATGTGGTCCCTTTACAATTAAAGAACATTTTTTTACTCCCAGACCAGTAACGAAGAAAATTATCTAGCTTTTGCCCGCGACTGCGTCCGCGTTGAATTAGCAATTGACATGTTTATCGCTTTACCGCGGGAGCTATGCAATTTTCCGGGATAAAAAATAGCCTATGATTTAATCTAGGGTACCAGCCATCTCCGTTCCAAATTTGAAGCAAATCCATCCAGTCGTTTCAGCGTGAAGAAGGAACATACACAATAACTCACATCGTCACAAACTTTCGCATTTATAATTTTAGTAGGATATAATAAAATTGAATCCCTATTTCCCTCGTGAACGGCTGAACCGATTCCGCTAAATCTTTTTTGTTGTGTTTGTTATTGTCAGAATAAAATTCATCCTGATACAATATTTTGAAAATAAAAACTGGTAGGTACGGGGACGAAGCCGCGGGTAGCAGCTAGTTTCTATAAACATACAAGAAATGTCACATCTTATATCATTCACAAATTGTAAGCCAATTAATATGTAGAAGCAACGGAACGCAAATGCCGATAAGCATTTCAATAAATAATTTTCATACGGCTTATTGATTTAAAATTAATTCAATATTTTAATTAACGATGTATCACGTGAGCCAATTAAGGATTTCGTTCCTTCAAATATTTCATACACGAAAACGCTAAGCCGGCTCATCTCGGAAAGAGAAGCAACCAGTACATTCTTTGTTTTTTCTTTACTCCCAGAGCAGCATGGAAGAAGGAAGAAAGAACGCACGTTACGGTAAGCAAAAACCCTAGTGTATAGGTGCGTCGCGTTCTGTTCGCGACAGCCTCGCGAGTCACGTCCTCACTGGTGTTTTTGGCTACTACGTGCGACTGTGATCGTTATTAAACGAATTAATTAGTTATTTTTGAAATAAAACTACTATGAAATACATACACATACACACAGACACACACACATAAATTACTAATAAAATATCTGGATAAAATATAATATATTATTATGCCCGTATGAAATTTACACACTGTAGAATAGCAAATGAGATACAGCAAGCTATTACGTAACTCGCTCGCGATCACCATCGTGTTCATTTTGACAGTTCATGTATGGGCTGACAATTTTTTTTTTTTTTTTTTTTATGCGAATAGGAAGGCAAACGAGCAAGTGGGTCACCTGATGGTAAGCGATCACCACTGCCCATAGACACCCGCAACCCCGGAGGGATTGCAGATGCGTTGCCAACCTAGAGGACTTAGATGAAATGCCTCTTGTGCCCGTAATTTCCCCGGCTGTCTTACTCTCCACACCGGAACACAGCAGTGCAAGCACTGCTGCTTAGCGGCAGGATTAGCGAGTAAGATGGTGGTAGCTATCCGGACGGACCTTGCACAAGGCCCTACCACCCGCACCACAATTGACAACATTTCATATTTCTGAGCCTTTAATTTTAATGGTTCTCTGTATTTTGTTTGAAAAGATGAACATGCTGACAGTTTAATTTTTTCGCTAGGGCTTGTATTTAGTTTATAATTAATTTATTAATTTATGCTTATTCTAAAAGGGCGTAACTCCGATACTATCACAGAATATACACTTATCCCTTTGTCTTTTCTCTATAAAAAAAAACTGACGTTAATTTCAAATTGTCAATGTCAGGCCCTATTCTCCAATATTCGATTTTCGAGGTTCGCTTCGTGCTGTTCCGCTTATACTAAATAGTCATTATCTTGAGAGTGAGAGAGAAGGTATGCAACGAACTTCGAAAATGGAATTTCAGAGTTGCCTCCCTTGTACTTTGAAGTTGTCAAAAATACAAAAATATGATCGCTTATTTTTTCTCGTGAAAAAAGCAAAGGCGTTTCACCTATCCTGTGGTAGTTTTGGTAAAATTAGGACATATTTTTAATTATTTTTTATTTTTTATAATAAGCGATATTAAAATTATGTAAACATATTGCAGTGATCAGGAGGCAAAATGCTTTCGAACCATATATACATTTTCAGGTGTTATAAAAATGAAATGTTGTCAATTGTCATCGGAATCACCTAGCTGTCACGTTCATATAAGGAGCTGTCAAAATGAACACGATGGCGATTGCGAGCGAATTACGTTGTGCCTGCAGCAGACCTCAACACCTAGAAAACGCGACCGACAACAGTAAAGAGCTTAGCCAGACATGACGTTGCTCAGATTATCCCTTTGATCTAGTACTATCGGCGCTTTGGTTGTTTTGCAACGGTAATACAGATTAAAATGCTGTTTGTACGTTGGTAGTGGTTCGTATATCGGTGAACTAGAATAATGAAGGATGTGGCTGAAATTGCGGCTAGCTACAGTGCTTTTTAAATCAAAACAGGAAAAAATTAAAGCCTGTGGTAAATGTGATAGTGTACAGAGAGCTTTATATTAGCGGTCCCGCTCCCACCTGTGTGTCTCTCTCACTCTCAGCCAATATGGCGACAAAAACAGTGTCATTGTAAATGATCTTGTATAATAAAATACCATTAATTAATTGGGAGGTTTTATTTCAAGATATAACAGTAAAGGTCTGTGGTAGGTGCAACTAGCTGTTGCTCGTGACTCCGTCTGCGTCAAATTCGCTTATCGGTGTCCTGCGGGAAGTATACGATATTCTTAGATAAAAACTATCCTATGTCTTTTCCCGGGACTGTAAACTATCAATATACCAAATTTCAATAAAATCGGTTCAACCGTTTTGCCATGAAAGAGCAACAAACATCCAAACTTACAAACTTTCGCCTTGATGTTTTTGTCTTTTGCAATTATGATTAATTCTGCCCCTCGAAACTATAGCCTTTCTCAATAAAATAGGCTGAGATCATTTTTTTTAATCCGACCTCCTGTTCCTGAGATTGGAGCGTTTAACCAAACAAACTCATCAGTTTTATAATGTTCTGCTTCTACCCACAACTCCGTCTGCGTAGAATGATATTTACATTATGAATCTTCCTCTTGAATCACTCTATTCATTAAAAAAATTCGCATCGAAATCCGTCGCGTGGTTTTAAAGATCTAAGCATACATAGGGCCAGCGGAAAGCGACTTTGTTTCATACTACACTGACAAGCAAAAATAACGGGTCACTTTTCATACAAAGTTCTATGAAAGCGACCCTTAATTTTTGCTCTTGAGTAGGTATATTAGTGAAGTAGGTAGGTATAAATGAGGTGATCGAATTCGAGATCAAAAATAAGCTAAAATTGTTTTTTATTTCCAACTTATTTCTCTGTCTTAATGGTTGTCTGGTGGAGATCGCTATTAAGCGATAAGACCGCCTATTGTATACTTTGTTCTTTGTTTCTGTTCAATAAAGAGTATTTGTATTGTTGTATTGCATTTAAAATAATAAATGTAAAGTTAGTGTCTAATTTTACATAACATAAATCATGTCTTTATCCCTTTCGGGGTAGACAGAGCCTAGGGTAACAAGACCTAAAGGCCACGCTTAGCATGATTGTGGGCGCATAGGTGGAAGTGGAAAGGGGAGTCAAAATAGTGATGGGTTGCTAGCCGCATCGCCTATATACATTTTTTTTTTATGTTAGAGGGGGCAAACGAGCAGACGTGTCACCTGATGGAAAGTGATCACCATCGCCCAGGGACACCTGCAAGACGTAGGGAATCACAGGTGCGTTGCCGGCCATTTCAGGAACAGGTAGGCTCGCTTTTTAAAGATCCCTAACATACATGACTTTGGATCCCTGAATTTTGTCGAACATAGCACCACATCACTCTCTGTTTAACCCATTCGAAAGCTGAAACGCTTAATCGCATTTTGAACACTGGTTAACGCTTACTCAACACATCTTGTGACGTTCAGAAAATCCGGATAACAAAGGCAATTAGTCGTATCCGGATCGGACTGGCTGTGATCCGGACGCTAACGAGCGTACTAACGAGAACGCTAACTAACGGCGGTCTAGCTCCAGACCGGACAGGTGTTTTGCATTAATTATGACATAGCGTTATTGATTAAGCGACATTATGAAGTTACGAGCGTATCGAAAATGATGACATCCGCAGAACAAAAGTGGCCGAGCCCGAAGAATTAGATACATACACAAATCACGTCTTTATCCCTTACGGGGTTGACAGAGCCTTAGGTGACAAGACCTACACGCGTTTAGCAAGATTGCGGGCGTATAGATGGAAAATGCAATCAAAATAGTCATGGGTTGCTAGCTGCATCGCCTATAACATGATTCTTTCGATGGGCATTTGCTATCAGCGCGGGAAGAGAAGTGAGTGGTACATTTCATGTTTTTTCTTTACTCTCAGACCAGCAAGTCAAGTGTCGACTCAATATTAGAACGGTCATCCTAAAC
Organism: Pandemis heparana; assembly: GCA_963854515.1. Taxonomy (NCBI): domain Eukaryota; kingdom Metazoa; phylum Arthropoda; class Insecta; order Lepidoptera; family Tortricidae; genus Pandemis; species Pandemis heparana. The sequence goes on along the minus strand of OY978023.1, from coordinate 12,238,748 downwards.
AAAATAAAACAGCTCCACGGAGTAAAATGTTTTTCATTGTTCCAAATTAATCACAATATTCCATTTCTAAATCTCAGAAAAGCCACGCAATAAAAGCTATTCATTCACTAATTTAGAAACCCAATATGAATCCCGACACGGCAATCCATATCAATTCGTCATCATTGAAATCACTACGTATTTGACTGTTTGCACGCGAATTTCATCGGTACAATACAGAATTAAATTCATTAACAATGAAACCTATAACGAACGTATTTAGCCGGGTAAACACAGGATTAATTACAAGCTGCCATTGTCACTGAATTACAATGCGACTGTGTAAGGGGTTGACTATGATTCCAAATCGGGAATAATCTTAGAGGGCATGTAGTTAAGGTGGTGTTATAAATTATAACCCTTAAAGGTTAACCTATAGCAACAAGCAATGCACCAAGGAGAAATTATCAACGTTGCGAAATTTCTTATCATTATTAAATGTGCACTGGAAAATTTCGCAACTATGGTAAGTTACTTATAGTGTCTCCAACTTATTTCTCTCTCTTAGTTATTGGTTGTCTGGTGGAGATCGCTACTAAGCGATAAGACTGCCTATTGTTTCTGTATTGTTTTGTACTGATTTGTGCTGTTCAATAAAGAGTATTGTATTGTAACGTTTACTTGGTGCATTGATACTCAGGATTAAATTTGTGGTTGACAAAATGTTTCCATATACTGTGGTTGATGTTAAAAGTGTACACAATCAAAAGGAAGACGTAGTTATTTTTTAAATAAACCTGCTGAAATAATTCAAAATACTAAACACCTGACCTTAGAGTATTATATTGACCTTATTTAGGTAGGTATACGCAGACCCTTAAGAAATCTGACTGCGATCATTATTAACGCTTTTGTGTCACAATTCTGGGCATATGATTCAATAGCAATAGCAATAGACGAGCATGTATGGTCAGTATCATACAACAATACAATGCAATACAAACCGAACGACCGGATAGCCTAGTGGTTAGTGACCCTGACTATGAAGCTAGAGGTCCCGGGTTCGAATCCCGGTAGGGGAAGACATTTGTATGATGAATACGAATGATTGTGCTGTGCCCCAGTCATGAATGTTGTATGTATTTAAGTATGTATTTATCTACATTATATATAAGTATGTTTATCCATAGCACAAGCTCCACTTAGTTTGGGACTGGGTCAATTGGTGTAATTGGTCCAATGATATTTATTTATTTATTATTTATTTAAATACTCTTTATAGCAAACCACAAATCAGTCAGTACACAACAATCTAACTTCTAACTAATATTATAAATGCGAAAGTATGGATGGATGGATGGATGGATGGATGGATGTTTGTTTGTTACTCAATTACGCCAGAACGGCCCAACGGATCTGGATGAAATTTGGCACATAGATAGAGAAAAGTCTGGAATGTCTAGGCTACTTTATGTGCTACTTTATGTACTTTATGTCTATGTGCTAGGCTACTTTTTATCCCGGAAAATTGCTTAGTTCCCGTGGGATAGCGATAAACGAATTCTTTGCAGACGAAGTCGCTGGCAACAGCTAGTACAGAAATAAAGAACAAAGTAAACAATAAGCGGAGGTGTATCGTAGCAAGTGGAACAAAATAGTCTCTGCCTAACCCTACGGAAAAGAGGCGTGACGGTATTGTATGTAAGGCATTTTTAAGTCAAAGTCGATTATGAGTGACACATGTATTAAGTCGAGGTGTTCGAAGTATGTCCGACATGTTTTGGAACGAAACATTCCGTGTGCTTGGTCGGATAATTATCAATTCGATCCGAGTAACTACATGTTTGTAGGTAGATAAATTAATAATAATGTATGCATCGACACGTGTGTTAAATGTACTCTTAGAAACTAAAGGTCGTATCGAAATCTAGTTATATTCGAAGTATTTGTTGAAAAATCATGCATACATGTACTACGTATTGTACACGTATCTCTTAGAAACTATAGGTCGCATCGAAATCTAGTTCTATTAGAAGTCTTCGTTAGTAGTTAGATATTGGGAGTTCTGCCCCACTCCCTTGGGCTACGTCTCGCTCCGCTCGCCTTCGCGTCGTGGGGCAGAACTCCCAATATCTAAATGGGACAGAACTCCCAATGGCATAATTCTATAGCAGTGGGACAGAACTCCCAATGGCATAATTCTATAGCAGTGGGGCAGAACTCCCAATAGCATAATTCTATAGCAGTGGGACAGAACTCCCAATGGCATAATTCTATAGCAGTGGGACAGAACTCCCAATGGCATAATTCTATAGCAGTGGGGCAGAACTCCCAATGGCATAATTCAGTAGCGTTGAATCCGGGTTGTATAGGCTTAGTTTACGACAGATCCTTAACGATACATGATTGTCTTCATAATAATTTGTCTTCCCTTATTACAATGCGAGACTTAATGATCTAAGTGCGCTCTGATTGGTCAACCGCACTCGATGAGCCAGAACCCCCACAAACACACTACTAAACATATTATTTACATTTTGTCTTTCAAGTTTGTTGCACGTGCTCATTGGTAACATGAAATTCATAAAACAACCTCAAAGATTGCAGTTGGATGTCGTTTGTGCTTCTCACAATAAGCGAGATTTTCGACATGGCTCACTTTTACCTAGCAATATTCGGTGTTTAATATGCGGCCCGTCTAACTGTGGAAAAACCAATTTAATTGTTGGTTTGCTGCTACATGAACAAGGTCTACGCTTTCAAAATGTATATGTATACTCTAAAACTCTATTCCAACCCATGTATAAATTTTTAGAGCAAGTTTTAAAGTTGGTGCCGTCAATATCATTTCAAAAATATACTGAAAATGATGAAGTGCTAAGTCCTCATAATGCAAACATTAATTCAATCATTATATTTGACGACGTTGCGTGTGAAAATCAAAATAATATACGCGATTATTTTGCAATGGGGAGACATAAGAATATAGATAGCTTTTACTTAAACCAAACGTATAGTAAAATACCTAAACAACTGATAAGAGACAATGCAAATTTAATAATTCTTTTTAAACAAGATGATGTGAATTTACGTCATGTTTATGATGAGCACGTAGGAAGCGATATGTCATGGTCTCAGTTTCGCGAAATGTGTTCCCAAGTATGGAACACACAATTTAATTACTTAGTTATAAGTAAAGATTGTAATAGAAATTCTGGATGTTATAGGAAAGGTTTTGATACGTTTATCGTGCCAGATTAAGTTTATACATAAAGCGAAGTATCTATATGTGACATTTATTACTTAAAATGAAACCGCCTAGACCAGACATGAATCGTAAAATAAGCGACGAGAAACTATTTAAACAAAAAGTGCTTCAATCTGCTGAAGCAGTCAGAAAAAAAGTTAAGCTTATTCGTGATGCCAAAACCAGTAATAATATAATGTTGGAAACAATGTTGAAACCAATCACAGATCCTCTAAATGTAATGGCCAAAAATAATAATGATAAAAACCCTAATATCATAAGTGATACAGATTTTGATAATGAAGGTTTCAAGTGGGATCAATCTATGAAACCATTAAAATATAGTTCTTTTGATGAAGAAAAGAGACGAAGTTTAGCTAATAAAACATTACTGAGAAATTCATCTGAATCTGAAAGTGAAGATGAAACAACTGCCGACAATACTACTCGAGTTAGTATACCACACGATAGTATTAACGGAAATGATTCTGATACATCAAATAATGTCTCATTCAGAACATCACATTCGTATGCTTCTCCTCGCGAAGATCCTGCATGGCAAAAGCAATATTCAAACATGAACATTCCTTTTGGTGTACGAATGGAGCGTGGTAAGCTAATGTTAGGATCTTATCCTATTTCTGTTAATGATAAAGAGCTAATAATAAGCGGAGAAACTCATTACCTAACAGAAGGCTTAAACGATTTGTTGTTTAAGAAAACACCCGATTTAAATGTGGTTACCGAAGACGATAAACGATTGTATAAAACATTGTTACTAACCACAAATGCTCATAGACGTGATTTTGATCCTAATAAACCTATAAAAAGTAACAAGGGCATGAAATATTTATACATCATAAGACCACTTTTCAAATTAACTAAACAACGCTCATTAAGTGAAGAAATACATGTATCCGGTGAAGGTTTGCCATCAATGAAAAAAGTAAAAGCAGACGTCTCTTATGTGTATTGGGATGACCCAAACGAATTAGTAGAACGATTAAAACTGCTTATAGCATCGCGTGACGCTGGAAATACAGGATTAGATAACGAAATCATATCTATCATTGAAGAATTACGCGAAGCAGGCTTAGTAAATAATATATAAATAAAAATATGTTTTATTATTAACAGTTGTAGTTTGACTTCAATACAATATACAACAAAAATGAACATTGACAAATTTGGTCACCATGTTCATAAACGCTTGCGTTCTAGTGAGATTCCCGATCTCAAGTACAAGGCATTGCTTAAGACTGACGAAGGATATTTTGATTTAAAATCTTTGCAATTAAAGGGAGTTGCGAAACCCTTATCACCTGATGATGCAGTAAACAAGCAGTACGTTGATCAATATATGCAAAATATATACGATAAGACGTATATAGATTCTCTGTTTGATACTATAAATAATCAAATTCATCAGCTTGTAACTCAGTTAAAACTAAACTTTTATACAAAGAAGGAGATAGATAATAAGTATCTTCAAAATTTGAATAATGGCAAAACAACAAATAGTGAACGAGATCCATCGTTCAGCGCGAAAAAATTTTAAGCGACGATCTGTTATATTAAAAGGAATTGACGATTTATGGCAAGCTGATTTGATTGATTTACAGAGGCTACACACGATTAACAAAGGAAATAAATATATATTAACTGTTATTGATACATTTTCAAAGTATGCCTGGTGTATACCTATAAAATCCAAGAGTAGAATGGAAGTGAAAAATGCATTTGCTCTAATTATAACATCAAGTAAAAGAAAACCGAAAAACTTACAAACAGATCTTGGAAAAGAGTTCTATAATAATGAATTTGATAGCTATTTAAAATCATTGAACATAAATCATTACTCAACGTATTCAATTAAAAAGGCCTCCATTGTAGAAAGATTGATAAAGACACTTAAGTTCAAAATATACAAATATTTTAGTTTCATAGGCAACTATAAATGGGTTGGTAAACCATTAGACGAAATAGTTAAATCATATAATGAAACTGTACATCATACAATAAAATTTAAACCTGTTGATGTAAATTTTGATAATGAAATCAAAGTAAAAAGAAACATTATAAAATCACAATTCAAGACGCATTGTAAATTGAATAAACTCAATGTTGGAGATCGAGTACGTATAAGTAAGTATAAAAGTGTATTTCGTAAAGGTTATACACCTAATTGGTCTACAGAACTATTCACAATTAAACATGTAAATCATACTCAACCTGTAACGTATCACATTGAAGACCAACGAAAAAACACTATACTCGGCACATTTTATGAAGAAGAACTTCAAAAAACAAAGTATCCAGATGTTTATCTTATTGAAAAAGTGATTAAAAAGAAGGGTACAAAGCTGTATGTTAAATGGCTTGGACTTAGTGAAAACGAAAACAGTTGGATTGATAGAAATGATGTTGTATAATTTGTATTAAATATACTTCTCCTGAATATAATTTCTCATTATCAAACGGGGTATGAAAGGAAGAGGTCTTTTAAACAGTGCTATTAATAGTTTACCTTTCGAACTACACTTACCTGGTTATAATTATTGTGGGCCGGGCACAAAGTTACACAAAAGGTTAGAAAGAGGTGATAAAGGCATAAACCCACTAGATAATGCGTGTATGAAGCACGATATAGCTTATGATAGATATTCTGATATAGCTGATAGACATCGTGCTGATTTAGAACTTTACAAAATGGCGAAACAAAGGAGAAAGACGAAAAATGTTGGAACAGGTGAAAAAATTGCTAGTTGGTTAGTGAGTAAAGTTATGAAATCTAAATTAAAGGCTGGTGCGGGAATAAAACCATTTAAACATTTTGTATCTAAGATACGGGCTGAAATAAAAAAGAAACCTAAACAAAAAAGTCATATAATTGATCGAGCACTTACAGCTGCAAAAAAAGTTTTTGGTAATAACACAAAGGTACGAATGCCGCGTGTAATACCGATTCCAAAAACCGGAGGGATTTTACCGCTGATACCTATTTTTGCTGGTCTTTCTGCGCTTGGCTCATTAGCTGGTGGAGCTGCCGGAATAGCTAAAGCTGTAGGTGATTACAAAGCTGCAAAAAAGAACTTTGCTGAATCAGAACGACACAACAAAATGATGGAATCTATTGCATTAGGCAAAGGATTACATATTAGACCATATAAAAATGGTAAAGGATTATGTATCAAAACATCAAAAAACTAAATAAGAGGTTACCCAGACGTGCTCTTTCAAATATAGACATTTTAAATCACTCATCAGACATTCCGTATTTTCGTGGAGTTTATATGAGAGACAGTTTACCAAAGCGTCCTAAAAGAGTAGAATGTGGAATTGTTAACTTGGATAGTTCTAAGAATAATGGAACTCACTGGGTGGCCTATGTCAAAAATAACAGCTATTGTGAATATTTTAATAGTTACGGTGATCTACCACCTCCGCTGGAATTAAAAAAGTATTTAAAGAATTATGATATTTACTATAATTATAACACGTACCAAAAGTTTAACACTGTAAATTGTGGGCATTTATGTCTTAAATACTTAAAACAATATTGGTATAATTGCTTAAATACCTTCGTTCAATAAACACCTTATCATTCTCACAATGTCTTTCACTTTGTCTATAACTGGATCCTCTTCAACTTTGATAACAAACCTTTCACCAACTTTACAACTGGATGAGGAATACGAGTGCGGTTTGTTGTATATATCAACTTTTAATTCAATACCCAATATAGATCATAGAAATAATAAGTTCTACTATGATAAAAACAAAGTAATTGAAATTCCTGAAGGATCTTACGAACTTCAAGATATTGATGATTACTTGAAGGAACACCTTCAAGGCTGCTCATTTACACTAACTTGCAATAATAATACCTTAAAAACTTCTATTTTGTGTTCTCAAAGTATTCATTTTGATAAAGAGAGATCTGTTGGAAGATTACTTGGTTTCGGGTCAGACTCTATTCCAGCTAATATATTAACAGAATCTCCTTACCCTGTTTCCATTCTGTCTACAACTATAGTACGCATTGAATGTGACATAGTGAGCGGTTCATTTGTTAATGGAAAACCTAGTCATATAATTCACGAGTTTGTGCCTAATGTACCGCCTGGTTATCGGATTATAGAAACACCAAAAAACGTAATTTATTTTCCTGTTACTCAAAACAGTTTAAGTTCAATTACAATAAGAATATTAGACGTTAACAATAATTTGGTTAATTTACGAGGTGAAGAGATTCAGATATATTTACATCTCAGAAAAAATGATAGACTTCAATAAAACTTCAGTCACAATCAAAAACAGTACTAGTACTCATCAAGCAATCAAGAAAAGAAGACCTAAAGTGCGACTTACAAAACAAAACAAACAATTCCTCCAAAGCCTAGGTCTATTAAAATGAGTATATTAAATTTAACAGAATCTTTTACAACAGACAACTCGATCGAGAGCTTTGAATATCATTCGTATAAGCCGTACGTGACAAGCTTTAATTTTAATGATGAAATACGTATACCTATAAACCAGCAAGATCTCTACGTACTACCTTCAGCGAGTACTTTATACATAGAAGGTACTATAACTGCAATCAATAGAGAAACGAAACAAGAGGTAAAGAGTGTTCTTTTTACCAATAACCCCATACTCCATCTATTTCAAGATATTCGATACGAACTAAATGGTATCGAAATAGATAGAATTAAAAATGCAGGGGTGACAACAACTATGAAATCTTTGGTATCCATGAATGAAGTCGAAGCATCGATGTCTAAGTTATGGGGTTGGGATGTCAACGGTACAAAAAACTCGCATGGAACATTTTCTGTGTCCATACCTTTAAACAAAATTCTTGGGTTTGCCGAGGATTATAACAAAATAGTAGTTAATTGCAAGCATGAGCTTATACTTTTAAGATCAAACACCAATTTAAATAGCGTTAAATTAAATGCGAATGAATACATAGACAATATAACTATATCTAAAATAGTGTGGCGTATGCCACATATTAAGGTGTCTGATCGAGAAAGATTGGCCTTACTCAAATGCTTGGAAAGAGATCGCGGTATTCTTGTAGCATTTAGAAACTGGGATTTGTATGAATATCCACTCTTGCCAGAAACGAGTAAACATTCTTGGGCTATTAAAACTTCATCTCAAACAGAAAAGCCGCGTTACATTATAATTGGATTAAAAACAAATCGAAAAAATGTGGCTGATAAAGACATAACACACTTTGATCACTGTAACTTAAGAGATGTTAAGGTGTTTTTAAATTCAAACTACTTTCCATACGAAAGTTTTGATGTCAGTTTTTCTTCTGAAAAGTTTGCTATATTATATGAACAGTATGCAAAATTTCAACAGTCTTATTATAACCGTGTTCAGGCACCCTTGCTGAGCCCGCAGGATTTTAAAAATAAGTCACCTTTATTTGTTATCGACTGTTCACGTCAAAACGAAACTTTAAAAACCGGTTCGGTGGATGTGCGAGTAGAGTTAGAGTGTGAAACAGCCATACCCAAGCAAACATCAGCTTACTGTTTGATTTTGAATGATAGTATTGTTCAATATAACCCTCTAAGTAATATTACAAAAAAAATATCATGATGCGAGACTACATGTTCGTTGATCTTCAAGGATTTAAAACAGACAAAAACGAGTTTATCGTTAAAGAATTTGCATACGACACTTTAGAGTACACTCAATTGTTTTTAATTAAGCCTCCCTTTCCATTTTCTAAATTAACAAAAAGTGAAAAAAGACAGGCAAGATGGTTAGAAATACATTTTGGTATAACATGGCATGAGGGTTATGTTGACTTTAGGGAATTTAAAAGAGTTATTGCCACCCACATTAAAGGTAAGACGATATACGTGAAGGGTAGGGAAAAAATTAAATGGATAAACGAATTATATCCAAACTGTACTGTTATAGATTTGGGTGAAAAATACGAGTATATGCCTAATTTTCAAGAGCTGTATAAAAAATATTGTTCTGCTGAAATTATTTTTAATTGTGTGTATCATAAAAAGTCTTGTGCATTAAAAAATGTTTTATGTATTAAAAAATGGTATTTAGACAATCACTAATCTAATGTTAACTTGTAACTTTATTTTTGAAATAAATGATTTTCCAATAATTTTAATTGATTTTTTATTTTCAAAAAAGGATTGATTAATCATCCAGTGTGAATATAAGGAAATTAATAAAACACCAAATGGCTTTAATAAAATTTATTATGCCGTAATAAAACAAAAATTATAAACTAACACTATTTAACTTCTAAACAACAATTCTAAAAACTAACACTGTAACCACACAATTTCTTCGAAATCTTATTTATAACACCTTCAGTGCTGTCAATTATTTCATCGTAGGTATCATTTGCTACATACTGCGCACTCAACAGAACCTTTTCATCTTGATCGTTTTGATCCGGAACGCCATCTTTGATGTCTATTATTTGGATTCTTATAAGCTTGCTACCTTCACCGACTTCATTGTTTATGACAAAACATGACGGATATCCAAGGTTTCGTTTAATTATCTTATTATTCACTTTTGGTGTACGTTTTTTGGCTTTTGGATTGCCGATAGCATTCTTGACTTTTTTATATAAATCACTATCATCAAATTCTTGCGGTAGTTGGAACGGATCTTGTGTGTATTGCGACAAATCAATCTGAATATCTTCGGTATCTCCCATTTTTTGAAAACCTAAAACATAACGGAAAGAAATTACTTTGATAAAGATACATGGTTAATATGTAGTAGTTACAGAGTTGATAAAATATTATCAAAAATGTTTAATCATAATGTTTATTTGATTGCAAAAGATCTTTTATTCCACATAGGTGACTAGTAAATTTAAATACATATACATACATACAAATAAATAAATCACGAATTTATCCCTTACTGGGTAGACAGAGCCTAAAGTAACAAGACCTAAATTAAAATAATAAAATATAAATAAATAATAATTAATTAATAAAATAATAATAATAAATAAATAATAAATAATGGTTAAAAATAAAAATAAAATTTGATTTTAAATAGTTAGTCAAAAAGCAACTTACCAGGTCTATGGTTGCGAGTAGATAATGAAGGCGCGCTTGGTATTATTAAAATGTAAGGAATTAAAATTACTTTGCGCTTATAAAGGAGAGCTACTGTTTGTTCAGCAAATGTAAATGCGCAATCGTGTTATGTGATAACTTTAACGCTACACGTGGTATACCTAAAACAAGTCTCAACTTGTTCTTGATTCATCACATCATGTAGTGTAATAAGAACACGTTTAACTTTAACAATAAACTATCTATAAAATGGTTTAGGGTAATTATAAGAAAAACAACAAAATAATAAGATTATAAATACATTTATTTACCATAAGACATAATTTGTTAATAAAATAAAAACACTTACATATCATAATGAAAAAAAGGGAGTAAGATGGAAGAAAGATTTAACTTCAGGACTGATAGTGCATTTGGTACATTAATTCTCTTTAACTTACATTTATGGTTTTTTTATCTTTACATATATTTATGACATGAATGATCAATTAAACATTAAGTATTGATGTATGACCCCAAGCTTTAGTGCATATTTGATTATCAGATATCAACCGCTTGTCATCTTTAGCTGATAGAGCAACTTTATTTACACTTTGGGTAAATATTTCATGTTTAATCGACTTAAATAATATGTTTTTTCTTTTTATTACATCACCTTGAAATAATGATTTCTCGTAATTAGTAAACTTTAAATTTCGTATAACAGGCTCTTTCACCCCCTTAGCTTTTTTAATAACATGTGGTTTAATATCACCAGTGGTTTTAATACAATAAACTTTTGAACGCAGTCCCACAAACTCTTTAACCATGTCACCTTTCATTTCATCTTTAAAAAGTCCTGGTACTTTTTTATTTTGAACTGGTAACAAAAATTTATTGTCAACATCGTAACAACTAGTATCGAAATAAGACAAAAAATGCATTCTTAAATCTTTAAAATAGTCTTTTGTCTGTATAAAATAAACAAAACTATCTGTGTCCGTGTAGCACATTTGTAGACGACTATCATAAAAACGTTTGAATACCGAATAATGAAAATCATACATATGACTTTTAGATAACTCTAGTACAGCGAAACCAATGTAAACCGGTTTATCCAAAGTTATCAGATCAGGTTTCAATTGAACTGCAACCAAATTTTCAGTAAAAACTGATGCACTGTGAAAATTGGGTCTTGCAATCAATCTATCGGCTGTGATTTTCTTTTTGGTTTTGTTATCATTGTCAGCCCACTGATTAACTAAGCGTACTTCGACCCTTTTCTCGGTATTTTCTAAAGTTTTGCCAAATATACTATTATTCATCAATTTACAAAAGTCTTGTTCGAAAACAGACGTTGCCTCTTGACGTAACCTTGTATTCATATCAATATATTGTTTTAAATAAGGAGACTGTTTGAATGTAATTACTCTATGTATCTTTTTTAATTTTAAACCATGTGTAAGACACGTTTTCAAATGTATATAATGAATCACATACGAGTATTTGTCATATAGATTAGGTATAAGTTTGTAATGCGTTCCACCTGGTGGAATACTTTTTTCAGGACAAAATGGTAGATCATTATGTTTAACATGTAAATCCTTTGGGTAAATAATATCAACTTCTAGAATAAAACCATAATCCGAATCATCTGGGATTTGAGTGATATTTAAAACACTTATTTCGTGATTTTCTAGAAATCTAAAGTCTGATAAAGGCATATACTGGCACATACTGTAACCATATAAATTATTACAGTCGATATAAATCAGGTATGAGTCTATCTGGGATGGGTCATAGTGAGGTAAGTATATATTATTAGCCTTAGCATGTCGTAGAGAGGTCATACAGACTCCACCTCTAATTCCAGATTGGATCATTCTGAGCATGTTAAAGTCATCTATAAGCTCTAATTCAATACCAGTTTTTAGAAGCATGGCATCAAATGATAAGCTAGGTGTAGTTAAATAAAAAGCAGGATCCAAGTCATAGTGTTGTTTGCAAGTAGCGCGAAACTTTTCAAAAATATCGGCTAGCAGAAGAACATCGGTTTGCAAATAAAGGTCTGTATATTCGCCTAAATTACGAATTTTAAACTGGTGCCATACTGATTGCGCATGGTTATAATCTTTTATAGAAACTTTCTCATTAGTAATCGAATTATAAAAATAGTCAATACATGGTAAGTATTTTTCTTCAAAACATTGCCATTTATTCATATACTCATAGGGAAACACGCCTTTTCGTGTAAGTAATTTAAACTCATCATCATTACAAAAATATTTACGTAAATGAACAAAGTCAGATTTCTGCATAGTTGTAGTTAGTTTCTCTAAACTTGTATCTAAAAATTTGAAAGAATCAACGAAACGAAGTTGAAAATACTCATTCTCGATGGGAATAAATTTAGTAAAAGAAATATAGTTTTCCTTAGTTTTAGGTATAACTGTCACGTTTCCAGGTGCCTCACCTAGCTTTTTAATAAATAGATGACAATCATAACCAGATAGATTGTGAAAAAATATAGGTACGAAACAAGGACGTTTATATTGTAGGTTGCACAGACTGTGTGCTGCTCCCCGATAGCTTCCTGTAATGTGACAGTGATCCCGAACCCGATCAGAAAATAGGAAATGATTACATATATGGCATCGTTTAGCGTTCAAAAAGTTTAGCTCGTCATTCTCGTTAAATATTATAGAGGTATTTTTGTTCAAAACTCTATAAATTTTAGCAACATCTTTATAGATTGCTTCAATAAATCTATCAACACAATCAGTACCACGATAAGAGAAATAGCGATTATGACTTGGATCTGCATTACAAACAATATAATATCCAAAGGCAGCTGGTATATGATGATGCAAAGTTGTAGTATTAGGGGTATGACTATCACTTGTAACAGTAGTATCAGTGTCGGAGTCAGTAGATTCAGTTGGTTGTAGTAACGATTCAAAATCTGCGTATATAACGAATGGAACATTCTGTTTACGATCGAAATGTTTGAATTTAATCACAGACCCCATTTTTGGTAAGACAGTAACTACTCCAGTACACAAGTGATTTGCAAGTTCTTCCTGTGTAAGAAAAAATAAAAGACAGGTTTCGCAAAAGTATATCTTACTATTATGCTTCGTTACTTGTCTACGCACCAGACGACTTAAGTCTTTAATTAGAACATAATGCGGTGGGTGGCTGCCATCGTCTATTAAAAGTAGGTTTATATATTTTTTACTCTTCTGATTACTGGATACTTCAGACTTGTAAAGGGGACCCGCAACAATTTTATTATTTTTCAATCCAAAAATCGTTAATGAAATCATGGGGTTGTTTTTTTCAAATATTCTAATGTCATCAAGTGTGACTGGAAAAGAAATTTGAGAAATATTCAAAACGTCACGAAAATTAGGATAAGATGATACTCTTTCAGGATGTTTGATACAAGGATATAAAGCCGCTGTTACACACCATAAAAAACAGCATTGGTCGTTGTTTTGTATATTTAGACATGCTTTCTTGTTTTTTATGAACTTTGGCAGGTCAACATAGCTTGAACCTCGTAATGGTTGATACTTGTTTATGTTAATTTCCAAATGTGAGTTACTAACAAAAGCCCATCCACTATCACGGTCTTGAAACTCCTCGAATTTTTTCTTTAGACAGTTAACGATCTCGCAAAATAGTGCATCAAAATCATAACTCAAATATAAAATTTTATTTTTAGTTCCAAATGATTTTATTGATTGACTATTATCTTTAAACATTAGGAACATTCCAAAAAGTTCGAAATTTACTTTTACGCACGTATGTTTCATAAGTGAATCATCTAAAAGTCGCTTTATTTTGTTTCTAATAGAGTTCATAAATGCATCGACAGATGCCAGACTTTGATCGTTGCTTGCTGATATGCGATATGTGGCAATGCGCATCCGAAATGCTGACTCTACTACTTCAACGCCATCATTAAGTACTTTGTTAGAGGATAGAATTGTTTTATGCGCAGTGCTTCGAAGATGACCTATCCATTTATTTTTTTCTACAGACGTACTACACGGAACACAAAAAGGCATACTGAAATTATTAATGTAGCTAAAAGTACTAGACTATTTTGAAACAGTAATAACAACAACTTTTGAATTAAAAATATCAAATTTGGTTTGAAAATAATTCTGTTTTAAATTATTTTTATAATTATTAAAATAAACATTTAACTATTCTTTTTATAATTAATAAAATAACAGACCCACAATCTTGATTGAATAACTGGAATTATATTAAACTACTTATTATTTTTATAATTACCAAAATAAACGGGCTCACAATCTTCAAAAATACTAAAGGCTTTGCCTAAAAACTTTTGGATTTGATTCCACTCAGAGGAATCCTCCTTACATTGTAATTTAACCGACGCTAATGCTTTTTTATAACGTTCTTCAGGTATAGATTTTTGAAAATCATCGATATTATACACTTTTAAATCAATTAAAAAGTTAACAGACCCACAATCTTGATTGAATAACTGGAATTATATTAAACTACTTATTATTTTTATAATTACCAAAATAAACGGGCTCACAATCTTCAAAAATACTAAAGGCTTCGCCTAAAAACTTTTGGATTTGATTCCACTCAGAGGAATCCTCCTTACATTGTAATTTAACCGACGCTAATGCTTTTTTATAACGTTCTTCAGGTATAGATTTTTGAAAATCATCGATATTATACACTTTTAAATCAATTAAAAAGTTACCGTCCGTTATCGTAGTACGCCGAGAAGAACCCGTAGATACGCGGCTGGTAAACGATGATATTGTCTTATCGGTTTTCAATTTTTTCTCGCCGGTGATCTTCTCTTCTTCACTTATAATTTTGAAGATGTCGGTTTCGAGTGTTTTTTTTGAAGAACTAGAAAAAAGAAAAAAACACTTATAATATTTTTAGCGAATGCATTGTTATAGTTGCATAATCACAATAAACTATTTTAATTTCAAAAACAACAAGAAAATAAATAAGTACCTACCTGAAGCCAGAATTCTTGTTTTTACTGGTTGATGCACGAACTTTGTTGGTTGCTTTTTTCTTTTGCGCGCAAGGCGATGGTGAACGTGATCGCTGATTTGCTGTTTCAAATTCAGACCTAAAAATAAAATATATATATTTTTTAATATTATGTTAATTTATGTATCGAGGGACATGTTACAGAGATTTACCTAACAGTAAACTTAGCAAAGTTCACAGCTTGCGAGGTCAGATGACGATATAAATACATGAGAGAACATCTATAACGGAAAAATAAATTATCTTACACACAAATATTTATGTCGTTACCGGGATTAACACAGACCTACTAACGACTAGAGGATACGGAGACCGTAAAATATAACTATGAAGATTATTTTATTTAAATATAAACTAAGTATATGAAATACCTTGATGCTGTGCACGATTTCCTTTTCTTAATATTCTTTGTAGAAATAATTTTCTGCTCCGGTGAGGGCGTGCGCGTGTATTTTGAATATTCGGAGTCAGACCTTCAAAAAATTATAAGAATAAACCAAAAATACTTTTAACAATATTTTATGAGGATTCAATAAATATATCTAGTGAGTCAGACCTTCAAAAAAATTATAAGAATAAACCAAAAATACTTTTAACAATATTTTATAGGGATTCAATAAAAATATCTACTGAGTTAGATCTTCAAAAAATTATAAGAATAAACTAAAAATACTTTTAACAATTTTTATGGGCATTCAATAAATATAGTACTTACTTACATTTTAAATGAAGTTGGTAGTTGCAGTTACTTCACTTAACAAAAATAACGATGAGCTTGAAGTCACAATACGAAATGGAAAGGAAATCGATACATAAAACACTATGTTTTATAGCAAAATATTTGATGATTTGGTATTAATCCAAAACAAGAATATTATATGGTTCAAGAACCAAGTTCGAGCATTCGACTTTAGACCTAAATATTATAATGTTATATAGAAATATCGCTTTCTCAACTATAAGTACATAAATAGTATTCAAAATATTATGTTGTTACTTGTTTACCACAAAGCACCGACAAAGTAGGCATCGAATTATCAAATAAAGCTGCCGATTGCAAAATTGCAAACATTGCAACACGTATAAATAATTATGTATTAGGTATCATTTCGTTTTACAAAGGCATACGCCGCTGCATCAACGTATCGTTAAATGTGAAGTGAATATCAACTTCCGTCTCGCTCAGACGTATTAAATTACGTTCGAGCTAGAGTAGTATAGAGAGTTTTCGATTTTGTATTTGTTGAACGTGTAGGTACGGAATAACCTTGTTTATGATTTAAGATTGTCTACACTGAATGCTATGATTTGCGTGAACAAATTTATTTTATTATTTTTAGTTTATTAAAAACAAGTCAAAACCTGTATGAATGTATCATACATACACGTGTTCAATACAATCATGATACGTTTATTGCATCCACGCGCTAACCATTCTCATCGTAAACGTTTAGAGCAACACACGTCGTTCGAGACCGCCCTCGCTGACATTCTTTCTTTACTAAAATGGTAAGTATACAATGAAATTATTGATCTTTGCTTTCCCTTACATACTTAACTACTTGTTACCAATTTAGATTGAGTAAGTAAATTATTTTAAAAATATATTTTTTATAATTTACAGAGAATATCCAGTTCGCAACCGATGAATATCACAACAAATGCAGATGAACTAACGCCAACAACGTTTTATTCTCAACCCACATTTGATGATCCATTTCTTAAATGTTCGCAAGATGTGGATGCTTACTTCGCGTACCAAAATAAAGTTTTAAATGGAGGTCGAGATGTTTCTTTGCCGGAAAATTCCAAGCGAGCGAAGGAAAACTCTAAGAAGGCAGAGAATAGAAAAAACAAAACCATCAACAACACATTGAACTCCTACATTATTAAAAAAAATAAGAAAGGCAGACGAGCCATTCAAATAAATATATCAAATCTTGAACAGGATAACGAGTCTCAAGAGGTTGCAGTACAGTATATTGTAGAAGATGATTTTGACGAAATATTAAGTGCCGCGGAAGGATTAGTGAATAAGATTGCAAAAAAGTTAGGAAATGTTAACTATTAGATTTTTTTAGCTATTAGAATGTTCATGTACCTAATATTTAAGTTAGTTTTTACTTAGAAATATTTCAAAATAATGTACATAAAATGACTAATGTGAAAATAAACTATATTTAATAATGCACTTGACTCTTTTAATTAGACACGAGCGTATTTTAGTATTCACTGGAGACATAGCTTTAAATTAAATTGCCAACAACATAATTGATCATGTTTCATGTGTGATAAAATACAATGAGCTTACTAAGATCGGGTTCTTTATAAATATAATAAGTGAATCATACATGGATCTTACTTTGAACTTAAATGAGATTAGCATTAGAATGATAATAAATTGCACTACTTTTATGAGTAATGTGTTAACCGAGAAAAAAGATATGTAATGCAGATACTGAATTACAAATTGAGACTTAAGCATACGTAATGTTAGGTTCTAATTAGAACAAATTAATTTTCTTTGTATTTGTATTAACAGACATTAGAATGGGTTAAACGTCATGCGCGCAAACTTTATTACTTTAGAAGTAAAATCCGTTATGTGATCATATTTTTTATGTTCTATTATTAACGTTGTCACCTTCTAACTAGGTTTGTTTTGCAATTAACAGTTTCATTCGTTAGTGAGCTGTTCTACATCGCGCTTACGGAGTTTTTAACATTCGTTCATATAAATAAAAGTTCCTTGTTTTAGCTGTTGGATGATCCGTTGCTATTACGACCGGTAGTAATGGTGATTCTATACCATCGACATGTCAAAGGGTCTGGCTAACTCTGCGATGATGGCTTTGGTATACGCGGTGGCGTATTACCGTACCTTGGGCTTGGTTTTAATAACCCTACCTTGGGCAGGGCACTTGGTGCGGTATGACACAAACCTCACGCGGTGGCGTATTAGTGTACCTTGAGCTTGGTTTTAATAACCCTACCTTGGGCAGGGCTCTCTAAGGGTGCGCTATGACACAAACCTCTGGGTGATCCTATGCTATATGCGGTCGGTAGTACTAGGTGAACCCCCACATGTTCATCACATCAAAGAGCCTAGCCAACTTTGCGATGTCTGAATGTGACAAACACCACAGAGAACCCTGGATAAGCATCTAGGAAAAAGCCTGACGATCTGGGGTTCTGGCGTGTTATGGGAACTGATCACTCCTGTGACATGTTGTGTTAAGCCTTTTGTTTTTTTACACAATAAAATAATTAAGTTCAATAACTGAGTTTGCATTAACATTGACAACAGAACTAACTCATCAAGTTTGATAAATCACAAGTTCAGAACGTGTATCGTTAAGGATCTGTCGTAAACTAAGCCTATACAACCCGGATTCAACGCTACTGAATTATGCCATTGGGAGTTCTGCCCCACTGCTATAGAATTATGCCATTGGGAGTTCTGTCCCACTGCTATAGAATTATGCCATTGGGAGTTCTGTCCCACTGCTATAGAATTATGCTATTGGGAGTTCTGCCCCACTGCTATAGAATTATGCCATTGGGAGTTCTGTCCCACTGCTATAGAATTATGCCATTGGGAGTTCTGTCCCATTTAGATATTGGGAGTTCTGCCCCACGACGCGAAGGCGAGCGGAGCGAGACGTAGCCCAAGGGAGTGGGGCAGAACTCCCAATATCTAACTACTTTCGTTGAAAAGTCATTTTTTAATTCAAGCTTTCATTGTCACTCATCCTTCTTAATTACTAGCTTCAGCCCGCGACTTCGTCCGCGTAGAATTAGCAATTGGTATGTTTATGGCTATCCCGCGGGAACTATGCAATTATCCGGGATAAAAAGTAGCCTATGTTTTAATCTAGGGTGCCAGCTATCTTAGTTCCAAATTTCATCCAAATCCGTCCAGTCGTTTAAGCGTGAAGAAGGAACAAACATACACACTCACTCACATCGTCACATCGTCACTCACAAACTTTCGCATTTATAATATTAGTAGGATTATTATGTATACATATTTACCGAGTTTCAAGTCAATCTGACCAATAAGAAGTGGATCGAATGGGAAATGCTAATTTTGAAGGCCATTATTTTAGGGTCTACAAATTTAAGCACGCTCTCACACAAACCCAAAATGATAGTTCCTTCAAAAATGGACACACCTGAACACCATCCGAAATAACTTCCATGCTAGTAACGCCCATACTCGTGCTAAGCGTGACCCTTGGTTTGGATCTCGTTATCCTAGGCTCTATCTACCCCGTAAGGGATAAAAACATGCTTTATATTGTGTATGCGAAATAAAAACGGTGTTTTTAAAATGAAAACGCTCGCACAAACACTCACGCCTCAAACAGTGCGTCTCATCAAGTTGAATAGTCTGCAAACATCTACCGGATCATCCTACACCCAGACGCCACTTCACATAGCACTTGTGTCCTAATCAGTAAGAGTGCTTTTTGAATGCAAAAAGGAAAAAACGCAGCCTGTTTTGAATATGGGACGTTACATAATCCCTAAAGGTACTTCAAAATGTTTCCATACATTTATCGATGTTCAAACTGAACCGCGTCAAGGGACGGACGGACGGAAAAAAGGCAACGGGTAGCACTCCGGGAGTGCCGGCAGAAGTGAAAACAGCAGCTTGGATTAGATTTTAATGTTGTAACCTCCATGAGGTATTATCTATATTGACAGACCTCTAACAATGTCCTGATGCCCTAGTACTTTTGCTCCCCGACTCAACAAAAAACACTTCAATAATCGAACGCGATTCATTCGTATTCAAAATAAGCTCTTAAAGGATCTGATATCAAAAAGTCTCACTTAAATTCTCCCTTCGTCTGACGCGAGTTTATCATTTTTTACCCATCCAAAAAAGTGCCCAACTAAAGAGAGCCACTAAAGAAGTTTCCACTAACTTCAAAAATCTTTTTTGGGATGTAAGAACTAATCCAACCAGGGTACTGAAATATTCCAGATAGATTATGAGAGATTTTGAATATTTTCAACGTTTAATGTTTGATTCCGTGTGTGCCACAGGCACAACCTTTTTATATTTCTTTATGTTTTTATACTTTTTTTACTAGTTTTTGAATGTTTTAATTTTAGAATTCTTGCTTTGAACTTATGTATGTCAGTCTGAATATAGCCCTTAACGAAAATAGTGGTTTCCTTTCGTATTTAGACTCAGTAAAGCCCTCAGCTTTATTTCTGGTCCTTCTACCGTAGTTAATAGTGATCCAGTGAGTGATAAAGTGAAGTTTAAAGTCCGGACGAAGAAACAGGGAGTACCTAGGAATTTTACTTCTATCTTTTTAGTACGTGAAAATGGTCGTAGAAACGCGCGCTAGCGCTAAGAAGCTCGCAGCAGCCCCGGAAGGCTCGTCAAGTGCGGAGAGGGAGGATGAACCGTCCGCGCCTAGCGGCCCTCTCGCCGTATCGGCGACCGCACCCCCGACGACCTCCCGGCCCGCGAGCACGACTGCGCCCATAAACGTACAAACGACCGCACCAAGCGGATCTATCGCCGTGTCGGCGGCCTCCCGGTCCCGGCCCGCGAGCGCGACTACTTCTCGCTCTTCTGCCACGGTTGTGGCCAGGCGGTTGGCCGCGGAGGCGCATCACGCGCGCCGCATTGCCGACTTGGAAGCACAACAAGTGCAACGCCAGGCCGCTTTAGAGCGCGAGGCGGCGGAGGCCGAGCTACGTGCCGAACTCGCTGCCATAGATGCAGACGCGAGCCGGCGCGGCTCAGCATTCTCTAGTCGTAACTCGGTCCAAGATTGGATCGATAATTCATTTTCTAGACAAGCAGACCCTGAAGTTGAGCAGGATGAGCCCTTGTTTGTGCCTTATAGAGCCCCACAGCACGAGCAAGCCGCCACTGCTGCGCTTCACTACGAGTTTCCAGCGGGCGCGCCGCCGCCTTGCAAGTTGCCACAGGGCGCGCCGCCGCCCTGCAAATTTCCAGTGGGCGCTCCGCCGCCCTGGAAGTTTCCAGTGGGCGCGCCGCCGCCCTGCAAGTCTCCAGTGGGCGCGCCGCCGCCTTGCAATGAAAAGGCGGCAGCGGATGGTCCGCAGCCCGCATATGTCCCGCAGCCTGCGTCGGACGTGCCGCTGCTTATAAAATCGTTAGATATTTTGATTTCCAATGTAAATAAAGATGTACGACCGAATAAAGTTTGTTCAACGCTGCCTCATTTTGATGGCAAATCACATTTAGATTGGCTTACATTTAAGCGAATCTACGAGACGACCGAAAGTTCGTTTAGCCCAATCGAAAATCTAGCGCGCCTAGGCGCCGCGCTGCGCGGCTCGGCGCGCGAGGCCGTGGCCGCGCTGCTGGTGTCGGCGCGCGAGCCCGGCGCCGTGCTGCGCGCGCTGGCCACGCGCTTCGGCCGGCCCGAGCTCGTGGTGCTGCGCGAGGTGGCCGCGGTGCGCGCGTTGCCGAAGGTCAGCGGTGAAGGTAAAGATTTTGCGATATTTGCCTGCCGTGTCCGTAACTGTGTGGAAGTCGTGCGTTTGCTTGATCAGACTGATTATTTACGGTCGCCTGAGCTCTTTCAGGCGCTAGTCAATAAAATAACACCACTGTTACGGACGCGGTGGATCGAATACGCTGCCTTTCATGATGCGAACAGTGCTACTAAGCTAGAGCTTTTCGCAGACTTTTTAGAATATCAAGTAGATTTGCAGTCTAGGTACGGCGTTATTTTTGAGCCGTCTTTGGCGCCGACCGTGTCGCATGCTGTTGACAACAGGCGGCCCAAAGATAAAGTCCATGCTGTTATTGAAGGTCAACGCGCTAAGTCCGCGACATTAACAAAAAATCAGCGTTCGACGGCAACATCGAACAATGTTTCTAATTGTTTATTGTGCAATAATTTGCATAGTTTGATTGACTGTCATCAATTTAAACTTATGTCAGTCGATGACAGATGGCAGTGTGTTAAAAAGAATAGAGTCTGTCATCGGTGTTTGAAGTTAGGTTGGCATAGACTTAATTTTTGCAAAGCGAAAAGTCAATGTGGCATTGACGGCTGCACTTTTCGTCATCACGCTTTGCTGCATAATCCAAATTATGAACGAGCCGCAGCGGCACATATAGAGGTAGAGGACGACGACGAACCGTCAACCTCGGCGGCCGCGCGCCGCGCCGAGCCCGCCGCCGCGCCTTGTGGCGCCGAGTCCGCCGCCGCGCCCTGCGATGCTGAGTCTGAGTTTAAAGAAGTACTTACACACGCTTCGACTTCGTCTGCTACCAGCAACCTTTCTCGTTCGCAGCAATTGTCTTCTCGGCCGTTGCTGAAAGTGGTTGCAGTTACTGTGTCAGGCCCGTCAGGTAGCGTAGATACCTACGCTCTTTTAGACGACGGTTCGACAGCCACTTTCATTGACGCTGAAATTGCAGTCAAATTAGGTCTCAACGGTCCCGAAAAGACTATTCACCTAGACTGCGTAGGTGGTTTAAGGAAGGAGACGACGGTGCAGTACGTGGACTTTCACATTAAAGGTCGCAGCTCTAACGAAACTCATTTTATACGCAGGGCTAGGTCAATTGTAGGCTTAGGTGCCGCTGGCCAGTTTGTTCGGAAGCAAAGCGTTGATGCTTACCCATACCTTGCCGATATCGCTGGTGAGTTTTGCTACGGTGACGTGAAGCCTACTATTATTATCGGCATTGATAACTGGCAACTTACTGTGACAAAGGCTTTGCGAAACGGTAGCAAGACTCAGCCGGTTGCTATCCGCACGGCTTTAGGCTGGGTTTTATTCGGTTTTGGTTGTAGTACAACTGCACCGATTGACTTTGTCAATCACACTACCTTTTGCGAAACCGAGGTCGGGCAATCGTGCGATCGTTCGGGACTAGAGCATTTAATTCGAGAACAATATAGGCTCGACTCTATTGGCATCACAAAGCGCGAGGCTCGCAGCGCCGACGACGAGCGCGCTGTTGATATAGTTGAACGCACAGCGCGTCGTTTGCCCGACGGTCGGTTTGAAGTAGGCTTGCTCTGGAAGTCTGACAATTTAATTGTACCTGATAGCTATAAATTGGCTTTGTCAAGATTTTTAAGTCTCGAGAGAAAAATGTCTAAAGACCTCGCCTACGCGCAAAAGTACCGTCAGAACATTCACGACATGCTTCGGAAGGATTACGCTGAACTATGTATGAACGTTTGTAACACGAAGTCACCAATCTGGTTTTTGCCTCACTTCGGCGTAATCAATCCGAACAAACCAGGTAAGTTGCGTGTCGTGCATGACGCTGCGGCAAAGTCACAGGGCTCATCACTAAACTCCCTTTTAATGACGGGCCCAGACCTACTTCAGCCCCTTCTGGGAATTTTGATGCGCTTCCGCGAAGGTAAAGTCGCATTAACCGCTGACATTCGTGAGATGTTTCCACAGATCAAAATTAAACAAGATGATCGCGATGCTCAGCGTTTCTTGTGGCGTGACAATCCAACCGAGACCATTAAAGTGTATCGGATGTCTTCAATGATTTTCGGTGCCGCATCCAGTCCTTTTACAGCCTTGTATATTAAAAATAAAAATGCCATCGAATTTCAGGACAGCTATCCTGATGCAGCCAAAGCCATCGTTTGTGATCACTATATGGACGATTACATCGGTAGTCTTACAAATACAAATACAAATACAAATACAAATAACTTTAGTCTTGATACAGCGGAACAGGCGGCTCGCTTGGCTGCTGATATTTTGACGGTCCATGCAAACGGTGGTTTTGAGATGCGCGGTTGGGTGTCAAACGACCCCGAAGCACTATCATTGTTGCCAAAGGAGAGCTTGCTAGAAGCACCCATAGCAAACAGTAGCTTAGATGTAGACTTGGGTAGTTTAGCTGCATCTGTTCGCACTCTAGGCCTTATTTGGAGGCCTGTCACCGACTCCATTGGCTTCAATACAGGAGTGACCGAACAAGTGCTACCTAAGAAGCTCACAAAGCGTGAAGTGCTAGCGCATGTCATGCGAGTTTACGACCCCCTCGGCATCCTTGCGCCTATAGTTGTAAGAGGTCGTATTATGTTCCAAAATTCATGGCGTAAGGGTCTCGACTGGGACGAGGAGCTCTCTCAGACCGATACTGCTGCGTGGAGCCTCTGGTTTGAGGATTTGTTTGCCGTCTCAGACTTGCAGATCCCACGCTGGTACTCGTCGAGCGGGCTCAGAATACATGAATGCGAGCTTCACGTATTTTCGGACTCAAGCGAGTCAGCTTATGCCGCCGTCGCATATTGGCGATTCATTTTCTCCAACGGCTACGTGAAACTCGCGCTAATCTGTAGCAAAGTACGTGTTACGCCTTTAAAACCGGTTTCTATTCCGCGTTTAGAGCTCCAGGGTGCTCTTATTGCAGCACGCCTAGCGTCATCGATTTGCGAAGCGCACCGAATGAAAGTGTCACGAAGAGTCTTTTGGTGTGACTCTATGACGGTTCTGGGTTGGCTTCGTAGCGATGCGCGCTCCTTTAAGCCTTTTGTAGCACATAGAGTGGGCGAGATTCTTGAGTGTACCGGCGTTGACGAGTGGCGCTGGGTGCCCAGCCATTTAAACGTAGCGGACGATGCGACTCGATTGAAACGTACAGCCCTAACTCCAGAATCTCGTTGGATCTCAGGTCCTGAGTTTCTGCTCTCTTCAGATTGGCCTAGTGAACCGTGTGATACGCAAAACCTGGGCCAAGATGAACTGAAGCCAGCTTTTGTAGTCAATTTTATTAGTGATGTGAACATTGCAGCACCAATTTCAGCCAATCCACTGCGTTTTAGCTCGTGGCTTAAATTGGTACGTGCCACAGCTATGGCACATCGCTATATAACGTTATTGCGTAGGCGTAGTCTTCATCGGCGGGGTTTAGACACAGCTCATTTAGTTCGTTGTGAGGGGGGTTTGTGTACCTTTATGTTTCAGCCCACGAGCGCCTCCTCACCAACACCTCCAGTGGTGTTGCCTGGCGAGTTGACTGCGGGCGACATTCGCCTGGCAGAGGCACACGTTCTCCGCCAGTCTCAGCTGGACACTTTCCCGGACGAAGTAGCTCGCCTGAGGAGTCACAATGGCCAACCCTTGCCACGTGCCAGCCGTCTAGCCAAAAGAGCACCTGTGATGAGCGATGATGGTCTACTCCGATTGTCCAGCCGCATCACGGTAGATTCTGATATATCAGAGGATGTAAAGCACCCTGTAGTCCTCGACGGTAAACACCCATCCGTTCGCCTTCTTGTGGAGCACCACCACCGTCGCGCCGCTCACGCCAACACAGAGACTGTCGTTAACGAGCTTCGGCAGCAGTACCACCTGCTCAGTTTAAGAGAAACTGTCCGTTCGCTTGCCTTTAAGTGCCAATTTCGCCGCATACGTCTCTCACACATGTGCCGTCCGATCCAGATAGCGAAAAGGCCCTCACTCCTTCCCATTTCCTGCTAAGCACTTCATCAGGTCAACCGGTTCCAGCGACAATGACGGAAACCGACCTACTGAGCAGGAGCAGCTGGCGCAGAGCAGTACGTCTAACCGACCATTTTTGGCGACGCTGGGTTAGAGAATACCTGCCTACTCTGGTACCGAGACCAGGCAACGGAGAAGCCCCGGTTCTGCTGGTGGGTGACCTGGTCCTCATTGCCGATGGCAACTTGCCACGGGGATCATGGCCAAGAGGGCGGGTGACAGCACTATTTCCTGGCCGAGACGGAATTATCAGAGTGGCGGATGTTGTCACTTCTGCTGGTGTGCTTCGTCGGCCTCTTAAGAAGCTAGTACGGATGCTGGTGTGACTAAGAAGGGGAGAAATGTGCCACAGGCACAACCTTTTTATATTTCTTTATGTTTTTATACTTTTTTTACTAGTTTTTGAATGTTTTAATTTTAGAATTCTTGCTTTGAACTTATGTATGTCAGTCTGAATATAGCCCTTAACGAAAATAGTGGTTTCCTTTCGTATTTAGACTCAGTAAAGCCCTCAGCTTTACCGTGTATGACGCATCAAGATAATCAGACGGTCTGGATGGTAGCGTGCACTCCGCTAATGTTTCTTCAAAGGGATTGCGTTTTCAGCGAGCCAGTCTCTCTTAATCCTGAGCTACACAAAGGCTTAACATAAGTAGGTCAAACGGCGCTTAATAATTTATTATTTCGTTTCCTTTTGTCTTATTATGGGTGGGATGTTCCGCAGCAGCTACTTAGCAATTTATAGGAAACCCGGTTGAGTGAAAGATCAAGTCTTGGAGTGTATTTGGAAAAGATTTTTGATGAGAAAATAATGGCTCAGGAAATTGGTTGGGAAACTTTGAATGTGGATGGTTTTCTGTTGATAGCTCTGTGTTGAGATTAAGAACTAGGTAAGGCCTTGTTAGGATCTCTATTTATTGCACAACTAGCTTCTCCCCGCGACTTCGTCCGTGTAGAATTAGCAATTGACATGTTTCTCGTTATCCCACGGAAACTATACAATTTTCCGGAATAAAAAGCAGCCTATGTTTTAACCTGAGGTACCAGCTATCTTCGTTCCAAGTTTTATACAAATCCGTCCAGTAGTTTTAGCGTGAAGAAGGAACAAACATACACACTCACTCACATCGTCACATCATCACATCGTCACTTACAAATTTTCGCATTTATAATATTGGTAGGATATTATTTAGCCTTAGTTATGGTGCCGTTTTTGACGTCTTAACTATTTAGCTGTTGCGTGCGATTTCATTTGCGAATAATCCGTTTTAGTCTCAGATTAGAAATAAAAAAAAAAGTAAAAAAGTACCGCATGTGTTAATTAACGTTAATATAAAAAATATATTAAAATATCTCATAATCGCGTATTTGAGAAAAAGACAGCCTTAGGCAGCCTCGTGTCAAAAGTGCCAAAAGTGTCAAAAGGCTCGCTAAAGACACTCACCAAACAGTGGTTAAGAGACAACACTCGTAATGTATTGGAAAACCGCTTTCAAACCGCTTTTTTCGCTTAGCCATAGCTGGTCTGTAAGGACGAAGATATGCACAAGGCTTCCTTCAACGTCAAAAAAATTAATTATACCTGTCTTTCTTTAATATCGCAACTAAAAGCCATTGTTAATATCAGGGACAAACTTTTAAGCAAATTATTTCAACAAATTTAATATCTAGAGCATAAAGAAGAATTCCAAGTTGTCGGCATTTATCATTCTGTATGAGATTACGATTGTTGTTTTGTTTAGTAAAGCCAATTTTGAAGTTTGCAGACGTCTGTCGGTTAATTTCAAAGTCTGATTTGGTGAGACAGTCACCTGGCTTGACATTGTTGTCTGTTCAATAAATATAGGCTTTGTAAACTTTGTAAACCCTAATCCTGATTCATATTTATGAAACTAAGTTTTTTTAGGGTTCCATACCTCAAAAGGAAAAAACGGAACCCTTATGGGATCACTTTGTTGTCCGTCCGTCCGTCCGTCTGTCAAGACCCTCTTGCTCAGGAACGCGTAGAGGTATCAAGCTGAAATTTATATGAAATACTCAGGTCTACTGTCCCTTGGAGCTGTGAAAAAATCAAACTTCTAAGCCAACGAAATCAAAAGATACAGCCGTTTATGCCGCAAATTTTCGAAACTCGCAAGGGAATCACGTCTCATAGCACAGATAAAGGAAAAATTGCGAAAACCGTAAATATGTATGTATGTCTGTATATAAAAATGACCAATATAAAGTGACCCCACACTGAAAGAAAGAAAGAAAGAAAGAATACATTTATTCTCTTTTGAAAGACACAGATGAATTAATGCGTACATTTTGCTTTGCAGCTGGGCTCTGCTTACACTGGTTTATAGATATTTATAGATAATGGTACGGAACCCTCGGTGCGCGAGTCCGACTCGCACTTGGCCGGTTTTTTTGTCTGTGAGGTGTTCTTTTGTTGGGCAAAGGCGTCCGCCTCTTTCAGCCACTCGTGTCTATATTGAGAGCATGGCATGCTTCTGCGACTCAACCTCTGATACTGAGTTTCTTGACTGATAGTACTGTTTGTTAACAGTACTTCTAAAACTAAAACACTGGTACGGTGCAAGGTAGTGGGAACCATACATGCAAAGAATAGGTATATTAATTTTTGCATGTATCCTAAATTTGAGGGGCTTTGTGAGTGGAAACCTTTAGAGCTTTGGGTTGGTTAGATACTTGGAAACTCTGCTCTGCTTGAGAATCCCCAAGGCCAAGTGATGTTCACTCAACTTACACAAAGATGACTTCCCTAAACGAACCTCGGTCGTTACGCGATCGCAGCGCTTGAGAGGTAATTAAACTCTATTGTAAGCAGACTTTATACGAAAGGCCACGTTTAGCATGAGGTGTATTTATTGTCTACCCGCTAAAAACAGATAAAATAATACACTGCGACCTTAATACGGTTCAAGAAAATTCCATTCGCCGCTGACTCCAGCTCCTATTTCCCGAGATATCTCTTATTCCTTTAATAGAGGGCAGGCGCTAAACAAAAGACAATCAACCCAATTTCCACCATTCGACGCCGCCTTACAGCGACCTCAGACGCTGCTTTTAATTCCCGTGATAAATTACAGTTTTGGCTGTAAAAGGCATGCGCGAGTCGGCTTTTGCTTCGAGTGTTTCGAATTAAGAGCGAAAATAACTTGAGATGGGCGAAATTACTGTGAAGATCTTAATAGCGCAGCCAGTGTGTTACTAAATCGGATAAGCCATATGGCAGTATCACATTGAACCTACATCTAGATGAAATTTCATAATATACTACCTACAAAATATATGTCTAGTAGAAAAAATAAAAAAAATAATTCCTATGCGTGCGCTTTTGCTAGGTATTGACGATTGCGTAGATTTAGGAAGTCATAATGACATTTTAATCGAATAAAATGATCGTCAGAAAGAGAACACCTTTCTAAAAGTTACACTTCCTAATTTTTGATTCAAAATTTTGTCCCGCCCTTGACGCAGTTCACTTTGAACATTGATCAATGTATGGAAACATTTTGTCAACTACACTGACGAGCAAAAATAACGGGTCACTTCTCACAGAAAGTTGTATGAAAAGTGACCCATTATTTTTTCTCGTAAGTATATGATACAAAATTCCAGAAAAAAATTTTTTTTTATGTGAATAGGAAGGCAAACGAGCAAGTGGGTCACCTGATGGTAAGTGATCACCACTGCCCATAGACACCCGCAACCCCGGAGGGATTGCAGATGCGTTGCCAAACTAGAGGACTTAGGTGAAATGCCACAATGATTACATTTACAGGACTTCATTCAAACCTATACCAACAATCTGCTGAAATATTCCGGTACAGTGTTAAGCGACCTTGTGATCAAAGTAACTATCATACAACACGCTCGCTTCCTGTTTCCAACACAAAAAACCCTTCCCCTACAACCTTAAGGCCAGGTCCCAACTTATCAAGGGAGGGGGCAAATAACGACGTCAACCAAAAAGTAATTTTCGCGGTGACTTGCCACGCCAAGTGGCAAGTCACTCGACTCGCTCATAATTAGCTGTTTTGTTGGGATCAGCAGCATAAAGCGAGGCGTAATGAAAAAACTTCCACAAACAACCTTTGCCAAGTAACCTAATTTTTTCTGAGTGATGCTTCAATGCTTCCGAAGAAACCGGCGCAAGTTCCAATGCTTTTTGATTTTACT
Organism: Pandemis heparana; assembly: GCA_963854515.1. Classification (NCBI taxonomy): domain Eukaryota; kingdom Metazoa; phylum Arthropoda; class Insecta; order Lepidoptera; family Tortricidae; genus Pandemis; species Pandemis heparana. Next base: position 12,208,709 of record OY978023.1, on the reverse strand, counting down.
ACACATTTTTGCAATTGTTGATTGCAATGGATGTTTTTTTTTCACAAACTTTCGCACTTATATTTTTACTTACTATATTTCGTTTCTCAATTTTACACAGATTCCTTTATCGCTATCCCGCGGGAATATTGCGGGATAAAAAGTAGCCTATGTCTTATTCCAGACTTTTTTCTATCTATGTGCCGAATTTCATCCAGATTCGTTGGCCCGTTCTGGCGTGATTGAGTAACAAACAAACATCCATCCATCCATCAGTACTTTCGCATTTATAATATTAGTTAGATTAGATTAGATAGATTAGTAGGAAAATTGCAAAAATCTAGTGGAACTGGGGATATGTGTGCGGCTGTATCCGGATCGCTGGTACAAAAGATTACCACTGACTGTGTTCCATGTGGCAATAAGCAGATGGCGGGACGACGGGACTAGGGAAGCCTCGCAAAAGATGAAACAGGCGGAATGAGAAAGACATTGCTTCGCAGTGGAAAACTAAAAAGTTAACTCGATAAAGAGATTAATCTCCTTATTCATAAACGCCCTATAGGCTTCTGCTAACTTAACAATCGTTTGTCCTTATCTGTGAAAGGTAAATGTCAAAGTGACAGATAAGGACACACGATTGCTAAGTTAATGCGCGTTTATGAATATTAAGGGGGTAAAGCTCAAGATGCTATACCCTATAGGTTTAGCTAAAGTTGAAGCCGTTTATATTTATGCTGTAATAAAATTAAACAATATTTTGCCTCATTTATTTCACCTTTAAACGTAAACCAAGTACTAAAATGAATGTCGACACCATAACCTAGTTGCCAGTTAGTTTAAATAAACAGAAAAGCTTATTAAATTTAAGTACAACGAAAATTATCATTTCAAAGCGATGTTGTTAAATACTACCATCGAGCAAGTAACTTATAGAGTAATACGGGTCATAGAATTTCGAAAAACGGTATTTTGTCATTTATAAAATACTAGCTGTTGCCAGCGACTTCGTCTGCAAAGAATTCGTTTATCGCTATCCCGCGGGAACTACGCAATTTTCCGGGATAAAAAGTCTTCTCTGTCGCTTCCTCATGACTGAGGGTCGTGACCATGCGAGGTCGTTGCGCGGCGTACCAGCTCTCTCCAGGCAGCACGGTTCTCGGCCATCCGGATGGAGGTCTGCAAGTTGCATTTGCAGACTTCCTTCACCGCATCAGTCCATCGGGTTGGAGATCTTCCACGACTCCTCTTTCCTTCCACGTGACCAACTACAATGAGTTTCTCTAGGTTGTCAGGTTCACGTCTGGCCACGTGTCCGAAGTATTGGAGAAGTCGTTGCATGCAGGTAGTGGAAAGGCGGTGCTTGATTTTTAGTTCAGCAAGGATTGACGCATTTGTACGGCGCGCCGTCCATGGGATACCTAACATCTTGCGCCAGCACCACATTTCGAATGCGTCAATCCTGCTCCGTACTCTCGCCTTTAAGGTCCAGGTTTCCGCAGCGTACAGAAAAATAGAGAAGATCAGGGCACGCATCAGTTTAACTTTTGTTTCCTTGCTGACTCCTCCATTTCTCCATATTTTCTCAAGCCGCTTTACCGCAGTCTTAGCAATTTGGGCTCTTCTAACCACCTCTTTCTCACAATCGCCATCCGTGGTTATCAGAGATCCAAGGTACACGAAACTCTGTACTGCATCCAGATCGGCTAGCTCTCCGGTTCGCCGCAAAGCACCTGCTCGGTCAACAAACATCAGTTTCGTCTGGATAAAAAGTAGCCTATGTGCTATTCCAGACCTTTCTCTATCTATGTGCTGAATTTCATCCAGATCTGTTGGGCCGTTCTGGCGTGATTGAGTAACAAACAAACATCCATCCATCCATCCATCCATACTTTCGCATTTATAATTTAGTTAGATTAGATTAGATTAGATTAGACTAGCTGTTGCCGCTACTCCATCTACACAGTAGAATTCACTTATCGCTATCCCGCGAGAACTATGCGATTTTCCGGGATAGCATCTATCCTATTATCCTTTTGAGGTACTGAAACTATCTTAACACCAAATTTCAACTAAATCGGTTCAGCGGTTTTAGCGTGAAGAGCTACCAGACACGCAGACAGACAAACTTTCGAATTTATAATATTAGTATGTATTATCACTAATCATTTCGCAATCGTTTAACATCGACAAAACCATTTTAGTTATTTAGAATTGTTAACTACTACACTAATATTATTGTAATTTAATACTGAGCATTGACTACCTAATTATAGTTCTGTATACATTATTCTTGACATTGAGCCTTTAGGGTGCGACCAAACCGCCGCGTATACGCAGTGACGTGTCGTATGCGTCCCGTTTTCTCACCGTTTCTTCATACATTTTGTTGCGATTCCGTAACGTCACCGTTTTTTAAGCGGCGGTGTGGTCGCACCCTTAATCTATGGATGTTTTTGATCAAACTTAAAAAAATAAAGCATGTGCATTTGATTGACGCATAAGACAACAACAGCACAAATTAAAAATATAAAACAATGAAAATTACATTTCAACTCTATTGGTTATAATATGCTCGATGAGTACTGATCATTAGTCTATTCAAAGTCAAAGAGAATTCTAACTATATTATACTAAAATTAAATAGCTCTTTGCGTAGATCCCACCTTGTGTCTCAACAATATTAAGGTTTCAACAAAATTTATAAATAATCCTACTAAATTATTATAAAGTTTCTGACGATGTGAGTGAGTATGTATGATTGTTCCTTCTTCACGCTAAAACGGCTGGACGGATGTGGTCCAAATGCGGAACGGAGATAGTAGTTTAGATTAGTAGTACCTTAGATTAAAACATAGGCTACTTTATATCCCGGAAAAAAATCTAAGTTCCCGGTAATTCTACGCGAACGAAGTCGCGGGCGGAAGCTAATAACATTATAATATTAAAACGAGCTTCAAACCGTGTCAATTAAAAACACCTACGTAATAAATTATAATTCTTATTAAAAATATCATCACATTCGCGTCGTGAAAACACCCTCCTTGTTGAAGTAACGTGCGAAGCGTATCAAATTGTTATTTAATTATTTTGGAGAATATTATGCTTTAAAAAAACCAGTTTAAGCTGACCCACCGCGTGGCCCACATTACTAATACAAAAGGCAATCGCGGGGGAAGTGGGGAAAATTTTATAGTCCCAGCTAAATTGGTACATGCTGTTAACCGACCAGTGTAGTCGGAGCTCCCGCGTCCCGCTTCGCTGGTAATAAAATGTAACAAGACGGGCTCAAGAACGGCTTCAGAGGGGTCTTGTTGATTTGGTGTTGTGTTATGTTTCCTTTTTACATTTCCGCGGCTCGGTGTTTAGATGGTGTAATGGGTGATAGAACTTCACGACGGCGCATTTACACCGAACGAAGTTTTTTTATTTTTAAGAGGCTGACAACACCTAATTTTGTTGAAATTGATGTTATTTAAGCAGTTTTTTAAGAAAAAGTACACACAAAAAAAATACAAAAAAATATAATGTTAATTTTCATCATATTTCAAACACGTTAGACGGACTCTATACATAATTGAACAAAATCGGCTCGATAGAAAATAATTGCAAAGATTGGTCTTAAAATCATCATTAAACGGTTCTATGTCTTTATTTTTTCGACGTATGGGTCTGCAATTGCAGCAATGCAATGCAAACGGCTAACGAGTCATATTTCACAAATAATCCATACTTTTTTTTATTTCTTCTTATTTGTGTCTTATTTGCAAGATTGCAAGATATAGGCACGCGAACCGTATGTGTGAAGAGTGGCACTGCTCAAGGTCATTTGCTGTTAACAGCGCCTTAAGGCTTGTGTTTGAATATTTAGATTTTTTTTTTACTTTTTTAGGGTTGTGCGTGGCATTCTATCAATCGCTATCAGATAATCAGAAATGTCTTTTTATGGTATTTTTATTTTATGGAATCAGGAGGCGTTATTTTGCGGAGGTTTATTTCAATTAAAAAAAAACTAGTTTTTTGCGGCGTATTCGTCTTGACAATCATGGTCTTTCCAAAAAAGCTGTAGTAAATAGAATAAAGATTTTGATTTGCATTTTTTTCAATTTATAAAATGATGCCAACTGTTTGCGTGAAAACAGATTGTATGAGAGAAAACCATGCTAATAAGCGTTCCTCTTGAGAAATAGAGTCGTTTAAATAAATACTTAGAACTTCGAAAGTTACAAACGAACATAGAAAATTAATTTTAATTACATTAATAAATTTACGGTTCATTTTTTAATTAACTTTTGGCACTCGACTTAGTAAAACTGAGAAAAGTAAATATGACTCTCAACCACGTACTATTTTGCTATCGGTTAAACAGCTGGATTGCTCGAAATTTAATAGGTTAACAATAGCTTAACCATTGTTTACAAATAAGGATGTTAATTAATTGTAATGTTCGTGTCGGTGTACCCCACATCCACTTTTATGAGGTGCCGTCGTATTATTCGTGTCTAGTGCTACTCATTAGCAGATGAGATCGCTTTGTGTTCGTAACCGTGTCATTTGAGCCTTAGGCCTTTGCGTTACGATTAGGGTTACTATGTTCAAATTAAAAAAGTCCGTCCGTCCGTTTTTCCAAAACGTCCCCAATTTGATCACGGAACGTCCGTCTAGGCCTTCCCCTCCCAACGCACCCATTCACACTCCCCATATAAATCTGTTAAGTTAATCTTCTTTAAAAAAAAACTAATCTTAATCTCAATCTAATTTCATGAAAAAGTTGAATCGGCATAAAACAATCGTTTTTACCAAATCTGTTCACAAAATTTTACAAGAATCGGCTGAAATTTTCGACTGGTAGATGAGAACGTTCACGGATAGTTGCACACACATTATTATGAAGCGTTTATGCTCAAGCTGAAACTACGCTAGCTCGATCAAAATATTCCTGAAATGTCCGAAAAATTCCAAACGTTTGGTTACCCTATGTGATCCCGTTTGATGCGATGCGACGCATGCGGAGCAATTAGGTGTACAATGGACAAAAGTGACGCTCGTTTGAAGCCTCCGTATACTTTGTCTAATTAATGCGAAATAAAGGCCGGCGCACACCAAATGCGTGCTGCTTACTGCGTGCTGCGTGACACGCGTACGCACCAGTTGTAATGTATGAAACTATGAGATAGATGCCAGATCAGATGCGTGGCGTACGCACGCACGTGACCACGCATCTGGTCTGGCATCTGTCTCATAGTTTCATACATCACTAGTCAAGGCTTAATTGAATTACTCTATGCACAGTTTATATATACTTTCGTTGTAAGCGCAGGCGCACTTGTTTTATGTCGAGTCATTAGTTCAGTTCTTAATTTTGTTGTGTACTTTACTTACTAATACATAGATACACAATACATTTATTTATTTATTTATTTATAAAATATCTTACACAATATTACAGTGTGACACTAAGGCACACTAAGGAGTAAGACAGACAATAAAAGAAAGGTAAACTAAAAACACGTAAAAATTTACAATAATAACGAATTAATTAAATACATGACGACACACGTACATCCACCGCCACACAGAAACGCAGACATTCAACGCACACACTTCTCCAGCTATCAGCAAACAAGTCCCGCTCTGGTGCTGATGCGAGGAGCGCGTTGATATGGTGCAGCGCGCGAACCAGCGGCGACTGCTCGCGAGCTACGGTGCGGGTAGGAGGCACCGCCAGGATATGGCGCTGCCGTAGCCTTAAATTAAATTTAGAGGGGAGGGGAGCGTACAGGCGCACTAGTTGCGCCCCCAGGGCCACACAGTCGGATTCCCCGCGGAGGACACCACAAGCCATAGTCAAAAGCGCGTTGTTACGCCTTACCTCAAGAGAGTTAAGACCTAGTGCACCAAGCACGAATTTTGTAAGGTACAAGAACGGGTGGGGGAACGGGGAACCACAGATTTTTTGTATAAAAACCTGAGAAACGCTTTTTGAATTTTCTCTAGAAGTAAGGCATAAGTAGACTCGTGCGGGCTCCAGACCACGGACATATATAGTGCTTACTAACCATTTATAATTAATTTGTACAATTATTGACTGTTTTAATAAATAATTTGATTACAACTGGTGTGTTTGTGTATTACGCAGTACGCAGCATGCATTTGGTGTGCGCCGGCCTTAAGACTGTCTCGTCTAAATGTAAGCAGAGCGACACACATTTGTGACACCGTCACAATGCACGCAATGCGTACTAGTTTTTGATTTGTCACTACCCGCGTCTGCGTTGATCAAAGTAGTGACCACAAAAAAACCGGTTGTCTATAAAGTTGGTTTACGGACGATAGTTTTACGTGATAACTATAAATGGTGCGTTTTGGGGGTAGGCTAAGTTACGCCATCTATCGGCACTTGGTTAAATCGCTTAGTATCTATCAAATCAATCTATCGACCCTCAAAGTGAGGTATGCAACGTGGTATAGGTATGCATAGACAGACAACGAAAAGCGACTTTGTTACTGTGTAGTGATTTTTGACAGCGAGCGATCCAACCTGGGTTCGGTCGAAATTGATTCACATCAAGGGATGTAAGGCCCAATGTTTCGGTGTGAGCGGCGGTTGGCGCGATGCGGGCGTCACATTAGCAACTAGCGACGAGTGAAATTGCGGAAATGTTCGATCATCATGCGCACGCGCTCGGACGCGGCGAGATGCAATTCAAGCGTGATTATGCGAGCTACTACCGTCTTATGCCCTAATGCTGCCGCTGAGCAGTAGTGCTTGCGCTGCTGTGTCCGGAACTGGCTAGATCTATGGATGTTCAAATGTATTTCTGTGTGGCTTTTGCGGACAATTTTTTTTAAATAGAGGAATATTATTTGAGGCTTCATAAGACGCATAAGACACTTAAGTGTAAACACTAAAAGTTGAGAGCGAAATATTCTCTCTTACGCGTGTAGAGTAACCCCCTTATAAGTTACTAAGCTACGTATACTTTTTTAGATATTAAGCTACTTATATTAATGTATGCATTAAGAGTTTTTAATGATTCACGGTTAATTTCATTCGAAATATTATAAACGGGATTATTGAATTTATGAATAGAATAGAATAGAATAAACTTTTATTACCACAAATAGAACATACATACATTATTATAAACGGGATGTGAACCGCGATTACCTTTATTGAGCTCCCGATATTTCGATACAGTTGCATGCATCATGATCACGGGTAGACTACCCGTGACTACCCGTAGTCTACCCGTGATCATGATGCATGCAACTGTATCGAAATATCGGGAGCTCAATAAAGGTAATCGCGGTTCACATCCCGTTTATAATAATGTATGCATATTCTATTTGTGGTAATAAAAGTTTATTCTATTCTATTCTAATCATAAATTCTGTGAAAGGTAAATATGTCAAAGTGACAGATAAGGACAAACGATTACTAAGTTAGCAGAAGCCTATAGAGCGTTTATGAATAAGGGGGTAAGACAGCCGATAAAATTACTGGCACAAGAGGTATATTTAAAACTATGCTAAAGGAGCACTATCTGTCATCCTGTCCATGATTCTTATAGCTGGTTTTCTTTTTATGTATGTGTATATGTGTCTATATATATCTCCATTTATTATAAATGTGTTTCATGTATAGTGTATTATTTCTTGTATTATGTGTATTAGTATGTATGTATTTTCACTACTTAGGTATATTAATATATATTCTGAATTGCACCACCTGCTCAGATCTGTTCTTTTCTCCGGTCCATTATGGTTGCCTGGTAGAGATCGCTCTGTAGCGATAAGGCCACCTATTGTTACCTTATTACTTCTGTATACCTTTTTTCTGTTTTGATTGTTATATGTGGTGTTCAATAAAGAGTTATTGTATTGTATTGTATTGTATTCTAAATTATCCAATCATATTCCTCTAGGCTGTCAACGCATCTGGCCTTACACTCCGAAATTCTAAATTATCCAACCATATTATTCCTCTAGGCTGTCAACGCATCTGGCCTTACACTTCGAAATTCTAAATTATCCAACCATATTATTCCTCTAGGCTGTCAACGCATCTGGCCTTACACTCCGAAATTCTAAATTATCCAACCATATTATTCCTCTAGGCTGTCAACGCATCTGGCCTTACACTCCGAAATTCCAAATTATCCAACCATATTATTCCTCTAGGCTGTCAACGCATCTGGCCTTACACTCCGAAATTCTAAATTATCCAACCATATTATTCCTCTAGGCTGTCAACGCATCTGGCCTTACACTCCGAAATTCTAAATTATCCAACCATATTATTCCTCTAGGCTGTCAACGCATCTGGCCTTACACTCCGAAATTCTAAATTATCCAACCATATTATTCCTCTAGGCTGTCAACGCATCTGGCCTTACACTCCGAAATTCTAAATTATCCAACCATATTCCTCTAGGCTGTCAACGCATCTGGCCTTACATTCCGAAATTCTAAATTATCCAACCATATTATTCCTCTAGGCTGTCAACGCATCTGGCCTTACACTCCGAAATTCTAAATTATCCAACCATATTCCTCTAGGCTGTCAACGCATCTGGCCTTACACTCCGAAATTCTAAATTATCCAACCATATTCCTCTAGGCTGTCAACGCATCTGGCCTTACACTCCGAAATTCTAAATTATCCAACCATATTCTTCTAGGCTGTCAACGGATCTGGCCTTACACTCCGAAATTCTAAATTATCCAACCATATTCTTCTAGGCTGTCAACGGATCTGGCCTTACACTCCGAAATTCTAAATTATCCAACCATATTCTTCTAGGCTGTCAACGGATCTGGCCTTACACTCCGAAATTCTAAATTATCCAACCATATCCTTCTAGGCTGTCGACGGATCTGGCCTTACACTCCGAAATTCTAAATTATCCAACCATATTCTTCTAGGCTGTCAACGGATCTGGCCTTACACTCCGAAATTCTAAATTATCCAACCATATTCTTCTAGGCTGTCAACGAATCTGGCCTTACACTCCGAAATTCTAAATTATCCAACCATATTCCTCTAGGCTGTCAACGCATCTGGGCTTACACTCCGAAATTCGATTTTCGAAGTTCGTTTCGTGCCGTCCCGCTTACACTAATAGTAAGAAAGAAAGAAAGAAAGAAGACATTTATTCTCTTTTGAAAGACACAGAAATAGAGCAACACACAATTGTACAAAAATGAAACATAAAACACAGACATGAAAATAGATCAGCAATGTATTAATGTGTGTGTGTCTTCGCAAAAGTGAAACGGTCGCTGGCTCAGCATTACGCTGAGGTGTTAGACACCTGCAGCACTGATTTTCAGCCAGAACCGCCTGTAACTCCCGGAACGATACACAGTTATATATAAATATACATATCTAATATTATAGTTCATACACTAATAATAATATAGTAGTAAATTTGAGAGTGAGAGGGACGGTATGATTGAATTATTATGAAATTGAATTTCGGAATAGCCTCCCTGCAGTCCTCTAGGCGTTATGTTGCATCTATGGTTGGTGGTGCTCACAAACAATTTTTTTTTTCATTTACGTCACGTCACACGTTTACAATCACGTCTATATCCCTTACGGGGTAGACAGAGCCTAAGGTAACAAGACCTTAAGGGTCACGTTCAGCATGATTACGGCCGTATAGATGGAAAGGGGAATCAAAATAGTGATGGGTTGCTAGCCACGTCGCCTCCAAAATGATTCCTAAGATTTTTTAATTTCATAACAATTTTATAAAAGAACAATTTTCGCAAAGCTTAATCAACATTAATAGTTTCACAGAAAAACAATAAAGATGTAAACCTTCACCTAAGCCGTCTTAACTCAACATCAAAGGAAACTGACCATCTAATGGTTTCAGGAATACTGTTTCTTCCAATGGTGTCTTCATTTCACTGAGCCGTTTGAAACATCAAAGTCTGTTGTTCTGTTGAGATGGTTTCAATGTTTAATTAATTTGAGAGCTGGTCTATCAAAACTAAGTACCGGTAGCGTTAGTTAAGGGTGTGCATCCATTGACATAGATCAGAGGGATATTAAAGACCAAGTGCGGTAGTTAGGAAAACCCTTGCTGCTAGAAGATGTTAATACCCGCCTCTTCATTCCTCTTGAGACCATGATAGATAGATAGATAGATTCATTTATTTTTATTTGTAAATTACATTATATTTTTATGTCAAAACATAAGAAAGTCACAAAAAGATCGTCAATTGGAAATAAAATTAAATGAAAACAATAAGCTACAGTAAATTAATTCATACAAAAATAGAAATCAGAAATTCAATATTAATACTCAATAAATAAATATCAAATTCAATGACAAAGTGATTAAAAATAATAATAATTATAAAAATAAAAATAAAATAAAACAGTATTTATACGTATAATAAAATTATGCAATAAAATGCGATAAAATGTCACACATTAAAAATAAATAAAAATGAAAAACAATATGGTACAAAGTACAAAATTAAATGAACATTGAATGCATGGATGCAGGGAGTCACGTCCGAAACGTGGATGTATTTACAAAAATACTTTTTACTTACGTGATTAAGTCCCGTTTTTTTTTTTATAATTATAGATCAGAGGGGTCTAAGATGATAATATATATGATATCGGACGGTCCAATAGTTTTTTGGTCTAATCTAAACTGATTTCATATTGAAACCGTAGAATTTTCAGGAAAATTATAAAACAAAACAACATAAGTAACCTGGTCTAAGTAATAATTATTGGAGAGAAAGCGGGGATCGCTACCACCACTCACTACTCACATGAAGTTTTCCATTGTAGCTAGGCTGCCACATCCATGCTGGTCTGGAAATAACTAACTAACTTGGCTCAGGGACCCAAATAGGCTCTTGGCCTCCGAAACGAGAGCACGCCATCTGTCCCGAAAAAAACCTGGAAATAGGTAAAGAAAAAACATAGAATTTACCAGTTGCTTCTCTTCCCGCGCAGATGGTAAAAGCCCATCGAGGGAATGGGATATACGTCCCACTGCTGGGCACAGGTCTCCTCTCAGAACGAGAGCTATAGTTTCCACGCGGGCCCAGTGCGGATTTGGAACTTCGCAAACCATTGAATTGCTTCGCAGATGTGTGCAGGTTTCACGATGTTTTCTTTCACCGAAAAGCTCATGGTAAATTTGAAATGTAATTTCGCACATATATTCCGAAAATCAGAGGTGCGAGCCTGGGATTCGAACCCACGACCTTCTGCTTGAGAGGCCACAGGTCAAACCACTAGGCTACCACGGTTTGTTCAATTCTGCACGTCTTTGCTCTGATTTCCAATGGAAACTCATCCTAAACCAAGCGGATACTAAAAAATCCAAGTTCAAACCGTTAACATTGGACTGAAACGAGCAAAAGAGCCTTTTAAAAGTACATTTTATTTTCCTCTTCAAAGCTACATATCCGATGTAAAATTTTAGATCTCACTTTATTTCAGTCTTAATCCAATTTAATACGTTACATGGCGAACAGGGGGCCACAGCTTAGAGTATGAAGCCAACCGGAGAGTCCACCGATAGGTCATAAAATAGTATACGGCTGGAGCGGTGGTTACATTCTTTAGGACAGCTCCATTATGTTGGCCTTAGCCCGCACCATGCCCCTGTGTCGCGCGGGCGAGGACTCATTTAAGCGGACGATCTATAGTCGCGTCCCCCACTACTCATGTTGAACAATAAAATATCTTTATCTCTTTAAGCCCCCATCCCACTTCTGACACCATGTTGTAATAAGACGCCTTCTAATTATATTTTAGACTTTATTTAATAGATCTTTACATTATAAGTATAAACGTTCCAACAGCCGTCATGAATCATAGTGATATGCATGACACAGACCATAAACAATATACATTTACTAGTGCTGTCCATAACACTCTTTATCTCTATTTCTTTATCTCTCTATATCTTTATCTTTATCTCTATTTCTTTATCTCTTTATCTTTATCTCTTTACCTCTTTACCACCCAAACGTGTATAGAGCCTTGCTTGTGTGAGTGTGATTGCGTGCGGTGTGAAGCTTAAGTTATGTTCGTTAATTTGATGTCTGTGTGCAGCGCTGTCAACACGACTCCCGCTCCCATATCAAGTTATTCACTTTAGGGATTAGTGCGCATGACGCCTCCGTTTGGCATAATGCTCTAAGGCCCGAGGCAACCGAGGTCGCCTACGGGGATTGTATGTACATGTAAAGGTACCTCAGACCCTTAACCTAGGGTTAAGGGCTTCTCGGGTTAGAGTACGGATTAATTGTTAAAGCAGATAATCAATATGTACTTGCGTCGACACGTACACGTGCATATTGTTTATTAGACGTGTCACCCTGTACTATTAAATAAACAAACATGAAATCGCGGGTGGTAGGACCTTGTGCAAGGTCCGTCCGGATCGCTACCACCATCTTACTCGCTAATCCTGCCGCTAAGCAGTAGTGCTTGCACTGCTGTGTTTCGGTGTGTAGAGTAAGACAGCCGGGGAAATTACGAGCACAAGAGGCATTTCATCTTAGCCCTCTAGGTTGGCAACGCATCTGCGATCCCCCCGGGGTTGCGGGTGTCTATGGGCAGTGGTGATCACTTACCATCAGGTGACCCACTTGCTAGTTTGCCTTCCTATTCACATAAAAAAAAATGAAATGAAATGAAATTTATTTTTGGTAACAGGCATTACAAGTCAAATAATTATTCATACTATTCTGCGAGTGGCAGATCAAAAAACTCATTGTAATCATAAAAAACGCTATTATCAAGAAGCCAATTTTTCAGTCATGTTTAAGGTTCCGTATTCAAGGAGTAAAAACGGGATCCTATTACTAAGTCTTCGGTGTCCGTCCGTCTGTCTGTCTGCCCGTCTGTTACCAGGCAGTATTTCATGAAGTTTAGTGATAGCTAGACAGTAAGTCACATTGGACCGAATTCGAGTGACTTGGTCGAAATGCCTTGAAATTTGGTACACATAATATTGTGTAAAGATGACAATGCAAGTACCTACAGTCAGCAAAAAAGCTTGTATTAAAAATATATTTTAACAAAAACTTATTGTTATTTATGTTTTTAGATAACGACTCGAAAACGACTCCAAAACGACTCGAAAACTATGTGACTGTTTGTTGCCTAAATAAATTAAAAAAAAAAAAAAAAAAAAAAAATTGATGGAATTTGTAGTCTCTCTTACTCTTTTTTTTATACTACAAAGTCGACTAGCGAGTGGGTTAGGTACCTGGTGTTACTTGACCACCACATAATAGACAATCGCAACACTAGAGGATATCAATTCATTACCAGCCTAGACGGCTAAAGTTAGAAGACCTTACACGTAAGGGAGAACAGTATTTCGATTTCAACTTTCAGCGTTTAAGTACCATCGAACAAATTGGTTTACGCACGACCCACTATAGAACACTTTCACAGTATAGACGTTACACAAAATTGACAAGGAAAATCATGTAAAGTTTACTGTGAAAACATTCTACGGTGGATCAGGAATCAAAATGGGTTGACTGTACGATAAATTTAGCCGGTGTTTCTTATGAAGCCTCAAACAAATTCGACCCCTAATTTTCTGAAAAACGTCCTAAAAAGCCTGAGACAAACATTCGAACATCAATAATTCAAACCGCCACAGAATTCCGATAACCACAAAGTTATCAAACAAAATCACATTCTTTCCTCTTTATTATTCATCATTGTGTTTACCTTGAAAAGGCAAAAATAAAACGGGCCTTAATTCGACGTGGCATCCCTTTTAGCGTAGCCGGTAAACAAGCCTTTGTTAGGTAGATTAAAATTATCTGCATGTTACCCTACTCTCGCGGTTTCCTCCCAATCTACATAGATAATTTTAACTTATGGCCCGACATGTACTTAGGGTGTTATTGCGTGACGCAATTTCGGAATGTTAAGTGGGCCTTTGTATAATTTCTTGGTGTTTTACGTACACTTGTGCGGGGCGTGAAATTGTTTGCAAGATTTTCGAAACCGAAGTCAAAATCAAAGCTGTGCTCTGTAAGGGCGTAAGCACGTAATAAATGAAAGAGCTAGTTGTGAGGATTTTAAATTCGTAATTTATAAAAAACAGGCCAAGTGTGAGTCAGACTCGCGCACGAAGGGTTCCGTAGGTACCATAATCTATAATTACCAATAAACCAGTGTAAGCAGAGCCCTGCTCCAAAGCAAAATATACGCAGTGTGGGATTACTTTATATTGGTACTGATATATACAGACATACGTACATTATTCTGGTTTTTAGTGTTTGCTGTTATAGCGGTGACATCATCTGTGAAAATTTCAACTGTCTAGCTATCACGGTTCATGAGATACAGCCTGGTGACGGATGGACGGACGGACAGCGGAGCGAAACGAATTGGGTTTCCGTTTTTACTCTTTGGGTACGGAACCCTAAAAATAACAAATAATTTCTCAGTTATTGACAATAGTTATAACGGTACACGGCATAATACTATATACACATTTTATGTCATGGTCACACAGGATGTTTTTTATTTCGGGAAATTGCAAAGATCGAGCGACTAACAAATCCTTCTCAGACAGCACTAGGTTGTTTGATTATAACAGGTTTTCAATTCTTTATCAATAATTTAAACAAAGAAATCACTCCAATAGGTACTCAATTTCAATCGAGTCATTTCATTACGGTTGAAATAGATTGAGCAGCAAGCGAGACCTCTGAGGCACTACATAATGTATTTCTCTTTTCGTTTCATTGTTCGTAACGGGATCCAATGTCAATAGGTCTAGACTCGTAATAGATCATATTTTATTACAAAGTATGAGTAACTCGATATTATTAAACCTTGTTGCATTATCGTTCTCTTGGAAATTTAAGTGATCAACGTGTTCTTTGAAATAAATTATTTGAAAATAAAAATTGACATGCTTGTTTTGTTTTTCATCAATTTCAATATCAACGGAAAAGTAAATATTTAGACCTCGATTGAACATAAATTTACTCCGTATGATCATGATCGGATGATCTTTGTTTTGATGTTGGATCGATGATCGTTTGGTACAATTTAGTCTGCTTGAAACTTTAACTATTTCGGAAAATCTTTTAACCCTTAATTTGATAATGTGCACTACCAATTAACATGGTCTAAGAACATAAATTAACATAGGATTTTTAGGACTTTAAAATGACAATGAGGCTTGGTTTTTTTTTTAATAATATTTACTGCTATACAAAATAAGAAGTCGAAAGTGTTATTATCACTGATTCAATAATATCTATTCACTCCTTAGAAGAGTTATATATATAACTATAAGACTTGTCTAAAAATATAGATTAGGAGATACTAGTACAAATACGAGTCAATGAAATGACAACACCTCATTAATTAATCTCCGACTGACCCCAGCAGAAGTAAGTAAAACTACGTCACTAATAACTCGACCACATGCAACTATTCAGCTTTAATAAACTGTCAGTCAGAGAAATTCCACCTAACGGTCCAAATAATCTTGATCCTTGCTCTTCTATGGTTTGCCGTCAATCCCTCCTAGATATAAGGGTTGAAGGGGGGAAAGGTAAGCCAGGGTATGCTGGTTGCAACGCAGAATTAAGTTTTGGTGACATGGGTCCCTCATTTCGTTAGAGACAAGGTTGGACACCGACTTGTATTGAGGAAGAGGGTTTCGGGGTGAGACATAGTTGACCAAACAAATTGTGACGCAGACGCCGAGACAATAGTCATCATCATCGTCATCATCAGCCTGAAGACGTCCTCTGTTGAATAAAGTCCTCCTTAGCACACCATAATGAACGACAACTCGCCACCTGCATCCACCGGTTTCCCGCAAATTTCACGATGTTGTCGGTACACCTAGTGGGAGCCCTGCCTTGCGGGTGGTAGGGCCTTGTGCAAGGTCCGTCCGGATCGCTACAACCATCTTACTCGCTAATCTTGCCGCTAAGCAGCAGGGCTTGCACTGCTGTGTTCCGCTGTGGAGAGTAAGACAGCCGGGGAAATTACGAGCACAAGAGGCATTTCATCTTAGTCCTCTAGGTTGGCAACGCATCTGCAATCCCTCCGGGGTTGCGGGTGTCTATGGTACAGTGGTGATCACTTACCATCAGGTGACCCGCTTGCTTGTTTGCTTTCCTACATATAAAAAAAAAACTGCAACAATAGTTGCATGGTAGTATTCAATGTATAGGATATAATATGCATTTTATGCAAACTTTCGTTTTAGAATGAATTCAAGTCCGAAACTTGCTAGTTGGCCTTCCTTGTCGTTAAAAAAACTAATACTTACGAAAATCCTTGACGTAACTAAACTTAATCAATTAAATACCAGACCGATTGCCATTTTGCCGGTTTCAATTGAAAAGCAAATTGATTCTTACAATATTCTGGGTACTAGTCAGACTCGCAATATCGGTAATGGGTAGATATAATGAAACGGGAAACAACGATACCAGGAAACGTATTTCCATTTTATCTATCCATTTATTTATCTTCGTAGAATATCAATATTTTGTCTCACTATTTGTGTCAGGCACGAGTAGCATTCAGTTGCAGTATAATGGATTGGATGAATGGTAAATAACCATTAGGTACATAACCTTGCAGAACGGTAGGAATTTCAGAATTTACAGAATAAACGTAGGTAACCTTAACTTTTTAGTTCGAATGTAATAAGTAACCTCTGGAACTACACACATTTTCAACAGCTTTTTTTAATGCTTCAAAATTATAATCGAACACACATGCGCGTTTTGGGACTTAAAAACACCCGTGTATCGTATAAAGGTGCGAACGCACCGTCGCTTAAAAAACGGTGACGTTACGGAATCGCAACAAAATGTATGAAGAAACGGTGAGAAAACCAGAGCCTCTAGTGTAAGTTTTCGCATATAAAAACGTCTCTAACGCGTTCACATAAACGTCTCAATTACTATGGAATAATTGGCAGCGCCACTTGCGGATCGAAACGGCAACAAACTGTTCTCATAGTATTTGACAGTTTAACGCAAACGCGTTCGAGACGTATTTTGTGACCGAAAACCTACACTAAGCATACTGACGCCTGCGACACGTGACTGCGTATACGCGGTGGTTTGGTCGCAACCTAACGGCTGGCAGCGGATATGCGAGCGTTCCGACGAGGTTCCAACCGTCCCACCAACGTATAGCTGACAGATAGTTGTTTTTTTTTTCTGCGAAGGCGCGTGGCTAAAGGTTTGACTCACAATCAGCCATCGACAGGCAAAAAGATAAGGGTTTAAAAAAATTATTTCTATGCACTGTTGGCAAATCTACACCTACATTTGCGACCTCGTTCTCCAAGTGGGGTGTCCAGGTGTCCGGGCCATTTTATTACGACACATTAACGTGATCCGTGACGGCGTTTTATTAAGCAGGTTTAATTATGTAGGGGCACGATGAATCCTGGGTAATTAATTTTCTCTGTTTTATGCCGTTTTAAGCCCTTAAGGTGCCGCGAGACTTGTGAGTTATTGGTAGGAAACAGTGGGCTTATTTCACTTATTTTAATAAATTATAAAAAATGCTACTGATGTATTTTGTCCGGGTTCGAAATAGCTTTGTACTTATAGGCTACAGTTACACTTAAGTAATTTCATACTTAAGAGTATGAAAGTCGCATTCCACTAAAATTACTGGCATATCCAAACGTTAGCAAATTTTCCACCTCATCATCATCATCATCATTACCAGCCTATACACGTCCCACTGCTGGGCACAGGCCTCCTCTCACAATGAGAGGGCTTGGGCTATAGTTCCCGCGCGGGCCCAGTGCGGATTGGGAACTTCACACACACCATTGAATTGCTTCGCAGTTGTGTGCAGGTTTCCTCACGATGTTTTCCTTCACCGAAAAGGTCATGGTAAATTTCAAATGAGATATCGCACATAAATTCCGAAAAACTCAGAGGTGCGAGCCCGGGATTCGAACCCACGACCCTCTGCTTGAGAGGCCACAGGTCAAACCACTAGGCTACCACGGCTTTCTATAATTACAAAATTAAATAAATAAGTTTAGTATCACGCGATAACTAATACCAATCGATCAAATTAAAGAAAGCTAGTAGTCACTGTAGTCAGGGCTTCAGGCAATTGACAAAGATACTTAAATACTTATATCATTCATGATTAGGGCATAATGATAATGATAATGATAATGATAATGATAATGATAATGATAATGATAATGATAATTATAATGATAATGATAATGATAATGGTAATGATAATGATAATGATAATGATAATGATAATTTATTAATTTACAAAGAATATGGTATACATTAAACAGTTCTTAAGATATAACACGCTTCTCATTATTCTGTCGCTATCGACGTGTAAATTAGGTATACAGCAATAATAATTCATATGAAAATTTAAATAATCAAATAATCCAATTAACAATAATGATAAAAATGCAAATGTCCAAATTCAATTTTAGATACAACAAACTTAAAAAATAATATAATTAATGTAATAACAAACACATTACATTCGCCATACAATACATGAATACAGTATATGTGCCGGCACGTAAGTCTAACGATGATGAGTCACGTGGAGGGGATCAGCGCAACCACGGATACCGTATTTTATACTTCTGCGCATACAAGGTCAGATTAGACTTACATGCCGGCACTTATACAATACAATTGCTTGTCTTTTTTGTCTCTATCATCAAAGCATCAGCATCAGTTGATTTTTTTATTGCTAAACAACTTAAAGCTTCTATACTATCACTTGCATTTATCATAGGTCTCTGAGAAATGCATTCCTCTGCAGTTAGACACGACTATAAATTGAGTGTACGTAATTCAGCCTGGAGGATCGGACCCCGTATGCCGACGAAGCGAAGGAAAAACCACATTGCAGACAATCTGCCCGGCTAGTGTACGTACAGCTATACCGTATCCTCGAATATCCGCCTATGTTTTAAATAAAAGACAATAATTTAATTTAAACGCGCGAAGTCAGTACGACCACTTAAATCGACTACTTATGAAAAATCCATCGAGGGAATAGACTATCTTAGTAATCACGTTGTAGGAGATGCGACTAGCAAAGCAACCCATCACTTTTTAAATTCCCCTTTCCAGCATTACGCCAAAAATCATTTTAAACGTGGACTTAGGTACAGTCTTTCCTGTAAAGGAAAAAAACGTAATTTACTTAATACTGAAATATTGTTCAAAATTACAAAGCCGGTTAATTTTGCTATAAAATCATATGCTATCTATTCTACTTCCTTCTAATATTATAAATGAGAAAGTTTGTGATTAAGTGGGTATGTTTGTTTCACGCTGAAATGACTGGACTGGACGGATTTGGATCAAAGGGTCTAGCAGGCTAAGCTAACAAGAGTGGTCCCCGCAAGTGATTTGGTTATAATTTGAGGTGCAATAGTTTCAGGACCTAAGAACACTGTATGCGTAATATTAGCCTTCGATCTTCTTTTGTTTCAGACTTATTCACGAAAATGTTTGCGGGTGGTAGGGCCTTGTGCGAGGTCCGTCCGGATAGCTACCACCATCTTACTCGCTAATCCTGCCGCTAAGCAGCAGTGCTTGCACTGCTGTGTTCCGGTGTGAAGAGTAAGACAGCCGGGGAAATTACGGGCACAAGAGGCGTTTCATCTTAGCCTTCTCTAGGTTGGCAACGCATCTGCAATCCCTCCGGGGTTGCGGGTGTCTATGGGCAGTGGTGATCGCTTACCATCAGGTGACCCACTTGCTCGTTTGCCTTCCTATTCGCATAAAAAAAAAATGACAAAAAATCAAGGTAATTTTTAAACAGCAACAAACAGCACCAGGCGAAAGGACTGTGAATTAGACTGAAACATGTCCAGCAGTACTCTACTTTTATACGCGAGTTATCCGTTTGTGTAGTTATGTTTGAGTCTCACGGTAGCTTCATGTTGAATGATTATGCTTTCGAAACAAAGAGCATTCCTACGTAAAACGTTAATCGTCTACCTCGGCTACGTTTGAGCTACATTAACAATCCCAAATCCACATCGCAGTCTTACAAATTCTTAACTTAACATCTCACGATTCAGCTTGATTGCAGTGAGCAATTTTCATCTCAACGCCAATTGGCGTTGCAGACGTTTAGGTACCCTTTTACGTACGACGATCTAGACAATAGTTCATCGACAGACAGCGCAGCGCTGTATAAAATAGTTGGTCCGTGTCGACATCGTGCATGCACCGAGTTCAGTGTGTGAAGGGAGCGCAGCGACAGGCGGCGCGGGAAGCGATTTACCTACTGTTCAAGCGGGTATAGGTGAAAAACTTAAGTAAATCACCTGTTGTATGTGTGAGTAATGTGTGAGAATAGACAAGTTGACGTTCCAAATTAAGAAAATGAGTTAAGCCCCATATTATCAGTTCTTTATACTACTATAAAACTTAAATTACTAACAGGGGCCTTACAATGACATCCTAATTCCGACTCAGTACTAGTTTTAGCTGTCACTTTTAGTATGCTGGCCCCTGGGGCCTTACCATGACGTCTTAAGAGGCTGACAACACCTAATTTTGTTGAAATTGACGTCATTTAAGCACTTTTTTAAGAAAAACTACACACAAAAAAATAATTTATGCAAATTTTCATCATTATTTCAAACACGCTGGACGGACTCGATACATAATTGAATAAAATCGGCTCGATAGAAAATAATTGCAAAGATGGGTCTTAAAATCATCATTAAACGGTTCTATGTCTTTATTTTTACGACATATGAGTCTGCAATTAAAAACATGAAGTCAACATATTCACGGCTAACGAATCATATTTCACAAATAATCCATAGGTACTTTTTTTCATTTCTTATGATTTGTGTCTTATTTGCAAGATTTTAGACGCGCGCCAAGCTGCCGAAATAGTTTCTTCTCTTTCACTAACAGGCACGCGAACCGTATGTGTGAAGAGTGGCGTTGCTCAAGGTTATTTGTTGTTGACAGCGCCTTAATACGATTCAGTTTAGGTTCGCTCGCTGTCAGATTCATACTAAAAGTGACAGCTAAAACTTGAACTGAGTCGAAATTAGGACGTCATGGTAAGGCCCCTGATCGTTGAAGTTATTGTCGCACCGAATGTCTCAAACGTGTATCCGTCAAGGTCTAGTTTATCTTCAGCCTCAACGCCCCACTGCTAGCCAAAGGCTTCCTCTCAGAATGACACTTCACTGAAAAGTTCATGAAAACATTTCGAAAAACTCAAAAAAGCCGAGTTTCAAACCTTCGACCCTTGACATGAGAGGCTGTAGATCAAACCACTAGGCTACCACCGCTTTTTTAAAATCGAACTTTGGGAGGGTTACTATTTATAATTCCTATAATATTGTGAAAACTCTTTGTTCAGAGCAAAGGAACAACAGTATCATTCCATCTTCCATAATTTTTGAGGTTCAAGCCTTTATAAATTAAGCTAATATTAAAAACGCTACTACACATCACTAAACCACCTATACTCGTCATAAATGGTACGTCTGTGCATCTTGAAGAATAAATACGACACTGCAACTGCATATTAATAACTCGCGAGTTGTTTGGCTCAAGCCATATTTAAACTCACTATTAAATATGAATTTCAAAGAAAACGTTACGTCGGTTTTTTTACAACGCGGGATATCGTTTGATTTCTTCATTTACGTACCTACTTGCATTGCCAATTCTTATGATTTTTATACTAATGTGGTTTTTGGATTAAGTGGTTTTACATTAATGTATACTGTATTAAGAGTATTAGAGTTTGATATTATTTTAATCATAGCATTAAAATCCACGTCATTATGTTCATAGAATCGCAGCCTATTATCGTCACCTCTGCGAGGCCTGCGATTAGCAACCATTGTTTTTTTAAATAGAATAAGGATAGAAAAGGATAAATAACTAAGTAAAGTTCCACTATCCTTTGACGTCGCAGACTTAACTAGCTTCTACCGAGCCACTTCTACAAAATGTAATAAATAAGCTTTTAATAAAAGCAATGGCAGTGACAGGAGATAAGAGCTTTAAGTTCCTCCAGTGCCAAATGAGGAGCTTTTGCTGTCAGCCTCGTACCTACAAGTTTATTTTTACTGTCTCTTGGACTTTCAGTTTAGTTACGCTCAATTTTCAATTATAAATTGGACTGTCATGACATGTGTCACTTTAAAAATGTCAGCTACATTTTTAAATTTGATTTTTAAGATTTCGGTGTCAGCCATTTTGTTACGGCTCTTGCAATTCAAGATGGCGAGTGAGATTTATTTTGTGGTAGGTAAATATATTGTCATGATAAAGTTTGCGTTCCTTGCGGAGCGATTTTCAAGCGAGATTTTTTTTATTCTTTATGATTACCATACCCGCTTTCGCTCTCACACACACTTCGATACGTCAGATACATGTTTACCTCAAATAAAGCTGACACATCATCGTAAATTGCGATACCTATACCTCATACCCGGTTATAGCATTTGTCGCACATGATTTATAAGGCTTATGTCTTTTTAACTGACTGCTGAAAGCTCAAAAAGATGTCCGTTCCTATTATCATTCGTAACTACCTAATCAACGGCTCAATCCTACCATTTTCAGTGAAAGAAAATTGTATACCTTCGGCGATCTCAGGAGTAACTCTAACGATTACGATGAAATTTTCTGCAATTAATTTAGCTAGAGTCATCTTTGGAAGAACTTTTATAGAGTATTTATTATAATTTAAATTGTTTACTCACACAAACAGATATTCCTTTTCGCTTCCAAAATATAATTGTGCGACAAAACTATGCAAAAAAACGATTCACTAAAAATGACAGTTATCATTAAGACTCGCTTTCTGAAACATTAAACTTTTTAAGTCCTAGGGCTTTAAACGCTCAACTCTTTTAATATTTTATCAGGCCAGCGATAAACGCAATGGCAACACAAATCGGGTCAGTAGGTCCGAGTGGAACTGGACCGCGGCGAAAAGTAACGTTTTCCGGAGACGATGAACTTTACCGCATTGTTAACGAATAGCTATTAATGAGTGGCAATTTCGAAGGCGATTGAGTTGGAGTTGGGATTGTGTTGTCTGATGTTGTAAAATATATCTATTTTGGGATTTTTTGGGTAAAAACGGGACCCTATTACTAAGACTCCATTGTCCATCTGTCTGTCTGAACCACGGTACATGACAATACTACGAGTAAAACTCATTTATTTATAATAGTTATATAGTCTATTTATTTTAGCTAGATACTAAATTGACAATTGCAAATGTCTAATTATGAAATAATGATAGGTTAGCTTTTGTTGTTTAGTGGTGTACTCGAAACCATCGACAATGTTTGTGGTCTGAATTTGGTTTGGTCATGTTATATTTTAAGAAAAAAATACGATTGTATCATAATCAAGCAAATTTAAAGGTTTATTAGTTTACTACACTAGCTTATACATACAAATATCTATACTAAATTTAATTTATCGTTAACTTTCGATAGTGGTGGCACATCACTATTTTTGAATTGCAAAAAACAGGCAACACAGGTAATGTCATTTTAGTATCTAGCTAAAATAAATAGACTTTAGTTAAAACGTGTCATTTTTATCATCATTCTCGAACTACGTAACTACGCCACCACGTAACTACAACAACCTTGCTTGTAATAATGTTTGCAAAAGTGACATCAAGTCGGTCAGCAAAGAAGGAACTATTCCACAATATTTGCAAACTCGCTTCGATGTTTATAAAGCAAGTTAATGGTGTTTACGACGTAACAAGCATGTCACTTGCGAGGAAAGTAAATTATAGGTATGTAATGTAAAAGACACGTTAAAACGGGTGATAGGTTCTCGTACAAGATCGGGGGCCTTACCATGACGTCTTGATGCGATTCAGTTTAGGTTCGCTCGCTGTCAGATCCATACTAAACATGATAAGTAAAACCTGAACTGAGTCGGAATTAAGACGTCATGGTAAGACCTCTGTTCGGATCGCTATCACTATATTACCCGCTTATTCATCCGCGAAACAGAAGCGCTTTTGTATACATTATAAGGACACCAAATGCAAATAATGCTGCCAGCCTTAAAAGCTGATAAGGAAACCTTTATGTGCAAGTAATTTCACCTGTTGTCCTCACGTCGAAACATTGTAGCGCCATCACTGTTGCTTTGCGGCAGGGCTAGCAAGAAGGAGATAGCAATCAAAATTAACCTTAGGCAAAGTCCTACCCCCCGCAAAGAAACATGACACGACAAAATAAACGTCATTCTTCTTTAAGTACAAATTATAAGACTGTAAAAGTCAGAGCTCACTTAACATTACGACATCCACAACTCCCAAAATAGCGTCATATCTTTTTATTTCGCAAAGCAACGTACGACAGTTTGCTCCGTGACGCTAAGTTCGCCATTAACTTACATTATAACAGGAATAAAACATCAAAATAGTTCCAACATTGTGCTCAACTATTAAAGAAAATGGCGTCCACTCATTTTATGGCGTAATAAATCCAACAAATGAATACAAAAGAAGGTTCAACGTGACGTCATAAACTAGTTAAGAGCGAATTCAAGTGCAAACGCGCGAACGAACAATACCAGGTTTCGCTGAGGAGCTCGTGACACGTCGCAAGTGCCTACCAATGGCAACTAAATAAGCTCGACACTACATTTTTTCGTTCGTTCTGGTTTTTAATATCATTATAGAAATACTACTAATGGTGTACCAACTAATGTTGCTTTGTAACATGGTAAACTTCCTCGTCGCGCCAAGCGCGCACTGGCCGCTTACAAAAAAAAAACTTAATTCTAAATTCTAAATTTACGACGAGCTATTTATTACTCTACTCTTCCGCCACCTTCCACTCCTCTTGTATACCCTGTATTGCCTGCTTTTCTGCTGATCTGTCTCAGGCTAGTGTTATCATTATTCAAGAGCAACCAGTGCTGACTGATACAACTTTGTAATTTTTTTTTATTAGGTATATTTTTATAACCTACGCCCTGTTGTCTTTTCTGCTCTCCAATACACAGCTTTAACATTGATCAGGGGCCTTACCATGACGTCCTAATTCCGACTCAGTTCAAGTTTTAGCTGTCACTTTTAGTATGAATCTGACAGCGAGCGAAACTAAACTGAATCGCAGTAAGGCCCCAGCTTTTGTCTACAAAACATACAGCTACTGAACGAACCCAAATTCCTTTAAAGCATGTCGCTGTAATCGCAAACCGTTAGTACTTCTCGCGACACCGCAGCGAAAAGGGTAACACATATTGTGTATGTATATATGTATACGTATGAACGTATACAATCCTTAATTAAAGGTCGTTTCATTTCCACAGAGGTCGCTAGAGTCCTGAGGGTCCCTCGCGTACAATTACTTTTTAATTAGTGGCAAAATACACTGGAAACTTTTGTCAGTTCGGAAGCCTTTATAGGATTAGTGATGCACAAATGAGGTAGGTTTTTCAACGGTTTTTCATGACGCTGTGCGAATGAAAACATTGAAAAGATGGGGTGGAAGAGCAAAAATGGTATAGTGTGCGTCTGGTTACGCACTGTGTATGATTTCGTAGGATGCCTGTAGCAAGATACTCATACTCATACTCATTTATTCGTAATAATTATTGTTATTACATGTCATACCACCACCACCTACCACTACAACTCTACAACTATACTATGAAATAGTGTCAAATTTTTTGAAAGATTTACACTTGAAAAAGGGACCACACGGATACATGATGTGAAGTGGACGAATGTTTTAGAGAGATCTGATAATAGTGATTTTTCGACTAGGAAAGAAAACGAGCAAGTGGGTCACTTGGTGGTAATCTACCACCTGCTACACTAGAGGATTGCAGACGCGTTGCCAACCTAGAAGGCTAAGAAATACCTCATGTGCCAGTAATCTCACCGCTGTCTTAATCTCCACGTCGAAAAAAAGCAGCGAAAGAGCTACAGCTTAGCCCGTGTGTGAAACTGTTGAACCGTGAGCTCTGAATATTTTCCTCATCTTGATATTACATTACAAATACAAATACTCTGTATTGAACACCACAAATCAGTACAAAACAATATAGAAACAAAGAAAAAAGTATACAAATAGGCGGTCTTAACGCTTAATAGCTACCAGACAACCAATAAGACAGAGAAATAAGTATAAGTATAAGCAGTTTACATAGCGTAGGTGTATAGTTAGCAACTAATATTATAAATGCGAAAGTATGGATGGATGGATAGATGGATGGATGGATGGATGTTTGTTTGTTACTCAATCACGCCAAAACGGCCCAACGGATCTGGATGAAATTCGGCACATAGATAGAAAAAAGTCTGGAATAGCACATAGGCTACTTTTTATCCCGGAAAATTGCGTAGTTCCCGCGGGATAGCGATAAACGAATTCTTTGCAGACGAAGTCGCTGGCAACAGCTAGTATTATTATAAGGTTTCCTAAAATTAATCCAGAATAGGGATTGCAATCCGGATAATCCGAAATCCGAAATAACCGGATAAATCCGGATTTTTGTCGCCTTTTATAAATTCGGATTTTTAGCATAAAAATCCGGTTTTTTCGGATTTCAATGACAGTTGACAAAGTTGACATTTAACCAGAATTTCCTATTGAATTTAGTTTCATTTCATTCATTCATGCGTTCGTTTCGTTCCCCGCCACGTGGCATATCTCTCTATCCCTCTCCCCTCTGCGCTTTGCTGGCCACCTCCTACCTAGCTTTAGATCTAGCTAGTCGGCCGCTCCGGTAGTACTGTACTGCAGACACAGCAGTACTGGACTGATTAAACGCGGATTATAAAAATTTTTGCAGTTTTGTTTTATATATTATTCTTAGGGAAATTCTAAAAACATTAAAATTTAACACCATTAGGTTTTCAAAAATATATGTAATTACATATAAATTTCAAGATATTAATAAAAATCCGGATCCGAATAATCCGGATTTGTACAAGTTGATAATTTGTAAGTCCGGATTTGAGGAAAAACCGGATTTTGCAATCCCTAATACAGAACACTTCCCCTATTTCACGAACTCGACAATTTGTCGGCGACATGTGATACCTAATTCGAAATGCAATGCGCATTCAACGTAGCCTCCCTAGGTTTTTAATGTGAACAGAATTGTCACTCTTTTTTTTTTATTATTTATTTGAATAGGAAGGCAAACGAGCAAGTGGGTCACCTGATGGTAAGCGATCACCACTGCCCATAGATACCCGCAAGCCCAGAGGGATTGCAGATGCGTTGCCAACCTAGAGGACTTAAATGAAATGCCTCTTGTGCCCGTAATTTCCCCGGCTGTCTTACTCCCCACACCGGAACACAGCAGTTCAAGCACTGCTGCTTAGCGGCAGGCTATAAGAAAACGGGACTTATAATCACGTAAATAAAAAGTTTTTTTGCAAATACCTCGACGTTTCGGACACGACTTTGCTTCCATGGTCTCGAGAGGACTGAAGTGGCGGGTATCACCATCTTGCAGTTGCACGGGAATGAATCGATACAGAAATAACAGTTTTTAATGATTCACGATTTACACAGACACCACCGAACACACAGACAGACAGAACGCCACTATATACCGAGACTGGTGAGGGAAGCGGTTGAAATCCATAAACATAAAAATTTTAATCGTGAGGATGGGTTTAAATTGTCGAATATCTGGAATCCGGTGATTTCCTTATATAATTCTCGTCCAAAATAAATTTCGGGTGGGCGAAGTGACACTGTGAGTGTAGTGTGTTTGAATCGAGTTTCGAGTGAGAACGGTTCCAGTGGTAACGAGAGTGCACGCAGTCGACGCGCAAGAATGAGGGTAGACAGAGCTCGGTCTACCCAATAATAACATCCACCCGCAATTTCTTCAGTCTACCCGTGATCATGATGCATGCAACTGTATCGAAATATCGGGAACTCAATAAAGGTAATCGCGGTTCACATCCCGTTTATAATATTTCGAACGATACAGAAATGTCACTCGTCACCATTGCACCGTCGCATTGGTGGAATAGGGGGCCATGAGTTTGAGTAAATTTAACTGAACACCCCCGTAAATATTTTACGTCGCCCGGGGCGTAAGTAGCAATTTACCACCCGCTAGGAGAGCGGAAATTTCCACTTCCTTGGCCAGGAACTTCATTGGAAGACGTGAAATTCACACACCTCGGGCGGTGATAAAGAAAGCCTTAGCTCGCATGTTTATCGCCCTTGCCTTTGGCTAAGTTCCTGCGACATTTTTCATTTCACCACCGTGGCGTTTAATCATAGTATTCAGGATGTTTAAATTATGGCTAACAATCTTTTCCACACAATGGTCGATGTTCAAAATGCCAAAGCAGAAGAACAATTCAATTTTAAATCCAAAACTACGATGAAAAACCTACATGAGTGTTACATTCAACTAACTCAAGCAACTGCTGCAATATTATGGAGCATTTTTCACCTCCGCCTTTTTGACGATTCTATCTCCTATCTCCAGCCTATATACGTGTCCCACTGCTGGGCACAGGCTTCCTCTCAGAATGCCACGCGGGCCCAGTGCGGATTGGAAACTTCACACACACCATTGAATTGCTTCGCAGTTGTGTGCAGGTTTCCTCACGATGTTTTCCTTCACCGAAAAGCTCATGGCAAATTTCAAATGAGATATCGCACATAAATTCCGAAAAACTCAGAGGTGCGAGCCCGGGATTCGAACCCACAACCCTCTGCTTAAGAGGCCACAGGTCAAACCACTAGGCTACAACGGCTTTTTTAACTACCACGGCTTTTTTGGCTACCACGGCTTTTTTGGCTACCACGGCTTTTTTTTGACGATTATCCTACTAATATTATAAATGGGAAAAAATTGTGACGATGTGACGATGTGAGTGAGTGAGTGTGTATGTTTGTTTCTTCTGCACGCTAAAACGACTGGACGGAGTTGGATAAAATTTGGAACGAAGATAGCTGGTACCCTAGATTGATACATAGGCTACTTTATATCCCGGAAAATTGCACAGTTCCCGAGAGATAGCGATAAACATGTCAATTGCTAATTCTACGCGGACGAAGTCGCGGGCAGAAGCTAGTACAAAATAGGGTAATTTTTTTACCTTGCTACTGGGCTACTTAAAAATAGGTATAACAATTTTTTGTTCACTGAAATGTACCTCTGCAAAATAACGTCAGATTCAATAAAATTATATACAAATATGTTTAGCATTGCAGCAGACTTTTTTTATAAAAGCAATGAAGTAACTAACCGCCGGCCTAGTTCCAGATTATTAACAAAAAATATATCGTGCTCGTTTTTACTACCGCAGTGCTTATACTAATTAGTGTGTCATTTTTGAAACAATAATTTCTAACTTTAAAAAGCAACGTTACTTAAAAAACGATGAAGACGCGGACAATTAGTTAAAATATTTTTTTATAACATTTCATTTTATTTGCACTGTTCGTAGGTACCTATATAATATATCATTTGCAAGTATTGTGAGTACCAAGTTGTCCACTCCAAAAAATTTAACCCATTTTCGGATTGATTTGGAATTTTGACATGTTTCATTGTCCTCTAGTTATGCAAGTAAGTTAGCGCAATTTTTTTTTTTTTATTTTTATGTGCAATAAAGAGTTTAGATACCTACATACATACATACATATAGTTAAATAGAGCCATGTCCATGGCTTTTCGGACTACCCATTTGTAGATAAAAATATTCAGGTACACAATAACTGTGACAACAGTTTGTGTCTGGTAAACCGTAAAGGGCGCCAAGTGTATTTTTTTTGGTAAAAAATGCCTCGTACACGTTTGCGTTCAAGTGTCAAATGGGGCCCTACCATGACGTCTTAACGCGATCCAATTCCGACTCAGCTCAGGTTTTAGCTGTCATGTTTAGTATGGATCTGACAGCGGGCGAACCTAATCTGAATCGGTTAATTATTAAGACGTCACGGCAACCCCCTGGTTATTTTGTTGCCACATGTACACGCTTCAGACGTTTTGTGTCAAAAGTGAGACTGGAGTGGGTGTAGATTGACTCGTCAACCAGTAGCGAAAATGTCGCGGCCACTTATGCAAACTGCTGATTGATCGAAAAGTTAAAAAAAGAAATATTTCAGCCTTCCGAAAGCACACCGGCGGCACTCGGTTAACCCGGTGTAACCTTTTAATAACTTCACGTTGGTAAAAGCAACTTTAATGAACTTCACTGAAACACCAACCACCAGAGAATACCATGCGACATTTCGAGCGCAGTCCAAACTAAACCCAATGACATACATTTACGGTTACATTTCAGTGTGACTACGAGTAAGACTTAGGACTTTGTTTATGTGAGTGTTGAGAAAATCTACAGCGTGACGAGTAACGGGCACTCACACGATAACTTTGGTTTTTAATAAGCTAAGTTTGCGCTTCCCGGTTTTCGCCGCTTTGGTATTTGTGATAAAAATACTGTTAACGTTACGAGTATCGTTTGGAGTTAACAAGGATGTTCGCAACTTTTATAATAAACTGTGGAATACCAGGGGCCTTACCATGACGTCTTAACGCGATTCAATACCGACTCAAATCAGGTTTTGGCTGTCATTTTTAGTATGGATCTGACAGCGAGCGAACCTAAACTGACTAATATAATCGCATTAAGAAGTCATCGTAAGGCACCTGTTCACTTTTTTCGAAATAACAAATAACTCGATTTAAAAGTGTTTATGCAACTTTTAATAATAATTGTCGCTTCTTTGCGGGTGGTAGGGCCTTGTGCAAGGTCCGTCCAGATCGCTACCACCATCTTACTCGCAAATCCTGCCGCTAAGCAGCAGTGCTTGCACTGCTGTGTTCCGGTGTGGAGAGTAAGACAGCCGGGGAAATTACGGGCACAAGAGGCATTTCATCTAAGTCCTCTAGGTTGGCAAAGCATCTGCAATCCCTCCGGGGTTGCGGGTGTCTATGGGCAGTGGTGATCGCTTACCATCAGGTGACCCACTTGCTCGTTTGCCTTCCTATTCACGAAAAAAAAAAAAAAAAAAACCCTCACCATACACTTGCCTCTAACGGCTAATTCATACGCGGTAGCCCTCATCGGTCAGACCTTGCCCGTCTCTGTTCCATTTCTATGAAAGCAAACCCTTAGTCACACTGTAGACATCTACATCGCAAGCTGAAGCTGCTACAATGCTATATCAACCTCACGCTTCACTGAATCTGTATTATCGTGAAACAATGGCCTTACAATTCTAACAATCCAGTCTTAACCAGATATGGGCAGATAAAATCGGTAGTGTTGTTTGCGCAATGCAAGCAGACAGAAACGCTGTGACTACGTTTGAATATTAAGTTGCTTTAAGTGACAGCTGTGCAAACCGAAGCGCATAAATAAGTGAGCGTGCGCTAGTGCTTGGGCTTGGGTATGGCGCAGTGCTGGCGGGGATAAAGACAAGATAGACAGAGGTTTAGAAGTTATAGAGGATAGAGGTTATAGAGGCTTAGAGGTCATAGAGGTTAGAGGCCTTAGAGGTTTAAAGGTTACAGAGGTTTAAAGAAGAAAGAAAGAAAGAAAACATTTATTCTGTTTTGAAAGACACAGAAATAGAGCATACATATACAATTGTACAGAAATGTGTTCCGGTGTGGAGAGTAAGACAGCCGGGGAATTACGCGCACAAGAGGCGTTTCATTTAAGTCCCCTAGGTTGGCAACGCATCTGCAATCCCTCCGGGGTTGCTGGTGTCTATGGGCAGTGGTGATCGCTTACCATCAGGTGACCCACTTGCTCGTTTTCCTTCCTATTCACATAAAAAAAAAAGATATAGAGAATACATACAATTGTATAAAAATGAAACATAAAACACAGACATGAAAATAGATTAGCAATGTGTATGTTTAGATAGGCCATAGGGGTTAGAGGTTATAATAGTTTCTGAGCATCTTGATCGTGGCATCCAAGTTGATGTCGTGTATTTTGATTTTAAGAAGGCATTCGATCGTGTAGATAATAATATACTATTGCGTAAGCTGAATAACATCGGTTTCTCTCCAAAATTGCTGTCCTTCTTTGCAAGCTACCTGTGCGATCGACAACAGTACGTTAAGCATGGGTGCTTCGTATCAGAACCGTATCACACCAGATCTGGCGTCAGCCAGGGTTCCATATTGGGGCCCCTTTTGTTCGGTATAATGATCAATGACCTTGAATTAGTAGTCAGGCATGCCGGATGTCTGTTGTATGCTGATGATCTGAAATTGGTGTATGGAGTGGAAACAGTCAACAGATTGTGAAGATCTGCAAAGGGATATTGCCTCGGTGGTTCGATGGAGTGTAGAGAACAAGCTCCATTTTAATACTACCAAATGTTGTGTGTGCACCTATAGCCGTTCCCCTGCTCCTTTACATGCGCAATACTTGCTGGGGGTTGAGCCTATCGACCGTGTTTTCTCAGTGAGGGATCTCGGTGTTGTGTTTGATACGCGTCTGACATTTCATGAGCACATTAGGGCACTTGCGCACGTCTGCTTCCGTAGACTGGGCTTTGTATTTCGCAACAGTAAGGAATTCTACGATCTCGGAGCTATAAAGTTAGTGTTTAATGCGTTGGTGAGGAGCAAATTAGAGGCGTCTTCAGTAGTATGGAATCCTTATGAAAGCACATATGCTTTGCTGCTTGAAAAAATTCAAAAAGCCTTTCTTAGATCTGTATACAAAAAAATCTATGGGTATTATCCTTTTTTATACCCAACAAAATTTTTAAAATTTTTAGTGGGTTCTCTTGGGTATAACTCTTTAGAGGTAAGGCGTAACAACAATTTGCTCCTCACTGTTTGTAAAATATTGCGCGGGGAGTCGGATTGTCCTGAGCTTGTGGGTAGAGTCGTGAGATTGTTCGTCCCGGAAGTTCCACGGATACCTTTGCGACCACGGCTGCGGCCGCTACTGGCGGTGCCGGCAGCGCGCACGCTGTCACGTAACAACTCACCGCTGCCTCGCGCGTTGACGCTGCTCAATACGCTACTGACAGCAGCACCTGAGTGTGACCTGTTTGCTTGTCGCTGGCCGTCTGTGCAGCGTGAATGTCAAAGGTTTTGCGAGTTGATGGATGATAGGCAATCCAGTGTATTTTCTTAAGTTTTCTTAAGTTATGTATTATATTATTATTATTATTTTTTCTGTTTCCTACTTCGGTTTTGTTTTACCTATGTACAATTTTAATTTCGCGGTGTATTGGTGAACACTGTAATGCCGTGTAAATTTATTGAAATAAATAAATAAATAAATAAATAAAATAAATAAATAAATAAATAAATAATAAATATTTGGGAACAATTCACACAAATTGACCTAGTCCCAAAGTAAGCGCAAGTAAGGCTTGTGTTATGGGACTAGACAACAATATACGTACTTATATAGAGAAATATATACTTATACAGATAGAAACATCCATAACTCAGGAACAAATATTCGTGCTCATCACACAAATATAATGCCCTTACCAGGATTCGAACCTAGGACGCTTGCTTCGCAGGCAGGGTCACTACCAACTAGGCCAACCGCGTCGTCGAGGTTATACAGGTTATTGCAAAAGTGGGTTTAATGGTTCCTCTTATAAAGTTCATAGGCTAATTAATTGTAGTATGACACAATATGAAATAGGTACCTAAAAAGTCAAAAAATCTAAAAGTCAAAAGTCGCTAGCAATCGGGCTGCAGGCTACTGGGATTCGTCATTGCATCTCAACGCAGGTGGTGGCGTTTAATCTGTAGAATTTATTACTCATGGGATAATGGTGCAGTTTGGTTACAATCGGTATTCAATTGACAACATTTCATATTTCAGAGCCTATAATTTTAATGGTTCTCTGTATTTTATTTGAAAAGATGAACATGCTGACAGTTTATTTTTTTCGCTACGGTTTGTTGTTAATTTAAAATTAATTTATTAATTTTTGCTTATTCTAAAAGGGCGTAACTCCGATACTATCACAGAATAGACACTTATCCTTTTGTCTTTTCTGTATAGAAAAAAAACTGACGTCAATTTCAAATTGTCAATGTCAGGCCCTATTCTCCGATATTCGATTTTCGAGGTTCGCTTCGTGCTGTTCCGCTCATACTAATTATAGTCATTAACTTGAGAGTGAGAGAGAAGGTATGCAACGACCTTCAAAAATAGAATTTCAGAGTTGCCCCCCTTGTACTTTGAAGTTGTCAAATACAAAATTATGGTCGCTTATTTTTTCTCGTGAAAAAGGCAAAGGCTTTCACCTATCCTGTGGTAGAATTGGTAAAATTAAGACATGTTTTTAATTAATTTTTATTTTCTATAATAAGCAATATTAAAATTATATAATCATATTGCAGTGATCAAGAGGTAAAATGCTTTCGAACCATATATACATTTTCAGGTGTTATAAAAATGAAATGTTGTCAATTGTAGGTATATGCATTTCATCAATAACCGTTGTGTGACGTCAATTTGAGATACGACCTTTTTTTGGTAAGGTAACGAAAGTGGGTCATGATGGAGTACTATTACTTATTCTGTGCTGATGGTAGGTGAGTACTATCACCCAATGGATACCCGCTTACCCGAAATACTGGATTGCAAAAGATGCGTTGCCAGCCTAAAGAGTAAAGTGAAATAGACCTCATGTGCCAGTAATTTCACCGGATACCTTTAAAATACTACTAAAATGTGGTATCACTAAAACACTTCCTTGAGTTCCTGAGATGTTCTTATCTTTGAACGTCTGATTTTATCCCAATTATAAATTATACTGATTGTGAAATTATTTTTCTTTTCAGTCCGTTTTTGTACATAGTTATGTTTTTTACTCGGAACTTGGGAACAAAATAATAAATCAAACTTGTAATTTGTTCCTAAAAACTCTACTGCAAAAACAGTCATCTAACCGAAAAATAGAACTGAAATTTCTCCAGAATTTTGTTAAAGAACAGTTATTTTAAACGCAATCACATTGTGTCTAACATTACTCTAGTTTTGATAACAAAACTGTTTGCAACTTAGCATTTACATTTTCGTAACTTTACTACCGCGACATTGATGCATAAATGTATCTCCTAGATTCGTCATAACTCTCCGACTACGCTCGTAAAATACCTTGTATTTGATTTTGCGGAATATTTTCTATCTGATTTCGGATAACTGAAAAGCCTTTTATGGTTTTTATCTTTTTAGTAGGAAATGAAATGCAGAGAGTAATCTCCGCTCTATAACACCCTGTAACATATAAACGCCCTGTATCTTAATGAGATATGTTTATTTTGGTGGGTTATGGTACATTGTGTGAATTAGAAAATTTGCCTTGAAATGAATGTTGCTAAGCGCAAAACTCGGGAACGGCTGAACCAATTCGGCTAATTCTTTTTTTCATGTGTTCCTGAAGTTCCACGGAATGTTTTAAACTAGAAAAAAAAACACAGAAAAAGGAACGAGAGCACAGCTGTGAGTAAATAATAAGTAAAGAAGATAAGTAAGTAATATAGATTTTGTAGAGGTATTATTTACGGACTTCATAATAAATTATTTTTAATACAGCTCCGAGGTGTTTTTGTTTGAGCTAGAGGCGAGAGACTAGAGTCGGGACGTGTGAAAAGGTCAATTCCACACACGCATCAAACGACCAAAAAATAACAGTTATTTCCACAAACTTCAAACCAATGTGAGTTCAAACAAACCAACATATTAAAATTGAAAGGCGAATAAAAAATGTGACTTTATCATTTTATATTTGCAAATCTTTACTCAATAAACCATTTTAAATTTATAATATTATAAATGTACATTTTAAATGCAAAATGGGGTAAAACTCCTTGCAACACCAGAAAATAAAAAAAACACGCATCTAACTAATGGATGGATGGATAGAGGGATGGATGGATGGATGGATGGATGGATGGATGGATGGATGGATGGATGGATGCTTGTTTGTTACTCAATCACGTCAGAACGGCCCAACGGATCTGGATGAAATGCGGCACATAGATAGAGAAAAGTCTGGAATAGCACATAGGCTACTTTTTATCGCGGAAAATTGCGTAGTTCCCGCGGGATAGCGATAAACGAATTCTTTGCAGACGAAGTCGCTAGCAACAGCTAGTCAAAAATAAAACCAAAAATCCGACTTGACATCCAGGTACAAGAAGCTACTTTTTGAGCAATTTTATTAACGCTATGTTAAGCCCAATTTCATCAGTCAGCCGTTTACGGTACTTTAAGTACATTCCGGACCTGCCCAGTTATATTTGCTTACCAATAATTTGCGGTGTCGGCGAAGTGTCCGTTAATTAGTTTCGCTGACGAGGGTAGCGATCCTGCGCTGACGGACAGAATAGTTTTTGCCGTTTTAAATTAGGAATTGTTGGCAATGTTGGTAATATTGTTGACAGGTTAAGACGCTGACAAGTGCCGATGATTCACCTATTTCATCTTCTTCTTCTTTTTTCTTTGTGGCGTTACAAGTCGTGATAGCGACGACAACTTTGCCAATATCAGGGTAAAATTTTCATAAAATAAAATCTTGTGACAAAATGTCGGCAACGTTGTACGGTAACACGGTCAAAGACCCCCCTCCCCCCCTATCGGGCTCTTAGCCAACGGTCAATGATATATCCCTCAGATACTGCCAGGAAATCATTAGCCGTTGCCCAGGGTGCACCGGACCAAGCACTGCTCTTCCCCCCGGACGGATCGAGAAACGAACCGCAGCTCTTGGCCACACGTGGAGGTAACCCGACACGCACCCCCACCTATAATTTCATCAACATGTCTATCGTTAATGACATTGTGACGATTCTGTTGCCATTACAAACTCGACCGGAATCTACGCCGGTTGGCTTCATATTGACTACGCCTTACATTTCGAATCGTCGCATGTCTACAAGTTGAGAGTTGAGAAGCCTCCAGTCCCCTATTTCATCAACTTGACAATTGTCGTATATGATCATATTTCATAATACTTCACCTTTTCCGAGACGCGAACCAATCTCCTTCGCGTCTCGGAAAAGGTGAAGTATTATGAAATATGATCAAGATTATTGACAAGTTAATTTTTAGGGTTTCGTACCGAAAGGGTAAAAACGGGACCCTATTACTAAGACTTCGCTGTCCGTCCGTCCGTCCGTCCGTCTGTCACCAGGCTGTATCTCAAGAACCGTAATAGCTAGACAGTTGAAATTTTCACAGATTTGTATTTCTGTTGCCGCTATAACAACAAATACTAAAAACAAAATAATATTATTAATTAAGGGGGGCTCCCATACAAAAAACGTGATATTTTAGTCCTTTTTCATGGCTACCACTCGCCGAGCTAGATCTCAATAACCGTAATAGCTAGACAGTTGAAATTTGCACAGACTACCTATGTATTTTTATTGTGGCTACAACAACAAATACTAAAATCAAAATAATAATAATAATTAAGGGGCTCCCATACAACAGAGTAGTTGTTGGCGTTTTTTGCTGTATCTCATGAACCGTAATAGCAAGGAGGTTAAAATTTTCACAGATGTATTTTTATTGCCACAATAATAAAAAATATACTAAAAATAAAATGAAAATATTATTTAATGGGGGCTTCCATACAACAAAAGTATTTTTTTACCGTTTTTTCTGGTACGGAATCCTTCGTGCGGGAGTCCGACTCGCACTTGGCCGGTTTCTTTTTCAGTTCCACAAGATGAACAGGGGCCTTACCATGACGTTTTAATGCGATTCAGTTTAGGTTCGCTCGCTGTCACATCCATACCAAAAATGACAGCTAAAACCAGCAGGCGTATTGTCTAACTCGCTCGCAATCGCCATCGTCGTCATTTTGACAGTTGATGTATGGGCTGACAATTGGCATCGGAATCAGCTAGCAGTCACATTCATACAAGAACTGTCAAAATGAACACGATGGCGATTGCGAGCGAGTTAGACAATAAGCCTACTTAACTGCCTGATTGCCCTAAAAGCGTTTAAAAGGAGACTTTCGGTTAAAGAGTGACCGAAGAGAACATAACCATAGCAACAGCTGACAAGAAAGAGAGGATCCTTCCAATTATGATATCGAACTAGTCACTTTTTCATTCGACAGCAAAATACAATAAGGAAATTTGTGGCCATAACGTTTTAAACAACCCTGTAGAAACAATCAAGAATTAGAAGTATACCTAAAAATATTACAAGTCGTGCGGCTGTATCTCCGATATTTCAGATCATGGACGCACCGAGCTGAAAATACACTAAAGAGCAAAAATAACGGTCGATTTTCTTACAACTTTGTGTGGAGAGTGACCTGTTATTTTTGTTCAGCAGTGTAGTGTACGAACCGAGCGTGGCATTCGTAATCAAACTGTGACGTCACGTAAGAAGGTTCACATACATTGTCCGTCGATAGTATGTCTGTGATTTATTCGCTTGGATAGTTCTGCTGATTTAAGATAAAAATACAAAGTCCATTGGGTTTAATCGAAATTCTGGTTACTCTGATAAATTGATACAATATAAACAGAATCAAAACGATTTCTTAGAGAAAAATATAATATACAATATACGAAACTTCACTAACAAAATCTAAAAATGCAGAATAAATATTGACATCATTACTTCAGTAATAAAGTTCTAATGGGATTTACAATGAAATCATCATCATCATTATCTTTAGCACCTACAGCTCCCAGTGCATGCACCGCTCTCAGAGTTCACACATCGATGGTGGAATGGTACTGTCGACGTCAATCGATAGTTTCTACTAGACCCATCGATCGATGGTAGAATGGAACAGTCGACGTCGATCGATAGTTTCTACTAGACCCATCGATCGATGGTAGGATGGAACAGTCGACGTCGATCGATAGTTTCTACTAGACCCATCGATCGATGGTAGATGGAATAGTCGACGTCGATCAATAGTTTCTACTAGACCCATCGATCGATGGTAGAATGGAACAGTCGACGTCGGTCGATAGTTTCTACTAAACCCATCGATCGATGGTAGGATGGAACAGTCGACGTCGATCAATAGTTTCTACTAGACCCATCGATCGATGGTAAAATGGAACAGTCGACGTCAATCGTTAGTTTCTACTAGACCCATCGATCGATGGTAGAATGGAACAGTCGACGTCAATCGACAGTTTCTAATAGACCCATCGATCGATGGTAGAATGGAACAGTCGACGTCGATCAATAGTTTCTACTAGACCTATTGATCGATGGTAGGATGGAACAGTCGACGTCCATCAATAGTTTCTACTAGACCCATCGATCAATGGTAGAATAGAACAGTCGACGTCGATCGATAGTTTCTACTTAACCTGTCGATCGATGGTAGGATGGAACAGTCAACGTCGATCGATAGTTTCTACTAGACCCATCGATCAATGGTAGAATGGAACAGTCGACGTCGATCGATAGTTTCTACTAGACCCATAGATCGATGGTAGAATGGAACAGTCGGTGTCGATTGATACTTTTTACTAGACCCATCGATCGATGGTAGAATGGAACCATTGTAAGAGGAGGCCTGTGCTCAGCAGTGGGATGTATATAGGCTATAGATATTGATGATTTTTAAATTCGAGTTTTTGTTTTTATTGTTTTTTCATTCGGATAAAACCCCTTTTGTCATTTAATTTGGTTTGATTTAACTTGATCCTTGCAAACTTTTTATATTCTTATGCTATTTTCAACGTGTCTTCGTCTGAGCAGATATTAAAAAAAGTCAGTGACACATTAAAAAAAAACTTAAAACTTTCAGCTCAAGATAATCCCTAGAAACCAGCCAGATTCCAAGCCACAAGTCGACAATGCAGCCTACGTTCGCAGTAACAATTTCTTAACAGGCTACTTTTATACTTTAAATGCTCTTTGTGAGCATTCCGGACTGCACAATGCACTTTAAAACATGTTTTTTCATCCCTGCAAAGAAAAACACGGGTGCGGTTACCTTTTTATGAAAGGCGAATTTTTTAGTTGAGAATTTCTGCGGGTTGGCGCAGTTTTTACGGCATTCAGTGCCGAGTGAAAGGTTACACTTTGTGATGAAAACATTTATTTAAAAATACAGGCATTATCTATGAAAAGACCAAGAGATGACATTACTGATGGATTTGAGGATGTAGGTAGGTTTTAATTACGACATTAGGCTGGCTACAGCTAGAAGATTATAAAATTGAAGATGTGAATCCCTATCTAGATTCTAGAATTCCGAAAAATTCAGAGATGCGAGCCTGGGATTCGAACCTTCGGCCCTCTGCTTGAGAACCGTAGGTCGAATCAAAAGGCTACGGCTTTTTCACCTGCTAAATACTCCCGAACAATTACACACACCTTACACCTTGCACAATACACCTTGTATAATGTCGATAAACATAACCCCATGACAATTCAAATTGTACCCAAGATTTGAACACCAAGTCATCCGTTAGATCCCCGAAGCAATATCAGCCTGCTCGGAGCCATGTGGCATCCAATCAGATGCATTTGAATGTTTAATGCAATCTGGGTATTACTCATACTGTCCGTATGTAGAGCTGGGAGGTTGAAAGCTACGTTGTTTGTCTATTTTTACAGTAAAACGCCTTTAACAGCTAAAAAAACATATTTCCATAATTTTAATAGCAACTGCAATTTAAAAAAAAAACCGTGGTAGCCTAGTGGTTTGACCTGTGGCCTCTCAAGCAGAGGGTCGTGGGTTCGAATCCGGGGCTCGCACCTCTGAGTTTTTCGGAATTTATGTGCGATATCTTATTTGAAATTTACCATGAGCTTTTCGGTGAAGGAAAACATCGTGAGGAAACCTGCCCACAACTGCGAAGCAATTTAATGGTGTGTGTGAAGTTCCCAATCCGCACTGGGCCCGCGTGGGAACTATAGCCCAAGCCCTCTCATTCTGAGAGGAGGCCTGTGCCCAGCAGTGGGACGTGTATAGGCTGGTGATGATGATGATGTATAATAGCAACCTGATGTTATTTTGAGCGTGACTTTTAATATACTGCCCAAAAATGTCTAAAGATCAAACGCGTATGAAATTCTATACTTGGCTGATCCTTGAACTCTTTTGATGTATTTAGAAGTCAGTCTTCTTGCGACATTTCTATGTAATTATTTCTGAGAAAAAGGGTCAACTTTTTTTATAATATTATAGTCCTAAGAAACAAAGTCGCCTCCTGCCGCCTGTACGTACCCTTATATCTCTTAAACTACGCAACGGATTTCAATGTCATTTAAATCAATAGACAAAGTGATTCAAAATAAGTTTATACGTATACTTTGGTAACCCATGATTAGGGCGGGTCGCTAGTCAACAACAAGTGTGTTAGACAATAGAGATAAAAATGCCGCCTACCATAGGAACAATACGAGAATGTGGGTAGTTTTATTAACGACGTGTACAACTCAAAATCCACGAGCGAACTCTCTGGCTGTCCCTAACTCTGTTTCTACATATTTATGAGTCCCCTCGTGCTTTACAGGATTCGGTACAGGCTCGCCAAGCATTGAGTACCGATCTCACTGCACTTTCCAGCTGCATGCTATGCACTACTATGCAACGCGTTGTTCAATTGTTTATCGGGATATCGACAATGAAGTTTGGGAATCTATATTTTGGCCCATAGAATATTTAGTAGATTCCAAATTTTATGACATTATTGTTATTTAGTCATAAAGCGTATTATTTCTGAGACAATAAGTTGAAAAAAAAATTGTAATTAATTTTTGTCCAATCATTAAAAATGGGTCAGTTTTACTTTAAATCAAAAAGCAGGAAACTATCCAAAATTAGTTAACGTTTCTTTTTTTTGGTATGATAAAGTAACCCTAACCTACTGCAAACTGGTGAAATTTCCAAAATCCCTGAAACATCCACGGTTTCATTTTGTTATGAAAGAAAATAATTATTAAGGCCCGAACAATCATGACTACTTAATGAAAATTATGAGATAAAGGGACCCGGAAATTGGGAGGTGCTATTTGGAAAAAGTGTGACTTTTGCGAAAACGATTTTTTATGAGTTTTGTGTATGTTAATTGATGGAATCTTGCTGAGAGGTTTAATGTAAGTACATTTGAAAGATTAGTTCCACTTTGTTCCACTACAATTTCTGATTAAACCTAAAAAAAAAATACTAGGTATTTTTATACCTATAGAAAGAAAGAAAGATAGAAGACATTTATTAATTTTGCAAGACACACAAATATTAGAGCATACACACAATTTTAATAAGGCTATAATAATAATCCCAACTTTTATCTTTGGCCTATAATAAGGCTTCCAACTTTTATCTTTGTAGTACGTAACCCTAAAATAGATGATTACTAAACAATATCCCAAAAAATAATGTTATCGAGAAATCTCATCAAAACAACCTAATTTGTTCTTCATAATGACATTATACTAACGAGAAAGAATAACTGATCCCACCCCACATAACTTTGTATGGAAAATGATCTGTTATTTTGTCTCGTCAGTGTATATTACTCGGACCAGTTTTCCCACAAAGATGGACGTGGAATATTCAAAGCGGATTGCGAACTATCCAGTAAACATCCTGTAGCCCACAGTCCAAAGCATAGAGCCGGCAAATACGAGCGTTAAGCGAATGTAAATAGAGTTGTTTGTGCGGTGCCACGGTGTGAACCTGTTTACAAGGCTTTTATTTAGCTACGTACCTATACTGTGTCCAAGATAACGAGTTAATATAGCGTTGTCTCTGTTGAACTTTTATGCAAATTTAAAGGGACAAAGGAAAGTCGGTGGACGTAAACAATTTCACCTCAATGCTAGTGCAAGCTTACATGACAGTGATGACAGTAAGTGTATTCGTTTATTCATGACACTAGACACTATCAAAAGTCAACATTAGAAAATGTGGAAGAAGGGCGGCGCAAGGATTCCGCAACAAAAAGTACCTATAACGCTTCTGCACCGTACTAGAGACAAATGTTGACTAAACTTTGACCGTCATGTAAACCTAACCGATGCGTATTTGTGATTGAATTTGCTGACCAATCACGTGCCTCCTGAGTTTTCTAGCACGGTCAACAAATTTAATTGTTGAGCTACTATGGAACGCTGTCATATTGACATTACCAAACGTATTTTAAACACTATTTAACAAGCAATCATTATACTATGACAACGTTCCATGTATGCTCAAAAATTTTAGTTGTTGACCGAACTAACTCGTTAACTTGGACGCAGTATAGTTATTCCTGTAACTTAGGCATCGGCAAATAATAGTTAGGTATTTGATGCAAGGCTGCAAAATTATTGTTTGACGCGGCTACTCGTATTGAAACCCGAGCAAGCAATTCTAGGAACGTCAATAAAATGCAGAAAATAGCTAGGGTTTTAAAGACACGAGACGCTAACCTTGCTATGAAGCCAAACACACTTCTTCACATCATTCCACGACCAGGGCTTCAAAACACGGTATTTTTCGGAACCAGTATCGTGGCCCTGAACCAGGAATGGTATTTGATAGGAATTGGTACCGATACCAACTTTAGGAACGTAACTAAAAAAACAATCCCAATATGTACAAGTGGAAGTGGGTATTTATATGGCTAGTGTAAATAGCTGCATTGGAAAGGGAAGGCCTAGACGTTCCGTGACCAGATTGGTGACGTTTTGTAAAACCTACGACCATGTCTGAAGAGACTGATGTGTACATTCAGATGTTACGTACGTGGATAAAGATAAAGATAAAGTGACAACCTACCTATGTCATGATCATGAACTAAAAGTAGTCTCCGCCTACTCCTATAGGAAAGAGGCGTGACAGTATCTATGCACAAGGGAGAAAAATCGAAACACAATCCCAATATATTAGCAACTGAAACTTAAAAATTACCTACTTTGATTTACTTGAATAATGATGACGTTTAATCTTAATAATAACTATCGTATTCCGGAAATACATTTTGTTAATCTTCAAAACTTAATATAAACAATGTTAATAACGGAAACTCTCCAGTGAAAACTGATAAAAATACATAAATCACGTCTTTATCCCTAGCGTGGTAGTCAGAGCCTAAGATAACAAGACCTAAAGACCATTTAGCGTGGTTGTGGGGTATTAGGTGTAAAGCGAAATTAAAAATAGTGCAAACTAAGTCATATTAAAATCAAGATGTTTAATCAATTTAGGCTGCATACCGACGAAGGTAATAACCAATCGTAAAACCACTACTTACCTTTCCAATAAATCTAAACAGACCCAATAAACAATTTGACCTGAAAATTCTATTGTTCTTAAATTATTCCAACCGTTTTCTATTCACGCTCTGTACATTAAAAGAGAACGTTCCAGAATGCTATTGGTATTGTCCTAATATTTTGAAGCAAGAATATTTAATAATAACCTGGGTTTATTGAAGTGAAAATTTCTTTAGCGGCGTTGGGCACTTTTTGGGATGGGTAAAAATGTTACTCGCGTCAGGCGTAAGACTGAGGGAGAGTTTAAGTACCAGGATATCAGATCCTCTAAGAGCTTAGGTATTTTTAAATACAAATGAATCGCGTTCGATTTTTGAAGTGTTTTTTGTGGAGTCGTGGTCGTGGAACAAAAGTACTAGGGCATCAGCACTTTGTTAGAAGTTTGTCAATATAGATAATACGTACGTCTTTTGTAAGCGGACAGTACGGTACGCGTCTTGAGCGTCATGGAGGTTACAACCTTAAAATCTAATCTAAACTGCTGTATTCACTTCTGCCGGCGCTCCTGGCGTGCTACCCTTCGATTTTTAGGGTTCCGTACCTCAAAAGGAAAAAACGGAAACCTTATA
Source organism: Pandemis heparana (assembly GCA_963854515.1). NCBI lineage: Eukaryota > Metazoa > Arthropoda > Insecta > Lepidoptera > Tortricidae > Pandemis > Pandemis heparana. The sequence goes on along the minus strand of OY978023.1, from coordinate 12,163,919 downwards.
GGATCACTTTGTTGTCCGTCCGTCCGTCCGTCCGTCAGTCAAGACCCTTTTTCTCAGGAACGCGTGGAGGTATCAAGCTGAAATTTATATCAAATACTCAAGTCTACTGCCCCTTAGAGCTGTGAAAAAATCAAACTTCTAAGCCAACGCAATCAAAAGATACAGCCGTTTATGCCGCAAATTTCCGCGACTCTCAGGGGAATCAAAACCTACAGGGTACTTCCCGTGAACGCAGAATCTTGAAATTTGGTATGAAGATAGGTTTTACAGCGCAGATTAAGGAATAATTGCGAAAACCATAAATATGTATGTATGTCTGTATATATCAGTGACCAATATAAACTGACCCCACACTGCGTACATTTTGCTTTGGAGCAGGGCTCTGCTTACACTGGTTTATGGATATTTATAGATAATGATACGGAACCCTCGGTGCGCGCACTTGGCCGGTTTTCTATGCTTTTATTTATTTTCACCTACACAGTTATCTGCTTGTTACCTGTCCACCACGACAGACCTGAAGACCACGTTTAGAATTTATGTGTGCGTATGAAAGGGAAATCAAAATAGCGATGGGATGCTAGCCGCATCGCCTATGACATGGTTCCTAAGATTTTTGGCCGTTCCCTCGATGGGTTTTTACCATCTGCGCGGGAAGAGAAGCTGGTACATTCTATGTTTTTCTCTGCTGCCAGACCTGCTGATGACATGGTGATAATGAAAATAGTAGACAATGTTGTATCCAAAGTATAAAATTAGGTATCAAAGCTAATGTTACATCAATCTTCGTATAGGCTTTAGATATACAAGAGCATATAATAAAGCCTAAGCAGACATCAATAACAAAACATCAGTCATTTTGTTACGCCAGGATGTCTTTCAGTCGAAAGAAGTAATTTATCACACCTTTGTATAAAACTAACCTTCTTCATTTGACTTTGCGCACGGATTTCAGAAACTACCCTTTTATATAATACTAGCTGTTGCCAGCGACTTCGTCTGCAAAGAATTAGTTTATCACTATCCCGTGGGAACAACGCAATTTTCCGGGATAAAAAGTAGCCTATTCCAGACTTTTGTCTATCTATGTGCCGAATTTCATCTAGATCCGTTGGGCCGTTCTGACGTGATTGAGTAACAAACAAACATCCATCCATCCATCCATACTTTCGCATTTATAATACTAGCCGTTGCCAGCGACTTCGTCTGCAAAGAATTCGTTTATCGCTATCCCGCGGGAACTACGCAATTTTCCGGGATAAAAAGTGGCCTATGTGCTATTCCAGACTTTTTTCTATCTACGTGCCGAATTTCATCCAGATCCGTTGGGCCGTTCTGGCGTGATTGAGTAACAAACAAACATCCATCCATCCATCCATCCATCTATCCATCCATCCATACTTATAATATTAGTAATAATATTAGTTAGATTAGTTAGATTAGACTAGCTTCTGCCCGCGACTTCGTCTGCGTAGAATTATACATTATATCTTCCTCTGAATCACTCTATCTATGTATTAAAAAAACCGCATCAAAATCCGTTGCGTAGTTTTAAAGATATAAGCATACATAGGGACAGACAGACAGCGGAAAGGTTTATTTGAGCTGTAGTTTTTTAGCAATAGGTAAGTACATATTTCTTTTTCACTTTCGAATAATGTACCTTCAAAAATTTGGAGATAATACTTTAAGTAGGTAGGTACCATAATTAGCACCAGTTTGGTTGTATCTTTAAACAATTACTTTGAAATGGGTATTTTCGTTAATCTACAACAAAATACCCTTATAAATTTTGAATTATACTAACTATTGACATGTTTAAGAAAATAATGATGAAAAAATTTTACTATACCTAGTATTAATGACTTTTTGAATGATGATAGCTTTTAAGTATCTAGTGTAGGTAATTATTTTAATTTAATTTGATAATGAAATACATAACATTTAATTCAATTATTTTTTCGATTAGGAGCATTATTGTTATTTTTTAAGTGAATTTGTATGCCGAAAGGCAAAACATGACGGACTGTTGTATGTACCTAACCTACGATCTTTGTATTTGGAATTACTCATGTTTAACAAATAAATAAATGAAATGAAATGACAAACAAAAAATCTATACTAATATTATTTGATATTTTTGTGCGTTATATAACAAGCCATACGGCTTAGCAAAATGTACAGCAGCAGCACTTGGCTGGAAACTACCATCATCGTATAAAACCTAAGAATCGGCAGAAAAAGTGTGTTTGTAAAAATGTAAATTTTATTACCAAAAAGCAACCCTCGGATGTATAAATATTTGAGTTTAAGCCGAGTGCACACTGCTCATGCGCGATGGACGAGGAGGGAACCCTGTCACACCACACCGAACAATGTGAACTAACCCCCTTTTTCATAAACGCTCTATAGGCTTCTGCTAACTTAGCAATCGTTTGTCCTTATCTGTGAAAAGTAAATGTCAAAGTGACAGATAAGGACAAACGATTACTAAGTTAGTAGAAGCCTATACAGCGTTTATAATTAGGGGGTTAACTTTTTGTACGAGTGCACTCGTGAATTTCTACTCGTTTTATTATTTAGCAATTCTGTTTCCGTCACGGAAAATACTGCTCAAGCAAACACAGCATTTTGTTAACGACACCTATTGTACGCCACAATGACATGATTTTAATTTTTTTTTTTTTTTAAGTAAAGCCCAACTGATTTTTGTAATACATGGTTTGTTCAGTATTTGTCCAACAATATTGTAAACCAACACCAATCCATCTACGTCTAGACCCATTATATTTAATACTCTTTTAAATTCAATATTTAATGCAATTGACAACATTTCATATTTCTGAGCCTATAATTTTAATGGTTCTCTGTATTTTGTTTGAAAAGGTGAACATGCTGAGAGTTTAATTTTTTCGCTAGGGCTTGTATTTAATTTATAATTAATTTATTAATTTGTGCTTATTCTAAAAGGGCGTAACTCCGATACTATCACAGAATAAACACTTATCCCTTTGTTTTTCCTCTATAGAAAAAAAACCGACGTTAATTTCAAATTGTCAATGTCAGGCCCTATTCTCCAATATTCGATTTTCGAGGTTCGCTTCGTGCTGTTCCGCTCATACTAATAGTCATTATGTTGAGAGTGAGAGAGAAGGTATGCAACGAACTTCGACAATAGAATTTGAGAGTTGCCCCCCTTGTACTTTGAAGTTGTCAAAAATACAAAGTTATGATCGCTTATTTTTTCTCGTGAAAAAAGCAAAGGCGTTTCATCTATCATGTGGTAGTTTTGGTAAAATTAGGACATATTTTTAATTATTTTTTAATTTTTATTATAAGCGATATTAAAATAATATAAACATATTGCAGTGATCAGGAGGCAAAATGCTTTCGAACCATATATACATTTTCAGGTGTTATAAAAATGAAATGTTGTCAATTATTGTTTCCAGCGGAAGCCCTAAGCCGACTGCTTAATCTCCTTATATTTGTTTAAATTCATTTCTTTTTAATTTTAACTTTATTTTTTAGTCCATACTAATATTATAAATGCGAAAGTAACTCTGTCTGTCGGTCTGTCTGTCTGTCTGTCTGTTACCTTTTCACGCCTAAACCGCTGGACCGATTTAGTTGAAATTTTTGTATACAGATAGGTAGTGTGAGTCCCAGGGAAAGACATACCTACTAATAGGATAGTGTTTATCCCGAAAAATTGCATAGTTTCAGTTCAGTTTCTTTATTTGCAATAAATTGTATGTGATACATAAGCGTGTTACAAATATAAATAAGTCTCAACACAATTTTACTGTACGCACAGCACATTTTTAGTTCCCGCAGGATAGTGATACCTAATTATTCAATAAGGAGAAAAGAAGTATGTCTTTACAGTACTCGCGTGCAGCTCGCCGCCGTGTGACGCCCCGCTAGTTTGTGCAACTACATCACTGTCCCCCAAACGTGCCTCCTTATGCACCGTTAATCTTGTTTATTATACTATTTATTATCCCAGTGTCCGGACGCGATTCCCTACTAGACAAAGCAAATTTAAAATTACCGCGGAAAGAATAACCCACGTATAATATTGTCTTTATGGTTTGCCCCGGCAGTTGTGTCTGCAGCTTTATGTTCGGATGTTATGGAATAAATAGCAGGGCTTAAGACCTTTTTGAGTGAATTCGTTGGGCTGAATGCATGAATTATAATGAGAACCTTTGATCAATGTCTTCATACACATGCTGATGATGTAGGTTTGTGGATAGGACTTCGTGCAAGGTCCGTTGGGATTACTACCATCGTGCTTGTTAATCCTGTCGCGGTGCTTACCAATAGTGTTTAATTAAACTAACTCATCAACCTGCTGCAATATTCAAGAATTAGTTTTGAGACAGCTTGGTAGCACTGACGAGCAAAAATAACATGTCACTTTTCATACAAAGTTCTATGAAAAGAGACCCATTATTTTTGCTTGTGGGTATAGTTTTGTAAGTCTCGACTTTTTATTACAGGTATAGGTAGTGCTTAAGACCAAGTCATAGAATCTCAGTTTTATGAAATACTAGCTGTTGCCAGCGACTTCGTCTGCAAAGAATTCCTTTATCGCTATCCCCCGGGAACTACGCAATTTTCCGGGAAAAAAGTAGCCTATGTGCTATTCCAGACTTTTCTCTATCTATGTGCCGAATTTCATCCAGATCCGTTGGGCCGTTCTGGCGTGATTGAGTAACAAACAAACATCCATCCATCCATACATCCATCTATCCATCCATCCATCCATACTTTCGCATTTATAATATTTAGTTAGTTAGATTAGATTTAGGTACCTTTTACGGATAAATTCGCCTTTGTGCATTTGTACCTAGTACATATTGTGCTGTATTCATCATTTTCATGGTCATCATGTCGTCAGCCGAAAGACGTCCACTGCTGGACATAGGCCTCCCCTAAAGCTCTCCACTCAGACCGGTCTTGAGCTTTCCGCATTTTCATGGTAGGTATTTATGTACAAAGTGTTATACATACATACATTTTGGATTTAATCGCTCTTTTTGAAATTTTCTCACAGATTTACACGTACTTTTGCTTGTTGAGGTTAAAAAACTAATTTATCTATCTAGGACAATAACTTAGGTACCCTAATACAAGGTCTAAATTTTGCTAATGAATAGCTACAATTGGACTCCAAAGGTGGTAGGCGAAGTATAGGCAAATTGCCCTGTCTTCGCCTATATACCGCTAGAGCGTCAATTATAGACCAAATTTGAATTTGCCTTCAGCTGTCTGATTAACTTTTAAAATAATAAATTATATTTCGATTATGAGCCATAACTATTCATTTATCGTTTTTTAGGTAGGTAAGTACTTCGTTCAATTATTGAAGGAAAGGTTGAAGGGAAGCGGAAGAGAGGAACGCCAAGAAGAACATTTATGGACCAGGTGAAAGAGAAGGTAGAAGTCGTGTCGTATCAGGAAGTCAAAGAGAAGGCTCTGGAAAGGACCACATGGAAATTGCTCCACCGACAAGAGCCTAGCTCTTAAGTTTAAGAAGAAGAAGTACTTCGTATAGTTATACCTACATTCGGCAGTTATTCGTACTCTCAGCTTGTACTAAAAGAAGTACACGAGGCCTTACGAGGCTAGACAGAATTTGTACTTCGTTCGATTTATCTTCAGACAATTTGTCATAGTCAACATGTAATTGTTCAACCGGAGTGGCTCAAGTCGGATATGGGCCAACTGAGCTGCACTCCGGGGAGTACTGTGTCAAGCCCGGCTTGCGTTTCGACAAATCATATCTATTGAAACTATTCTGATTATGTTAATAATAGTATGGGAAAGTAGGTAAATCTAAAAAGTGTACGAATGGTGTACACTTTTTAGATTTCATTTTTTAATTTTTATTTAATTGTCAAATTTAGCTAGTTAATGTACCTACCTAAGAGTAAGTTGTTACAAAAAAGTCCGAAATTATTATTATTTTTTGAAACTTATCGTTGAATAATGGCTATAACCCTTTAAAATTTTAACATGTTAATTTCGATAAGGTACCTATATGTGTACGAATCGTGACCACTTTCGCCTGCGTTTTTAAACCCTTTTAGTTTATATGGGGCGCTCGCCCCGGCGGCAGCAAAACGAACACCATGAGGAAGGCTACGAATTAGTCCGAAACATGTCGAACATTACTCGAGTTTTATACGTGAGTTGTCCGTTTCTGTTTTTTGTTTCATGTTTGGCACGTAAACTTTAAAGTTTTTAGTTTACTTTAAATGAGTAGTTAATTTGTGTTAGTTTAATGTAGTAGTCAACATTTGCTTTGCTTTGCATTTTGCGTTGCTCGCTCATCTACCTGGAATTTTTGCAGAATCCATCCCCATCTGACTATAATCATAGAGACTAATGGCGTAAAACAAAATATCTTCGGGTTTAGAATTTCTGCCAGGTATATGAAACTAAAACTTACTAACTTTTTAGCTCCTTTCAACTTCAGCTTCAAATTCAACAATCGCTTCAAGCTTTAACTAGTTGAAGTTGAAATACAGAAATTTACTAATACAATTGAGTACCTATGTAAAGGTCAAAGTCAAAGTCAAAGTCAAAGTAGGTATCTTTATTTGTAAACATAGGTTGACTGATGAGTATACAAAAGGTGTTATTAAGGTATTTGGTATCACTTTGTTTCGCCCATAGGCATACAAATAGTTTGGACTTAATAATACTAATAAGCTGAATACAAAATTACTAATTTACAATAATAAAATTTTATTGCGAATATTTAGTTGAATAATATATAAATTAATTAAATTAAGCCAATTTAGTTCGACTTTGTAATATTTTCTGTGTATTTCTGTGTTTTTAAATTTTTATGCGCAATAAAGAGTTTACATACATACATACATTAAATTAACGCATACAATAGTATCACGAAGGGAAGTACACAATAAATTAGACAATAAAACAGCATCAAAATTAATACAAACTGTGGGTATCATGGTGGAATTCCTGTATTGAATAGTATGCCTTTTTTGTTAATAATTTAAGAAGGTACTGCAAAGAAAGAAAGAAAGAACACATTTTTTTTTTGTTTTTTTTTTGCAAAGGTTACGTAAGTAATCAAAAATATACATCAATATATATCACTTTTGATACAACTTTCTACGGGAAGTGACCCAGTTTTTTTGCTCGTGTATATTCAAGTTGAAATTTCGTGGCATCTGACTTCCTTGCATTTTACTCTTCATTAGTTACCAACACATAGTGACAGATATAACTTAACCTAACCTACAAGGAGGTACTCGTATCCTTGTCATGTCCAGACGCATAAATCACTCGTCAACTTGACTGCTTCCTAATTGCAGACATAATACACTCAGTCCCAAATAGAACTAGACAAAACGGAACAGCCATTGTATTTAAGACTTCAACAAACACCGGTATAGAATACAAATAATTCGTAATTACAACACAACGGATAACTCACGTATAAATGCCGAAGGTTTGGAGCAATCCCTCGGATTTTATACGTGAGTTATCCGTTGTGTTGTAATTATTTGTGAGTCTCACGGTAGTTTCAAGTTGAAAAAAATAATTCTGTTAAAAAAATCACTGAAAAAACTAATTTGCTAAATGAAACCGAACTTTCGTCAGCCTGCAACTTAAAAAAAGTGTTATGTTAGGGCGTGTAAATAGCCAATTTTGAATTTAGCGGAAGGCCGGGAGTGCGCTGATGCCTAAAGGATATACTTTTGACAGTGCAGAGGCACTCACCTGTAGGGCGTACTCCTGGCTGCGTAGTTGAAGCCGAGGATGGCGATGCGGGTGCAGAACTTGATAAACTTGAGGAGCGGTAGAAATAATACGTAGAAATATACACGTAGCGGTATTCACGTCGTGAGATGAACAATTATTGACAGATGATATTTTTCTTTATGTGTGCCATAGAGCACCCCTGCACTGCATGTAACCAAAAGAGGTTTTTAGCGCGCGAACAAAAAGTGTCCACATAACTAAGGCAATATCTTACCAAAATCTTCGGTTATGTTTTGTTCATTATAGGTAAACCTGTTTGTTAAATCAAATTAACTATTAACAATAGCCGAAGTAGTTTGGTTATATTCATATTCATATTCATTTATTGTCAAAACTGTGTACAGGTGTGTGTGTAGGTTATATATTTTTTTCAGTGACCATGTTTAGGTTCCACTGCTTCACACAGGTCTTCTCACGGAATAAAAGGGCCTGTGTCGTAGTTCCCACGTAAGCCCAGTGTGGATCGAAAACTTAATTTATTATTATCGTTTTGCATGTATGTGCAGGTTTCCTAACGATGATTCCCTTCACTTGTAAGACATAAAACACGCGTCATCAGCTTTGATAATTCATTTTCGCATTACTAGATTTTATCTACGTAGAACTAATTTTTAGGTTTAACTATACCCGTAGGGTAATATAATTTTGTGCTCTAATTGAATATTTTGCCAATAAAAATAACGAACCCAAAATTCTAATTCCACGCAGACGAATTCCCAGGCAAAAGCTAGTTAGTATAATAAAAAAATTGTTCGGCTTTTTGAACCACTGTATATCTGTCTGTATGTCCGTCTTTCACCGGCACAGAGAAAAAAATCCTTTTAGCGTAGGTTTTTTTTGCCATTTTGATTACGAGACGCTTTATAACAATGCATTACTGCTATTAAAGCTTATAAGGAAATATACAATAGAAAATAATAATATATGTAGGTACCATCACCCAAATATGTGGTCTACCGCCCTAAGGTTCAAAATCCTTTGCACATCACAATATTATAATGTCGATAAGACAGGCTGTCAACTTGAAAGTTCGACTTTGGCGACTATTTTGTTTTATAGGAAGTTGGACGAAAAGTAGTAGACCACTTCTTTGGTCGACCGTACCTATAGAGATACATTTCTATTGAATGTGTAAAACAACGTATAAAACAGATTAACAGAAACCACAAACATATAACGCCATAGCTACCGAGCTGGACCACAAATTCGAATATTTAATTCATTGCGCAGTAATTTATTTAGTGGCGACAGGGGGCGCGCGACCGGACCGGAATGCAAATAAAATGATGCATCCGTACACCCCTCCCAATGTATGACCGCTGGAAATACTTTTAATATTATCATTATTCAACTACAAAGTAAAGAACAGGCCATTACTTCACCAAGTTGACGATTGTTGGTGACAAGTGACAGTTAAAAATTTAATACGTCGTCAATATGAAGCCAATTGACAACATTTCATTTTTATAACACCTGAAAATGTATAGATGGTTCGAAAGCATTTTGCCTCCTGATCACTGCAATATGTTTATATAATTTTAATATCGCTTATTATAAAAAATAAAAAATAATTAAAAATATGTCCTAATTTTACCAACACTACCACAGGATAGGTGAAACGCCTTTGCTTTTTTCAGGAGAAAAAATAAGCGATCATAATTTTGTATTTTTGACAACTTCAAAGTACAAGGGGGTCAACTCTGAAACTCTATTTTCGAAGTTCGTTGCATACCTTCTCTCTCACTCTCAAGATAATGACTATTAATATGAGCGGAACAGCACGAAGCGAACCTCGAAAATCGAATATTAGAGAATAGGACCCTGACATTCATTGAAAATTTGAAATTAACGTCAGTTTTTTTCTATAGAGAAAAGACAAAGGGATAAGTGTGTATTCTGTGATAGTACCGGAGTTACGCTCTTTTAGAATAAGCACAAATTAATAAATTAATTATAAATTAAATACAAGCCCTAGCGAAACAATTAAACTGTCAGCATGTTCATCTTTTCAAACAAAATACAGAGAACCATTAAAATTATAGGCTCAGAAATATGAAATGTTGTCAATTGGCGTAGATTGTTGTCAAGTTTATAATGTGAATTGGGTTGTCTCTGTCATCGACAATTGTCTCATTGGTGAAATAGGGGTCAGGTAGTACTACATACATACATACACATACACCGTACATACATACAGTACATAGTACATAGGCCGTGAAGTAAGGGATTGCTGGCCGAAAATATAAACGGCCGAGCTGAGCCGGGTTAGAAATTTGATGCTGGCAACGCCTTTTCCCGCCGAGGTTATATCCTGGTACTTAGGCTCTTCCTCCGTCTTACGCCTGATGCGAGTTAACCATTTTTTACCCATTTCAAAAAGTGCTCAGCGACGCTAAAGAAGTTGTCACTTCAAAAAATATATTGCTTGTTACATAAATAAGCTTCTATGAGAAAAATAAAAAAAATCGGAGTAGGTATTCCCCGTATTGTTCTCCATTAGAAACCATCAATTACTTAATGTTTATATCGCGAGCTCTAACGCCTCTAACTAATTTACTTCATTATTCGAAAAGCTCTATGGTATTTTCATTCTTACCTGTCCTATTTGGTAAACAAAATTCTAACCTAAATGTGCAAATTTTTGTAAAGAATAAGGTGTATTTTGTTATCAAATAAACCTGAGGTAATATTTCGTACATAATTTTGCTGATATTTTATCTCCAGTTCCTTTATCGACGATGAAATAGTTAAAAAATAACAAAAATGAGACGTTTTGAGGTTAGAATTTTGTTTACCAAATAGGACAAATAAAAATGAAAAAACATTATTATAATTATGTGCCATTTCAATAAAATCTATGTTAATGTTAAACAAATGGATAAAATAAAATAACCGCCAATGTAACGGTATACCGTAAACTTCCACTCTTGGCAGTACCGTGGCAAATAGTCTGAAATGTTTAAATTGTTTGTTTGTTAATTATTAATTCCAGTGTGTGTCGAGATAAATAATTAATGAGCGCGTTAAGCAAAGTTTTCATGTTCCATAGCGTTGTGGACTCATTAAATATTAAAAATGGAGTAGATATGTAAGACGCCATATTGAAAATGTTTTATTGAATCAGGCGCTACTTTGCAATGGTCTATTCAATGAACAAAAAACATCTTGCCTTGCTACTCTGCTACTTACGTGCAAGATAGCCAAGCCCAATGTAACTTTGAACTTGATCCCGTGCCTAGAGTGACCGAATGAAGTCTGTGTTTTTTGTGTTGTAGGGGATAGTTAAAGTTTGGGATTATGTATGTTGCGTGTGGCAGTAGAGGAGGGAGAGATTGTTTGTAAAAATAGGTACATGTTTCGCACAGGCTTGGCTGAAAAGTCGTAGCTGCGTGTAGTCGCAACGTAAAATACTTATTGCAGAATGTCTAACATCATTTCTTAAGTCTATTTCTACGTGGACGAAGTCGCAGAGAGAAGCTAGTATATAATAAAGGTTTCAAGAGTTTTTGCATATCACATCTTTTAGCTTATGTCAGATAAGACGGTCTCTGTCGCTTCATCTAATCTATAGCGACAAAAGCATCTTTAGCCTCATAAAATGCAGTTCTACGCAAACCTATTAATCTAACTTTAAATTTATCCGCACTATAGTCAGGTTGGCCAACCTCGCGGTAATCGAGTGCTATTGTTTGCTTCTGGCCCCTGGGATCGGCAACTGACAGCTTAATAATACTAAATCAAGTTATCGGAACACACGTTTTCAGTGGTCTAATGAAATTTATCGAAAATTGAACGAGATTGCGATAATTTTAGCGCTATTGCTTTGGCCCAATTTTTTTAAATAAGAAATAATAATCTATCTATTTATCTATATAAAATCTGACCTCTAATAGGTACCTATCTATAGTACCCATAAAATAATATTGTATTAAACAAAGTCGAGTTAATTGCCACCATTTTATAACTCAAAAACGGCTGCGCTGAATTTTATGATTGATTGGTTGTATTTGTGTCCATCTCGAATGGCAGAATAGCTAATTAAAAAATATGTTTTTTTCGAAAAAAGAACATATTTCGTATGCAGCGCCATCTCTGGTGATAATAATGAATTCATAAGCTAAGTCACTTAATATCAGGTTACCCATATGCTCGTTTGCCTTATTATTTTGTATAAAAAAGAACTTATTTTATGCAAGCTACAAAATACTTGATTCAAAGGTCAATTTCATTGTTAATTTAATTTGTTACACACATTGCCACTACCTACGGTGGAATAAATCCCAAACATTTGTATCAAAACAATTTTTCACAACTTCTATGAAAGCACAGTTTTGTAGCAGTTAAAAATTAATGACAACCGACAGTAAAAACGTTACTGTGCCGTTTATTTTGGCCATTTCAGTTCGCAGAACGAACTAGTTCCGACGTCCACTTTAGTCGATGAATAGAATTTCTACAGAAAAATATTCACGGCACACAAAAGCTTGTAGCGCCGTTTTTAAAGATAAAAATATAAAAAATACCGTTTGGTTGGTCAACAGTAAGGTTTTAACAGTACAGTAGTTCCAGTTAACTTAAGTGTCAGTTATCTATGATGACGTTTTGTTGTACCTATGTTCACAATTAAATCACTTTGACTTTTACTTTTTTGACTTTGACGTCTTTGTCTGTTCGTAGTAACAAATAAAGATGGAATCATAGACAACTGACAATTAAGATAACTGGAACTTAACAGAGAGTGGCGAAACAGGCCCTTAGTGTAATATTCAATATTCATTTATTTCAAAAAAATAACAATACGATAGACTTGAGTCCACGAACTGTCAATTTTTTTTTCGAGTTTATCGTGCTGACTCTTATTTTTTATGGGTTTTTATGGCGAATGTCTCAATATTTTCCTTGTGTACCTATTGTATAAATAGCCAGTCTACCTATATTTAAAACTAGCTGTTGCCCGCGACTCCGTCTGCGATGGATTCGCTTAAGTATCGCTTTCCCGCGGGAACTATGTGATTTCCGGGATAAAAACTATCCTTTGTTCTTTCCCGGAACTGTCACTATCGCTATACCAAATTTCAATAAAATCAAAGAGCAACAAACATCCAAACATCTAAACTTACAAACTTTCGCCTTTATAATATTGGTAAGAAGTAAGATTAAGCGATATGCCACAATCTGCTAAGTTCTTTGCCGTGGGTTTATATTATATTTAAGTGCTTTCGGAATGAAATCCAACTAATGACGACTGGTATGATTTGAATCACATTTGGAACGGAGATTCCCGGAAAATTGCACAGTTCCCGCGGGATAGCGATAAACATCTCAAAGGTCGTAGCTGCCTACGAGTATAGTCTGAACGTAAATAATTATTGCAGAATATACTATCAACATCAGTTCTTAAGTTTAATTGACAACATTTCATATTTCTGAGCCTATAATTTTAATGGTTCTCTGTATTTTGTTTGAAAAGATGAACATGCTGACAGTTTAATTTTTTCGCTAGGGCTTGTATTTAATTTGTAATTAATTTATTAATTTGTGCTTATTTTAAAAGGGCGTAACTCCGGTACTATCACAAAATAAACACTTATCCCTTTGTCTTTTCTCTATAGAAAAAAAACTGACGTTAATAATATCAAATTGTCAATGTCAGGCCCTATTCTCCAATATTCGATTTTCGAGTTTCGCTTCGTGCTGTTCCGCTCATACTAATAGTCATTATCATGAGAGTGAGAGAGAAGGTATGCAACGAACTTCGAAAATCGAATTTCAGAGTTGCCCCCCTTGCACTTTGAAGTTGTCAAAAACACAAAATTATGATCGCTTATTTTTTCTCGTGAAAAAAGCAAAGGCATTTCACCTATCATGTGGTAGTTTTGGTAAAATTAGGACATATTTTTAATTGTTTTTTATTTTTTATAATAAGCGATATTAAAATTATATAAAAATATTGCAGTGATCAGAAGGCAAAATGCTTTCGAACCATATATACATTTTCAGGTGTTATAAAAATGAAATGTTGTCAATTCTACGCGGACGAAGTCGCGGGCAGAAGCTAGTAGACTTATAAAGCGGTCGTTCGTAATATTTTGGCAACTATTTAATTACAATTGTACGACTAAGGAATATCAATACTGTTTTGACTTTTACTGTGACTCCTGCAGTCCTAAAACTTCAACAAGATAAAAATGTGTCTGGCTCTCGTATTCTACAGAAGCAATATGCAGTTGTCCATTCCGTTGCAATTTGAGGTACGCTGCTCCTTTAAAATCTGCTGACCCTTCAGTAACTTATTCATGACGTGACATCTTTAATAGGGTCCTACAATCAAATGAATCAAGAATTTTATTCTTGATATTTATATTCGGGTGGTAGGGCCTTGTGCAAGGCCCGTCCGGATAGCTACCACCATCTTACTCGCTAATCCTGCCGCTAAGCAGCAGTGCTTGCACTGCTGTGTTCCGGTGTGGAGAGTAAGACAGCCGGGGAAATTACGGGCACAAGAGGCTTTTCATCTTAGCCCTCTAGGTTGGCAACGCATCTGCAATCCCTCTGGGGTTGCGGGTGTCTATGGGCAGTGGTGATCGCTTACCATCAGGTGACCCACTTCCTCGTTTTCCTTCCTATTCGCATAAAAAAAATACGTTTTTACCCGCATGTTGGCCATAAGATGGACGGATCGGGTGACCAATGTGGAGGTCCTGCGTCGAGTTGGGAAGGAATGTGAACTGAAGCAGACCATCAAAAGAAGGAAGGTTGCCTATCTAGGTCATGTGCTTAGACACGCAAGATACGAGCTTTTACAACTTATAATCATGGGCAAAGTAGCTGGAAGAAGAGCTGTTGGGCGCAGGAAGAAATCCTGGCTGCGAAATATCCGGGAATGGACTGGATTCACAAGTGCAGCGGAGCTTTTCAATATGGCCAGAGACCGTGTGAAGTAAGCGGAGTTGACTGCCAACCTTCACTAGTTGGAGTGGCACCATAAGAAGAAGAGACCCGTTTGAAATTAAATTTCTAAACGACACTGAAAATTAGAACGCCTAAAACCTAAACTGAATCAGAATTAAATCGCATTAAGACATGGTAGGACCCCTGTACGAGGTAACCTTACCTGCTATGGGTGGTGTAACGGTATAGCATCGCATCACGGAATGATGGATTTTTCATTTAATTCTATTAATTTAGTTCTAATTTTAATTTAATTTAATTTTAATAATAAGAGACAGACACTATTAAAAAAAAGTTAAATATATGCACAAAGGTGAACTTGTCCCTATAAGGGATATCTACAAGTTAACCTTTGTTTGCTAGTAACTTTTATAGAGTTATTACATAAGTAAATTATTTCAATATTGTTTATGTTTTGTAAGTAGCTAGCATACCTTTCCAATATGATATATTATGTACAAAAAAAACCTAAGTAGGTATCTTTAATTGTACATAAAAAAATTCCAAAAAAGTACACCAAAAATATTTGCTTCAGAGGGGACACCCGGATTTGAACCGGGGACCTATCGATCTGCAGTCGATTGCTCTACCACTGAGCTATATCCCCTGTTACATGCGAGCATGAAAACAATTACCGCTATCCAATTTTCATTGCATGGAACAAAGTTAGTTGTTGACGTCGACTTTTATACACTGCGGTGCGGTGCAGACAGTGCGCTCTAAGTAATCGATCGAATGCAGCAATGGAACATTACTTTTGTAGGTATTTATTTTATTCTTATATCAAAGAAATTTGACACTTGGAGACCATGGTTGCTTTTGGTTATCATTGGTTTTATTTCAAAATGCTAGTAACTAGATATTTACCTACGACATTTTATACAATATTTACATATTTCAGCTACTTTTTGAGTCAAAGTTGACAAATGTTTCCATAATTGATCGATGTGGTCGGGACTAATTTTGTATTAAAAATTTAAATGAAAAATATTTTCTCAAACATGCTCGGAAATGTAGACATTAAGTTCTTTGTTTATGGCTCCCTACATTTCTTGTATGTAAAACCTAAGAAAAACCATTATTGTCCGCCTGCTCTAACTTTTTAAATTTGCTTACTAACATTAAACTGACTAAGGAAATATTACACATACTGCCAATCACCACTAGACTCTGTAACCATACACTTGCGACATACTCGTATTTATGTGCAGTTAAACATGGCGCTCGAATAGTCTGACAAATGGCATGTTTGAAAAATAAAAAAGCGGCAAATTAAAACAATTTTTACTCGATTACCTCTAGGTTGGCAACGCATCTGCAATCCCTCCGGGGTTGCGGGTGTCTATGGGCAGTGGTGATCGCTTATCATCAGGTGACCCACTTGCTCGTTTGCCTTCCTATTCGCATAAAAAAAAAAATTACCTGGTAGTTATTTTAATTTTAATATTTCCTCACATTGCTTGAGAAAAGCACTATTACAATCCTTGGCCGGGACAGGGATTACAGGGCTCGTTTTATCCGGTCTACTCCAACTCGAGTGGCCCGAGTCAAATCGAGTGGTCCGAGTCACTCGCCGACCGAGTGAATTTTTGGGCGACTCGAGTTGACTTGATTCACTCGACAGCCGAGTCAATTTATTTTTCACTCGAGTCTGAGTGACAGTAAAACTACTCGAGTGACTCGAGTGAAAAAATGACACTCGAGTCCCATCACTACCCCTAACTCGTCCAACAATCCCTTACTTCACGGCCTCTGCAGTAATGTACTATTGTGGGGGTGTTCATTCCAATTAACCATTGACTTAGGATAAACAACAAGACTCCCAATCGCAAACAAAAGTGCCTCAAGAAACGTCCGAGCGGCGTTGTCTATATATTTTGTGTGTCAACAAGGTATCAACACATCAACTTGCACAGATAACATTAACATATTCCTTCAAATTAATACCTTATTTCGTGGCAGTAATGTTTAATGTCAATTGCATACGATCGTGAGAAGTAATGACACGACGCCACACGCTGGAAACCTGTCTGTCTCTTGTTCTCAAGCGTTTGAGATTACGGTGCGAAAGAGACATGTACATTGTTATCGAAGCGCGGTCGAAACACGACTGAACTAAAACTCTGCACAATAGACGCGTCGTGCAGACTTTTGCTTCCGACAGTTTTTGAACGTGATTGGGAGTCTAGTTGTTTATCGCAAGTCAATGTTGTCTGAACTAAACGTTTTTTTTTTTTTTTTATGCAATTAACCCAACCACCTGCTGAAATATTCCGGAAAGATTCTGATAGACCTTACATACGAACGGTATTCCACTTTAGCTATTTTAGTTCTCTCTCAGTTCAAAACGTTTGAGCAGGACAGCTAACAACCTTCACGCTAACTGGCCTATCATGGGCGGAGATATAACGGCGACAAAAGATCTTTGTCACACTGTCGACTTTTGGTGAATAAAACAACAGTATTAGCAGAGCCCTGCTCTTAAAATGTAGGCAGCGTGAGGTCATAATTATATTGGTTACTTACATAGACAGACAAAAATATTCTGTTTTTAGTATTTGTTGTTCTAGCGGCAGCAGAAACATAAAATATTATCATTTGTGGAAATTTCAACTATCTGTCACGGTTTATGAGATACAAGCCTGATGGCAGACAGACAGACGGACAGTGGAGTCTTAGTAATAGGATTTTTACCCTTCGGGTCGGAACCCTTAAAGGTAAAAAGCTAAAAAAGGTTGGGCAGTTTAGCAAATGAGATTCAGTTCCAACTCAGTGCAAGTTTTAGCTGTAATTTTTAGTATGGATCTAACAGCGAGCGAACCTAAACTGAATCTGAATTGAATCGCGTTAAGACGTCACGGTAAGGCCTCAAGGTCGTGTGCACTTGACAGGGGCGCTGCGAACACGCCAACTCAACACTCGCTGGAAATCACCGCAAATCGCGAGTATGTTGATACCCTAATAGCAACGGGTCGCAAAACTCGCAAAATACAAGCCAGGTCCGAACAAAGGCCGATACAAGACCATTATACGAGCAATCCTAGAATGGCCGTCATCGCGTTTCATAATATCATTGCCGTATCAGCATTCAGAATGCACCAAATGACGTCTGAAGCTCCTTTGGGAGACTGGCTGGAACTAAATTTAATATTCTTTCCGAAGATTGGGTAGAGCTGGAAGATGCATGAGTATTGTTTCTCAGTGGTCAATAGTTTGGTAGGTGTTCGATTATAAAAGACAGACCGCCGAAATGAATCCTCGCCCGCGCGGTAGAAAGAGAGAGGTGCTTGCGACAGGGATGTAACGGAGGTCATTTTATCGGAACCGAAGTCGGAGTCAGAGTTTTTAAATTTGATTTATCGGAGTCAGAACCGGAGTCGGAGCGGAGCCCCTCTTTTGCCCGAATTTCAAATGCCATAATGTAATGTTTGCCATAATGATCATTTGCCATAACCCTTGTTTTCTCTGAAACCGTAATTTTTTCAGGAGCATTGTAATGGCAATCCTGTAGAATTCTATAGGTTAGGTTAGGTTTGTTTCATAACAATCCTGAATAATTAACAAATAAAGAGAAAAAAGAGTTATGGCAAACAATACATTTATGGCATATGAAATTCGGGCAAACGATAGAGACCCGAGTCGGAGTCGGAGTCGGAGGCAGGGTCAGAAGTGGTGGCAGGAGAGAGATTTTTTATTAAAGGACAAATAAAACAAAAAATCAACCTTTTTTGTTTTAATTATAAAATAATAAATTTACTGTGTAAATTATACACAGACAAAAAAAATAAAAAAGTATATATGTTTCCAAATAAACAACAAATTAAATTAAATGCATTGAATCCCAAAGTAGCATAATGCCAAAGTGGCATATTTCTCCGATATACCGATATAAAGTTTCGGAGCCAAAGTCGGAACCGAAGGTGCAATAATAATCGGAAGCACCGACTTAACGGAGTCGGAGCTCCGTAACAACCCTGACCTTATACTCCGAAATCCGATTTTCGAAGTTCGTTTCGTGCCGTTCCGCTCTCACTAATAGTTATTAATTTGAGAGTGAGAGGGACGGTGTGATACGAACTTCGAAAATCGAATTTCGGAGTAGCCCCCCTGGCTTGCGGCAGGCGCACTACCCGCCTGCACCTCTCTGGGTTCCCTTTGTCGTCCTACCCTGTGCCCGCTTGCCGCGCGCCGCGCCCCTGTGCCACGCGGGTGAGGACTCTTTTAAGCCGGTCGGTCTAGAGTACATTCTGTCTTTTCTTTGCGCCCAGACCAGCGTGCGCATTGACATTTGTTGCCGTCACAATGTGCTTTGGCGGTTCGCGGTTCGTTTGCCATAATTATTATTACGTACTGTCATACAAGGTTTGTTTGTTAGTAACTTTACCTTCTAGCATCTTTGCCTTCCAGTCTAGAGTAATGTAAAAGAAGATTATTTTGTTTGTTAATACATATTGTCATTTTTCTTCTTAACCAGAGCCAAAGATTATTTACTTTATAAAATTCATCCCTTGTGGGATAAGTAAAGGAATTATTGTCTATACATCCATGTCAAAGGATGTTACATCCTTTGACATGGATGTATAGACAATAACGGCAATAACGGCATTATGCCGGTTCACTATTTCAAATTTATATATTATTTTAATATTATGTGCTTTCAGTAGCACTTAATGGTCCCATCGGAAGACCAGCGCTGGCTGCAAGGCCAGCATTATGCTGAGATGAGACCATTTCGTGACGCATGTTTTTATGTTTTTTACTTTTTTTTTTCTTTTGTTGTAATCACGAATAAATGTTTTTTCTTTCTTTCTTTCTATCAAGTACAAACCAAAGCTTGTTTAAAAGTTTGTTAATACGCAAACTTAGTAACCACGACGCCGCGCATGTCACTTCTAGTTAGTCTACTTTATGCAATCGTCAGAAACTTAGCCGTACATCCTGAGGCCTTTATTCCCCTGTGTTAACAACTACTTTGGCATGCCCGAAACTTGTTGAGGTTGCATGTACGGGAAGTCCACACCGTGAGGGAAATTTAAATTTGATGTACGTTTTTGACTACGCGACTACGTTCAAATACTTGAAATGGAGGAGAGTTATTCATGGCTCGTTTTTTGTCGGATGAATTTGAAATGAGGATACATGAGTTATGGTCGTGATGCTAATACTAACCTATACGGACAAAAGAAAGAATTGTTACCGCGGTTAGATAAAATACTAGAAACATTTCTGAAAAATGTACACGTTGATTATGTGCAGCATTTTAATATTTGCGCGTAAGTGCATCGTTGTAGATTTTCGGTTTCCGTACCTCAAAAGGAATAAATGGACTTCACTAACTCATTTTGTCTGTCGACGTTTTGGAAAAACGTCAGGTCAAGAGTACCCGAAACCGACGAGCATGTATGAAGGATCGTAGCAAGTGGAACAAAGTAGTCTCTGCCTACCCCTGTGGGAAAGAGGCGTGATTGGTATGTATGTATGTATTTTGTCTGCTAGTCCGCCCGTCTGTTAAGATTCTTCTGTCAGGAACGCGTTGAGGTATAAAGTTGACATTTATATCAAACTATAGCATCTGCCCGCCGCTTCATTATGCGTAGAATACTCATAAAACTTCCTCTTGAGTCACTCTATCTATTAAAAAAAACCGCTTCAAAATCCGTTGCGTAGTTTCAAAGATCTAAGCATACATACGTACTTTCACCGGCTTGATCATTTATGCAAACATAACTAACCAATCTGCTTATATTGTTACCTGCAAACAGATCATGTTTTTTTACAATCAAGTTATACACACAATACATACTTACAGTGAGCTAATAAAAACGTCAAATTCCGTTATATAAAGGTAGTTAATATTAACAAAAGTCAAATAACAAAAGGCCTGGCGTTAAAATCTCTTGCGAGGCTCTTCCGACTGAACGAGGACCCCTACGAAGAACTAATTAAATAACAATTTTCCTCACTCCTGATAGCAATTAAAATCTTACTCGGTATTTGTTTGAATTTCCTGTGTGAAAATATCCGGGAAGACGGTGGGACTTTGCGAAGTATTTGAAATAAGTGAAAGAGAAAATGTTGTTTTGTCATCAGTAAGTAAGCCTTATTTTTAAGGTTGAATGTGGGACAAATTTTGCTTTTTTTGACATCGTACCGTGTGGATTGTGGTACATATTAAAGTGGATAGAAGAGAACCTAGATATTGCATCAAAACCTCACTTAAACCGCACACCGTTGTGGAATTACTTAGCATGAATGGTTACCGCGCTTAACGCGAAGTGCACTGGTTAGTTATTGGTTGATAACGTGTGAACAGTGATTTACGGTCTAACTGCACCTATACAAATGGTTCGAGGATTTCCTGCTGATGGGGAATAGTTGAGTGTGCAATTTCCGCATAGTTTTAGTGAATAATTTTGTGCATACATCATTTTCAGCTGATGTGGATTATAAAGCTTCTGCCCACAACTTCGTCCGCGTATTAACGATTCGTTTGCAAAATTATTTACCTTGTGACTCTAGGCAGCTTGGTACGACCTTTGAAATGTCTATCGCTTATTACCTTAGGCTCTGTCTGCCCCGGAAGAAATAAAAACGTGATTTTTGTATGTGTGTATGTAAGTATGAAAGAAATATCATTATGATCTTTTACATAAAAGAGCTATCAGCTTGGTCATTATGTCGCTCATAGGAGGGATTTTAGACCTCTTCTTAGCTTATATGGATGACATATCGCTGGTCAGTTTATAATAAAAAAAAAAAAAAAAAAAAACATGGTGATAGATATTATTTGCTGGATCTTTGATATATTGATTTTGTGATTTTTATTTTTGTGTTTTCAGTTTTTCTTTCGGTGTCTTAAAAATTTACTACGCCGCTATCTATAATGATAATAATAGGTATATACGTATCTTGAACTTGGACGCTCACTTCTGTTCGATCAAATATCGAAACAGTTTCCGCCAAACATTTCATTAGTATCATTATCTACTTTTTCCTGTTTCCCGGTACATCCAAACATTCCATTCGTCCCCGGATGTGACCCGGCTCGTTCAAGATATGTCTGTCAGGATATTGCGTTATGTTTTTTTCATGTCTGCCATTAGGTATTTTCCTGCACCGTGTTTATCTTTAATTTTGGATTTTATAGAACCTCACCTACTTTCATGCTTATCTGGGGAGCAAAGAAAAAACATAGAATCTACCAATTGCTTCTCCCGTGCAGATGGTAAAAGTCCATCGAGGGAACGGGCAAAGATCTTACGAATCGTGTCATGGGCGATAAGGCTAGCAAACCATTACTATTTTTATTCCCATTTCCACCTTTACGCCCAGAATTTACGGCATTTAGGTCTTGTTATCTTAATCTGCCCCATATGGGATAAAGATGTTGTTGCGAACTCTTTACCTTTTTGATACTTTTTATATATTTTTAATTGTTTTTGCTTTTTGAACTTTACTCTTGTTATGTCTTGTCGTTTTGAGTTTGTCTTGTTGAAGACAAGCAGTAAAAGAGTCAGTTTGCTTGTGTTCTCATTTTATCCATTACTTGATCCATTTTCCTTAATTATTCATACAGTCCACAGTTCGTACGCTTCAGATGTTATTTATGTATGTATGTATCTTGTATGTACTTATGTATGTACAGAATCTCAGGCATATTGTTTTATAGGATGGAAGGTGCATCTCGATAAGAATCAGCAGATCTCTGTCAATAAATCCTTCTAATCCTACTAATATTATAAATGCGAAAATTTGTGACGATGTAAGTAAGTGAGTGTGTATGTTTGTTCCTTCTTCGCGCTGAAACGACTGCTCGGATTTAAATAAAAGTTGGAACGAGGATAGCTGATATCTTAAATAAAAACATAGGCTACTTTTTGAACCGGAAAATTATATAATTCCCGCAGGATATCGATAACACTAAAGAGTTAAGGTCCGAAAACCGCCGCGTATACGCAGTGACGTGTCGTAGGCGTCGCGTTTTCTCACCGTTTCTTCATACATTTTGTTGGGGTAAGTAATACGAGATATAACAACTTATTATCTAATGTTCAGAATATATACGCTCACTTTATATAAACTCGTTTAGTATAACGTTTACTGGATATAATGAACGAAAATTATAATCTTAAAATATCTAATTTTGTAAGGTATAACGTTGTTTATATATAATATCAATTGAAATAACGATCAAAGCATATAATTTTCATAACAGCTAACATCAAAAAGCATAATGCACAGTTGTTTATTGAATTTGCTATGTGGTTAGGGGGTTTTCTAGGTGTTAATAAAAAAAATAACTAACACCAAAGGCTAATGCGGGAGCTTCGCTGCGCTACGCTCCCGCATTAGCCTTTGAACCTAACCTATCCAAGTCGCTTCCGCTCCGTACCGTCTTGCACGCTCGCTTCGCTCGCTCGCCGAAAATTAAACAATGTCTTGCAACTGTTTCAGTTAGGTTAAATGTTTGTTATGTTAAAAGAAATTAGTCCATATAAATCTTATACAAATTGATGTTATATAAAAATAACGTTATATAATTTAAGCCTTATACGTTAAAAAATTATACTTTTTGCTGTTATAGCTAACGTTCATTATATCTTGTGAACGTTATTATTATGAAATTAGATATTTTGTAGTCATATCTAGTGGGACGCACCCATTTTGTTGCAATTCCGTAACGTTACCGTTTTTTAAGCGGCGGTGTGGTCGCTCCTTTATACATACATACACTTCACATCCTCACAAACTTTCGCATTTATAATATTAGTAGGATTTTTGAGACGTAAGATAAGTCTTCTGGCCTCATTTAACTTTAATATAGAACCATGGTTTGTACGATTACCGCCAACCGCATCCAAATTGATGGTCAGGAAATGCTACTTAACCAACCGCAATCCCACTTCTAGCATTTAAGCTGAATTGTGGTTATTCCTGTCCACTTTTAATGAAGGAAGCTCTATTTTTTAAGCCCTGATGCAAATAGCTTCTGTCCGCGACCTCGTCCTCATAGAGTTAAAGAGTTTATTTATATTACAAGCCTTCCCCTTGAATCACTCTATATCTGTTAAAAAAACCGCATGAAAACGTAAGAATAAATAATAACAGAGTAGAATGGAATCTCTTTTGACCGCGTCCATAACGACGCCATTTATATACCTACTTCCCTCTTCACGTCGTTACACCCTTCTGCGATCCAGGCGTGTTGCTAGGGTTGCTTACACTGTCAAATATTATAATTACGTCTAAAGATAATATCGCTAAAATATAAGTAAAATATTATTTTATTCTAGTTTTACAAAATATGAGATTTATGAATCATTAGGTACGTTATCTGTTTCCAAGATCGGCGTTTCCAAGATGAATGTAGGGAACGCGCAAACAGCCAAACGCGCGTGCGGCGACGCCGGCCGTGACAGCCTAACTGAGTACCCGCTTAGCGGGTACTCTAATATCGTGACATTGAGTCCGGCCGGAGCGGGAGTTTCCGTTCTACTATGTTTTTATTTATTCTTCTGATCAAAATTCGTTGCGTAGTTGTAAAGATCTAAGCATACATAGGGACAGATAGGCAGCCAGCGGAAAGAGACTGTTTTATACTATACTCAAGAGCAAATATAACGGGTCACTTATCATACAACGTTATATGAGAAGTGACCCGATATTTTTGCTTCTCAGTGTATGTAGTGAAGACGGATTAATAAGCCCGAGTCACGCATAAACCAAGTTGTTATTTTTCTCAAGGCCCGCTGTCGAGTGTTCCATGAATATAATTTACCTTTTGTCATCGCGCCTCAGAGGCGTGATTGCGACTCATTTGAATATAAATGAACAGGCACGTGTGGGATATTGCCCCGTCTAATGAAAGATACTAGAGGTTAATGAACTGAGGTTAGCAATCGGTTGTAATTTTTTACAGAAACGTTTCTTAACGTTTTTCAGCCACGGACCCCTAGGAAATGTAGCACAATTTGTAAGGAAAGGACCCCCTAATTAAAAAAATATGTTATGAGAATTTTGGTGGTATTTATTTATTGTTGTCAAGTGGTCCAAAGATGTGACTGCGGACCCCCATACGTATACTCACTGTACGTTTACTACTTTTAACCAAAACTTGAAGCCTAAAGTCAACCTTGTATCATTTCAAGTACAACGAAAAATTCTTGACAAAACTTCACCAATTTCAGGCATCGCATTCTGCGGCATGAATTTTACTTTAAAGGGTTGTATCAATTTTAAATTGCATGCAATTACGTAGGGCAGTGACCCTTCATTCCTCTGTCTGAGAAAAACATTCAGCGAATAACATTTTCTTTTCTGAAATAGCTTATTATAGTTCTGAAGATAATACTGAAGATTATGAAAATCTTTGATCTGCGATATTTAATTTTTTTTTGTTATCTTTGTTATTTTTCTGTTATTTGTTTTACAATATGTAAGTGGGACTATGTAAATTAATAATCCGCGGAGAGTTCATTTTTTAAACTATCGTTGTATGTTACATAGCAAAGTTGTACTGCTAACTGAATTGCTAATCATAATCATATATTACACATTCTTCAAGTCGAATATTCGTTCTCTCACTCGTATATTATCCGTCTCATTCACACCCCCTTACATTCCGTTCCACGTGATAATATTTTGGTTTTTATATAGATTTTTTTCTATTTTTGTCATTAATTGCATTTATTTTATTTGGTTTGCACTCCGCATACTGTACACGCTCTCATAAAACTCATCTATAGAAAAAAAATGTATAACAAAGTTAGGTTAAAAGCAAATCCGGTCACAAAGTGCTTTAAGTTGCTACCAACGAAAAACAAAACACAGTAAGTATCATTTTCTACGAGAAAACACTTGAAAGCAAAACTCATAACTCATTACGACGGAAAAGGTTAAAAGTTTGAAGTTACTCTTATGAACCGTCTAAAGCAGTCCCTCATTTAAAGAGTCCCGTCTGATTTATGACTGGATTGATGCCGAATAAGAAGGTGAAAGCGAGGAGTAAAAGAGATAGATAGAACTTAACTGCGAAATAAACAGAGATTTATAGTTATTACGCGATATGTTCTGTGTAAACTGGACAAGAATAAAGGGTCTAAGTTTGAAGTAATTTTATTGTACTTTGCATACATAATAAACGATTAATTAACGATTTCAGGATTTTTCATGTGAACTACCATTTTTAATTTAATATTTTTTTTTTTTAATATCATAGGACAAATTACACCAATTGACCCAGTCCCAAACTAAGCAGAGCTTGTGCTATGGGTACCAGGCAACGGATAAACATACTTATATAATGTAGATAAATACATACTTAAATACATACCTACAACATCCATGACTCGGGCACAAACATTCGTATTCATCATACAAATGTCTGCCCCTACCGGGATTCGAACCCAGGACCTCTAGCTTTATAGTCAGGGTGACTAACCACTAGGCTATCCGGTCGTCGGTGGTTAAAATTAAATTATGATTTACTTGTGATATCGAAACTTTACGGACACTAACACAGACTGACAGGAAAGTGATTCAATAAAATTGGATTGGGATCATGGAGATAATCAAACCCACTTCATAATTCTTCATGACCAAGAATCTAGAAAAGATTTATAGCAGTCGGATGATTATCCAGCACAGTAATAAACTGTAGGTAAGTAAATTGATATATTTCGTTAAGTTATAAATCCAACTACCTATTTACTTTTTTTTTTTTCTGTCGCAATCCAATGCACCGTTCATTGGCCGCAAAACATTTGGTAAGGTGATATCAGACGGTTCATTTTTTGTTCATTTTCTCATTTCATTTTGCATCTTTCACTCAAAGTGACACGTCTGAACGCAGTGAAAGAAAAGTGCCGAATGAATGTTAGTGAATTGATCAAACTATCACACACCTCCCTTGTAACTGTTCTATGTAAATTTATAAAAATTAACAAATTATATTTGTAGGTAGTCTAACAATTTATGTATGTGTTGTCTATTTTAGATTCTCATCAGAGTACCGCACGCCGAAGGTACCGAACAACGGCTGATTAAAAACAAGCAGTGTCTTTTTCAACCTCGACATTGGCAGAATCATCGACAGTATCGATGGAGCTATAACTATAAAAATTGAATTATTGAATTGATCAAACGGTGCTGGATATTTTCATTCCGCAGCATTCACTCGAAAAACATTCACTCGAGAGAACCGTCAGATATCACCTTTAAACTAGCTATCCTGTCGTGTATATCTGTGAGTTGTTAAAGAATAAGTGACATGTCGCTAAGGGCTGTTCAAAGTTTTAACATTCCGGATGGCGGGCCCAGAATTATCGCAAGCATCGTACCGAGCCATGTTTGCTGTAAGTACTTAGCGTGAGTGCAGAATCCATCGGGTTGCTTTTGGTACATAACTATTATTAAAAACAGGCTGGCAGTAGCGTACAGTGACAGCGAAGGTAGGTAGTGATAGGCAGTGGGAGGTTGGCGCACCACAATTTATTTCGTATACGCTGCGTAAACTGCACTCTCTAATAAACTAAAGTTTATTTAATTTCTAACGGTAAAACCGTAAAAGTAAACATAAAAATTAAGAAATAAAAATTTCTTGATTCATTTGATATTTCCTAAAGTTTATTTACTAAATAGTTTCACAAATTAAACATTTAGGTAGATTACGGTGCGAAAGAGACAATACATTGTTATCAAAGCACGGTCGAAACACAACTGAACCAAAACCCTGCACAATAGACGCGTCGTGCAGACATATGCTTGCGACAGTTTTTGAGCGTGATTGGAGTCTATTTGTTTATTGTACGTCAATGTAGAGAACATAATCGTACGGTAAGTACGTCTTCTTACATTATAAACGACCGACTGACGTAAGGATGCGACCACACCGCCGCTTAAAAAACGGTGACGTTACGGAATCGCAACAAAATGTTTGAAGATACGGCACAGAATATATAATAGTACTAACGTACAGAATGGCCACGCTCCGCCCCGCACCTATTCGAGTTACCCCACCCCTCAAGCGCAGTCTGCCGGAAAGCTGCTGGCAACTAGTAGGGCTCGCGACGCGATGTATGTCGGCCGCACGTCACAAGTTCGGGAACCTATCCTACCTACTTCATTTCACAAAACATTAGAAAATTAAATGCTTTCTGAAATTATCGCGATTAATACATGAAATAACTACAGAATCATTCGCTTAAGTTTATTGTCGTACATCTATTGTAATTGAAAATAATAATGCTTAAATACACAGACAGACACATTTTAAGTAAGTTTAAATAAATAGATAACTATTAAGTACATTTATTTACACACATCTAAGCCATATCTTTAGTATATTTATGTCATTGGTAGTACTTATAGTACAAGGTTTTTGCGATAGACAGCCCTGTGTATCTTATGCACACATTGACGCGTGTACAGACGACGTCGTGCGTGTATTCATTTCAGAACGCGGATTTTGTACGTCGTAGCCGCCGTGTGGATACGGTAAGAAAACGTGACGCATACGGCACGTCACTGCGTATACGCGGCGGTTTGGTCGCACTCTAATTCAAGCTTGGTATAGCCATCGTTTACGGCCGTGCAAGAAGTTTACGCTCTTTTTACGGTGTGCTAAAGCAAAAAGCGAGTTTTAATTTTATTCACAAGAAGTTTAGTAAATAGGAATTTGATCTAACTGTGCTTGATTATCGCATTTAAGTCCATAATGTGCAATTTTGGAGTATATCCATTGCCTAGGATTAAAGATTGCACTTTGATCTTGTCACAGTGGGATAGCCTAGTGGTTATTGAAGAAAACAATGTATATCTTAATACATTTATTAGAAAGAGAAGCTTGAAACCGTAGGCTATACGCGACAATTTATTTAAGTAAATGAGCAAAAGATCTCTCAGGAATGAGTAAGTTCTCTTGGGTCTAAATTCGGACTTTTTAAATTAAGATTTCTACACCATCCAATGCCTCCACTTCCCTCGGGAATCTGTCGGTCCGGTGACTGGGTGGCAGCGTCACGCTCGGTGTAGCGGCAGCAGGGTTCGGTAGACCGCGCCTTGGTGGAAACTCCAGGAGTGGGACAGCCTTGTTTTGGTGAAGGCAGTGGTGGTCAGCGGTAGCGGGCCGTCGAAATTAGGGATGGCAGTAGCGGTACCGCTGATTTAGTTAGTATTGCTTTTCTTGCGGGGTGCAGTGCCGTGTGCCAGGTCGGCTTCATGGCGGCAGGCGGTAGTTCCCCTGCGTCCAGCCTCATTCGGCGGGGTAAGGTAGCTGCCCTGCGGAAATGGCTGGTGTGAGAAAGAGTAGAGTTGGTAGCGTCCTGCCAGGCGTTGCGATGCAGATGGGACGGATCCCGAGGAAGCTAATTTGCAGTACATGGCAGGCGCAAGTGTACGGAGTTACAGCAGGCAAAAACTAGAGAAGTTAAGCTATATAATGCAAGGTAGTTAGCAAGAGTAAAACAGGCGGTAGAGTTTACAAACTTTCAAGTAATAGCTAAAAGGAATAGAAATTAAATTTAATAACTACGGGGACAATTCCAACCGAGTATCTCTGTTGCAGAGTAACAGAGTTATTAATTTTTAAGAATTTAAATAATTTATTTAAATTATTTAAATAATTACATACACGGAGCTATACACAAATTAGAATTAAAGTGATCAGAGAGTGCTTACCAGAAGAAAGCCGGGCGGTTGTTGGAGATTCGAAAAAGTGGCCGATTTTGGCCAGAACCTCTGGTTTTATCCAGGAATAACGGTTCCTTCAGATTTTGAAAAAGCTCCGCCCTTGGGCGGGACCGTTTCCGTTAAGTTTCGAATCAACCAACCAACGCCAGTCAGGTAGAAAGGTAAAGGTGTGATCTATTTTTTATGTGTTACTGTGTTTGTAAAAAATATGTTATAATAGTGTATGTGTTGCTAAGAATCAAATAAATAAAATAAGTTAATTGTTTAGTTAAAATATAGATTACGCGGAGAACGACTTAGGCGCCCTCTAGTGCGCGTACGTTGTATCAGATTCCATACTTAGAACAGCGCCATCTTTTGGCCGAACTGTTAGTGAAATTCGGCTGGAGAGACGTCAATTAAGCTGTGGCGCGAAAGTTCGAAATGTCGAGGTGCGACTAAATTATTGCAGCGTGACAATCTTTGGAAAGAGATAATTGGCGTCACGTAAGTAAGTTAGAGCGAGACCACGCTCTACGAAGCTGAAATCAGCCGAGAAGACCAAAGTGCATCCTTTATGGCTGGGTACTGTACACTAATATTATAAATAGGAAATATTTAAGAGGGTGCATCTGTGCTGAGCTCGCAACGTCGCATTTTTGGTGATTTTTTGCGATTATTTCACAGAAATTGAATGAAAGTATCAAATATCCGTCTGTAGTGCACTTCGATTTTAGTGTATTAATGTGTCTAATACAACAATTCATCGTGATGGACTTTTATTTTCTTATTAAACGAGATATAGTATTTTGTTCCTTTAATACGAAAATAAAAGTCCATCACCATTAATCATTGCATTGGACACATTAATAGGTACACTAAAAACGAAGTGCACTACAGACGGATATTTGAAACTTTCATTAAATTTCTGTGATAATATCGCAAAAAATCACCAAAAATGCGACGTTGCGAGCTCAGCACGGATGCACCCTCTTAACTGTTTGATTGTATATTTGCATTAAATAGGTTTAGAAACTGTTAGACAGATTTGAAAAATTCTTTCACGAACTTAAGGCATAATAAAGAGGTCTGGCGGATGATTGACGTCTCTTGTATTAATTGGCGGCGAAAAGGTTTATTATAAACGTTGCAAATTGTGTTTCTCAAAACAAGTACGTCCTTAGTCAACAGTTGGGACCTAAACAAATAGATAGCTTAAGTGCCCTCTACAATCCCTTACATTTGCTTGATGTTCAACGAAGGAGATTTCTAAACTGATCTTGAATAAATTCCCCCTATTGTTTTAAGTTAGTTATAAGTTTTAGGAGTCATCATCATCTTCAGTCTATATACGTCCCACTGCTAGACACAGGCATCCTCTCAGAACGAGAAGGCTTGGGCTATAGTCCCCACGCGGGCCCAGTGCGGACTTGTGAATTTTGGGAGGGTTCACTGATAAATAAAAATTACGCGTACCTAATTTTTTTGTAGAAAAAATACTGACTGCTTTTGCCAGGGTGTACTATTGTCCGCCCATACAGTCACGAGCTGTCAAAATGAACAAGATGGCGAGTGCAAGCAAGTTAGACAATAAGCCTTACAGTTCTAAGTTAATTTATTATATTTAAACCATACCAGCTCCGTTTTTACCTTACTGACTTTATTTGACCCAAAACTCTTTCAGAAGCAGATTACTCGTTCTGACCTTTAACTGTCAACTGTTTTACATAATCTATAGTTAATAGGTTTATAGTAAAGCACATGGTAGGTCCCACGATCTGGTTCTGGCTAGAATCATCCGACGGGTCTTCTTAAGGCAATCCTTCCTGAGCCCTCGAAGTTATGGACTTTAGGGAACTTTCTTTAGCTCAGCTGTTAAGGATTTGCTGTTTCGCTCAGATTTACCTTGAAGTCAGCTTATACGTTACACCGAATCGGTTTAAACCGGTTATTATTTTTATTGAAAGCTTATCAAACGGGTAGCTTGCACAAGGTATTTCTGAATCGCTATATTCACCTTACTTAGTAATCTTGGCTCTAAAAAAACAGTGCTTAAGGTGCTGTGTTCCCGCGTGGAAAGTAAGTACTTAAGTAAATAAATCACAAAAAAATACAAAGGCGATCTTGTCCCTATAAGGAATCTCTACCGGTTAACCTTTAAAGTACAAGTCATGTAAAGAAATTACTAGCACGTGAGTACATTGCCGTTGACACAGTGAGTCTTGGCAATTTCATTACAAAAAGGTTTGTTTGTTACAAAAATCATAACGATTTAGTACCTATGTATAAAGTAGTTTGATAATTCTTGTTGGGTTTGAATTTGTATTTAAGTAGAATTTGGAAAGAGGCTGCGTGTAGAGAGGAGGCTTATAATGAACTTTATAATTTTTGTAACTGCTAGTGAAATGCATAAAAAATGTTTTTTTTTAATGGTTCACGACGAAACAAAATGGGCACCTATCGGCGCTTGTCACATCGTTGTTGCGACAAAAAAACTGCAACTACACAATTTAGCATAAATCCAACCTCCAATATGAAATAAAACCGTAGTTCCGAAGACCGTACAATCCCCAGCGATAACACTCAGGGTAATGGTCAATAAAATTTCACAGTCGCATCTCTGTGAGGTTTCAATTAAAACTTGAGCTCTGTTTCCGATAAGTGGGGTGTCCGTGCGATCCGTTTATTGTGGCCATTTCAATTGTTTTTTGGATGGAAAAGCTAGAAAACCGGTGCTGTACTTTTTAAACAGTTGGGTATACAAGAAGTGTGTAGGTAAACAGTTGAGTATACCTCGTGTTTTTCACGGTGCGAAAGATGACACAGGGTATTAGTCGGATATAATAGAAGGAATTTAATTTAGTCCCTTATTAGTTAGTAGTTTAATTATTTTTTGTTTCGATCTGGCTGGCGCTTGTTGCCTTTGCCAGACAAAGACAAAAACAAATTGAAGTTATTTTGGAATTTTTATTAACCACAGTGCTAACCTCGTGTCGATGTAAGTGGTAATTTCAAGTGAACGCGGCCAATTGGTAGTGAGTCAAAATTCACTTGAAAAAATTGAAACAAACGGAGAACTAGACGGAGTAAAGATACAAGCTTGTGGAATATTTAACAGATGTCTGCAACAGGTGGTCTAGTCTGTTAAATGCTATTTTCTGACGACTCTTGGGCCCTTGCCAATGTTGATGCATTGGAGGCACTGAATCTGATTTCCGTTAATAGCGACAACCAGGGGCTTACCATGATGTCTTAATGCGATTCAGTTTAGGTTCGCCCGCTGTCAGATCCATACTAAAAAAGACTGCTAAAACCTGAACTGAGTCGGGATTGAATCGCGTCAAGACGACATGGTAAGGCCCCAGATAGCCTAGTGGTTAGAGAACCTGTGTAGGCTTATTGTCTAACTCGCTCGCAATCGCCATCGTCTTCATTTTGACAGTTCATTGTATAGGCTGACAATTGACAATGTTTCAATTTTTTAAGTGCTACTTTTTATTGTCTGGCTGGAAAGAGCGCACAATTTTAAGACACTTATATATATTTTTATATTTGTGAAAATCTTGTATTTTCGTGGAAAAATCCATTTAAATCGTTGCTCAAGCAGAAAAGACGTAAGTAACAAACGTCAAGTATTAGCGAAATGACGTCACTGCTTTGTTTCGCACACTTAAAAAAACGTTGAAATAATTACATTAATTGACCAACAAAACCTGTGCTTAAATAGTTTGACAGTGAATGCAGTTGTCAATGTCGATGAAAGTCAAAACGAGCTGACAAACTCAAACAGAATACTTCACAAAAAATATGATTTTAAATGAAAACTTGCAAAAATATTATCATTATTGCCCGGCAAACAGTTATCTAGTGTTCCCGATGGCAACAAAGCCGAGTGGTGTGCGAATGTACAACCGTCAGCTGTCAGAGTAGTGTTGTGTTGTGAAAGTTGTAAATGTCAAAAGGAAACCTGGAAGACAATGTTTTTTATAGGTAATGGCAGTATTGGACCGGCCGCTGGACGTCATTTCCCGTTTTACATATTTTGCTCGTTTTTCCAAAAAAATACTGTACGAAAAATTCCAAAAATATTTTTTTGTGTTCTACAAGTGTTTCTCTCGAAATAGTTTTTGATTTATGAATAATAAAGAAATTTGGAATAGTGTCAATTAACATCGGAATCAGCTAGCTGTCACATTTAAAACAAGAACTGTCAAAACGAACACGATGGCGATCGCGAGCGAGTTAGACAATAAGCCTACTGGCTATGAAGCTTGAGGTTCTGGTTCGATCCCCGGTCGGGGCAGACATTTGTATGAAAACACGAATGTTTTCTCGAGTCCATCGAGCGAGGGAATGGACAAAAATCTTAGGAATCATTTTATAGGCGACGCGGCTAGCAACCCATCACTATTTTGATTCCCCTTTCCTATACGCCCACAATAAATTATGCTAACCGTGGCCTTTATGTCTTGTTACCTTAGGCTCTGTCTACCCCGTAAGGGATAAAGACGTGATTTATGTATGAATGTATGTATTTGGCAGTTACTTTGAAGGTGGTTTTGCATTTTTATTTTTACAAAACTTCCTAGCGGTGTTCAAAAACGAACCTGACAAGCTTTTGAAATGTATAATATTTCCATCTCTCATACTCTGAAAGTAGGTCATTGATTATCTGGATAACGGGTTGAAAGTGACTCATCGCGACCATTGGGTTGAAAGTAATTTTGTTTTCTAGCTAATCCAAATGAGGTATATAGCAATGGAATAGTAGATTGATAAACAAGGGTTGAAATATACCCATTTCACCTGAGATATTTCTGGCGCACGAACGAAGTGAGGGCGCCAAAAGTTCGAGGGTGAAATGGGTAATTTCATCCGAGTTGAACACTCTACTTTTCATTTCGAATATGAGGAAAATTATGACAAATTTCACTAACGTCGCACGGTCGCACTTAATATTTGTTACGTTTGTCATTCTCTTCCCGCTCTTTTTTCTATTACGCGATTTACGCGCATTGCGCATTTCTTCTGCGCACCAATGGCTGCCGGCTAGTTTTTTTTTTAACTTGTAGACACGGAGGTCGCTATCAATTAATTGGCGACTTAAATATTTCAAGCTAAAAAAATTACCGAACGTAATAATTTCTAATTCTCGTTGTATAGGTACGCTTGCATAAGCTTATTTATAGCGGGAATGTTATTTTAAGATTATTTAGCCTTTTACAATTAAAAAGGAACTATTTGTATAGATGATTATATAAAACATAGATTACATGGCTGAATAGGTATTTCCATTGCTATGTACCTCATTTGGATTAGCTAGAAAAAAAAAATACTTTCAACCCAAGGGTCGCGATGAGTCACTTTCAACCCTATATCCAGATAATCAATGACCTACTTTCAGAGTATGAGAGATGAAAATACGTATACAGCCAAGTAATCTATGTTTTATATAATCATCTATACTAATAGTTCCTCTTTAATTGTAAAAGGCAAAATAATCTTAAAACACCATTCCTGCTATATAAACGAGAATTAGTAGAAATTATTACGTTCGGTATTTTTTTTAGCTTGAAAAATTTAAGTCTACAATTAATTGTCAGCGACCTCTGTGTCTGCAAGTTTAAGAAAAAACTAGCCGGCAGCCATTGGTGCGCAATGCGCGTAAATCACGTAATAGAAAAAAGAGCGGGAAGAGAATGACAAACGTAACAAATATATTATTAAGTGCGACCGTGCGAGGTTAGTGAAATTTGTCATGATGCCTACCTTCTTTTAATATCCTAATTATCGAAATGAAAAGTAGAGTGTTCGACTCGTATGAAATTACCCATTTCACTGTCGAACTATTGCCGCCCTCACTTCGTTCGGGCGCCAGAAATATCTCAGGTGAAATAGGTATATTTCATTCCTTGTTTATAAATCTATCATTAAATACTTTTTATGATGCCCTGTCTATGCCCAAGGGATATCAGTGAACACTCTCATTTGCTTTGCTTTTCCATCCATTTTTATTTATGATGTACTTAATTTATACTGTTTATAAAATAAATATTAGTATTTTTCCATCAGTATCACGTAATTAATTGAAATGTTTTTCTTTTTAATTTCATGAGTTGTTCTGACATGGAATATAATAGGATAATGATAAAAATGACATGTAATAACAATAATTATTACGAATAAATGAGTATGAGTATGAGTATGAGTAATAATTATAAACCAGTGTTGCCAAGGACTGACAACATAATAGAGAATTGCGTAGGTAATCTGCGTTGTGACTTTGCTGATATTACATTACCGTATTCACAAAGCAAACAGCACAGTACGTGAGTGCATCTTCCATTCACTTTTGAGGTTTGAAATAGAGCTGTCAGAGTTGAGATCCTACTAATATTTTAAATGCGAAAGTTTGTGACGATGTGAGTGCGTGCATTTGTTCCGTCTTCACGCGCAAACGGCTAGACGGATTTGGATAAAATTTGTAACGGAGATAGCAGATATCCTAGATTGAAATATAAGCTACTTTTTTTTAGCCCGGATAATTGCATAGTTCCCGTGAGATAGTATCGAAAACATTATATTTAAATATGCAAGGTCTCAGAAGTTTTTCGGAATATTTTAAGGCGGTGGTTGGGTTGCTTTGACAGAACATCTAAAGATTTCTCAGTAAAATTTTTGATTCACAATTTAGTCCCGCCCTTGTCGCAGTTTACTTTGACCATCGATAAATGTATGGAAACATTTGCTAACTATGAGACATAATAAGATTCATAAATCCTTAAAAACATTTTCAGGGCTATTTGGTTAAACTGCAACCATCTGCTGAAATATTCCGGAATAATTTTAGAGCCTGTTTCACCACTCTCTGCTAAGCTTCAGTTACCTTAACTGTCAGTTATCTATGATTCCGTCTCTATTAATTACTGCACTAGCTGTTGACAGCGACGTCGTCTGCAAAGAATTCGTTTATCGCTATACCGCGGGAACTACGCAATTTTCCGGGATAAAAAGTAGCCTATGTGCTATTCCAGACTTTTCTCTATCTATGTGCCGAATTTCATCCAGATCCGTTGGGCCGTTCTGGAGTGATTGAGTAACAAACAAACATCCATCCATCCATCCATATTTTCGCATTTATAATATTAGTTAGAAAACAGACAGAGTCATCATAGATAGCTGGCACTTAAGATAGCTGGAACTTATCAGAGAGCGGTGAGACAGGCCCTTAATGAACTTCTTAAATTATAAATAGGTATCACAGTAATGTGAAATTAATAATCTCGACGCTAAAACACAAAGAGCGTGTAGGCATTCCGTAAACTTTGGATTGTCGTTGAAATATGTGAAAGTTCTCATTTAATTTCCTGAGCAATTCAAATTCACGACGTTCGTCTTAATTAGTCGTGTCTGAGTTCAACACTTGAATTTACCTGTTTGTTATACCAATTTCAGTTCCACGTTTACTTACCTACGGGTACGTATTAAAATACATAAAGTTTAAAATGTATAATGGATTAAAATACATAATGTTTCAAAATTGTTTATTTTATAACAATTGTGTTAATTTGAAATTAAAAATAAATAATAAATGTAAATTATGTTATTATTATTATAATCTTATTTGAATTTACGTTTTACGTTTTACCGTTAGAAATTTAATTTCTGAACGATACTGAAAATTAGAACACAGAAAAATTCGAAAAGTAAAGCTATGGCCAGGAATCGAACCCGGGTCCTCGTCATTCCGTGACGCGTGCTATACCCCTACACCACCCATAGCAGGTAATTTGATATTTCCTATCATTTGAAAAACAGCGCCTTCTCTCGTCCCTGGTGAGCAGTACATGTTCCACGGGAGTTTGTAATTGTGTCGTACAGACACATCATTCAAACAGATGACGCTTAGCGACAAATATTCGCATAGTAACAAGGTCACGTGACAGTTGGTAACAGATAGAAAAATTCGGAGGCTTACTCTCCTGCTATGGGTGGTGCAGGGATATAGCACGCGTCACGGAATGACGAGGACCCGGGATCCATTCCCGGTCATAGCTTTACTTTTCGGATTTTTCTATGTGTTCTAATTTTCAGTGTCGTTTAGAAATTATACATAAGTGATGTTAGTTTAATATTAGTAGGATCATTAAAACATCATTTTAACCTTTTAACCTAATTAGCTAATAATTTAATTGGCTATCGAAGCAGAGGCAGACCAAGGAGGAGATGGCGGGACGATTTGGATGCGTATCGAAAAGGGTGGCAGGAGCATGCATTTGACAGGGACGAGTGGCAAAAAGAAGGGGAGGCCTTTGCCCAGCAGTGGGACACTATAATAGGCTATTAAAAAAAAAAACCTAATTAGACACTTAAATTGACCTGTTCTCTCGATAGCCTGGTCACCCTTGCGTAATCGCTTCCTGCAGTGGATAGCACTCAGGTAGTTACCGGAGACGTTGAATGAATCTACAACTGCCATTAATAATGCAATCTAAGATAGTATGAATGAGGATTGGTTTGATTATAAATGCTACAGTTTACGCATAGTTAGATCATCCTCTAAGAGCACATAATTATTTTGAAATACGAATAAATCGCGTTCGATTTTTGAAGTGATTTTTATTGAGTCGTGGAGCAAAAGTACTAGGGCATCAGCACGTTGTTAGAGGTCTGTAAATGTAGATAATACGTACTTTTTTTTGTAAGCGGCCAGTACGGTACGCGTCTTGAGCGTCATGGAGGTTACAACATTAAAATCTAATCTAAGCTGCTCTTTTCACTTCTGCCGGCGCTCCCGGAGTGCTACCCGTCGCTTTGTTTTTCGATGTTTACTTGTTACACGAAAGGCTCTCCAAGAAAAAGTTGGAATAAGAATTTCAATTGAGTGATCGTACTATCAAATGAAGCAAGAATTTTACGTCTTGATATTTATGTTTACGGTTAGAAATTACCTGTATGCTTAGTGTAAGTTTGCGGTCACAAAATACGTTTCGAACGCGTTTGCGTTAATATTATGTCAAATACTATGAGAACAGTTTGTTGCCATTTCGTTCCGCTAGTGGCGCTACTATTTTTTCCATAGTGACTAAGACGTAAACGCGAACGCGGTCGAGACGTATTTCTTGTCTAAAACTTACACTAGAGGCTCTGCTATGGGTGGTGTAGCGATATGGCATGCATCACGGAATGATGAGTGTAGTATATTTGAATTAAACCGCAATAATTAATTAATATGGGCTTTATTTTTACCACACGTATGCTTACAGTTGCAGCTGAGAAAAATAGAGAGAGAGAGGACCGTCATGAGCGAGCGAGACAACATCATCCGTCATAACCCTCCGTTCCTCACAGTGAGGATCCAGGTTCGATTCCCAGCCATAGCTTTACCTTCTTTTCGGATTTTTCTGTGTTCTAATTTTCAGTGTCGTTTAGAAATTTGAATGATCGTATTTTTAACCCCGATGCAAAGAGAGGGTTGTGTAATTTTTACAATAATTCAAAAACCACTGGCCGAATAGTCTTGAAAATGATATTGAATACAATTTATTTATCGTATGGCGGTAACACAAAACTTGTATTAAAATACATGCATGCATACGAGTACCTACATACATCTAACTAATATTATAAATGCGAAAGTATGGATGGATGGATAGATGGATGGATGAATGGATGTTTGTTTGTTACTCAATCACGCCAGAACGGCCCAACGGATCTGGATGAAATTTGGCACATAGATAGAGAAAAGTCTGGAATAGCACATAGGCTACTTTTTATCCCGGAAAATTGTGTAGTTCCCGCGGAATAGCGATAAACGAATTCTTTGCAGACGAAGTCGCTGGCAACAGCTAGTACATAATAAATCACGTCTTTATCCTTTATAGGGTAGACAAGAGCCTAAAGTAACAAGACCTAAAGGCCACGTTTAGCATGATTGTGGGCCTATAGGTGGGAAAGAGAATATTAAAACAATAATAACAATTTCCCTTCTTTGATTATAAAGCAAACAAAAAACTGAAGAGTTCGATCAATTTTATTGTCAAGAGGCCTCGCGTATGAACAGCTACTAAAAATAATTTATAGGCATTCTTTTATGGCCAGCCGCGATGTTACCAAGAGCAGTTATCGATAAAATCCCATCACACGATCTCCTCGTTTATACATATTATTCTAACGTTGTCACCACAGTATAACCAGTATCTCATCTACATACATATACATACATCACGTTTTTATCCCTTACGGGGCAGACAAAGCCTAAGGTAAAAAGACCTATGGTCCCAACGGAAGACCAGCGCTGGCTGCAAGGCCAGCAAATGCTGAGTTGGGGCCATGTTGTGACAATTTATTTATTTATCTGCTGTTTTATGTGTTTTTTTTTTGATGTGTTGATTGTCATGAATAAACTTTTTTCTTCTTCTTCTTCTAAAGGCCACGTTTAGCTTGATGATGGCTTGGTGGAAAGGGGAATCAAAATTATAATAGGTATAACATGATTATTACAATTTTCGCCGAAGAGAAGCGATTAACACATGCTATGTTATAAATTTCATTTAACACGTTGGACGCCGTGGGGGCCACCACTTGGGCGACACTCGAAAAGCCCGGGGGGCCAGGTCAAAAATCCTAAAATTTCCAAAATATGTTTTTCCGGATTTTTACTGTACCGTTTAGGAAATGCATAAAAATGCATGGTACACATAGACATATTTATATCCAGGTATACCGAATTCCAGCGGTTTGAAAGTGAAGAGGTAACATACAAACAGGCACTTTTCACTTTTATAGTATTACTAGCTTCTGCCCGCGATTTATACGTATTAACCTTCCTCTTAAAATCACTATCTATTTAAAAAAACCGCATCAAAATCCGTTGCGTAGTTGGAAAGATCTAAGCATACATATGGGCAAACAGACAGCGGAAAGCGACTTTGTTATATACTATGTAGTGAATTATGGATAAAAAAGCACAAAAGGAACCCACGTGCAAAATCTCAGCTTGCTAGGTGGGTTAGGCTGTGCGTCAGAACTACCATTAAAAAAAACCTTGTACTTGTATTGGAAAATGCGATAACGAAACATAGAGTCACATTATTTTTCGTATTTCCATAATTGATATTTATATATGTTAGTACATATATCAATATAGTGCAATTATAACAACAATACAGTAAAGTACAGATGTTCCTAGTAAATTTATTACATCGCTAAAAAAT
Organism: Pandemis heparana; assembly: GCA_963854515.1. NCBI lineage: Eukaryota > Metazoa > Arthropoda > Insecta > Lepidoptera > Tortricidae > Pandemis > Pandemis heparana. The sequence goes on along the minus strand of OY978023.1, from coordinate 12,123,279 downwards.
TTGTCGTCATCTATAGAAAATCAGTCATATTTTTCTAAGAATTTGTCCTAAACGAAAACCAAGCAGATTTGGTTTATCTGCAGGGCCACGCGGGTCATGTTAGATACAAATTTACTAAAGATAGGTGGCCGTTGGCCCGCCAGAGGCTTCCGAAATAATGTCTGACTCGCGGTCATATGGTGACCCCCACGGCCCCAACGGAAAGTGTCGTGTCGGCCACATGTGTCCCCCATGGCCCCAACGAAAAGACTCAATTTTTTCTCTGGCGTCCAACGTGTTAAGTAATAAATTTCATCTACGGAGAGCACAATTTTATTTTCACTCATTTACAAGCGCGCGCTGTTAGTACACACTGTACACAGTAAAGTTACTGCGAGGGGTCATTCAATCGGACGTAATTTTTTGAGTTGTGTCTCGCTGAATTTCACTGTATTCTTACCGATTTATTGTCGTTGCATTCAGTTCCATTTATTTAAATCGGTGACGGTGACGTTAATAAGCTGATGGTTTTGTATTAAATCGAATTATGTGTCTCATTTCACATCCTTCTTTGATTAATGTACCTACAGTATTATCAACATGTTTTTATACACGTATCCAAATAAAATCGGATTATTAGAAGTGGGTTAAAAAAATATATTTATTATTATATGTATAGATTATATTATTTTTGGTACAAGCGAACTCTAAATTCTTGAATGGTCTCACCCATTAGAGTGTGGGCATGCTTTTGCAAGTGCAAAGCCGGTTCCTTATTTGTGGATCGCATACTTGATTTAAGATGTGGCAATCGGAGACGCCTCACATTTCATAATTTTAAATGTATATTATGACAAACAATACACTAATTTCAAATTCTGATATTAACCAGAATCTTCTGATTTTGTCGTTATATCTACAGGACTACAGTGATACGAGTAGAACATGAACCGTGAAAATTGAGCCCGCCTGCAGTTTCCGCCAGCCATGCAAGCATGCAGGCATGCGATTGCCTGAAATTCCACGAACCACTTGGTTCTAAACTCGACTGTACGAATTGTGCTAACGGAAACTGAATCGGGCCTACCCGTTTCAAAGGGCTTGCAACGCACTCATAGCCCTAAAAAATAGTTAAACACTCTTATAAGTTTTTCACCATAAATTCGGTTTCAAAATTGAGTTACGCTGGCGTAGTACATCAACTACTGTAGTATGGAATAAAATTGACAACCAAAATGAAAATATCCTGCATGACTAGCACGAGAACGCACAAGAGTCGCGTCGCGCGCGAGATAGATTGCCCGTCTTTTTCTTACTGTTCGATCTAGAAAGGGACGGGTATTCTATCTCGCGCGCGATGCGACTCTTTCGCGCTGTCGTGCTAGCCGGGCTGAAAAGGAGGTTTTTCCAAGCTATACTCAGCGGCATATTTAGCGAAACACAAAAAAAATGTAGCTAAAACAATTTTTTTGTGGTGAAGCATTAAGTATGCGTTTTGCTAACTTTTTTTATGTTCCGCTGAGTATATTACCTACTAAGTAAATACCAAGTGAAAACGGAACGGATTCAGATCAAATTTTGCACACACATAGATAATATAACACAACACCGGATTCGAGCAAAATTCAAAAAATTCAAAATTCAAAATTAATTTATTTGTCGAAACATAGGTAAATACATGCATATAAGTACAGAGATCTTATGCGTATATTTAGGACCACTGTGTTGCGCCATGAGGCATACAAATAGCCAATACAATGGATGGCATGCATTTTTAGATTTTAATCGTCATTACATAATATTATAATCCACATGCAAATTTACAAATTTACAGCCTTTCCGCTAAATAGTTTTGGATAGAGTAATATGCTTTTCCAACTAAAAAGTTAAATAACATTTTTTAAAATTCAGGCTGATCAGAAAGTCTTATAACTTTAGGCAATTTGTTATACACCCTAGGCATCAAGCAAGACGTAGAACAAGTACTTTTTACCCGGAATTATACGCAGTTCCTATGGGATAACGTGAACCCATTTCCAAGCAGGCGACGGAAAAGAGATGGCTAGTTATTTTTATACACCATACTACCCCTCCGGTCCTTTGTGGAAGCTAACAAGAGCAATTTATCATCTCGTATGTCACCTTAGACATTATTCGGCCCCAATCTTGGACTGCGCCTATTTATCTGACTTGAGTCTCTAGTGTAAATTTGCACACAAAAATTTACTATGAATTACTATGAACAAATTGGCAGTCCAATATAAGGCAACAAATGTATGCTAGTAAAGCTGATTTGAAGTAAAGTAAGTTAAAAATAATTGAAATCAAACTAAAAAAAATCCCTCCCTTGTTTCGTGCCAGGCTCAAAGGTTCCCAAATTATCATCAATTAATTAGGTACCTTCCATTTTATGCTAAAAATATATTTTTACCGAACGTAATTATGTAGTTGTGTTTTTCTTAATAAAAATCGCTATTCACAATCATTTTGCATTTAACATTTTTTTATTAACATTAATTAATTACACTGAGATCAAGTAAATCTAACGAAGCATTAATTATTCAAATTGTAATTTCCTTAACTCGAGATCCGGGAGGAATTACGGACTAAAACTGGTTGTCTTATTTACTAAGCATTAATGAAAATTATTCAACATTCGAAGTTAAATGAAAAATGACGAACATTTTTTTTTTTTTTTTTTTTTTTTTATGTGAATAGGAAGGCAAACGAGCAAGTGGTCATGAGTTGGCTTAAACATGGAATACTGGCGGCAATTGCAATGTTCTCACTAATATTATAACATGTATATATGTGTATGACTCTAAATTGTACAAAAAACACAATAAATTTACAGGTAATAGGATAAACAGATGTATAAATGAAGATAATGCACCAAATTGAGTCACATACAGTATTTGAAGTCGCAAAATTTGGAGTTAACTTAATCATCGTTGAATAAACTAGGTACCTAGTTTAAACTCAAATGCAGTTTTCATTACTTTAGAAAACGAAATAGTCAACGCGAATGCCTTACTATAAACTATCTAAGTGCCAAATTTTATCCAAATCGGTTCATCCGTTCCGGCGTGAAAGAGTAATGAACAGCCAAACTTACATGTCTTTTTCAAACTACCCGCGCTTTTAAGACCATTGCCAAGAAGAATGCGCCGTAAGCAACTTAGCAGAAAACTATTTAGTACTGTTACCTGGTTTTATTCTAACTCGTGTTTGCCGTGACTTTGTTTCGTAAATGTGCCGGCATATTGTGTGTACACATTCCAACACATTCTAACCTGACCTCACCTCCCTCACCTACTTAGTCTAGAACGCGGGAACTTGTTTGTGTTTAATTTTGAACCCCGCATTCCTCGGTGTACAACGTTTTACAAAGCACTTTTATTTTGAGAGGCAACAAGAAAGTAATCTAGTGGAAACAGGGCACAAACTTGCAGAAAAAAACGGACAAGTGCAAAATAGAACTCGCGCGTCGAGAGTTCCGTAAAATAAAGTATAAGTACCTACTTGTAAATTGGCCTGTTGTAATAAGGTAAAATGTTTCTTTCAACATGAAACTACTACCGTCTCAGTCATAATTACAAAAACGGATAACTCACGTATAAAAGTCGACTGATGCTCGACATATTAGGGACTTGTTCGTAGTCCTTCCTTTTAGAGCCCCGGCGGCAGCGTAACGGACACTTTTATACTTGAGTTATCAGTTTGTGTAATTAGGTTTTTTTTTTGTGAAACACAATACAATACTCTTTATTGAACACCACAAATCAGTACAAAACAATACAGAAACAAAGCAGACTATAGGTGGTCTTATCACTTACTAGCGATCTCTACCAGACAACCAATAAGACAGAGAAATAAGTTGGAGATAGAAAACAATATGGAGCTCCGGACAAAAAAGTCGTAACATAAATAGACACAGAGAAGGAAAAAGAACGGGTGCGTCCCACGAGATATAACTACAAAATATCTAATTTCATGATAATAACGCTCACAAGATATAATGAACGTTAGCTATAACAGCAAAAAGTATAATTTTTTAACATATAAGGCTTAAATTATATAACGTTATTTTTATATAACTTCAATTTGTATAAGATTTATATGGACTAATTTCTTTTAACATAACAAACATTTAACCTAACTGAAACAGCTGCAAGACATTGTTTAATTTTCGGCGAGCGAGCGAAGCGAGCGAGCAAGACGGTACGGAGCGGAAGCGACTCGGATAGGTTAGGTTCAAAGGCTTTGGTGTTAGTTTTTTTTTTATAACCACCTAGAAAACCCTCTAACCACATAGCAAATTCAATAAACAACCTGTGCATTATGCTTTTTGATGTTAGCTGTTATGAACATTATATGCTTTGATCGTTATTTCAATTGATATTATATATAAACAACGTTATACCTTACAAAATTAGATATTTTAAGATTATAATTTTCGTTCATTATATCCAGTAAACGTTATACTAAACGAGTTTATATAAAGTGAGCGTATATATTATGAACATTAGATAATAAGTTCTTATATCTCGTATTACTTACCCAAAAAGAACTGATCCCAAAGGGTGCGTCCCACGAGATATAACTACAAAATATCTAATTTCATAATAATAACGTTCACAAGATATAATGAACGTTAGCTATAACAGCAAAAAGTATAATTTTTTAACGTACAAGGCTTAAATTATATAACGTTATTTATTAAGGTACGGAGCGGTAGCGACCCGGATAGGTTAGGTTCAAAGGCTAATGCTGGAGCGTAGCGCAGCGAAGCTCCCGCATTAGCCTTTGGTGTTAGTTATTTTTTTTATAACCACCTAGAAAACCCCCTAACAACATAGCAAATTCAATAAACAACTGTGCATTATGCTTTTTGATGTTAGCTGTTATGAACATTATATGCTTTGATCGTTATTTCAATTGATATTATATATATAAACAACGTTATACCTTACAAAATTAGATATTTTAAGATTATAATTTTCGTTCATTATATCCAGTAAACGTTATACTAAACGAGTTAATATAAAGTGAGCGTATATATTATGAACATTAGATAATAAGTTGTTATATCTCGTATTACTTACCCGATCCCAAAACGGTTCCTTTTTTCTTTGAGTTACGGAATTCTAAAACGGTTGAAAATACTCGGCAATTGCGGGGGAAGCCTAGGCAAGGGTCAAGATGCAGTAGTTTTTATTCCGCTTTGATTATTAAACGGTCTAGCAAGGTGTAGAGCATGGTTGCCTTCCTTGTTAGCGTTTTCTCGTTGCGGCTGCTTTTACTTTGACGCTGAAAATTGAAGCGTGCAAAACTTGGATGCTTCAATATGGTTTTTAATTTAGTAGCTGTCTTTAATCATCATCATTACTATTAGGCAATGGTTGATCTTAAGACCTCTAAAACGTGGTAGAATTTTGAAGCTGCCTTTAACTAGATAGATACCTACTACACTCGAATATTGCAAGTACTTATAAAAAATTGGTAAAATGACCTATTACCCAAAATATACATTCAGTCTTCAGATATCAGCAACTTTGAGTGATAAATAAACAATAATCGATAAATCTGTTACAAAGTGAAAAAATCTAAAGTTGTACCGATTAATGTCGCCTACATCCAGCATAAAAACGCACTTTATCAGCTCGAGAAGAAATTGTTTCATCTCTTTATTTACACAAGTGAAGTTAACCTCCGAATATAAATAATAGTTCAATTATTTTTATCCGTCCCAAAGTTGAATAATTTGACTTCGTAGAATTAACTAGTACGAGATTTACATTTTAATTAGTTATGTTTGCGTTATAGGCGAAGTACTACAAGGTTATGCTAACAACGACTACAACATAAATACGGGCTCATTCCCAAATTAACCTTACTAGTTTACTCGGTTATTAGGATATTTAAAGTTTAAAAACTGGCCAACGGCAAAGGAGCGACTCCTCGTCGATTTCTTTTTCTTGATAGAATTTAATTATTTACCTAATGTCATTTCGTTGTTTTTTTCGACCTACAAACGCTCTATTTGTTTTCCCAAAAATTTCCGGTTAAAAAACATACTTATTTTTACTTTTATTAATACGAAAAAACGTGTACGTGTGTACACGTACACGTACGAAAGTACGTCTTTTTTTTTCATTGAACGAAGTTGCTCGGATTTTATTTATTAAAAAACTAGTGACCCGCCTCGGCTTCTCACGGTATATTATGCGTGTATTATACACATAAAACTTCCTCTTGATTCACTCTATCTATTAAAAAAAACCGCATCAAAATCCGTTGCGTAGTTTTAAAGATTTAAGCATACATAGGGATATAGGGATATAGGGACATAGGGATATAGGGACAGAGAAAGCGACTTTGTTTTATACTATGTAGTGATTCATCATCATCATCATATCAGCCGAAAGACGTCCACTGCTAGACATAGGCCTCCCCCAAGGCTCTCCACTCGGACCGGTCCTGTGCCTTCCGCATCCACCGCGATGTAGTGATTCATCATCATCATCATCATCACCAGCCTATACACGTCCCACTGCTGGGCAGTAGTGATTATGTATTGTTTATTGCATCAGGCGCCAGCCACGCTCCACTTAACACTGACTTAGCGGACTTGCGCGTGTCGTAGCGGAGTGGCAAATCAAACATTTTTTATTCATTAAAATGATACATCAAGTCTTATTAGAGTTTGCAGAATATTATTTCTAAGCTACTTGATCCCTTTATGATTACGTTATACGTCCTATATAGTATTCAAGTACAAAATTGATTAACAAACAGCTCTTTCCGTTTACCAAACTATACTAAACTGGGTAAGCAAAAACCCTCGGACCCGCTAAATAATTCACACTGCATCAACCGCAGAGCACTAACGACAGGAGTAGACGGACACATTCCTTTGTGTCCACTGATATCAAGTCGAATAATCTTTTTATGTTATTGAAGATATGGTACAACCATTGGAAGAGATCCCTTAAAGGCTTTAAAAAAAAAAAATTTACTTGATTATTAATGTAATGTATTATAAAATATCAATTTTAAATAATCTCAATATATTGTAAATTTCTAATTTTGTAACTGTAATTTCTATGGGTGACTACCTGAAATAAACATTTATTATTATCATTATTATTATTAAAGGGATAAATTTGCCTACGCATTTTTTTGCTTTATTTTCGACCAGTCTCTTTCAGTTCCTCTATTATGGGCAGCAAAGGAAAAACTATATTTGCAGTCTGTCAAACCTTGCTTCGTCTCACACTCTTACTTTTAGGGTTCCGTAGCTCAAATGCAAAAATGAAATAGGATCACTTTAAATTTGTTTTCCGTTCATCTGTGAAGAGTCAGGCTGGAACGCGTAGAGGTAAAAAAATTACACTAATACCAAATATTTAAATCTGCGGACCCTAGAGCTGCTAAAAAAAGCGACGGGTAGTACTCCGGGAGTGCCGGCTGAACTGAAAACAGCAGCTTAGATTTGATTTTAAAGTTGTAACCTCCATGACGCTCAAGACGTGTACGCTTATCTATATTGACAGACCTCTAACAATGTGCTGTGCTGATGCCCTAGTACTTTTGCTCGACTCGACAAAAAAAAACTTCAAAAATCGAATGCGAGTCATTCGTATTTCAAAATAAGCTCTTAGAGGATCTGATATCCTGGTACTTAAACTCTCCCTCCGTCTTATGCCTGACGCGAGTTTAACGTTTTTTACCCATCCCAAAAAGTGCTCAGCGCCGCTAAAGAAATTTTCACTTCAAAAATCAACCCTCTACGTTAACTCGATTAAATCATACAGTCACGTCGATGCTCCGCCCAGAGATAAGTGCCTTTGCACTATTTGAAAATTCTTTTCGACACCAGCGAGCTACTTTCGCCATTTGAAAACTGGCACTGGCTGTACAACAATAATATTTATTTTTAGTTTATTTACTAGATAATATGAGTTACAATCGATATTGCAAAAATGTTTCAAATGTGCCCTTATTTGCTTAGGTTGGCATGCAAAATAATCAAATTTCCATTTTGGTGACTTTGGTTTACCATACAAAAGTAAAATAAAAACAGTTAGGTAGGTAGGTAGTATTAGGTAATTGGAACTGTGGGAACTATAAGAGCCCAAGCCTTCCCATTCTGAGAGGAGGTCTATGCCCAGCAGTGGGATGGAGATGAGATAGTATAATTATCTGAAGTAGCAAACAATTTTTCGACCAAAAATTATATTTGAACAATAAAATATAACTGTAACGAGTAAATCGAAAAATGTTGCTAACTGCCACGAGCGATTGCGTGGCAATGTGTTAGGGCAACTCCTGATGTGTTGTGACACCAACATAACGCTTTATCAAACTCTATAACATAAACTTCGATAGTAATTCCCTGGTCATTTGATTCCCGTGGGTTTTGGTACGCTGAAAGCAATTACGTAAGTTGGGTATTGCCAAGCGTGCCATGAAATTTCGGGCGGTACGGCCGGTCTCAACTTTAAATTGAAATGTACTGATGGATGGAATTGTTTCATAATATTTCAATTTATTGGACGTCTGATACATCCCTTTTCTGACGTTATATTTAACAACTGTGACGAATTGGCACCGTGTTTTGTTTTATCTGTGTCGAAAAATAAGAGGCCAGGCGAGTCAGATAAAAAGTTATTTTTTGTATATAACCGTTCCAAAGATAACCTGAGCCTGTCGAGATGACCAGCCCGGCTAGCACGACAGCGCACAAGTGTCGCGTCGCGCGCGAGATAGATTACCCGTCCCTGTCTAGTACGAACAGTAAGAAAAAGACGGGCAATCTATCTCGCGCGCGACGCGACTCTTGTGTGCTGTCGTGCTAGACATGCTGGGGCTCACCATGACGTCCTAATTCCGACTCAGTTCAAGTTTTAGCTGCCACTTTTAGTATGAATCTGACAGCGAGCGAACCTTAACTGAATCGCATTAAGACGTCATGGTAAGGCCCCTGGACGCGGAACTGACCGAGTGGCCAGATATAGCTCTGAATAGGGAGATGTGGAGGTTGAGGGACGCCTGTGCCCAGCAGTGGGACACAGTAAAGTTATAAGCTAATATTTACAATTTACAATAATAATAATAAGGATAATAATAAAACGTTCCAACATACAAAAAAACGACGAACAAAAATTGACGAACTAGAATGGAAGTTTTGTGACACATTTTTTCTTTCCCTGAAAATAAACAGCTAGCAACACGCAATCCCCGCATTCGATCAATCCGGTACAAAGCGAGTATTGTCATACTCGAGTCACAAAGAGCCTTCCCAGCTGCAAGGTGCACCTTATTACACGTCACACTTTCTGCCCAGGGCTACAAAGTTTCGTTTCTGGATGTGGCGGCTTTATTACCTGCCAAACAAAAAATAGTACATTACTGCAGAGGCCGTGAAGTAAGGGATTGCAGGACGAGATTGGGGTACACGGCCGAGTCGTAGACGAGGCCGGATAAAGCGAGTCCTGCAATCCCTGTTTCCGGCCGAGGATTGTATAGTGATTTTCTCAAGCAATGCGAGGAAATCAAGTAAAAATTGTTTAATTAGCCGCATTTTTAATTTTTGAAACATGCCATTTGAACAAACTATTGCTCGCGCCATGTTTAGCCGCACACCCGCCCCGCGCCGCCACGCCGCGCCGACCGCACCACATTAGAGCGTTTCTAAAAAAGTTTGTACATTTGTCGTTTGTAGGTGTCCTGTGCAGATTTATTATTTTCTTTAATCACCAAGCCACTGTGTATTTTATTTGAGTTATTGAGCATAAAATTCGTTTCATTATCTTAAATATAAATTAACTGTCTTAAATGTATATGTATTTGATCATTTAAAAAATATTTTTTTAAAATAATCGTTCGGTAAAGTTTGTATGAAAAGGTAAATGTCCCATTGTAAATTTCGAACCTAAAATATCGATTTTTGAAATCAGTTTTACGTTCTCGATTCCGTGGTGTGTTTTATTAACTTATTATAGGCTCAAGCAATTCATTTCTACATTGTTTTCATATCCTTGTCTAAGAAATAATATTTAAAATTAACGATTAAAGTTTGTCCCAGAAAAAGTTCCAATTTTGATTCCAGTTTTTGTTACCGCATTTTCGTCTCAAAAGGTATTTCTTACAAAAAATGGTAGATTCTTTATAGGATGCTGGTAACACTAGCATCATATAGCCACCTTAATAATAAACAGTCACCTTTCAAAAATCAAAACTGCGAGTTGATAAAGTGCGTCGATGGTCAAACCTGAAATAAAAGTCCTCCTTTGTTACTGGAAAAACCTGGGTAAATTTTGTTTTTTTATTACTTTGAACTAAATTCTATTTATAAACACTTTATCAAGATTCATATTCTTAAATTCTTCGTTCAAATAGTATGATATATTTGGTTTCACGAATTTTTTAAATGTGCCGGGCACCATATTTTCCACCATTGGTTACTTCCTTTTTTGTTACTTTTTAATGGTAACGTATGGCTAGGAAATGGGAGTAACAAAAAAGAATTCCTAAGGCAGAGTGTAGACTATTTGAAAATGACTTTATTTATATATATGAGAGGTATTTTTATTTTTATTTGACAGTATTTGTGTATTTATTTAACGTAGATATTTAATATAAACGTAGATATCAAAAATTTATGTTATTTAATCACTCTATCTTTTAAAAAATGTATGTAGTGATTATAATATTGAAACCTGACTAATGAATACTGTGCCTAAGAGTTCCTAATTTGTTACCAATGTTCCTCTTATTGTTACTGTCCCGTAAAAAAATACGAAGGTTTGTTCATTTTTGTTTATATTTGTTAAAATATATATATATTAAATATTCCAGACGAATATTTAGCAATTTAATTATGATAATTTCCAAAAATTATTAACGTGACTTTATAAATAAGCATTATATAGTAAAATTTCAGGGTACGTTTGACCAAATGGTAACAAAAAGGAGTGAATATCTTTATTATTTTGTGATTACCTTAAAAGAGTAAAGAATTAGCATTAAAAACGTACACAGTTTTATTATTGCTACCTTATTTCTTCAATAAAACCAACTAAATAATGTGTGTGGTTTCTATTTACTTAATTGAATCTTAGTAACAAAATAGGAATTATCGACTGCCCCGACTCAGTAGATTTAACTTTACAGCTTATTTTGTAGTTCGAATTTCTAAAAAAAATACATTATCTAGAATCTTTAAGAACCAGGTAATAATATGCGCTTAAAATAATATCGAAAAGTATTAATTTCAAATTAGCATATGCTGTCCGCCAAATGTACAAACTTTTCTAGAAACGCTCATTACTTCTTGGCCAAGGCCGTAAATGTGAAACTTCTTGGCTTCATTTCGACCGCACCACATTACTTCTTGGCCTAGGCCGTAAATGTGAAACTTCTTGGCTTCATTTCGACCGCACCACATTACTTCTTGGCCTAGGCCGTAAATGTGAAACTTCTTGGCTTCATTTCGACCGCACCACATTAGTTCTTGGCCTAGGCCGTACATGTAAAACTTCTTGGCTTCATTTCGACCGCACCACATTACTTCTTGGCCTAGGCCGTAAATGTGAAACTTCTTGGCTTCATTTCGACCGCACCACATTACTTCTTGGCCTAGGCCGTAAATGTGAAACTTCTTGGCTTCATTTCGACCGCACCACATTACTTCTTGGCCTAGGCCGTAAATGTGAAACTTCTTGGCTTCATTTCGCGACATTAACGCGTACATTTCCGAGCATGCTTGAGAAAATATATTTTTGAAGTGAAAACTTCTTTAGCGGCGTTGAGCACTTTTTGGGATGGGTAAAAAATGTTAAACTCGCGTCAGGCGTAAGACGGTAGGAGAGTATAAGTACCAGGATATCAGATTCTTAAGCTTATTTTGAAATACGAATGAATCGCGTTCGATTTTTGAAGTGTTTTTTTGTTGAGTCGTGGAGCTAAATTACTAGGGCATCAGCATATTGTTAGAGGGCTTTCAATATAGATAATACGTACGTTTTTTTTTTGTAAGCGGCCAGTACGGTAGGTACGCGTCCTGAGCGTCATGGAAGTTACAACATTAAAATCTAATCTAAGCTGCTGTTTTCACTTCTGCCGGCACTCTCGGAGTGCTACCCGTCGCTTTTTTTCTTATCATTTGTTGATATACATTGCCAGAACCGACCAGCGCTTTGGAAACACCATCATTGCAAAGAAGAATGCGCCGCAAAAAAACTTGGCAGAAAGTCATTTCGAAATAAAATACATTTTACTACAATAATTAAATTTTCTCAAGCATGCTCGGAAATTTACGCGTTAATGTCGCGAAATGAAGCCAAGAAGTTTCACATTTACGGCCTAGGCCAAGAAGTAATGTGGTGCGGTCGAAATGAAGCCAAGAAGTTTCACATTTACGGCCTAGGCCAAGAAGTAATGTGGTGCGGTCGGCGGGTGCGGTCGGCGCGGCGCGGCGGCGCGGGGCGGGTGTGCGGTTAAACATGGCGCGAGCAATAGTTTGTTCAAATGGCATGTTTCAAAAATTAAAAATGCGGCTAATTAAACAATTTTTACTTGATTTCCTCGCATTGCTTGAGAAAAGCACTATACAATCCTAGGCCGGAAACAGGGATTGCAGGACTCGCTTTATCCGGCCTCGTCTACGACTCGGCCGTGTACCCCAATCTCGTCCTGCAATCCCTTACTTCACGGCCTCTGCAGTAATGTACTATCTACTTAATTTATAATAGGTACATTTATAAAAAGGATGTATAATGTCCCTAATGTCTAGTAGGTACCTTAAATTACATAAGTCTATACGTAGTATGTGTAGGCCACCAAGACCTCTTTTACATGCATTTTAAGAATGCGCCGCGAGAAACAACCCCCTTAATTCTTCTCTAGTGTTGCGAGTGCTCTTGGGTGGTGGATCACTTAAATTGTCGGGTGGACCACTTGCTAGTCACGTTACTTCTTTTTTACTACTTATTTTAAAACCAACAAACGGGCATGCGGTGCACCTTATAGTAAGTGATGTCCGCTGCCCATGGACCACCACAGCACCATTGGGACTGCTGGCATGCAACATTGCCGGCCATGCAAGAAGTGGTACACTCGCCTCTTAAAGGTATCTATATCGTAGCCAGTTGGAAAAACCCCAGCCGCCAGCCCATTCCAAATTTTGCACGTACGGGGCAAGAAAGACCGCTTAAGGCGCTGTCAACAGCAAATGACCTTGAGCAGCGCCACTCTTCACACATACGGATCGCATGCCTGTTAGAGAAGGAGAAGAAACTATTTCGGCAGCTTGGCGCGCGTCTAAAATCTTGCAAATAAGACACAAATAATAAGAAATAAAAAAGTATAGATTATTTGTGAAATATGACTCGATAGCCGTGTAGGTATTGAATATGTTGACTACATGTTTTTAACTGTAGACCCATACGTTGAAAATATAAAGACATAGACCCGTTTAATGATTATTTTAAGACCAATCTTTGCAATTATTTTCTATCGAGCCGATTTTGTTCAATTATGTATCGAGTCCGTCCAGCGTGTTTGAAATATGATGAAAATTGACACATATTTTTTTGGATTTTTATTGTGTGTAGTTTTTCTTAAAAAAGTGCTTAAATAACATCAATTTCAACAAAATTAGGTGTTGTCAGCCTCTTCAATCGTACTAGTCTATTAAAAAAATAGAATCTTGGCTATCTGTCAGTAAACAATGACCTACTTCTCTAAGCCACATTCAGCTAGCATAAATCCGTAGCCAAGCCTTTCTTCAATCTGGCGTGAAAATCTACTCTTTTCTATTCCGCTGAGTGTTCGCCGCAAACTCCCTGGTCGCGGGATTAGGGTTGCCATATCAAAATTTGAGAAGCCCCAAAAGAAGACCACAGTAAGGTGATGGCATCAGTGTTGGACACTTTAAGCTGACAAGCACCAGTAATGAACAATAATCTACATATTTTATACTAATATTATAAAGAGGTAAAGTTTATGAGTTCGTGAGGTTGTAGGGGGTAATCTCTCGATCTACTGAACCGATTTTAAAAATTATTTTACCAATAAAAAGCCACATTTGTGAGTGACACAGGATTATATTCTTATCCCGGAAAATTGCGTAGTTCCCGTGGGATAGCGATAAGCGAATTTTACGCAGATGGAGTTGCAGGCAACAATTAGTGTGGTAATAAAATTACTGTTGTAAAATAAATTAGTGCCCCTTAGTTTCTTTTAAATTAGAGTCATTGTGCATTATTGGGTCCTGGTCCATTACTGTTATCTACCGTCACCCTAGGTACGAACTGCAGCAATCTTTGGACGAATGAATCGAATGAGAGCCCTGGGATCAAAACACTTCACAAACACAAAACAAATCTTTATAATCTATCTAAATCTTTTAAATATGTTGGCAGTGACCTTGTGAGCGTTTTTAAAAAAAAGTGTACATAGTAAAAGTTGGATGTCCGACTGGTTCTCATTTTTTTTTTTAACTTTCTATTTGTTAATTGGGAATAAGTGTGATGTATTTCGATTCCTGAAAAGTTGGGCATTCGAAATATATTTATAAAACGATAAATTTACGCTTATTTCATATATTTATCGTAAAAAGAAAATCAAAAAGTGTGAAATTCTTGATGTCCCACGTCGACTTTGCTATGTTCAACAGCAAACCAAGACGTAAAAAAAAATTGTACATAGGTTAAGTGTGGTTATATAGGTTACATTATGAGTCTAGATACCGGGCGTGTGCTTTAAATATACGTAAATACGTTCTGTAATTTTAAAAACTACTTTTTCGTCTGTCCAAGGAAATCGAATGTACCGGACAGTCCGGTTGCGTCACACTAAATTTAACAACTTGTGCAACGAAAATTCTACTAAAAACGTTAATATTTTGATCCTAGCAACATTACAAAGCTACTTAGTACTCTGCCATTACCCGCTTTGCTGTCAGTGTCTCATAAACGGTGACGAAAGGCGCGCGCTGCTGATGACCCCAAAATAAGTGTTCCGATAAAGTCACAAAGTTTTCGGTAAAAAAAGGTAGTTAACTTAATTACGACACATTTAAATATTAAGAAACTCATGTAGTATCCAAAACTGTAAAGATTTCACTGTTAAACGAGGCCAGACCAGTTAATTTTGTGTAAATCGTCACGTCCGAATCGTAACGTGATGTATTAGCTGGACCATTTTGTGACGAAATAGAATTATAAAGCTTAGTGCAGAATCAAAATTTGACACTTGTTACATATTAATTCACTTTATTAACCGACTTCAAAAAAAGAAAGAGGTTCTATGTTCGACTGTATGGATTTTTTAAATCTATTATAATAATTTATCATTCTGATCAAAGCGAATGAAACTTTATACTCGTACATAGTTTATACAGGGTTATTGGTAATACAAATTTAAATAAATATTTTTTGTGTTATTTACATTGAGTATTGTTTTTAATTAACTTAGTTCGAATAAGAATTTCTTTAGAACTCCTTAGGACGACCTTAGTTTAGTTCAAATAAAAATTCCCGCCCGCTTCCTTTGTGATCATTTTTTTTTTCTGTTTCTTTGAAGTAAGTTCCTAGTTGTTATGCATTTTTGAAGAGCTAAGAAAACAGTTATGTTTTAAAATAATCTGCCAGCCAAATTCCATAACGTTTTTTTTTGTTTTACCTCGCATTTTTTAATTTGGCCTGATAATTGTGGTTGTAATATTGATTAATAGCCAGTGTTTACTCGTTTTTATAAATCAGAAGAAAAAATGAGATTTAAACTGATCATATTTTTTAAATACATTTTTGATGTTGCATTTTTGACTTATTTTGAAAAAAAACTAAATACATGATAACTCAAAAATGGTTAACTTTTGCATAATACATATGGGAGTTAAAATTATTGCAAATAGTCACCCCTATCACCTCCTAAAGAATACACGTCGAATTACCAATAGCCCTCTATATACAGTGCTACAAAAACCTCGACTAGAAATTCAAGGGATGCAGAGTTCAACTATCCTCTTTACGATTTACGACATAAGTAAAAAAAAAATCGAAGAAACAATCTAGATTAAGCTTGGAGACAGTGCTATGAAATGAGTTTACTTCACACAAAACATTCCTTTTTTTCCACTCGTATTGTATGTACTTACTCGAAGTTTGTATGTATGTATATCTCTTATTGTACATTTACAGGTAATGAGATAAACAGATGCATGATGAATTGAACTTATCACCTCCCGAATTATAGACAGATAGATATCCTACTTCCTACTAATATTATAAATTCGAAAGTTTGTGACGACATGACGATGACGATGTGACGCTGTGACGATGTGAGTGAGTGAGTGTGTATGTTTGTTCCTTCTTCACGCTAAAACGACTGGACGGATTTGGATCAAATTTGGAACGAAGATAGCTGATACCCTAGATTAAAACAAAGGCTACTTTCTATCCCAGATAATTGCTTAGTTCTCGTGGGATAGCGATAAACATGTCATTTACTAATTCTACGCAGACGAAGTCGCGGGCAGAAGCTAGTATTTTACAACCCTGTGTATTGTTAAGTACCTAGTGGAAAATTGAGCTTTAAATCTACTAGTAAATTATTTTGATACAAAGCCGGATTAAGTGATACGTTTTTGCTATTTCTTGAAAAAAAAAAACAGGCTAGCGAAAATAAACTTGTGTTTTTGTTAATTCTCATTTTGTATAATTATCAGTTAATGTCTGTGTAATTGGTTTATATGAAAATAATAACTTACATCTTATAAAGCAATTTGCATTAAATAAAAACACAATATTAAGATGCAAATATCAAAAAACACGATTATAACAGGTTTTGTTTGTTATTTTTCTTCTATGTTCAACCTAGGTGTCCACTATGCCTTACATTTTCCAGATAGTCACATGAGATTCCGCATAGTCACTGTCCCAAGATTTGAATTATGAAAAACAATGATTTTTTGCTATTATTTGTAACATTTGACGTTCTTCTAACGTTAATAATTCAGAACTGATATTCCTTAACACAATTTTAAATATTACATAATAATTTGTACCGTCTTTATGCAAAAAAAATAATAATGTTAAGTTGTCAAAAAGAGACATTTGTGACGAAATGGATACATATTTTATCCTCAGTGATTATGTGATTCATTCAGTTCATAATCTAAGCTTGATTTAAGAAGTTATTATATTTCTTTTCAATTTATAAACTCTAAATGGTCCATATAACAATCCATTCAATTGATAATAATTTTATATTTTGTGACGAAATGGAACTAGGTTCACCTCAATGTCACCTAATAATGTCGATATTTTTTAAACTACTCAATATTTTTGTGTCATTTTCTCAGTTAGAATGCCTTAACTTATAATTAATCGAATAAGCAGACAAATTTCAAAATTGGGGTCGAGAAAAAAATACTTGTCCGTTTCGTCACGTGTACACTTTTTTTGAAAAACGCTCTTGTACACCTTTTTTATTTAGACTCCCTTTAGCGGTTTAAGCGTGGAGAGGTAACAGACAGTTAAACACTATTAATAATTGATGTAATTTTCTTAGCGTTTATTACGGCTTTTTTTTTAGAATAGAAAAGAAAAAGTTTATTTGTTCAGAATACGTATATACAGATCTTATTTTCCGGGATACTTGCGGATTATTTTGGAAGGATGGTAACCCTGTGCGAGAGGCACGTAGTCGTCGCCTTTCACGAACTTTCTCGATCAATGCGTATGTTTTACTAGGCTCAAGGCCTATCTCACCACTCTCAAATGAATTCCCGATATCTTAAGAGCCAGATATCAATTACCACCTTTGTTTTCAAAAAAATATATCAAAGAATGATGAAACAAGCCCTAAGAGCCGCGATACTTTTGGGCCAAAATGTTGTCCTCTAAACATCTAAAACAAAAAAAAACTTGTAAATAGGTCGCTAAAGAGCTCTGTTACATGTTTTTTAGGCTACCATCTACCATAATAGGGAATATGCATTAAAAAATATATAGGTAACATTTCTTTACAAAATATGAAAATATAGTAAAAAAGATGACAAAATGTGATATTAAAAGTAAAATCGGTCAAGAAACACGGAAAATATAAGAGTTTTAAACTACTGATTAGTCAGCGATTAGACAGAGAGAGATCCGATATGACATGTGACGTCATTTGTCACAACGCCCATATAAACTCCATATTAAAAGTCCGTTTTTCTAGAAAGAGATGCAGACAAATCGACGGCCCCCGCGAATAAACGTGTATTCTCAAAACACCAACTTTACAGGAAAAATAAAAAACCGAAAATCTTAAATACCTCTTTAACTAATGGGTTTAGATTATAACAATGTATGGAGAAAACAATGGAAATATATTATCAATATATTTATGACCTAAATTAAATTTTAATTCCATGGGTTTTCAAGAAAATGTGGAAAAACTATATTATTGTTTTATTCTTGTGAAACTTTATTCCTTTCTTCGATAGCAAGAAACTTTACACTATTATTCGTGTTAAAACACTAAGCGATTGACTAGGTATTTGACCAACACACTAATTTATCGTAAGAAAATCGTTTTGATATTTATTCCTAATAAACGTTTGCATGGATGTTCGTGTGATTTTTAATTAACATCAGTTATACCAATAGATTGTTATGATTTTGTTATGGGTTTTTGTATGGCATATTGATTTAGTATTATCGTTTTAATGAGTTGCTTATGCATTAAGAGAAAACATTTATTATTCCTGGTGCATATTTTATACATGAAAAATAAGTGTAGTATTGTTATTGAAATTGTTAATAATGAATTACACTTTCTAAAATGAATTTGAATTAGCGTAAAAAATAGGTACTTAAAAACGTACGAACATAAAAAATTAACACAAAATTTGTTTTTACTCCTTATAATTTTTTGATTAAAAAATAACATCACAATCGGTTTATTTTTAATCATAAAGTTACCTATATAAGTATAGATAATATAACAATAGGACGTTTTTTTTCTGAAACACACTAAAACTATTCTTCTTCGTCGCAGTCTCAGAAATCGTGTTTGAGATTCGTGTGTTGAGTCTACCATATTGCGACATATGAGCTGAAGATTGCAGCCTCATTATCATGTGTCGGTCTTCTATGAATGATATTATTGGAGAGCTCCTAAGGCCTAATCTAGCGTGGAGTCTTAAAGAACTGGGATCCCATGGTTTAGACAGTTTCCACCAGCACGTTGTTTAACTCGTCCGTTGTTTTTCATTCGGACGGGCACTAGAAGAGATTATGGAATGCGAGTTGGAAGTTTTTGGCCGTCTGGACATGGCAGGACTTGAACGGGAGAGCGGAAGACCATGTTAAGCCTATGTCGTATATCTCAAAACCTTTTTTTGAGAAATCAGGGCTTAAAGGTTCTATTTTTCCAATCTTTTGACAATGATTTAGAAGGATTCAAACACAGGTCAAAAAAGTAATGAAATAGATTTCTGATAGGCTAAAAAACTGTCGGGAGAGTTTTATATGTTTTGTAGACTGTATATTTTTTCAGAAACAAGCTATAACGGAGCCTGAACGCTCAACATCTATGTTAGAATGATTTTCTCAAACCTTTATTTGAATTCAATTTAACTTCGATGTAAATTCATTTTCCTAAGTCATGTAACTGGCGCTTCAGTAATTTAATGCAACTTAAGATTCAGCATTTTTAACCGTAACACGCAATGGCAAAAACAAAGTTTATTTAACTAGTGAGACTGACCCGTACAACGATCTGATCCACAAAAATACTGTGGGTCGGTTAAAGAATCACATCGTAAAATAGCATTTAGGCTTGTTACGCTACGCGTATCTCATGTAGTTATCTTAATAATGATTATTCAATGTGCCTCTTACAATACGATAATCACTTCCAATTTTCACCATGCCTATCATAGAGACATCACTGAATATTTGCTTTCTGGTCATCATAATAATGACGATCTCATTTTTGGTCCAGCCATCGGGGCTCATCTGAATTCACTACTTATAGGATGATAGCTTTTGGAAGAAGGAGTTTATCACTATAGATCACCTTTCTCTTCTAAAAGTCAATCGGCCGCTGCGGGCTGTCTGCTGTCAAGTGCCCTTAGCTACACGACCCTACTACCAACACATCGCCATTCCGAGAGCCCACCTTAGCGTTGAAATCTCTCATAACAACGGTAAAATATGCTTCGGAGGTATACATGGCTTCAGAGATCTCCTCATACATAGCTTGCAAGTATTTCATCGTCAGGGTGTGTTGGTGTTGGCGCATTTAACTGTATGACTTCCAACTAATACTGTTCGGTGATTCTTAGTATTAGTTTTGCTCGAATATCGACTTTTACCACATTGCTAATGAAGGACTAGTGGATGAGAAAACCGACACCACCTTGCGACTCACGGTGTCCATCCCGGAAGAAGAGCAAGTTGTTGGAACGCAATTTACTCAATAAGAGTCCAGCTATACTATCTTTTCATTGGTTCGAATCTTGTGTACGTTGCGTATGGCCAGTGCCAATGTCTGGAGAGGATGGCAGCGGGGAATTACCCGGGGACTCCTTAGCAGCCCCTGCTCCATCGTTACGTGAACCGCTACCTAGGCCAAAGGTAGAAAAGCCATAGGCGATAAGTGGTTGTGTCTGTCATTATGAGATGGGGGCAGTTTGACATAATCTCTACGCTTGTAAGGTGTATTTGCACACTAAAACTTGAAAAAATTTAACAATATTGGCTATTACACAACCAAATTTATTTACTTGCATATTGCATAAGACATTACAAAAACGTACTTTAAAATAAATTACACGAATAAACGTGCAAGTTTACACAAGCTACAACATGCTTCGTACGATGATACACGTTTTTTATTGTTAAAGAAAGATGAGACATATGCTTAACAGTGGTTTATTTTATTTTTCGAGTGAATTCTGTATTAAAATGTTCCCTGGAATAAGCGTAGAAGTGACAATAACATAGGTTATTTATCATTATTTTTGCTTGAAAAAAATCTGGGAGGTGCCTTATAGGTAAAATAACGCATTTGTGCAATAAAAATTTTTTTGTGTAAGTGCTCTTACACGTTTATTCGCGGGGGCCGTCGAAATCTTTAATAGCTCATATCTCGGTTATGTTTACAGTTATTTGAAAAATATTTTTTTCGTATTGTTAATTACATATACAGGGTACCTAGTATTAACTGTAATCATTCTATAGCTATGGTTATTATACCCCAGTTGATTATTGTTAGGGGGTATCTGACATGTGGTCCCTGTACATGAGCTTCTATAGAAAGCCATGAAAAAAAACATGAATATCCCTATTAGAGAAAAGAGAAGAATATGCGCTACAAGAAACATAAAAGAAAGTTATTGTTTAAAAACTAAATTATACATCTAATGCGTAACTTTCCTTAGCGAAGTTTAGTTCCACGTGTGCGGGCAACTGTAAACGACGAGGCGTAGTTTTACCAATCTCACTTTTCTCTTTCTCTGAATTCCGTCTTTCCTTTTTACTAAAGTTCACTTAACACAATGAAGAAACAATACAGAGCACAAGAGTACTTATTTACTTTACTTACCTACTTACTTTGCTTACTTACTATCGTTTTATGGAAGTCTGAAACCGATCAAAACGATATTTGAAAACTTACTCAACGCATACCCAAGTGCCTTGATTAACACTTTACCGCTGAATAGCGGACAGGGAGATTGACGGGCGAAGCCGCGAGACAACATGCTATCGATGTCTATCTTATATAGTGTTATGTATGCATCTATGTGAGTGTGTGGCTGCGCCCACCACTACGTGTGCATTACAGATATTAAATAGTGTATTGCTAGCTACCGGCTGTTTCGCTTGTCTCCCACTTCCCGATCTAACAGTAGCGACGAGTCTTACCCGCGACAAATAAAAAAAAAAAAGAAAATGTCTTCTGCAGTTTATGGAATTTTAACTAGCTTCGATCACAATATTCAAGATTGGAAGACTTATAAAAGTCTTATATAAGTAACGACTCTTTATAACACGCGTAGTAGCACCTTACCTACCTAGTTACTTTCATACTGGTCACGTAACAAAAAAAAAATATAGAATGTGCCAGCTATCTCTTCCCGCGCGGTAAAAGCCCATCGAGGGAATGAGCGAAAATCTTAGCAATCATGGTATATCTCACGACATCTAACTAATATTATAAATGCGAAAGTATGGATGGATGGATGAATGTTTGTTTGTTACTCAATCACGCCAGAACGGCCTAACGGATCTGGATGAAATTCAGCACATGGATAGAAAAAAGTTTGGAATAGCACATAGACTACTTTTTATCCTGGAAAATTGCGTAGTTCCCGCGGGATAGATAAACGAATTCTTTGCAGACGAAGTCGCTGGCAACAGCTAGTATAGAATATACCGTAAATTTATGCATGCAAAAGTGTATTCTGGCTTAGTGTCATTAGCTTGTTAGATTTTGTGCACCAATTTCTGATTATGTGTAGATTTATTAGTGGAAACTTTGCTGGCTTATGTTTCACCCTTATGTGTTAATAAAATTAATGTATTATTGTAAGCTGTTTGTTTTCCCAATAAAGAAAATAAATAAATAAATAAATTTTATAATAATTAAGTGCTTAATAAATAAATGAATAAGTACGTAAATGTTTTCTTTCTTTCTTTCTTAATTTGTTTGTACACTTTGATTAATATGGCGGGTGGTAGGGCCTTGTGCAAGGTTCGTCCGGATGACTACCACCATCTTACTTGCTAATCCTGCCGCTAAGCAGCAGTGCTTGCACTGCTGTGTTCCGGTGTGGAGAGTAAGACAGCCGGGGAAATTACGAGCACAAGAGGCATTTCATCTTATAGCCCTCTAGGTTGGCAACGCATCTGCGATCCCTCAGTGGTGGCAGTGGTGATCACTTACCATCAGGTGACCCACTTGCTCGTTTTCCTTCCTTTTCATAAAAAAAAAACATTTAAATTTTAAATGAACTTGAGGACTTGTTTATTTACAAAAGCGTCAAAATGGATTGGAAGACTGTCCTATTCTAGGGACTGGAAGAGATCCCATAAAGGGATAAGTCGGCCTTTGTGCATGTATCACAAAGTTTGTCAATTGTATTTGTTTTAAGTTCATTTTTCACAGAGTTTACATACATACATACATATACCATACATTAAACTTGTGGATACAGGTAGCATGTTATCGTTCGTTGTGGCGCTCTAAGAGAGAGGCTTTTGGCCAACAGACGTCTTCCGGCTAATGATGATAATGATGATTACTCCCAGTTAGATCGTACGCCACAGGACGTCCACTATTAGACATAGGCCCAGGGCTGGATTTACCATAGAAGCTAAAAAAGCTGAAGCTTAGGGCGGCAAAATTGGTGTAAATAAAAAATTACAGAAAAAAAAGTAAGGCTGTAAACACGAGTGGGGCAGCAAAAATTGTTTGAACAGCTTTGGGGCGGCAAATGTGTAAATCCAGGACTGCATAGGCCTCCCCCATAGACCTCCGATGCCTCGGTAGGAAGCGGCTCAATTAAATATTACCTTTTAGTTGAAATTGATACCTCGTATCACTCAGGGACATATATAGCGAAACACAAAAAAGTTAGCATAACGCATACTTAATGCTTGACCAGAAAAAATAAATAAAAATAAAAATAGTTACCTACCTACACTTTTTTTTTTGTGTTCTGCTAAATATGTGTCCTTGAGTGTAGATTTACATAAAATCCAGTGAATTACTGTGGTTAAATCCAATAATACAATTCAATTTGAGGCGAAAAATTAAAATGAAAATGCAGTATTTTCCTTGGAAAAGTATTAATAAAGCTCGCAATACCAATTATGAGTCGGTTCACAGCTTGGCCGAGATAATTGCAATTAGTTTCGTTTGTTTTTATATTACCCAGTTGTTCCCGTTTTAAGCTGAATATTGAGCAAATATCATAAACTATTCTTTTTAAGATCGCGGGATTCCGGTGGATACGGAAAGCACAAGACCGGTCTGAGTGGAGAGCCTTGGGGGAGGCCTATGTCGCAGTGGACGTCTTTCGCCTGACATGATGATGATGATTTTTATATGATATGACGTGCAAGCGGGTCACCTGATAGATAGTAAATCGACAAAAAAACTTGATTATTTAAAAAAGACATCGACATCAGTTCCTAATTTTATGAAAACAGTAAAAAAGAACGCTAACCTTATGTACTTCCTTTTTCTAAATTTGAACGCAACGAAGTTCTTATTTTAAAAATAAAATAAGCACTGGCCCCTATTATGAGCACTCGAACTTGAAGTACACAGAAGTTAAAAATAAGCTCTTAGAGGGTCTGATATCCTGGTACTTAAACTCTCCCTTCGTCTTACACCTGACGCGAGTTTAACATTTTTTACCCATCCCAAAAGGTGCTCAGCGCCGCTAAAGAAGTTTTCACTGCAACATCATTATTATTTTTAATTCTGTGTCTATTTATGTAACCAACATAAAACGACCTTACACAGCCTTCATTTTGCTTAGGAGCAGGGCTCTGTTAAAACTGGATTTTATATTTACTAACCGAATTTGTACGTCTCTGTGCGCAAGTCCGACTCGCACTTGGCTGTTCTTTATATTCCTTACCTGCCTAAAGGCAGAATCAATTTAAAGAACATACCTAAGTATTGACTGTGACAACAATCTTACTAAACTCTCAGAAACAAATAAAATAAAAAAAATCAATCTAATTACACACGCTAACTAATATTATAAATGCGAAAAATCAATCACATTTTCCTTTATAAAAGCGCAACACTAAACGTTTAAAAAATTTCGGAAAATATTTTTAAATTTTTAAAGAAAACCGCATCAAGCACTTCTGTAACTTGACCCCTCGTATCTCATTAAGCTGTTCACTTGCCCCAAGTCTTAAGAGCTCAGGCTAAGCTGGCAACATCAAGGTGTACACCAGCCCCAGAAGAAGGCTAAGAATTTAATTAATGTAACATTCTTTCCCTGTAGCTCCTAGAAACATTCATTTTATGTAATTTCGGTATAAGGTAGCTGAGAATTTTAACTGCTTGTAATAGATGAGAAGTGTTTCAAAAAGGATTTCAAATAACTACAGCTTTTTTTAAATGGTCTGTGTTAAAGTTTAGTAGAAAGTATAGTGCAGGGGGTAACCATGACGTCTTAATGCGATTCAGTTTAGGTTCGCTTGCCGTTAGATTCATACTAAAAAATGACAGCTAAAACCTGAACTGAGTCCTAATTGAATCGCATTAAGATGTTATCTTACTCGCTAATCCTGCCGCTAAGCAGCAGTGCTTGCACTGTTGTGTTCCGGTGTGGAGAGTAAGACAGCCGGGGAAATTAGGGGCACAAGAGGCATTTCATCTTAGCCCTCTAGGTTGGCAACTCGTTCGACGTTCGACGTTTCAAAATTCGGTCTTTTATCATAGGGTTTATCAGCCTTATTCATAAAAAATTAGAGGCTCGCTATAAGATCGCTATAGGACCGATGCAAAAAAACATGATTCATAAACGTCAATTAGCGCTAATCAGTCTGTTAAATCTTCCGAAAGTTAGCGGGCCGTAGACCCTACTTTATCTCTCTGCTAACTCACAAAATGGCTGCCACACATGTGAACAGCTGATTTTGGCAAGAGCAAAACCATACGCAAGACAGTTTTTTTTGTTTTAAGTTTTTATTCCCTCTGGGAAAGGTAAAGGAAACTAGATCCACACTGCCTAGTCTGTCGTGTTAATTCGCTGGTGTCCCGCTAATTCGCTGCCACTGCTGTCAATTTATTTTTTTTAATTCACTAAAAGGCCATTTTTGGTCTATGATTTGTCAAGGTGACAACATAACGCGTCTAATCCATCCATCAGCAGCTCATTAGTTAACAGACTGCTAGCAAGCGTTTATGAATCATACTTTTTAACAACTGTCAAATAAGCTTAATCAGTCTGTTAACTAATCGACTGATCAAACCTCAATTAAGGATTTTTTATGAATAAGGCTGTATGACTTTTGGTGTTCATAATTATGCTCATTATATGTTAGTCCTGAATATGGACAATTGAATAGAGCACAAATTAAAACGAACTGTTAGATAAATAGCTAAATGGTGGGTATTCGCAAGCGGTGTAAACTCCCCAACGAGATTCTGGATTCTTTTGTTTTCCAATCGAACGGAATGAACGGTTCTCTTTTCATTTGTTTCGTGGACTACCTACGTGGCACGGGTTTGCTTCGTAATAATAAATTATTTAAGTGGTTGACTCACTTTTTTCAGACATAATTCATGTCTGTATAGTAGTTTATGCGGCTAATATTCCTTAAAACATGAACGAGCTTTGGCACACAAGATCACACGAGTACTACTCTACTTCTACTGTGTTTTCTATGTGTTCTAATTTTCAGTGTCATTCAGAAATTATACTACTGTAAGGCTGAATTATGTAGAGTTACATACAATATTTTATTTGCACATATAGTGACCCTAGCGCCACCTAGGTTCGACTACATAACTATTACGACGCACGAGGAGCTAGCGCCAGTTCTAATGACAGCAGTCACATTGTTCTACATCACGCCAACGAAGTTTCTTAACGCGGATGCATAAATACAACTTCCAAATTTCTTCCATCGGACTACAGTCCCCAGGCATTCTGACTGGAGAGAGATCTCTCTATTCTATTGTGGCCCCTGCCCCATACACACACACACACACACACACACACACACACACACACACAAATTTTTTGTAGTGGGTAGGTATAGAGGTATTTTAAGATGGATTCGGAAGAGGAATTTCAACTTCAAACAAACTTAAAAAAAGAGTTATACATACATACATACATACTTTAATAACTCTGCTGTTAGGCTGGTCATCACGCGTATTTTCTGATTATTATAGAGGACTTCTGTATGCTTAGTATAAGTTTCCAGTCACAAAAAGGGCGATGATATTCGTAAGGCTTGGGCAGGGGTTGTAGAAGAGCTGAAGAAAGAAGGAGGAAAGAAGAAGGTCAGTGGCGTGCCATGGGGGAAGTTATGTCCAGTAGTGGACTGACACGGGCTGATGATGATGATGATATAAAAAATGACATTACGATATTTATTGCCACTTCAATATGGGACTTCTTATGGGAGAGTAAACCGCTTCGTAACGTAACGCGTTACGGCGCCAGTCTGTCTGGCTTCCCTTTCTCTGACGCATACGGCAGCAGTAGGCAGGCTCTTCCTTTCTCACTCTAACCCACAGCGCGAGTCTTATTTCGGACAGACGCTTCCCCCTCTCTCTACTCAGTGTTTAGTATGCGATAGATATTATACTGTTAGTAACTCAGATTAGTTTTTATTTTATTCCATGGACGTAATCGTATTACTCAAAGCTTCTTTTTTTTTGCTGCAAAACCTTTCAAAATAAAATAAAACCTGTCACGTAGGCAAAAACTGTACTAACTTTCACAATACAATGCTAGCTCTAAAAATACAATTGTAAACAATTTACAAGCAAACAACCATTTTTATACATACGGAGCTCTCCGTTATTTCAGCGCGCTGTTTTCCAGCGGTTCTCAAACAGTGGCTGCGAAATAAGTAAAAAAAACGTAATAAACGCCAACGCTATTTGCGCTTAAAGATTTGAATACGTGCCGATAGTATTTTATTTTAAGCGGTGTTTGTTCCTAAATTGCATTAAGAGTTTTTTTTAAGTTTTCGCTTAGGTTTTAAAAGTCGTGTTCACAATTCAAATTCAATTGAGTTTAAAAGGGGTAGCGTCAATTTGAAAATAATAGGTAAAAATATTTTTAATTTTTTCTAACAATTTTAGTCTCACTATTTTCTCTGTCTGTCTGTCTTTTTGCTACCTCTTTGCGCAAAACTGCTGTATCGATTGAATATAATTTAAATTATTACAACTTCTTGGCATATATATGACTTAACTGTGTGCATGAGACCGAGTTTTCGCGAGTGGGCATATACATCGAAATCAATTAGCCCTATAGATCAAGATTATGTTGAAAGTAGTAAGTATATAGAAGCTGTGCTTTAAAAAAAACAAACTTAGTTCGTAGCCCTTGAATGAGGCCAATTTTTGTGTCAAAAATGAAAAGAGCTCGAAAGAAACAATAACTGCTGCAAAAGAAGCAACTCTAATTTCAGAAAATCGTAGATTTATGCTGTCGTAGCACTTTGTCTACGCCGTAGAGCATCTACGTTTTTGATTTGCTACGACGACGTGAGTCTCTTATTATAAGCTAAAGAGCTGTTTCACGGAAACGTATCGCCTTTAGAAACGATGCCAAGTACTTATTGTATGTGTACACGCCTACAAACGCACCGAGGCTTGGATCCGGTTCAAAAATAGCGGTACATATCGGTTTATTTGGGTTTTACTATTACGAACGCGAACGATTTCAAAAGTTTATTACCAAAATAAATCGATTTATTAGTCTAGCGACAAGACGATCGACTGTTTCTAGTGCTGAATAAACCAGTTTTTATTCTTCTAATCCGGTTAATCTGACAAGAACTGAAAATTTTCGCCTAGAAACCAGTTTGAAAATAACGGTTTCATGAGAGAAATTAAAATAACAAAGTTTTGCACCAAGTACATGATAACATTACATACATACATAGGCACATACATACGTACCACAGGGGAAGGCAGAGACTATAGTTTGTTCCGCCTGCTACGATGCTGTCATACCTCTTTCGCTTCATCCACATTCATCAATCTCTTCATACATGCTCGTCGGTTTCGGGTATACTACTCTTAACCGACCTTTTTTCAAAACGTCCCCAATTGGTCACTAAACATCCGTCCAGGTCTTCCCCTCCCAAAACACCCACTCACACTCCCCATATATGTATCTGTTTTGTTATTAATACAATAACAATAACAACAACAATTAACAACAACAATTATTACGAATAAATGAGTACCTATGAGTATGAGTATGAGTATGAGTATTTTGGGCCGAGAGAGGTCCCCGCGGTCGTCCTACCCCCCGCCCCTGCCCCGCGCGGGCGAGGATTCATTTAAGTAGTCGATCTATACAGGGCTACTCCGAATTCGATTTTCGATGTTCGTATCAAACCATCTCTCTCACTCTCATATTAAAGACTATTAGTGTGAGCGGATCACAAAACGAAATTCTAAAATCGAATTTCGGAGTATTAATTACAACAAACCGGATAACTCACGAAAAAGCCGAAAGAATGCTCAGACAATTGTTTCGAACTAATCCGTAGTCCTTTATCAGAGAGCGGTCCCCCCGGCGCGGCGGCAGCGAAACAAACACGCGGCTACTCGGCGCAGCTGACATCGGCGCACAACTACCTTCATTTTTATCGTCATTTTTATTATAGTCCAAAGTAGGGCAGCACACAACACTCGGACTCAACTTCGGAGTATTAAGCCTGATGAAGTAGGTAACATATTATTTCGTATTTGGGCGCTGAATAATTTACTATTGTAATACATTGCACGATAAATAAGAGAGAAAACTCCAAGCATAGCGTAATGCAAATCGTGTTTAATTGTTTGTACTGAATAAATGATGCATCATGGACGTTGGGAAATGATTCCTGTAATTCTGCTGCACCTACTAACATTATAATTGTGAAAGTTTGTGTATTTTACTCCTTCACGCTCAAACAACTATACGGATTTTGATGGAATTTGGTATGGAGAGCTGGCTGTCTGGAATAACACACATTCATCCCGATTTTCTATGCTTTTATGCCAGTGCAGTCAACAAAAAGTACAGTCAGCCAAATTACCAACGAAAAACACCAAAATCTTCAACTAATCGATCGAGACGATCGTAAACTCCTGAGGCCTTATCATGACGTCTTAATGCGATTCAGTTTAGGTTCACTCGCTGTCAGATTCAAACTAAAAGTGACAGCTAAAACTTGAACTGAGTCAGAATCAGGACGTCATGGTAAGGCCCCTGGACTTAGTCGTACTTATTTGTATTTATTGTCATAAAAGATGCAGCGTTAAAAAGTTGCCATGCCTAAGCGCATAGGCAATAATGTACTATTAATCACGTTGCATGAATTGTCGTACAATGCATGTTGCCGCGCACCCGGTCGCGATCAGAACAATAATTTGCTATAATCATTGGCCGGTTATAAAACTCGTTAGAGGCTCGTCTTGCGATAGCGTAAGGCATAGGCGGCCATTTTGTATTTTAACAGCCAATCAGTGATGACATTTCCTGGTGCAAAACGGGGTGAATATTAAAGTTAGATTTATTAAAGTACTGACCCAGACGGATCACGTCTTTCCTCCCGCAAGCCTTTAATACGCGAGTGATCCAATTATTTCAATATACCTATACTGGAAAGCGGGATAAAAGCATAAAAAACAACAAACAAACAAAACGTTTAAGTCTAATTTTTAATTTTAGTTATTGGCTAGGTACCTATTCAAAAACTGATTTCATCTTATCCTTTTTTTAGGAAACAAACGTTATCAATAAATTAAATCTAAAAATTGCGAAGTACAGTTCAAACATGGTTGCATGGACATGAAATCCTTTGACTTTTCACGAGAATAAAATAAATGTTAAAACTTGGACCGTCTCCCGCGTTAATGGGGTAACTCGTTAGGCGCAGTTAAAGATTATCGGGGGATCAGTAATGTATTTACAACTTATACTTTATAACCGAGGAAACGTTTTCTAGATATTGTTTATGATAGTATTTTTATGTTCGTTTGTTAATTGAATTTTGAATTAGGTTAATCTGAAAGCAAGCTATGTTAATTCCCTTTAGGCATTTGTTTTGGATTATCATAATTCCACAAAAAACGTTCCACAGATGTATTATTTCACAAAGTTGTAATTTTCAACATGAAAACGTGAGACTCATACATAATTACAACACACCGGATAACTCACGTATAAAAGCCGAAGGATTGCTCCGACAAGTTTCGGACTATTTCGTAGCCCTTCATCAGGGAGCGCTCGCCCCGGCGGCAGCGAAACGAACACTGCGCGCCAACGCTCTGCTCGCGCGGCTACTCGGCGCAGCTGACATCGGCGCACAACTACCCTCACTTTTATCGTCATTTTTATTATAGTCTAAAGTAGGGCAGCACACAACACGACGACGTGACGTGATCAGTGTTGTGTGCTGCTCTACTTTAAACTATACTAAAAATGTCGATAAAAGTGAGGGTAGTTGTGCGCCGATGTTAGCTGCGCCGAGTAGCCGCGCGAGCAGAGCGTTGGCGCGCAGTGTTCGTTTCGCTGCCGCCGAGGCGAGCGCTCCCTGATAAAGGGCTACGAAATAGTCCGAAACAATTGTCGGAGCAATCCTTCGGCTTTTATACCTACGTGAGTTATCCGGTGTGTTGTAATTAAGTTGTAATTTGGTTACCTTTTTCCTCCTTTGGTTCTCTTCCCGCGCAGATGGTAAAAGCCCATCGAGGAAATGGGTGACAATCTTAGGAATCATTATTATAGGCGATGCGGCTAGCAACCCATCACTATTTTGATACCCCTTTCCACCTGTACGTCCACAATCATGCTGAACGTGGCCTTTAGGTCTTGTTGCCAAGCTTTGTCTACGATTTACGTAAATGTATGTATGTATTTTTGACGTTAACTATACAATGGGTAGATTAGGCAACGTACAAACATTTCAAAAACAATACTAGTTGCTGCCGCGGCTTCGTCTGCGGATAGGTAGTTCGTTTAGCACGCGCCCTCGGGAACTACCTAAACAATTTTTCGGGATGAAAACACCCTATGTATTTCATCAAAATTATGTCCATACCAAATCTTATCATGATCGGTTTATTAGTTTGTACGCGTTTTTTTTTATGCGAATAGGAAGGCAAACGAGCAAGTGGGTCACCTGATGGTAAGCCATCACCACTGCTCATAGACACCCGCAACCCCGGAGGGATTGCAGATGCGTTGCCAACCTAGAGGGCTAAGATGGAATGCCTCTTGTGCCCGTAATTTCCCCGGCTGTCTTACTCTCCACACCGGAACACAGCAGTGCAAGCACTGCTGCTTAGCGGCAGGATTAGCGAGTAAGATGGTGGTAGCTATCCGGACGGACATTGCACAAGGCCCTACCACCCGCAGCGTGACAGCGTAACAAACAAACAAAGTCACATTCGCATAAAAAAAATAATGCATTGCTTCATCACTAAATAGCATAAACAAAGTCGCTTTCCGCTGTCTGTCCATCCCTATGTATGTTTAGATCTTTAAAACTATGGAACGGATTTTGATGTTGTTTTTTTTAATAGACAGATTGATTCAAGAGAAAGGTTTATATGTATAATTTTACGCAGACAAAGTCGCGGGTAGAAGCTAGTCAAAAATAAAATCAGAAGCTCGCCTATTCACCGTCGATTATTTAACCGAAAAAGCTCAATTTTAACCGCTCAAACAATTAACGGTAGCGGTAATTGTGAGCTTTCACATAGCTTTAATGCGGTCACTGATTCGCCATTCTATCCGTTCCGCTTTGACGCTTTTTGTTTGAGCTTTAGAAAGCTCCGCTGCTGTTTAGTTTAGCAGAAGGGGTGCGGAAATGTCACTGTGATATAAAACTTGACATTGATGCTTAGGTGTATATACGGGTAAGGTTTATTTGGGAAAAACGTTGCTGTTATTTTGATTTAAAAAGTTTGTTATTGTAAATCGTGGTTAATTGTACATCACTTGCTACGATTCTGACATACCTACCTCTTTCACTTCATCCACATTCATCAATCTCTTCATACATGCTCGCCGGTTTCGGGTACTCGTGACCTGACCTCTTTCCAAAACGTCTCCTATTTGGTCTCCGAATCATAATTTTGAAATGTCATATTTAAAAATAGAATAAAAGGAAAAGTCAATTCAAAACAGCAAATCGCAGAATGTACGTGAGATCGTTATGAAAAAAATGTTACGAAGAAAATATTGTGCCGCTCAAATATTTGCCATAAATTACTTTCACGATTATGTTGGCCATACTGTTCAGACTATTCCAGCCCAAGCAACACTAAAACCATTCCTCACATAATATTATATGCCGCGTTTTTATGTAAGTTTATTTCGTTACGTTACCAGCACGCCGCGGCATCGCGTCAAGATTTTTTATGAATAATTTATGTAACACCCCATTTTTATCGCACGACCGTGTTTGCCTAATATACAGGGGGTGTTTACTCGCGGAAATTCTACGTAAGAACTGCTTACAGTGATGTCGCTGCGCTATCTGCGGGACAAGCGGAATTCTTGTCAGAGGCGGGTTGCTGTGAGTACCTGTGGTATTAGTTCTAAGCAGAATAATAGTCAGTGTTACAAAATATCGATTATTTTTAACCAACTTCAAAAAAAGGAGGAGGTTCTCAATTCGGTTGTATTTTTATTTTATTTTATTGGGTCAATCATTATGGGTGAAAAACTTAAGTAACTGACATGTTGTATAATGAATGTACGTAATGTGTGCGAATAGAACAATTGACGTTCCAAATTAGAAAAATGACTTAGATAAGTCCCATATCAGTTCTGTACACAACTACAGATAATACTATGATGCGTACTATTCTATCCAGGAATATCTAAATGACAATTTTGAAGCCCTAATGTAGTCTGTTTGAAATAATTTATTTGTTCGTTTACTGATATCCTGATTATTATTATTATTATTCCCATTCCAAATTTAACACGTACGGGGCAAGAAATACCGTTTAAATCGTACGGTGTTGGAGCACCATCCATCCAGGTGATGTCGATGGAAACTACTTTTGAATCGAGTAGTACGGTGATGGAACTTGGCAGCTGGAACAAGGTTAAAAAGTTCTTCGGAGCACTCCCCATTATAGATCCTGTAGAACACGTCTCTGCGAAGAGGAAGAGGGTCAAGTTTCACAGAGAGCATATGGTCACCAATGATGCGGCATGCCCTGCGTTGTAAGCGATCAAATGGTAGGAGCTGGTATTGAGGGACCCCAGCCCAGAGGTGCGAGCAATACTCCATGAGTTGTCGAACCTGAGCCTTATATAGCTGTATGGTTTGAAGTATCGCTTTGCTCAGCCGATGATTGATTGATTGACAGATTATTTACGGAAGTTTTTTCTCTACATACTAGTTCTCAAACTAGTTTTAGTGAAGGTTGACTTTCTTTCAACATCCTTTAGTACATATCGCACACTGTGAAGTTTCATAACCGAATGATATTTCATAATTCGCGCTCCGTCTAAATGAGGCCCTAACTGTCTAGAGCTACGAATTAGTTATGACGAAGTGCCTGAACTACTACAACAAATAGAACCCACATCACGTAACTTTCTTAGTAATACCAACATTGAATTGAGTACATTAAATAAGTTTAAATTGAGTTAAGTACTGGGATAAAAAACTGATTATACAAATAAGCACTTTCATTTTGTTAACAAAGAAATTAATAGTCTTATTTTATACGCACGGCTAACTAAAGTGGAGACTAGGTGGGTAAGCGATTCGTCTATCAAATATAATAAAAATTACCTTAGTACCTAAATAATAGGGTAAAAAAATGTTAATGTTATTTACCAAGAGAGCTCAAGGCGTACCCGTTATTAGCCAAATAGAAAAAGGAAAATCAAAATTATGAATTGGAATAATCTTGAAAATAGAAATAATTACTAAAGTTTTTCGTACTAGTTATGGGACACTCTGTATAATACCTTTTCATTCATTTTACGGTAATATTTAAATTTAATTTTGAAACTATGATTTTTTTGTGAATTACCTACCTACGTATATTTGGGCTGGGCCGGTATGGCTTGGGAACATTCTTTAAAAGTTACGAATCTAAAATTGCAGTATCTTGGTATAACTCACGCTTAAAAACAAACGAATACCAAATTAAAATAAAAATTTCTGTCAAAAATGGCATTTTAAATACAAGCTTTTTGTTGACGGTACCTAATTTTTTGTTCTCTCTCTCCAGCCTATATACGTCCCACTGCTGGGCACAGGCAATTTTTTGTTAGGTAGGTAACTGTATTTGCGTTGCCATCCATTTAAAATGATGTAGGTATATACCAAGTTTCAAGTCAATCGGACCAACTGTTGAAGAGTTAATTCTTGCGGAGACTGCACTGACCGAGCCACTAGATTTTCATTACCAGATTCTTATTATTGTCATCCGACTTACACTAGCCTACCAAATTTCAGCTCAATCGGTTCAACATATCTGCTTCAAAACCGAGTCCTTACATACATTTCAAGTTAATAAAAGCTTGTAATAGCGAAACTAAACACGTCTATAGCGGGTACAGTCACCAGCACACTTCAGTCTTCTAACTTCTTGAAACACTCGCATTAAAATAAACATAACGCCCCACGTTATTGCCTATTACGCAGTTCTATATACATCAAAGCGCGCGTAAAAATTCACGCACATAATTTGTGTACTTCGCTCGCATTTTTTCACCGCCATCAATTTTTGATCTCTGTCCCGACACCAACAATTTAAAAACACATAACCTCACGTTGAGCCGTAAATTAAATCATGCCCTGGGGTGGTACCGGGTTTATAACGCCCGCGAATCGTCAAAGCCAACGTGTTTTGATTAAAGAGTTGTTTTTCGTTGGTTAAAAAAATGTTTGGTCAAAATTAAATCTGTAGGACCAAATATTCATATACGCTTACCTAGTAAGGTTTCGGTCATAAAATACGTCTCGAACGCGCTTGCGTTAAAATACGTCGCGTTTGCGTTAAAATTGCCGAATACTATGAGGATGAGTTCTCTGACGAATTACTTCGTCCCGGGGGGCTACTACGAAATTCGATTTTCGAAGTTCGTGTCATACCGTCCCTCTCACTCTCAAATGAATGTCTATTAGTATGAGCGGAACGGCACCAAACGAACTTCGAGAATCGAATTTCACAGTATAAGACCGGATTCGATCCCCAAGAGAAACTCCGAGCAATAGCTCTCTTCATAGATTGCTGTGCTGAGCGACCTTGAACTGGTGCACAAGCCGCACGGTGAGTGGCCACGTTTCGGCTCGATTAAAAACCTTCTTTCGAGGTATAGGTGACGAGAAACTCGATAAAGTTTACCGACAAACGAGGTTACCGACATAGCTCAGGCTCAGGTCAGAAGTGGCAGTGGGCAGGTCACATAATGCCGCAGAACTGATGGTCGTTGGGGCAAACTGGTTCTGGAGTGGAGAAGGCGTGGCAAACGCAGTGTAGGGCGTCCTGTTGCTAGATGGGGCGATGATATTCGCAAGGCAGCGGGCAGGGATTGAAGGAGGAGAGCTGAAGATCGAGGCCAATGGTGTGCTATGGGAGAGGTCTAAGTCCAGCAGTGGACTGACACGGGCTGATGATAAGAATGAGAACAGTTTGTTGCCCAATACTTAACTTTCACAAATTACACTCATTTTACTAATTTAACTAGTGGTGGCAATAATGGCTGTTTTGCAATAATGAATAACAGTGTTGTGTTATTCTTAAATAGCTGTTATTGTAAACTGTTGTCTGTTATCCTGTTATATTGCTGTTTTACAAAACCATAATGAACTTACTATTAAATAATTGTTATACTTATTTCGTCGCGATCGCAGCGTAATAAAAACTTACGGGAACAAAAGCAAAACAACGCTACCTTGTTTGTTATTGTACTGACTGACAACAAACAGCAACAGCTAATAATGATACCAAAAGTCAGTTATTTGAATTGCGATTGCGATGCGAGCTCACGCGTATAGCGCTATCTCTCGCACACAGCTACTTGATTTGTTGCGCACTCGCTTGCGCTTCTATGCCAAGTGCGGCAACAGTGCGCGTATGAACAACATTGACGATTCGATAATGTGTTGTTCGTTGCGTGCAAAATAATGCATTACGTTATCTGCTGTTGTAATAACGACCACCACTAAATTTAACTAAACTGATCTTAATCGGGGACATCGCTCTTGTTCTAAACGTCAAAGTAAATAATAATTTATAAATAAATAAATGTACACCATTAAAGCCAAATTAGTTTAATAGTAAAAACAGTTAGTTCTTCTTCTTCTTCTATTAATATGGCCCCATCGATCGATGCGAACTGTTGATATTTCGTTCTGCAAGTGGCGCTGCCAATTTTGACATAACTAAGACGTTTACGTGACGCGTTTGAGTCATTTTTTTGTGTAAAAGCTTACCACTAAAGGCTCAGATTTCAGATGTCGCTTTATTGCTACTTCAACCCTCTAGTCCAAACATTTAGAAAAGAACAACAATATATTCACGCTACCTGGAAATTGACATATCAAAAAAAACAGCCAGCCTAATACGGTCTCTGAATATTCATGTTGCCTTTTCCACGAATGGGGTAGTTAACCTTTAGATTTTATCATTCTTGAAAAATGTAAGTGTGCCATAACATCTTCATATTTAACGCCAGTGGCGTCGTTACTGAGGGGCTACTACGAAATTCGATTTTCGAAGTTGGTATCACCATTTCTTTCACTCTCACATTAATGACTATTATTGTGAGTAAAATGGGACGAAACGAACTAAAGCGGAAATAGAGTTTCGTAGTATAAGGCCTGAGTCTTGTAAAGTAGGAATAGATTTTGTCAAAAGAGATTGTATCAAAGTTAGATTCTGCTTTGAACTTCTTTTGCAAATTTATAGACAGTATCTGGGGGCGCGGCAGTGCCCTAGCTAAGTCTTAAGTAGCTAAGGTAAAAAATGCTGTATTTTGGAAGAATTTCGATGAATTTTCAGGCCTCCGTTTCTTTATATAATAATATGCATATGACAAGGCAAACGAGTCACCCGATGGTAAGTAGTAACCACCACCATAGACGAGTATCTGTGACTAGATGACAGCAGATGCGTTCCCAGCCTATAGGGCTGCGATAGAATACCTGCAATTGTTATAGAAACACCTTTTCAAATGACTCTTTTGATATATTATAGAGTTGACTTCGACGGCTTTTCACAGCTCCA
The DNA here is from genome assembly GCA_963854515.1 of Pandemis heparana. Lineage (NCBI taxonomy): Eukaryota > Metazoa > Arthropoda > Insecta > Lepidoptera > Tortricidae > Pandemis > Pandemis heparana. The sequence continues at coordinate 12,085,320 of OY978023.1, read as the reverse complement.
AGGGACTGCAGTTTTAAGCATTACGCGTTGCTGAGAAAAAGAGTCTTGACTGACAAACGGACGGACGGACAGACGGATGAAGGGACGGACCGACAGCAAAGTGATCCGCTTATAGCGTTCCGTTTTTCCTTTTAAGGTACGGAATCTTAAAAACACTTAATTACAGTGTTCAGTCAAACTAACCCAAGATATACATACATACATATCGTCACGCCTCTTTCCCACAGGGGTAGGCAGAGACTACTTTGTTCCACTTGCTACGGTCCTGACATACCTCTTTCGCTTCATCCACATTCATCAATTTCTTCACCCAAGATATTCTGTCTGTTAATTTCCAATTATCTATGATTCCGTCTCATTTATTACTACGAAACAGACAGAGACGTCATCATAGATAACTGACACTTAGGATAACTGGAAGTTAACAGAGAGTGGCGTAACAGGCTCTCAGTGTAGATATAATGTTAGTATGGAATAAAAAGTCGAGACACAATCGTCTCTTAATGAGATTATAACATGCTGCCAACTGTCTTCGCGAGACTAATTAAATCTTATAAATAATTAAATTTAGCACCCCAGGCCAAAGGTCATTCACCTGTCGTAGCGAGAAACTTAATTATTCAGTACGAGTTAATTGTTTAATTTAATATTCTCAGCATATAACATAAAAGGGAAACGAGGTCTCATAAAGTTTGGGAATGTAACACGGGTATAATATGTTGGGTGAGATTTAATACCTTACTATACAAAATATTGTTATTTTTAGCATATATAAACATAATTATAAAGGCAAGTTTATATTTAATACATTTAAACTGGCGTTTTACCGTTTCGGCGAAATATGTTTCCTAAACTATTTTTCTCAAATTATCATTTTTGGCAAAATACTTAACTATTTTTTTTTGGCAAATATAATTAATGTAGTTAGGTATCTTTTTTCTTGATAGGTGCTGAAAACATTTTTTAAGAAAATCATAAAACCCACCTAACCTTATTCTACACAATACACAAAAAATATTTATCGCAATATTTTAAATTACAGCTAAAATTTTACACCAAACGAAAATGCGGTCAAACAAACGTTACACCAAAAAAAAATCGGCGAAACGAACGCACCGTACTAAAGTATAACGTAACGTTTTTTGTCGCAAACCTCAGCTGCGCACGCCGTGATTAAGATGATGAAATAATGCTCTTAACTTAGATCTCGTAGACGTTTTCATCCACATTCGCTGCGACACATCATTAATTCACCCCGAAAAGATTTCCTTCGCAATCTCGGCTTGAACCACCCTGTAGATGGAGCCACCCCTTCACTTGAATGGGAATGCGTGTGAGACACGAAATATGTCATCACCCAGCCTTGCCATCCCAGTGTTGGGCAGATGACTTTACAAAATCGTAAATTGGGAACTTTACATAATGATGCTGAATGCTTTGCAGGTGTTATCCTTTGCCAAAGAGCTCATGGTAACTTTCAAATTAAATTTTCCCCAACTTTGAAATACTGAAGTTCGAGTTTGGGATCGAACCCATGTCCTCTGCTTGAAAGGCCATAGGTCAAACCACTACGACTATGTATAAGCATTATAATTGTATTAGTTCAGTAAATACGAGTAAATGTAGAGGTAAAATTAACAACTTAGATAAACTCTGCCACTTGAATTATAGCTACATATTTTACGAACATTTTAGAAAATCTAGTTTATTGTCTCAGTGTGAATAGACTGTTTTGTCTGTGCCGCAACACACTGTCAAAAACCTAAGTAATTAACATTATGCGTCGTATTTCTAACCACGTAAGGCGTATAATCGTGCACAATGCGGTTTTTTAAGTGATTAACTAAATTAGCCTGTCTTAAGTGAAATATTACGTATATTTTGCAGGTAAATAAGTACAGCTTTGTCTTAGTAATGGTCCTGTTTCTTAGGCCATTAACTGAATGTTTAATGGCTATTTATTAGATTAACTTGCTTCTGTTTATGTTCAGCACCAAGTACTAGCAAGTGAGGTTATGTAATGACACTTTTAAACGCTCTCCAAACTTGCCAAGCTTTCACTTAATCTATCAAATACAAGCCCTACTAAAACCAGGGGCCTTACCATGACGTCTTAATGCGATTCAGTTCAGGTTCGCTCGCTGTCAGATTCATACTAAAAGTGACAGCTAAAATTTGAACTGAGTCGGAATTAGGACGTCATGGTAAGGCCCCTGGCCCCTATTTCAGCAACGCGACAATAGTCGCTGTCGAGTGACAATTCTATTTACATTTCAAACTCGACAAGCATCTGCGCTGATTGGCTTCCTCGCAGATGTGTACAAAGTTTTCTCACGATGTTTTCTTCATCGAAAAGCCCATGGCAAATTTCAAATGAAATTTCACACAGAGATTCCGAAAAACTCAGAGGTGCGAGCCCGTGATTCGAACCCACGACCCTCTGCTTGGGAGGCCACTACAGTAAAGAGTTATACATACATTAATTAATTTTTGACCCTGAGCGCGCCAGCCACGTGTCAACAAATCTAATCTCATCTGCTCAACGCATACTAATTTAACCAAAATAAATAACCTTTGGAACCTTTTCTCATCTAAATACTCGTATGTACTGAGGTTACCAACCACCGAATCGCAAACCGAATCTCATTACCCATCTAAATAGCTCGCAAACATTATGCAGCATGCCTGATTACGTACCGCTGCATATTCGAAACGCGTAGGCGATATTAAATCCCATCATTAGTCATGGATGCTTTTACAGGATAATCCAGCTCAAACCAGTTCAGCATTTTACGGAGCACACATTCAAAATCATCTTTAATGGCTAGGAGGTAAGCTTCAAAATGAAATGTTATGTCTACCTTCCTGGTCGAACTAATACTGTGACCACGCTGCGGTGGTAATGGCAGTTTAGAATTGCAAGTCATCTAGGTATTTTTGGAGTTTGGAGTTTGCTGGAATGGTTTTGCTGATGTGTTCAATAATGCAAGGTTATGATTAAAATAGGACGTTTGGTAGCACGCTGTGGTTTTAAAATTAATGGAGCCGCTATTTGGTACCTGCATAAAATTGTAAAACTGATGACCAGAAAGATACTATAGATAATTTTGTAATTTATATTTTGTTCCTGGGTCTTAAAGGTTTAAATTTATTAAAATAATTATGATTATCACATGTACTTACCTAATTGTTAGTTTTATGACATAGAAATCTGATTTATTAATTTTGACATAAAATAATTTAGATTTAGACATGTATTGTAACTTCAAACACAACGTATTATTATTGTTATTTGAAATAAATTATAAATTATGATCAAATCTATAAGCTCTATTATGTTGGGGTCTATCTATGTCTATGTCAAAATTGGTATTATTTTGTCTTATTTAATTAATTTTTAATTCTAACTTCTATGACTTCTTATTCAATTTTCAGGAGAAAAAATATTTATCTCAGTGGCCACTGCTGCAGTTTTTTTTGGAGCCTCAATTATATTTCAGTAGGTACACGTGATTTTCTTTGTTTCTGTTATATTTATGAATGAGTGGAACAATTTTACTGACAGCAACATGTAGAACATGAATGACAGCGTGTCGTATTCTCGCTACCAAAGTATTAAAAAGCATTATAATTTATTTATTTCAATAATTGTGTCCAATTCATCAAAATCATGGCCACACTACTGATCCGATTTACAGTTCACTGCAACTATCACAAATAACATGTCTGCATAACTATTACATAACTGGATACCTATTTTTAACAGGCTGTATAGAAACGAGGGTACAATTTAAGCTAAGGGTTAAGCCGAAGATTAACTGGGACCGGAAAAAACATAATTTTGTCTCGCCCCCCTTCAGAGTAATATTTAAAATCTTCTTTGACCATGTCCTTATAATTGTTCATAGGGTGACCACGCTACAAAATTATTTTCATTAGGTACTTTTGAACAGAAATCGTCCTTTGCATATTTTGAAGTTGGAAGGTTTAAGCTCCTGAGTGTTAAAAACAATTTTAACTGAGAGTAGGTACTAACTATGGGTATTATTTATGTTATACTCTCAAGCAAAAGTAACATGTCGCTTTACTTAGTACTTTGTATGAAACGTGTCCCACTGTCTTTGCTCGTCAGTGTATTTTAATTTCCCATGGACCTGATATATACTGAAATTTTAGCTTTCTGATAGAAATAGGATATGACAAAAAATCGGTAATTAGTTATTAAACGGTATAAGTAAGTAAGTAGTTAGTTCCAGCAACAGAATCAGAATCAGAAATATTTATTATCATAGCTGTTACATAATTAACACTTTAACACAACAGAGGTGAAGCCGTCGCAAGTTATTACGATTATATTTAAGTAGCTCAAATAAGTCAAATAAGTACAAAATCCTCAAAATCTATGACAAAAGAGTCAATCAAGCAACTCGAAGCCGAAAATAACTAAATTAAGGCTTATTTACCTTGAAATTGAAACAGGCGATTTAAAATTCGAAGTAGAAATGTTATTTTTGAAACACGGCAGTTCCGAGACACGATATCTTGCGTGCATCGGTTTCCATTAGCCGATAAACAAGTATTCAGCTCCTATATTTATGTACATATAATGTGCTACATAGCCAAAAAAAATTGTAACCCGCCTTTAAAATGCTCTATTTGTGTTTCAGTCAAAAAAAGTGGCGTACTTTTTTTTGCAATTACGTATCTGAAATATAAAGAAAATAAATCTTAATACAATTGACACTAATTGACCTACCTCTAAACTAATAAGAGCTTGTACTTCTGCTATAGGTACTAGGTAACAAATAGACATACATAGTTACATACACATACACAAATCACGTCTATATTCCTTACGGGGTAAACAGAGCCTAACAACAAGATCTAAAGACCACATTACAACATGATTTCTAACATTTTCACCCATTCCCTCGATGGGCTTTTACCATCGGCGCGGAAAGAGAGGCTACTGGTACATTCTGTCTTTTCTTTGCTCCAAGACCAGCATGGAAGCACACAAGTAGAGTAGACATAAATACCCCCTCCCTATCTCCCTATATCTCCCTTCTCTTCTTCTTCTTTTTGTCTTATCTTTATTATCTCCCTTTTAGGGATAACTTCGCCTTTGTGCATTTGTGTTTTCCAGTATTCATCTTTTTCATGTGTTTTATGTACAATAAAGAGTTTTACATAATATGTAAAACTCTTTATTGTACATAAAACACATGAAAAACATGTACAATAAAGAGTTTTACATAATATGTAAAACTCTTTATTGTACATAAAACACATGAAAAAGATGAATACTGGAAAACACAAAGTTCTTATGTTTTTTACTTCATTTTTTTTTCTTTTGTTTTTGTATGCTATCATGAATAAATGTTTTCTTTCTTTCTTTCTTCGTATATAATATATATATATATACGAAAACATTTATTCATGATAGCATACAAAAACAAAAGAAAAAAAAATGAAGTAAAAAACATAAGAACATGCATCACGAAATGGTCCCACCTCACGCACTACGCGCTTTTATGAGCACTGCGCCGCAATCTACCAGAATAAATAGATTAGGAAGACGTTGACATTCGTATGAAGTAATATTCCACACGCGAATTGTGCAGATTATTTCGTAGAATAGACCTTTAATTACAGTTTAAAAATAAGTGCTTTTAGTTCTTCAATTATTCCTTCAGTCTAACTGACGTTACCTTAAGCATGGCTTATTCTTCTGCCACAAAGTTACATGTCAGTATTCTTGGTACTCGACATTAAATCTTTCAGTTGCTATCATAAGGTTTCATTTTACTTAACGTTGCTCATTGATTTAACGCCTTTCAATATTAAATGAGCTTAGTTAACCAGTTTGTTCTAGAATAGTGATGACTAATGAATGTGTTTAGTTAAATTAAGTCTAGACTTGTAATTTGAAGTGTGTTTTCGAACGTAAACAAAAAAAAACTCTTCTTTGCGTGTATATTTTTGAAAATTTTCAATGTATACAAACTGCCTATATATACATATATGAATCACGTCTTTATTCCTTATAGGGTAGTCAGTGCCTAAGGTAACAAGATTTAAAGGCCACATTTGGCATGATTGTGGGCGTATAGGTGGAAAGGGGAATCAAAATAGTGATGGGTTGCTAGCCCCATGGCCTCGAACCATGATTCCTAAGATTTTCGCCCATTCCTTCGACAGGCTTTTACCATCTGCACGAGAAGAGAAGCAACTGGTACATCCTATGTTTTTTCTTTACTCCCAGATCAGCACGGAAGAAATGTTGATGACAGTACAAACAGAAAATCTACATTATTTAGTACAAGATCCAGGCCACGTGAGAAACCGCCTCAAACAACAACACAACCCGACTCGGATGAAAATAAAATTAGTCACAACTAAGAGAAACACTCAACCGATATTTATTATCTGTTCCTGAACGGAATACTAAAACATTGGCTGGAAATAAAGACAAGAAGAAAACAATTGACCCAATAACAAAGGGTCCGGGGCGGTCGGAAACAGAAACGAATGTTTAGCGTTGACTGCTAAACGGTCGCTAACATGAGATTTATTTGCCCATCGAGCTCCGAAGCGCCGCACGATGATGTAAGGATGAACAAGGGATAGGATACTAGCGGACCTTTGAGTGCCTTTGTAAGGCTCTTTTTCGTCGTCACACTTACCACAGTGGCCGTGGTCATACTCGTATCAGAGGTGGTGACAAGCTTCCGAATACGTCGCTATTCCTGCACTGTTAGCTCTTCTCGTACATACGTGGGTCTTCGAAAGGCAAGGAGCCCGATTCTTGAAACATGTCACTCGAATGTACCATGTACCAGTGGATAAAAATGATGATCTCTGCATAACTACAGCTAAAATTTTCATTTTTTTTCTTTCTCCATGAACACGATGTGCCCAGCTCTGGGACGTATAATGGGCTGGAGATGTTGATGATAAACACGTTTGAGGGTAGAAATAGTGTAAATTGGTCTCAGTTTTCCGTGCGCATCGCCATTTTGAATTTTATCTGGTCCATGTTTTTTACACAGTACAGTACTATTTCAAACCAAATAATAGACCACAAAGGTTGAAGGGAAGCCGAGGAGAGGAAGGCCAACAACATTCCATGGACGAGGTGAAAGAGAAAGTAGAAGCCATGTCGTATCAAGATGTCAAAGAAAAGGCCCTGCACGTTTAGCACTAGAGCGCACGAGAGTTGTGTTGCGTTGTTATCGTCGCGTAGATTGCCCGTCTTTTTCTTACTGGTCGTTCTAGAAAGAGACGGGTAGTCTATCTCACGCGTGACGTGACTCTGGCGCGCTTTCGTGCCAGCTGGTCTGAAATCTTTTATGCAGTCCTCCGTATGGAAAATGCTGCACAAACAAGAGCCTAGCTTTTAAGTTTGTATTGAAAAATGGACCCCGATTTAGGTAGTTTTCTTGTGATCATGATGCTGGAAACCCAGAAAACAGTTAATCATTTTAAAACTATCACACGCTTCAAACTAACTCTTGCACCAAACATAAAAGTTCATCGGCCAAACTGAATGTTTTACCGTTGATATAGCAAAACAAATCATAGGAGAGGAAAGTAGCAGAAAGGATTTCCAAGCTCCATGGTCCGTTTTTAGTTCACCTTCGCACTGAGCCCCAACCTACACGCAGAAAATAGGATATAAAGAAGGGTTGGGTTTTATTTTGCCACCTTTTGCTTCTTTAAGCCAGGTAGATACCTATACTTTTCGCAGGTTTTATATAAATTAACTTGTAGAAATAATAAAATTGAACATTGAAAATTGAAGTGCGCATGCTCGTTTTCTCCTTATCATAAAAAAACGCAGTGGAATAGATATCTGGTACCAAAACTATAGTATGTACGTATAAACTGTTTATTGTACAAAAAAACAAGATAATTTTACAGGGCCTACTATAACCTCTTAATGCGATTCAATCCCGACTCAGTTTCGGTTTTAGCCGTCATTTTATGAATCTGACAGCGAGCGAACCTGTGGCGCCACTAGCGACTGGCTGCGCGCCGCATCATTCCGCCACTTGTTTTAAGCTGTGCCCAAGTCCAAACCGACCAATCAGCAGCCGTGTACGACGCGCGGCGATCGTCGCTGATTGGCCCGTTACAGGACCGATAAAAATCAAAACGTCATTGCCTGCACTAGTTCATTCTTGTCAACGAACCTTTTTACGTCACTACTCATGCTATGCCCTGAGATCGCGGTTTCCTTACAACTCTGTTTATATCTAAAAACTGTACGTTACTCACTTGTGGGCGATCATTAAATGTGTAAAAATCAAGGAGTGTTTGTGTTACTAGTTACTATCCAGCTAACAAACCCCAAAAACCTAAACTGAATCGAAATTGAATCGCTTTAAGACGGTCATGGTAAGGCCCCATGATGTACAGAGGCGAAATTATCCTTTACGGGAATATCTTCCAGTATTTTTTTCCTTCTGTATTTATTTTTAACGAAATTCCTGTATTTTGAATTATATTTCTGACCGCCATCCCCATGCAGGGCAGTTCATCAGTCAGTAGTACCCCGGGGTGACGCCACGTCGGTATAAATCACCGAACTCCATAACGTTGGCCCGCATTTGTTTGTTCCGACCTAAAGCAACCATGTGTGTGTGAAATCAAAGGGTTTTCCATAAGTAAATAACCTTTTTTATGATCATTTTCTGGGCCAGGAGAAAGGCTCGGTCTTCACTGATTGTTAAATAGAAACATCAACTATTTGTAATTAAGACAACAATGAACAATAAATGTTTACCTTGCTACTCCGCAACTTTTTTTTTTTAATTATCCTTTATATCATAATAAACGATTACGCGTTTCGATCCCTCTGCGGGATCATACTCAAAGTGAGCGCAACTTTACTGTCATTTTAAACTATTCCGAGCCAAAATCCCCTCTTTATGTAGGTAGTTAAAATGTTAACTCAACCAGTAAGAAATACAATGAGAACTGTTTACGAATAAACAGCTAGTCAAACAGAAAAGTACGGGCGGCGACCCGTTAAGCGTTATTGAGAGATACTTTTGAGTTTTGACAGTAGTAAATTTTTTCTTCAAATACAATCGATAAAAAAAAAACATGCATGTTTACATTTTTGTTAAAGCTGTATGAGCTTTTACTAATTTTATTACTTGTAAGTACTTAATTGTTGACATTTTTATTTTAAACTGACGAATTCAATATTTTTGACATTTAAGTTCAAGGGATAATAAAATTGTATCCTTTCTATCGTATGATCAAATAAACTAAATGATTTTATTGAATCAGGCGTTACTTTGCGGAGGTCCATTTCAATGAACACAAAATATTTACCTTGCTACTCCGCTACTTACGTGCAAGATAACCAAGCTTGTGCGAAATATATACGTTTTGCATGCAAGCCCTCCCTCCACTACTGCCACTTAAACTAAATGAATAAACTAAGCATTCACGAGGCATCCTGCACCAATGTCTTTATAAAGCAGTGCAGTTACTCGGGTCTCAGCGATGGTTGGATCTACGGGTAATACGTGCTTGGATTCAGCTAAGTAGATCTAATAAAGTACCTTGTCTTAGCCGCAGGAAACCCTAGCAACGAAGCCATTTACTCATTTGTTTCATTCATAAATTTAACATCATTTTTGGTGCTTATCCTTTGGTTGAATAAAAGTTTGATCTTATGTTAAGTTTCGTCATATGATCGTTTGGTCAATTTTTTTTTCAACTAAAACTGAAAATATTTCGGTTAATATTTTGCGCTATGAAGATGGTCATTGCGTGAATCAGGCGTTACTATGCGGTGGTCCAAAATTTACCTTGTCTATACTTGTATAATATTTTTCCCTTCATACATACATACATAATACCTAACTACTTCTTATGCCATTAAGTTGGATTAACATATTGGATTATTATATATTATGTATTATCCTGACTTATTGTTATTTTTTCCAAGTTTTTGCAACGCATTATTCATGGCAATGATGATATTTTTAAAAGCGCTTGTGTATAACCAAAAAAGGGCACTTAAAAGAGCTCTCTGTGACTTATTTCCGAAATGTAAGTACTTTGGATTTTATAGGCTCCAAAACTACTGAACCAATTTGAATAATTCTGTCACCATTGGAATTCCACATTATTCCTGATTAACATATTTAATTATGTGCAGACGAAGTCTCGGGAAACGGTTAGTATTCATTATTATAAAACACAAAATATCAGTACTGTGTCATGCGTCTTCGCCAGGCAATACTTTTTAAAAATCCTATTACAATGAACTTCACATTTCTGTATCGAACCCATCATATATTCCGAACCAAGCACATTCATACCTTCTCAGCGAGCCTGTACGGAATAGAAAACCGGTACATTCTATATCAGAACGGGAATGCAAGCAATATGTCGAAGTTTCTGTATGTAAAAGGTTTGTATTGACAAGAGGAATATCCCGGTACAGAGATAGGAAATGACAGGGGATCTAATGAAAACAGATGCCAGAGAGGGTTCGAGGAGTCTGTTACGCTGACGTAGACACTGTGTGCTGTTTTCGTTTTACCCCCTTATTCATAAACGCTCTATAAGCTTCTGTTAAGAGACTGACAACACCTAATTTTGTTGAAATTGATGTTATTTAAGCACTTTTTACAGAAAAACTACACACGAAAAAAATACAAAAAAAATATAATGATAATTTTCATCATATTTCAAACACGCTAGACGGACTCGATACATAATTGAACAAAATCGGCTCGATAGAAAATAATTGCAAAGATTGGTCTTCAAATCATCATTAAACGGTTCTATGTCTATATTTTTTCGACGTATGGCTCTGCAATTAAAAACATGAAGTCAACATATTCATACCTACACGGCTAACGAGTCATGTTTCTCAAATAATCCATACCTTTTTTTTTATTTCTTCTTATTTTTGTCTTATTTGCAAGATTTTAGACGCGCGCCAAGCTCCCGGAATAGTTTCTTCTCTTTCACTCACAGGCACGCGAACCGTATGTGTGAAGAGTGGCGCTGCTTAAGGTCATTTGCTGTTGACAGCGCCTTAACTTAGCAATCGTTTGTCCTTATCTGTGAAAGGTAAATGTCAAAGTGACAGACGATTACTAAGTTAGCAGAAGCTTATAGCATCGATAGTGTCGATGGAGCTGTACTACCAAAAATTGAATTGAATTGAAGCTTATAGAGCGTTTATGAATAAAGGAGTAACAGCCTTATTCATAAAAAGTTAGAGGCTCGCTATAAGCTCGCTATAGGACCGATGCAAAAAAACATGATTCATAAACGTCAATTTGCGCTAATCAGTCCTTCAAGGGTCTGTTAAGTCTTCCGAAAGTTAGTGGACCGTAGACCCTCCTTTATCTCTCTGCTAACTCACAAAATGGCTGCCACAAATATGAACAGCTGATTTTGGCAAGAGCAAAACCATACGCAAGACAGATTTTTTGTTTTAAGTTTGTATCCTCTTCGAGAAAGGTAAAGGAAACTAGATCCACACTGCCTCGTCTGTCGTGTTAATTTGCTGGTTTCCCGCTAATTCGCTGCCACTACTGTCAATTTTTTTTTTAATTCACTAAAAAGCCATTTATGGTCTATGATTTGTCAAGGTGACAACATAACGCGTCTAATCCATTCATCGACAGCTCATGAGTTAACAGACTGCTAGCAAGCGTTTATGAATCATACTTTTTAACAACTGTCAAATAAGCTTAATCAGTCTGTTAACTAATGAACTGATCAAACCTCAATTAAGGATTTTTTATGAATAAGGCTGTAAGTGTTTAAAGTATTTTGGCAGGTGCTGAGAACGTAATGGTGATCATAAAGATCTATTAAGATCTTACAAGCTACTCTTTTGCACCCTAAGCAATTAAGCTTAGGGTTGCATTGTCATAGAAGCGGTAGGAATGAACAAGGGCAGACTGTGTAAAATAGTTTTTAGGGTTCCGTACCCAAAGGGTAAAAACGGGACCCTATTACTAAGACTTCGTTGTCCGTCCGTCCGTCTGTCACCAGGCTGTATCTCAAGAACTTTAATAGCTAGACAGTTGAAATTTTCACAGATTGTATATTTCTGTTGCCGCTATAACAACAAATAGTAAAATCAAAATAATAACAATAATTAAGGGGGGCTCCCATACAAAAAACGTGACATTTTAGCCCTTTTTCAAGGCTACCACTCGCCGAGCTAGATCTCAAGAACCGTAATAGCTAGACAGTTGAAATTTGCACAGATTATGTATTTTTATTGTGGCTACAACAACAAATACTAAAATCGAAATAATAATAATAATTAAGGGGGCTCCCATACAACAGAGTATTTCTGGTATGGAACCCTTCGTGCGCGAGTCCGACTCGCACTTGGCCGGTTTTTATTATAATATAGGTACATACACATACTCAAATCACGTCTTTGTCCCTTACAGCTTACGGAGTAGACAGAGCCTTATGTAACAAGACCTATAGGCCCCGTTTAGCAAGACACTGTGAACGTAGGTATAGATGGAAAGTGGTATTATAAACTTTTATATTATGTAAGTAGGTCTTTGCTAATTTTGCCACTGTCGGCCTAATTTTACAAGTTTTTTTTCTTTGATTCCTTTGCTTTGAGATCGATAAATAACGCTCAAATTAAGTTATCAAAATAAATAATTAAAATTAATATTTTTTTAATATAAAATTATAACACATACTAATGTAGTTAAATGTCTACTCGGACTCTGAGTGTAAAATAAGCTTAAATTGAACATTCATCTTGTCTTTTTTTGTTATATCATTTGTACTGATTTGTGGTCTCCAACGAAGAATTTATACAATTACCAAAATTTTAAGTAAGTAGGTAACTACCTAAATTGGACGTAAAAGTTGGCATTATGTTGCGATTTCAATATTTGCTTACAATTAATTAAGAAAAATTTTGTCAGGCAATTTTGTTGAAGTCGTCCCGCCTGATTAAAATAAAAAATAAAACTTTTTTTGCCGCCTGCATTTTTCTCTGATATACTTCCATTGTCATCCAATTACTTATTATTCCAAACAAGTCAACCAACCAACTCGATGCGGACGAAAAACAGTTCGCGAATATAATTAAGACTTTCTTATTCTATTTTAGTAGGTACAATAAAGAGTTTACATACGTACTTTGCTTACCGGTACATACGGCTTCTAAAACTTACGTACGACACGTATTTAAGAACTTCGTCTGCAAAGAATTCGTTCATCGCTATCCCGCGGGAATTTTCCGGGATATAAAGTAGCCTATGTGCTATGCCAGACTTTTCTCCATCTATGTGCCGAATTTCATCCAGATTCGTTGGGCCGTTCTGGCGTGATTAAGTAACAAACAAACATCCATCCATCCATCCATCCATACTTTCGCATTTATAATATTAGTTAGATTTATTTGTCAAATTTAGCTAGTTTATGTACTTAAGTGTAAAGAGTAACAAATATAATTGTAGTTTGTAACAAAAAAGTCCGAAACTATTATGTCAAAACGTTAAAGGGTTATAGCCATTTTTCAACGATAAGGTATGTGTACGAATGGTGACCACTTTCCCATACGTACGACACGTATTTAAGATTAGCACGTCATAATCCACACGCGCGTAGCCAAATCACAGCCCTGAAAGGCGCTGATTCCGAATTTCATCAGGTACCCGTACACATTCGGGTTGCGGGTCACGGGCCACCTTTACGTTTCGTGTCGCCTTATTATGTAAATGACACTGCCACTTCCTACGTTCGAACATTGTGTTTTAACTCGTGCTCTCTACTTTTCTGCGTCATTTGTTTGCCATTTTTACTCGGATGCTTTGAATGGGTCAGGGGAGAATTAGGATGCCGATGGAGTTCCGCCCTTACGCTGGATTAGTTTACGAGCGGTGCTTTTTTTAGAAGAAATACGCCTTGTTAGAGTAGTGGTTTAAGTTAGCTGTATATTGTTCACAATGCATTTACTTATACATCTTTTAATGCCGCATCTTTTATTGGCATGCGTTTGATCGCAATGACGTCTGCTGAATGAGTGAATTTATGGTAATCTAAGGTTGAGATCGATTGCCTGGTAAATACACATTCACTCTTGAGTTAAGCAGATGCTAGATTATAGCTTTCAGGGAACACAGACGATGATAAATTGATGACTTTAGAAATATTTTTTTAAGGCACATGCCACACAGTAATTTTTTTAAGGCCCTCATGTCAACTAATCTAATCTAAATAGCCTATTTCGTGTCCCACGGCTGGGTAAAGGCCTCTCCTCTTCTTCGCCAATCTTCCCTATGGTCCGCGTGTTCCTACCATTTCCTTAGATAATAATCCAGGTCGTCCCGCCATCTACGTTTTGGTCTGCCTCTGTTCCTATATCCGTCGTCAGGGACCCACTCTGTGGCAATTTTAGCCCAACGCTCCGTTCATGTCATAACAAGTTGGAAAAACGTCAGCCGTAATTTTAAAAATACGTCACCGTACTACAAAAATATATCTAATTAATTAAATCCCAGGTATCGCTGGGCGGACAGGTGTCCAGGCGGATTTGCGACGTCTTCAAGTCGACGACTGGCAAGAAGCTGCGCACGATCGGGACAGATGGCTTGCTCTCGTTTCGGAGGCCAAGACCCTATTTAGGTCCCTGAGCCAAGTTAGTTAGTTAATTAAATAGGTTCGAATCACGAGCAGTAAGCATTTTGAATTTTTTTAAGACTTAAACCGCTAGCTGAAATCAATTGTTTTCAAAATGAAACACACCTTTCATACTCCGTGAGCCAAACGCAAACGTGAACGGCAAATAAAAAAGTGTTGAAACGTAGAACGTAACAACCGGGCTCTCAGTAACAAATACGTTAGCGTTAGCAAACGGGGCAATTTGTCGCCGGAACAATGGCATCGCATTCAATGAGGATGCACTTAAGTGCACTTGCACTTATCTCCTTAAAACAATAACTGGCTTTTCGTATGGTTTCACTCGCTAGGAAAATTTAAATACAAATGGTTGTTTATTTAATGTACTAGTACATATATATAAAAATTAATGCCAAACATAAAACTTCTGAAAGACTCTACCAACTTTTTTTTTAAGTACCTATTTATTAATAGAAGTCCGAGGAAAGTTTTTTGATATTGTATTTATAAGCTACTTTTGTTTAAAAACTTAAAATTTGTAAAGTTAAAACATGTAATTCCAAATTATGTAGCAGGTATTAAAAGCACATATTGATATTGTAGTAACTACATTCTTCAGTCAGGCAGGTTTTTGGTACAGTTAGTCAAAATATCAACTCTAGACTCATTTTTTTTACCTATTTACTTAAATTATAATAGAAAACAATTGACACTTCAAAGTTTCTTTTATAAATCTCACAATTAAACAGCACTTCTAATTTTACTCCTCACTGAAAGACTACTCTATTTCAGCGGAAAAATAACTTGAACACTAGATAAATAAATTTTGCAAACGTCCACAAACTTGTTGACTCGAAAATCTACTTAAAATATGTCGAAAATGCCGCAAAGCGCAAGCCATTCTGTTGACACAGTCGCTATATCGACAGCCGATCGATCTCAGCCGGTGAATTTATTCCTTGGTCGTTTTACCGATATTTTAAAAGATACTGGCTGAAGTCGGCTGCCTACAAAACGAAAAAAAAATGCTATCGTTTATTTTTATTGGCCTGCATTTATTTAAAAAGTTTGAGAGAAAAGTTTATGAGCTACCAGCATTAAACTGAGTACCAGTTGGTCGCTTACTGCCACGGTAGACAAAAGTAGGTGCATTGCAAGGTATAGGTATTGTTTTTTTTTTAATAGTTTCTCAAGCCATCACATTGTGTAGTAGGCATCACAGAGTAGACGCACAGCAACTTTACTTGACCGCTGTCCTCTTTCCTCTTTTTTAACCGCCGACGCAAAAAGAGGGGTGTTATAATTTTGACGTCGATGTCTGTATGTCTGTGGCATCATAGATGCGGTTTTTTCATTCGAAAGTCGGTTTTGTTGCGGTGGTTCTTAGCCATGTTTGGTAAAAATCGGTCTAGCAATTTGAAAAATATCAGCTCTTTTCCGAAATAACGTAAGGCATTTTTGACACAAAATTATTTATTTAAGTATGACTAGCTGTTGTCAGCGACTTCGTCTGCAAAGAATTCGTTTATCGCTATCCCGCGGGAACTATGCAATTTTTCAGGATAAAAAGTAGCCTATGCGCTATTCCAGACTTTTGCCTTTCTATGTGCTGAATTTCATCTAGATCCGTTGGGCCGTTCTGGCGTTATTGAGTAACAAACAAACATCCATCCATCCAACCATCCATCCATACTTTCGCATTTATAATATTAGTTAGATTAAGGTGACAAATGCGTGCTTACTACAGTAGTGATAGATTTAGGTAGTACGAGTTTCTTAAAAGTTCTTTTAAAATTGTTCAAGAATATTTTGCAGGTGGTTGGGTGTTTACCTGAATAATATGTTTCTATACATTGATCGTTGTTTAAAGTGAACCGCGTCAAAGGCGGGACTAAATTAAATTTTGAATAAAAAATTTAATGAAAAATCTTTGTATGGGTATTTATTTAAACTATCCCAACCACATATGTTGAAATAATCCAGAAACAAATTTTAGTATTTATTAAATATGATCAAAGAATTGTGTGAGACAGCTGCTCCAAACTCCAGGTTTAATATAAAATGCACTAGCTAGGATAATCTCCTTAGATGGCTATGAAATTTTTAGAGTACAAGCGTTTTCAGGTACTTTTCACGTTTATAACCGCTATGAATATCTTTAAAGCCAGATAACCTATAAAAAGCATTTGATTTTTATTATTTAAATATTATATATTTTACTAGGTATGTTGTTAAATGTGGTGTAAGCTTTGGACAAGAGTTGAAGGACGTTGTTTAAAGGCTTCTAAAAAGGAGGAAGTCGTAGTTTCATACATACATACCGTCACGCCTCTTTTCCACAGGGGTAGGCAGAGACTACTTTGTTCCACTTGCTACGATCCTGGCATACCTCTTTCGCTTCATCCACATTCATCAATCTCTACCTCGTACCTGAATTGGCAAAAATGAAACATATTTTTAACAAGCTTTATATTAATTTTGCAACGTATGGAAGTATGTTTGTCCGGGTAGAATCTTGAGACTCCATTTTGAAGCAGATCAACCCTGCAGCTTCCCAAGCCCTCTCATTCTGAGAGGAGGCCTGTGCCCAGCAGTGGGACGTATATAGGCTAGACATGATGATGATGATCTTCAACCGATTGAGCTGAAATTTTGCAAATTCGAGTAAGTCAGATGACAATACAATAATCTGGTAGTGGCGTTCTGGTGACCCAGCCAGGATCGTCTCCGCAGGAGGGAACTCTTCAACGGTTGGTCCGATTGACTTTTTTTTTTTTTTTTTAATGTGAATAGGAAGGCAAACGAGCAAGTGGGTCACCTGATGGTAAGCGATCACCACTGCCCATAGACACCCGCAACCCCGGAGGGATTGCAGATGCGTTGCCAACCTAGAGGACTTAGATGAAATGCCTCTTGTGCCCGTAATTTCCCCGGCTGTCTTACTCTCCAAACCGGAACACAGCAGTGCTTGCACTGCTGCTTAGCGGCAGGATTAGCGAGTAAGATGGTGGTGGCGATCCGGACGGACCTTGCACAAGGCCCTTTTTTATTTATTTATTTATAAGCCTTTTTATTCCAAATTCGCTACAATTAAGTACATGTTGTTTTTTTTTTTTTTTTTTTTATTATTATTTTTTTTTTATTAAATTGTCGCGTATATCGGCATGCCTCATGGCATAGGCCTCCTCCGTGTATTGGAGGGTTTGGGCTATAGTTCCCACGCGCGCTCAGTGCGGATCGGGAACTTAACACACACCATTGAATTTCTTCGCAGATGTGTGCAGGTTTCCTCACGATGTTTTCCTTCACCGAAAAGCTCATGGCAAATTACAAATCCAATTTTCGCACATAAATTCCGAAAAACTCAGAGGTGCGAGCCCGAGATTTGAACCCACGACGCTCTGCTTGAGAGGCCACAGGTCAAACCACTAGGCTACCACGGCTTTTAGGCCCTACCACCCGTAAAAAAAATGAAATTTTTGACAGAGACTTATTTTATTTACGTAGTATGATTCTCTCTATGAGACTCGATTGATGTGTAGGAGCGCGTATTTTTTTTATTACCTATTTAATATTATTCAATTCATAATTAAGTTAAAACATTAAAGTAATTGTTTGATAATAACATTACAATTTAATAGTACATTTTGCCCGTATACAGTTGTGTAATTGAATATGATTATTAAACAAACCATTAGTTCAAGCCCTTGGGCGACTACAAAGCGAATAGGTTAATTCAATTTGTAACGTAGATTCCTTGCACCGCCGTCAAACGAACTTCGTTTATTATGGTACCTAATCGTTACACTGTATGAGCTAGAGGTGAGACGTACTAGGCAAAATGCGTACCAAGTCTTTCGAGTACGCGTCCTCAAAAAGACCAGATCCACGAGTATTTACGAGTACGCGTCTCAATGAGTAAATTACGGACTTTCCGTACGTATTCGTCTTGTGAGTATGGGCGTCTTGCGAGTACGGGCACCTTGCGAGTACGGTACGGGCATCTTGCAAGTAAGGGAGTTTTGATTTGACGTTGCAATTAAACTACAGGAACCTACCTCCAACACTAACAGTACATAATTAATACACAACACAGTCTTAAATGTATGGCAAGGAACAAACATCTTATTTTTTTTTCGCCTAGTCGCGCCGTACTCCTAAATACTCGTACGCTAAAAGACGCCCAAGCAGGAACGCGTACGTACGCGTCCATAGCAAAACCAGTTCCAAAAACCAGCTCCAGTAAATACGTCTCACCTCTAGTATGAGCAAGTTGAACAAAACATTGTTGTAGTACAGTCCAATTTGATCACTGGCCAGTAGTTTCCTTTAGCAATAGGTATCTACTAGGTATACCAACCGCTTAAATGAGTCCTCGCCCGCGCGGTACAGGGGCGCGGGGTAGGACGACAAAGGGGACCGAGAGAGGTGCGGGCGGGTAGTGCGCTATCCTATGTCCTTTCCCGGGACTGTAACTATCACTTTGCAAAATTTCAATAAAGTCGGTTAAGACGTTTGGCCACGAAAGAGCAGCAAACATACAGACTATAATTTTAGGAAGATTTTTTCAAATAATCATAACTGTACAGAAATAATTGAAGTGAACAATTTCCTTATTTCTGAAAACCTGTACAACTTGCTTTTGCAGCTTTTAGTTTTTCTGTGTGTCTACTCTTACTTAATACCTGTGTCCTGTCAATCGTTCTAAGGTCAACTGGAAGAAATCCCTTGTAGGGATAAGTTCGCCTTTGTACATTTGTGTTGTCCTGTATTTACCTTTTTCATGTGTTTTATGTACAATAAAGAGTTATACATACATACATACATACTTGCAAAGCTTATAAAACTAGCGCAATCATCTGTATAAAAAAATTCATCCCCTCCCACGAGTACAAACGAGTTTTATTGTTGGTTTAAAGATATTACACAGAAGGCTAAAGCGACATGTCTATTTATAGATACGGGCTCAGGTACTACCTGAATATTCAATTAATTAATTCAAATAATCAATCAGACATTAACCGTGCAAACAAGCCCGGCAAACATTAATACGTCAATTACATAAACTTCATTATTGTTTACGTGACTTGTAATCACTCGTAATTAACTTTCTTGTCATCATGTAGGAAGATATTATACAATTCGCTTGGTTTATGCTGTTACATTTGCAAATTAAAAAAACAACGATTATCTGTTAATAAAAAATCGCTATGGAGATTGAGCAAACGCCACCGATGAAAGACCTTTTATTGAAAGAAAACTACTATTTCTAGGTTTAAGTACAGTAAAGACTCCTTCTTTACTGTATCGAATTCTGAACGTTAATGTTTAAATATTCAAAAAATAAGAATAAGAATTCGAAACAAACAGAAAAGTGAGAGTCTTCTTAGGGCTTCCGCTGGAAGCAAAATGTATTGTTTTCATTGAGATAAAACGATTATTAAAATACTGATATTTTAACATGGTAAACCTCCGCGACGCGCCAAAAGCGCACTGGCCGCTTACAAATAAAAACTAAATTCTAAATTCTAAATTCACGATCGGCTTTTGTTTTTTCCTGTGACTCGCTCGATTATTTGGCAAGGCTTAAGCCGCATTTCGGTACTTTATTCGAACTATATGTATTTTATAAGACTGGAGATTGCTTCTGCAAACTACTTGTATATAATTATAATAAAAGGGCTGCCACTAAGGCAGCCCTTCCTTTCCCGTCCTACTACACCACACCACAATACATTACTGCTCCTCCAACTCTCCGCTCTGACGCCTCGGAGCAGTCCGAGGCCATCCTGATACCCTGCCCTGCCTGCTTTCCTGCCTACCCGAAGTCTCAGGCCAGTGTTAATAGTTTTTCAAGAGCAGTGCTGACTGACACAATTTTGTAATATTTATTTTGTATTATATTTTTACACCCACGCCTTGTTTCCTTTCCTGTTCTCCGCTAGCCGGTGACAATATACAATCAAGATAATGTGGTTTAATTGAAGTTATAAATAGCATATTGTGCTATCTGAGCTATACCGTCCCGTTTAGAAGTGAGTGCCTCCTCAAGGCAGCTTCACAGTACCTTACTTAAAAATTCAAGTGTGTTAACAGACGGACAAACAGCAGAGCCTAACTTCTTCTTCTTCTTCTTTTTTAGCCCTTTTACGTCCACTGCAGGACATAGGCCTCCTCTAATGCACGCCATTCTCTTCTATTTCAAGCTGTTCTTCTCCACAATTTCCCTGCTATACTGGCGATGTCGTCACTCCAACGAGCCAATGGTCTGCCTCTATGCCTAAAGCCTAACTAAGTAGTAGGATCTCGTACGCACCCTAAGGGCCTGTTTCACAATTTTCTGTTATTTTCTTCTCTCTGTCTGTTCCTGATACTGATATCAATGATATCAATAATGCCATCACTTTTTTGTTTTAGGAATAAACAGAGACGCCATTAACAGGTATCTGAAACTAAAGTTATCAGGAACTTAACAGAAAGTGGTGAAACAGGCCCCAAGGGTGGGAAACTACAACACAACCAGTATGCTTAGTGTAGGTTTTCGGCAACAAAATACGTCTCGAACGCGTTTGCGTTAAACTGTCAAATACTATGAGAACTGAGCCTCTATTCTTAAGTATGTTGTATTTCTTCATATTTTTAAATCTACGTGTATCGAATGTGCGTAAATAAATCTCTCTCTCTCTCTCTCTCTCTCTAGTGTAAGTTTTCGCGACGTATTTTGTGACCGAAAACTTACACTAAGCATACTGTTTGTTGTCGTTTCGATCCGCAAGTGGCGCTGCCAATTTTTCCATAGTTAATTGAGACGTTTACGTGAACGCGTTCGAGACGTTTTTATATGCGAGTACTTACACTAGAGGCTTAGGAATTCAGAAAGACATAGCAGTATGCGAATGCCATTCATTTGGCGTGGGCTTTTAGTTGATAATTTCGCTCAATCACCTAACGACATTCGTCGTGACAGATCATCCGTCTGTAGCGAACACGGGAAATGTTTTATAACATGAGAAAAAATCGATGGTTATATTTGAATAGCGTTGTAGCGAAGAGAAGATGTATGCTTATTTAGTAGTTTGTACTTTTATGTTTCTTACCGATTTAGAGAAATGGAGGAGGTTCTCAATTAGAGTACATGTTTTTTAGGGTTCCTTAGTTCAAAAGAAATAAAACTGAACCCTTATAGAATCACTTTGTTGCAGTCCGTCCGTCTGTCAAGACCCTTTCTCTCAGTAAGGCGTAGAGGTATAAAATTTACTTCAAAGACAACTCAATTAAAAGATACGGTCATTAGAAAAGGTTTTAATACAAATGGCCATGCTTTCAAAATGTTGGGTACCTACTTCCAGTGGTCCTGGAAATTTGAAATGTTCGCCAGGTCATTTCACTACATAGTATAAAACAAAGTCGCTTTCCGCTCTCTGTCCCTATGTACGCTTAGATCTTTAAAACTATGCAACGGATTTTGATGCGTTTTTTTTTAATAGATAGAGCGATTCGAGAGAAAGGTTTATATGTAATTTTACGCAGACGAAGTCACGGGATGAAGCTACGAGTGGTTTAAAATAAAGATAGAAACATCGTAAAACGGTTTCTTGGAATGTTTACTACTACGTAGTTCGGGAGGTAGTCTTTCAACGAAATCTTGTTTCCGGAGGTTTTTCACGCCCGAGCAGCGAGCGCGGCTAAATCATATTAAAGCTTGGCGAAGACACTGCACCACATAATTTTGTGCTGCCTCATATGAAGGGCATAGAATAAAATGTTCTGAAAAGTGCCTTTATTACCTGGTAAAAAAATTACAGTGTTAAGTACTTCAACATATCAGATATAATAGAATAAACTAGAAATATCATCAACAATGACTACATTATAAAACAAATTAAATTAACTAAGCTAAAACTAACTCTAAAAACCTATATTTTCAAAATAAATTACGAAAAATATAATTAGGTATATAAAGAAAAACCCCATCTAACCCATCTTATTCTACCTCAATACCGATACCTTTAGGTTCAATTGGCGTAAAGGACAAAATGCCGAAAATGAGTTAAATATACAGTTTTGTTCAGAATTTTAAGCTCTATCGAACTGTATACTTAAAATTTTGATATCTCGTAAAATTTGACCTTTACGCCCCATAATTTTGGATCACCTATCACCAAAATGTGCTTTTTTTGTGGGTGTAAGTAACAAACCTGAAATCACATGGAACGTAAAGGAAATCATGAAGTTATAAACAACGACGTATAAACCTAAATTTACCATATTGTCCTGTAAGACCTACTTTTATAGGACTGAATTTACTTATTTGTCCTTTACGACCTTTACTTCTATACATTATACTTTAATACCAAATCAAAACTACGGCGTAAAGGACGTATATACAAATAGATATTTATTTCTTGGATTATACGACCTGATTAAGACACAAACATAAATCCTTAGGTCTAATTTAGATGAGAAAGTAAGTGTATCTCTATAAATTCTACACTTTAAGGTTCAATAAAATTGGTGTAAAACACAAAAATGCTACTTTTCAGGAGAAGTAAAATATATTTTTTTAAGCTAAATATTTTTTTTATTTGGGGACCTATATCTTCGATGTATATGACAAAAGTGCTTAGAATTCCTCACCCTACGCAGTAAAATGGTAACCACAACGATAAATAGTGTATTTTAGAAGTTAAGTATCCTTTACACCCCGGAAAAAAGCGTCGGTAGTCCCTTACGCCCCGACCTTTTTAAAGAACTCAAAAGTTTTGAGGTTGTAAAGGTCAGTTTTATATAAAATTATACAATTTTGGGGTGTATAGTTCACTGTAACTTACTAAATAGTTCTTAAATAACTATAATTGCTGATTCCTCTTTCCACCTATACCCACAATTATGCTGAACATGGCCTTTAGGTCTTGTTACCTTAGGCTCTGTCTACGCCGTAAGGGATAAAACGTGATTTATGTATGTTATATATGTATTGTTCTTTATAATTATAAGTATTTATACGTGTCGTATAGATTAGCTAAAGTAGCAAATGTTATTAGTTATGTAGTATTGAAATTTCATGTAACATACATATTTTAAACAGTTTAGTTATATTTATAAACGATTATTTATGTAATAAAACATGTAGATTTACCCAGTCATAATTATAACAAAATGTCCAAATATTATAAATCTTAAATCAAGTATCTAAGAGCTCACAAATATTAAGCACGTCACTTATTAATTACTAGCTGTTATCAGCGAATTCGTCTGCAAAGAATTCGTTTATCGCTATTCCGCGGGAACTACGAAATTTTCCGGGATAAAAAGTAGTCTATGTGCTATTCCAGACTTTTTTCTATGTATGTGCCAAATTTCACCCAGATCCGTTTCACCGTTCTGGCGTGATTGAGTAACAGACAAACATACATCCATACTTTCGCATTTATAATATTAGTTAGATAGTTAGATTAGATTCTATCCAACTAAGTGTCATTGGAAGATTTGATGTACAATTTGTCATTAGTTATTGCTCACATAAACTGAAATCATTAATTGCCAACAAGTATAAACATAGGTATACCTTATCAGACAGATTTTGAAAGCAATGTTCGTTTGTTAGCAATATTTAACAAAAAACACCAAAATTTATAATCTATAGGTACCTAAATGATACAAAATTTAACTTATAACGATCTCGTTTTGTGTATGGTTGCGTTAAATGATAAATATAAGTGACGTACTTATTAATGTTTATGATACCTGATTTAATACTTAAAATGATCAAACATTTTGTTACAATTATTATAATTCGTGCTTTCATTTACAATATTCTTTTCTTTCTTCTTTTCTTCTTCTTTCTCAATGACTTTGAGCAGTGCCACTGTTCACACATATGGTTCGAGTGCCTGTTAGTGATAGAGAAGAAACCATTTTGGCAGCGTAGCGTGCGTCTAGTCTTTACAAATAAGACACAAATGATTGTCAGCCTCTTAATGACATTTGAATGCTACATTACCAATAAAATAAAAATATAATAATTCCCAAAGGTACATTTTAGCAAATAGTAAAATATTTTGCGTCATTGATACCTTTAATTACGGTTATGTAAGGAAAATAACATAAAACGTCTAAATTATAGTGAGCTATACACCCGAAAATTGTATAATTTTATAAAAAACTGACCTTTACAACCTCAAAACTTTTGAATTCTTTAAAAAGGTCGGGGCGTAAGGGACTATCGACGCTTTTTTCCGGGGTGTAAAGGACACTTAACTTCTAAAGTATGCTATTTATCGTTGTGGTTACCATTCTACTGCGTAGAGAGAAGAATTCTAAGCACTTTTGTCATATACATCGAAGAAATAGGTCCACAAATAAAAAAAATACAAAGGTTTTAAAAATAAAAAAAACGTTTTTTGCTTCTCCTGAAAAGTAGCATTTTGTCCTTTACGCCAATTGAACCTAAAGGTATCGATACATAACTTGAAACAGAAAACATAAGCCAGTTATAATAATAATAATAATTTATTTCGGACCAAAAAAAATCCATAGTGTTAGGTACAATTGCTTAAACATATAGGGTTAGTGACATAAAAAGGTCAAAATAGAAAATAAAAGTAACACAAGTAGAAGCCCCGGGGCGCAGCGACGACTGGCGCGTGCAGCCGTGCCCAGCGTTCCGTCAGAGGCGAGTCCCACCGCTGGGCCAGCACGCTCAGGATGCTGTTCGTGCTGGAACGAAGGCGATTGCCTAAAGATGTGGCTCTTTTCCGCATGATTGTGGAAAAGTTATCTGTTCGTGCTTCGGCAAACAATGCCGAAGCGCTGCAGAATCGCCGCAGTCCGAACAACATCCTGAACGAATCATTATATTGGTTATAAAATGCGATTTAAAAAAAATTACGAACCAATTTTGATATTTTACGTCGCCCCGAGCCGTAAGCGGCAATTTACTGCCCGCTACGCGTGCCGAAATTCCCACTTCATGCCCAAGGGAAGACTTAAATTTGTGTACACACCTCGGGCGGTGATAAAGAAAGCATCAGGTCGCATAGTTCCTGCGATCTGACACATTCTTTATTTCACCACCCTCGGAATGTAATGCACTATTTTATGTGACCCACTTTGAAGGTGCGAGCACGAACACAAACTTGTTCGAAGTTAGTCCAGGCCTTATACTCCGAAATTCGATTTCCGAAGTTCATTTCGTGCTATTTCGCTGACACTAACAGGTATTAATTTGACAGTAAGCGGAACGGTATTCATAATACAAACATTGAAAATAGAATCTCGGAATAGCCCCCACAGACACCACCATCGCACTTGTTAATCCTACCAACTGGGCAATAGTGCTGGCGAGGATATTAAAACAACCGGTGACATTTCTGGCACATGAGGCATTACATTTTAGCCCTCAAGGCTGGCAATCATCTTCTATCCTCTATTTTTCCGGTTGTGTACGTATGGTGGTGGTTACTTATCATTATACGACCCACTATGGTGCAGCGGCGCGGACGAGGACTCAACTAACCGGTCGGTCTATGGCTCGTTGAGCATCATGAAAAAGTACCAACAAAACTACGACGGATGACGAACGTTCCGTGATCAAATTGGGGACGTTTTGGAAAAGGGTCAGGTCAAGAATACCCGAAACCGACGAACATGACTGTATGAAGAGATTGATTATGTAACCCTTCTTCAAGCAAAATAAAGTATTTGTATTTGTATGAATGTGGATGAAGCGAATGAGGTATGTCAGGATCGTAGCAAGTGGAATAAGGTAGTCTCTGCCTACCCCTGTAGGAAAGAGGCGTGACGGTATGTATGTATGTATGAAACTACGACTTCCTCCTTTTTAGAAGCCTTTAAACAATGTTCTTCAATGATACGATATCTGAGGCAGTAAAAAGGCATTATTTTTCCGCACAAGAACTTATAGAACCGCTGAAACTCTCCAAACTTTACAGTTACTGAAATATTCAGCTGCATTTCCAAAGTTTTTCTAGAATCTAACTTTTACTCTTTTACTTAGACCGCGATAACCTTTGAAGTACTCGAAATAGCGGAAAAATAGTCTGGAATTTCTTCGATAGATATTCAGATCGACGGTTAGTTTCTAGAAACATTACTACATTATTACTTTGACGGCTGATAATATGACAGCGTGCTGCGTAATAATATTGACTTTTATGTAGCCTAATCTAAGTGTGTAGAAAAACGGAAAGAAAGAAAAGTAACCACCTGTCAAGGTAGGTCCTAGAGTCGGTCCCAAACCTGCATTGCACAGGTGCCGCGAAGAGGGAACCCCATCCCGGGGTGGTCGTGGGGCGTCGCGGTGACACCGAGTGCCGTAACGCCTCACATACGATACAACCGAATAGGGAATCCGTGTGGTTTTTAGTGGTTATGCCTGCCGTCGCGGAAGAGCCCCCACATAGCCCCGGTAACCCCGTACCGGGCGGATGCATAAGGCGCATTTTCCACACCACAAAAAAAAGTTCTACATTCGGTAGGTACAGTCTGTGGGCTCCGAGAATGAGATTCGGGTTTCGAGTACGAATGGCTGATTCAAGTATCAAACCCATAAGAGTGAGTGAAACAGCAAAACGTACCCAGAGGACTTTTTAAATACTACCATTTACATAATTATACAAACGGATAACTCACGTATAAAAGTAGGGTAATGCTCATCACAATAATAATAAAATTGTCGACATGAGCAGAGCGCTCGTGCGCCGTGTTCATTTCGCTGCCGCCGGGTCGAGTGCTCCAGGAGGAAGGACTACGAACTAGGCCGAAACATGTCGAGCATTACTCGACTTTCATAAGAGGTAAAGTTTGTGAGTTTGTGACGTTGTAGGGGGTAAGATCTGGATCTAATCAACCGATTTAAAAAAATCTTTTAACAATAGAAAGCCACAGCTAGTATTAGATAAACAGACAGGTGTGTGACCACAAAGGGCAGACTAAATAATGACTTTTTTTTTCACCTGCGACAGGAAAGTATCACAACGAAATGTATTATTCTATGCTGGTACGGTGCGCTAAAATATAAAACACAATAGCTTACAAAGTGGGAGAGCGTCAGGAGTCGGATTACTCGGAGAGTACGGACTACCGTACATATTGCACTAGGCTGTACTGTCAGCAGCAACATCTTCGCGAATTCCCGCGTACTTACGGAGACAAAATAGGAAAAGTAAAAAAAGCGTGCGTAAAGAGTTATACATAAATAGATACATACTTTATAAAGAACAAATCAATTGTAAGTTATGCCGAATGTACTACACAAAGAACAAGGACTCGTGGACTAGTGGAATATATATATTTTTGATTGAAAATTTGGAATGTATTTACAGTTTTTAGATCTGGTTCCTTGTCCCAGTCCCGGGTTCCAAGGAGGAGATTGATTAACGAACAACTGCAAAAGATTTTACAATTATTTATTGAACAAAGACACAGTGTTGGAAGGCCTCCCACTAGGTGGACTGACGACATCGTGAAAGTTACGGGAAACCGGTGGATGCAGGTGGCGAGTTGTCGTGCATTATGGTGTGCTAAGGGGGAGGCCTTTGTTTAACAGTGGACCAGTGTTGTTATGGATATCCATATCCGTAACCGAAACTATTGGATATCCGAAATAAAAAAATATCCGTAACCGTAACCGAATCCGAAATAAAAGTTTTGGATAGTTTCGGATAGGGCGGAGTCTAACTAAATACTACAACTCGTACGAATTAACTGTGCACTCCGCTGGAATGCGACACCTCTCCCGCTACCAAATGACGTCACAGCGCGAGGTGCACAGCGCAATATCCGTAACCGTAACCGAAACTATCGGATAATCCGAAATAATTTAATATCCATAACCGTAACCGAAACCGATATTATATTTTACCAATATCCGAATATATATCCATAACATCCCTGCAGTGAACATCTTTAGGCTGATGATGTTGACGATGATTGAACAAAAATGCAGTTACGAGACTTAGGGTCGTGGTTTCAAAGTTGCCCTACTCTACTAGTACGTATGAGCAACTTTGAGATCTAAAAATTGACAAAGAGCCCAATAGCCAGAAGGACTCCCCTCGGTTTCCGTGCGATAGTGACGGCCGGCACGGTGTTGCAGCATCTGCTCATTACGTAACTCGCTCGCAATCGCCATCGTGTTCATTTCGACAGTTCTTGTATGAATGTGACTGCTAGCTGATTCCAATGCCAATTGTCGGCCCATACATGAACTGTCAAAATGAACACGATGGTGATCGCGAGCGAGTTACGTAATAAGCCTGTATGTAGCTGGACGGTGGCTGCGGAAGTAACGGTAGAGCGTATTTTTGAAGAGTTCAGGATAGTAACAAAGTTTACATTTATTTTAAAGTTCAGAAGTATAAACAAAGACGCATTGATTGATAGAAGTGCTTTACATAAAATCATTAGAGGGGTCAATTTCCCAAGCAGTAAATTTTGATGGCAAGACTGAAAACGCAGGTGCAGAAGGCTTTGATAATGTAGAACTATTTTTTTTAGGAAACAGCCCCCTATTATCTACCTCGGGCAACAGCTAAAATTAAAATATTATGTTATTTAATCATTTAAAAAAATATATTTAGACCATATTTCTCATCAAGGTGGGTTGTCCCGGAGCCGGTTTTAGTTACAAAATGCCGGATAATTCGGATACTATGCGTGACAATATTTTTCTTTTACCTTTATTTTATTACCATATAAACAGGTATCACAGACAGACAGACAGGTAGACAGGTAGGTCGAAGCGAAAGAGGTATGTCAGGATCGTAGCAAGTGGAACAAAGTAGTCTCTGCCTACCCCTGTGGGAAAGAGGCGTGACGATATGTATGTATGTATGTATATAAACAGGTAACAAAAAAAGCACATCACCTGATTTTTACCTCATTTGTAAACCTCTGAATATGTGCATATACATTTGTCCGGAGACACGCTCTCATTCCGCGGGCAAATTTTGGGAACGATTTATTTCCCGATTTTGATCCCGTAAGCCCCCCGTCTCTCGCGCACTCCGAGCAATAGTCAAACTGCAGCGCTCAGCGAGATTGGACGTGTGTTACTGTGAAACGTTTTCGAGTAAATTTTATTTTTTTATCATCGCCATGGTGTGGGGACAAAATAAAAATCATTCCGGAGTTAGTCATAGTTTTTGTATTTTGTATCGCTTTTGTTTGTAATTTATATATGTCACGTAAAATATAGTCTTAATTTCAAGAGTTCGATTAGTTTAACAACACGACTCTTACCCTTCCTTTAATATTTATTTTTATGTCGAGTTTCTCATTTCACCATTTTTATTCCGGTGTTTCCAGTGTAGTAAAATGAAATGTAGCTTCACTTTAGTATTATGAAAGGGTCCGTAGCATATTTTCTAAAATGAAATACTAACCCAATTGCGATGCGGTTTTTGGTATAGTATTAGTATTGTACCAGCGCATGTTTTTAGATGTTTTTAGGCTTTTAGGCTACCAGGGAACGTTACAAAAAGGGTTTTAAAAAAAAATGATGTAACTTTGTGCAACTCGCACCTAATAAGTACTCGATAGTAATTGTAAATCTGTGACTGATTCCTACAGCAGCAGGTTATCGGGAGTTAGTTCGGGAATCATATAATACAAAATAATTTGATTATGGAACCCTATTTTTTACTTTCATTCCGGTGGTCTAAATATCATTCCAGTGGGCTGATATTATAATCCCGGTGTACATTTCTCATTCCATTGGAACTTATCTTTCATTCCGGTGTACATTTATCATTCTGTTGTGTGTTTAGAAATTTGACCTCTAATATCTCGAAAACTATTTAAGATTTCAGGTTCCCTTTCAGATATGTCTTACAGAATAGTCTAAAGTATCTTATGGCATTTAAAAATCAAAAAAAAAAACAGATATAAGGAATCACACCGAAATGATACAAAAAATGCGTCTTGTTGAAATTGACCCAGAGACATGTGAGTATCTACTTTTTTTACTTTAATTTGAAATAATGCACGGTGACTGTACATGGTACCGGTTTTGTGGAAATTTAAAAGTGCCGTTGACCTTCTTGACTGCTCGAGGATTCTTACTAATCGAGTAGTTCTATTCTATCGTCAAGTTATCTAACTATCTAACTAATCTAACTAATATTATAAATGGGAAAGTATGGATGGGTGGATGGATGTTTGTTTGTTACTCAATCACGCCAGAACGGCCCAACGAATCTAGATGAAATTCGGCCCATAGATAAAGAAAAGTCTGGAATAGCACATAGGCTACTTTTTATCCCGGAAAATTCCTGCGATAAACGAATTTTTTGCAGACGAAGTCGCAGGCAACAGCTAGTAGACACACGAGGTTATGCGGAATGCAAAGTGACGCAGATTTAAACTACGCCTTGTCTCGTGCTCGTGTGCGTACCTAAATTATACTCGGGAGCAAAAAAATCAAGTCACTTCCCTTAGAAAGTTGCATGAGAAGTGACCCGTTTTTTTTGCTCCCGAGTATATGTGAGTAAGCGTAGTTTAAGCTCGCCTCTTGCTGCCGTTCGCAAAACTGCTTTGCTTTTTATTTTCTCTGTTATAGCAAGTTTTACTGAGTTTCTTGGCGTTTGAAATTTGAAAGGAGTTTGAAATCTCAATTTTTGATGTCCCCATAGCGCGTCAATTCTAAATAAGTATAAGTACAATGCCTGCTTGGTTACTAAAAATTTAAGCTTCTAGTTGTATCCACAACGAAGGAAGGGGGTCGATATCCTCAGATTCTTAAAACTATTCAAATTTTCATTAACTAACTGGCAGCATTCATTGCAACCTTTGTGGTGAAGTCACGCAGTAATATCAGAAAAAAGAGTTTTTTTTTTAGATGCAACTGACGTTCTATTCAGCCAGTGCGCTTTTTCAGCGCCGGTAGGCTTGCATTCAACACGTTTCTGATTTGAAAATGGCATTGAACAAAGTAACAGCGTGCTTTAGACGTTACGATGCGGTTGCGATTTTTTGCGGCTGCCAAAAAAATTCTCTTCATCTTGTAGGACTGAATCTATGTCATATTTTGTCACATTACCAAAACAACGAAAATTAAGTCGACTGCACAAAATGTGTCAGTAAAAAAAAAAACAGAAAATTTATACGTAGGTACCTAGTAGGCTAGGTACCTACCTTAACTTTGGTTCACCACGATCTTTTTCCGTTGAATAGTTTCCAATAAGAAAGATGCAAGAAACGCCATTTTTTTTTTAAATTTAATCTAAATTGACTATAGCCATGATAAGCTCAGTTTGCGCGTACAAGTAACTAACTAAATAAATCTTAACTGGAGAAAGCATTAGTACTTATGTTCTTGGTTATTCCATTGGCCCGCACGAAGCGGTTCGCTTCATTCTTCTTAATGCGAAACGCTAAGGAATGGAATTCGCACCCACTATCCGTACCTATCTATTTCTCGAGGGATACAACTTGGGACTTTTCAGGAAGAGAATATAATAAGATAATAGTGTTGATTATAATAAACTAGCTGTTGCCAGCGACTTCATCTGCAAAGAATTCGTTTATCGCTATCCCGCGGGAACTACGCAATTTTCCGGGATAAAAAGTAGCCTATGTGCTATTCCAGACTTTTTTCTATCTATGTGCCGAATTTCATCCAGATCCGTTGGGCCGTTTTGGCGTGATTGAGTAACAGACAAACGTCCATCCATCCATCCATCCATACTTTCGCATTTATAATATTAGTTAGATTGAGAGATCACGCCGGCCGGCTTGTATTTTTCAAAGATGGAGTTAGCAGCGCCATCACGTGGCGCGATGTGGAGGTTTTCCAGCCAGTAAGATCACTGGCCGCGTAGTTGCGCGCGAAGGTTTGAACGCGCATTCGTAAGAGATTTATCTCAAGCCCAATGTATTGTACAAAAGTGTCTCCGTAGATTTATGTTTCACAAAGAATTCGCGGGTGGTAGGGCCTTGTGCAAGGTCCACCATCTTACTCGCTAATCCTACCGCTAAGCAGCAGTGCTTGCACTGCTGTGTTCCGGTGTGGGGAGTAAGACAGCCGGGGAAATTACGGGCACAAGATTAGAGGCATTTCATCTAAGTCCTCTAGGTTTCAGCGCATCTGCAATCCCTCCAGGGTTGCGAATGTCTATGGGCAGTGGTGATCGCTTACCTTCCTACTTGCTCGTTTGCCTTCCTATTCACATAAAAAAAAGTCGGGTAGCATAAAAGTGTAGGTGTAGATATACATTTTATTTTAGTTCGGCCATCGCGCTCGCACGAGCATACCGGCTTTGCGCGTTAACATCGATGTAGTTCAGGTTATGATTGTCAGCACCGCTATAACTGGCGTATGGCTAGGGTTGCCATGGGAAACCAAACCTGACTAACCGTCTGATTTCTCCTCCTTTTTTCAATATGGTCCTATCGATCAATGCGATGATTTCGCCAATGTCAAAGTACAAACAGTAACAGTACAATACAGTATTCAAAAATCTCGTAACAAAAATGTCGGCAACGTAGTACGGTAGAACACGGTCAAAAGACCCCTCCCCTCCCTGTCGGGCTCTTAGCCAACGGACAATGATGTGATATCCCTCAGAATATGCCAGGAAATCATTAACCGTCCGATTTGATGATCGAATAGCTAAGTGTGTTGGTAGCTGACTAAACTATGAAGGAGGGAACGAATTTCGAATCACGGTAGTGTAGTGCACGGCATTAGAGGTATGGTTGTACCCGATTCATGGATTTATTTAAGTACGATTTTTTACATCCGTGTATGGCAGTTTCTGATGAATCTCAGTTAACTACTTTGATATTCTTTTGAAATTCTGATATTTGTGTTATGAGAAATGAAAATTTGCAAATCGTTGTTATGACGAACATTACACACCCGGTTGCATGTCTATTATGAGTATGAGTAGAGTGTGTCCGTTATCTGGTACCAATGGAACTAGCGCAACAAAAGTTCCGACATTTTATTGCTTACGAAACAGACAAACATTTTGTCTATATTCTAGACCCTAGATGGACAACATGCGGCAAGATGCGTTTGTGATCAGAAATCTTGATAACTTTAAAATCCGAGCGGAATAACGTCAAAGCCTCAAAAACTCCGAAGTTATGGCAAATCTTACGCATGGCAACCCTAGATTGAATGTAACCGCAGTGCGTTCTTTTAATTCGGCGGAAATTATGCCGGCTAAAGTTACATCGGGTTTCGAAGTTTGAAACGCGCAAGTGCTGCTTTGAAAATGGAATTGCGAGCTCTTGGCTTCCCAACCGGCCAGTGCTAGCTTCAAAAAGGTAAGCTAACGAGTTAAAAAGGAGTTCTACTTCAAAATTCGAATCATATCGTCCCTGTGTGAGCGAAACGGCACGAAACGAACTGAATTCCTAACTTCGAAGAAGACTTGTGGGAAAGAAATGAAATGAAATAATTTATTTTGCTTTAGACATGGTAAAAAAGTGGTCTAGTTATATTTAGTATTAATGTCAGCTAAACGTGGCCTTATGATTTTGTTACCTTGGGCTTGTCTCTGTCTGCCACGTAAGGGATAAAAACGTGATTTATCTTTGCATGTAGGTAGGTATGGTTGTAGATATTGCGTCATAAAAATAAACCTCTAAGTACCTGCTTATATCTTATTTATTTAATTTTACATCAAAATCTGAACACGAAATTGTAAATTAAGGGATTTGTGGATCAATCTGACGAAGCCCTACAGGGTGATACTAAAGCGTATAAAATAAATTTAATTAGGACGCGTGAAACGTAATTGGATTTCGATAGAACAATCGTCAAGCGTACCTACGTGTAGCGGTTCCGTATCATGACATAAAAGATCTCGACTAATTGGAAAGCTCTTCTTTTTTGAAGTCTTAAAATAAGCTAAATATGACGGAAACATACTAGTTTATCACTATATGTATCTTATCATTAGTTGTCATAATAAACAAGCCACTATCAAGATCTCTTACTCTTCAAGTCCATTACTGATGGACGGTAATTGCTTCATTAATTTTCTCTATGCGCGAACTAAAACCTTGCGAAAAATTGTTTCATAGTTTTTTAATCAGGATCCTCTCCTCGTTTCCAGGCTAGTTCACCATAATATATATATATTTTTTTATGTGATTAGGAAGACAAACGAGCAAGTGGGTCACCTGATGGTAAGCGATCACCACTGCCCATAGACACCCGCAATCCTGGAGGGATTGCAGATGCGTTGCCAACCTAGAGGACTTAGATGGACCTAGGAATATAAACTTACAATCTGCTATCATCGGCAATCTTCGCGCGCGCTGATCACTGTATCTCATGGTTAATTCAGCTCTAAGCAACTGTTATAATATTATAGCTACTTGTTGTATAATTTCTTTATAAACTTCAAGTTTGATTATACTGGGATGGCTCGGCTATTGGCGTTAATAATCAAAACCAGGTGCCTCGTCGGTCTATAGAGATCATCAGTCATTATCATAGATGAAACGTTTATTCGGTAATGCTAAGCACACAATCAAGTTGTATAAGTTATAACGTCATCATCATCATATCAGCCGAAAGACGTCCACTGCTGGACATAGGCCTCCCCCAAGGCTCTCCACTCGGACCGGTCCTGTGCCTTCCGCATCCACCGCGATCCCGCGATCCTGATCAGGTCGTCGCTCCATCTTGTTGGAGGCCTACCAACAGCTCGTAAGTTATAACGTAATCAAGCTAAAACTAAAACCGCACAAACACAAAACAACAGCACACACAGTTCACAGTGCACACACAGTTTCTATGATTGTCTGCGATACAAGAGTGCAAAAAGGCCATAGTTCAGTGGTCAACATTGCTCATAGGAGCATCCTACTAATATTATAAATGCGAAAGTTTGTGACGATGTGAGTGAATGAGTGTGTATGTTTGTTTCTTCTTCACGCTAAAACGATATGACAGATTTAGATAAAATTTGGAATGAAGATAGCTGGTAGGTACCCTAGATTAATCCTACTAATATTATAAATGCGAAAGTTTGTGACGATGTGACGATGCATGTGACGACGTGAGTGAGTAAGTGTGTAGGTATGTTTGTTCCTTCTTCACGCTAAAACGACTGGACGGATTTGGACAAAATTTGGTGCGAAGATAGCTGGTACCCTAGATTAAAACATAGGCTACTTTTTATCCCGGTTAATTGTATAGTTCCCGCGGGATAGCGATAAACATGTCAATTGCTAATTCTACGTGGACGAAGTCGCGCGCGGGCAGAAGCTAGTAAATAATATAGTTCCCGCGGGACAAAACACGTCAAAGGTTGTAGCTGCCTAGACTCACAACGTAAATAATTATTGCAGAATATAACTACCAACATAAAAAAAAAAAAACTTAAAATCTAATTATACGCGGACGAAGTCGCGGGCAGAAGCTAGTTGATTATAATGTTCAGCGAGGGCTGAGGTCTTGTTAAAATTGCGAAAGGCCTTTTGTTATCTTCAAGCCTAAAATCATCGGGGTATTATTGCGGAAGACGTAAGTCTAGCAGCAGACGTCTTCCACCTACGATACGATGATGTTGTTAACGAATTTTATGAGTAAAGCTGTGTTATCGCTGTAAAACTAATTGAGTAGGTACGAATATTTATTTCAAGGAACCCTGTGTATAAAGTGATTAACCTAAATAAGCCAGGGATAACATTTAACGAATCAAAGCTAATAAAATACCTACAGGAATAAAACATTTCAAGTTAATTACCTATTCATAATTCGTCAGGCAGTATTTTCTCGTGTTCGTGTTTTAAATTTGTTGGTAAAAATATATTTTTTAAAACTAGGTGTTATTTTGGTTTTCTGTTAATTAAGTTTTCGTTTATTCGTTTCAGTTTTTGCTGTCTATACTTTTATTATAGCTAGCCATATCCATGCAGCCATTATTTAATATTTAATCAAAATAGATCCCCCGTACCTCTGGTGAAAATTCAATTCAATCACAACAAAGACACTTCTATGGACTTTAGTTAAGTACAGTTACCATAGTATTTATAAAAGATGTTTAAAGAGAACTGGCGTTTTAACCCAAGTTAACCGGTTAATTACGCTCAACGTGAATTGGTGCGAAAATCGGATTCTTTAATAACTGGTTAATAAACTGCTAACCAAACCGTAAACCGGTTAATTTCAAAAACTGGTTTACCTACTAATTACTGTGTGTCACAAAAAACTTGACCTATTTATTACAACAATGTTCCTCGTCAGATATTTCGTACTTTAAACCCTTTGCAATTTTATTCTTTGATACCACTACCGACCTCTATAACTCCTTAGCTCCATCCCTTTCCCTCCGATGGTTTGAGGCATCTATTTCGTTCCGACGTTGAGTTGTTTACGAGAATTTCAGAGCTAATGTATCTCCTGATAGTTAAAATGAACACAAAATATTTACCTTGCTTGCTTCTTGGTAAATATTTTGTGTTCATTGAAATGGACCTCCGCAAAGTAACGCCTGATTCAATAAAATACTCCTGATAGTTGTTGATTTACGTGTGTTAGCATTTAGTTCCGATGTGTGGTTAACACCGTTGTACGTACCTATAGTGCGTATACGGAAATTTCCATTAAATGCACTAACGAGCAAGAATAAAGAGATACTTCCCTACAAAGTCGTATGAAAAGAGACCCGTTATTAGTGGTCGTCATTATTATTAGGTACTCGTGTTTTTCTTGTATAAAAAACTAATAATAAAATATTTAAAAAAATAGGCGAGTAGGTACCTACCATTGGCAGCCGATTTTTGGATTAGTAATAAAAAAACGCATTTGAGATTTGATTATTGTCTGGATTATTATAATTCGCGGATAAAAGAACAGGAATCGAAAAAGGAGGTTTAAAACATGAAATGTTCATTATTGTATGCTTCGCCTAATTAGTATTGGAAGAAATTGATAAAGTTAACTCTGTTGTTGTCCAGAGTGCACCGGCCAAAACCCATAGAGAAACCATACTAATCAAGTAGGTAGCCTAAAGTAACAAGACCTAAAGGCCACGTTTAGCAGCGGGCGTATAGGTGGAAAGAGAAATCAAAATAGTGAGGGGTTGCTAGCCGCATCGCCTATCATGATGATTCCTAAGATTTTCGCTCATTCAATCGTTGGGCTAATAAGAGATGAAAGTAATAATAGAATCAATAATCCAGTATATGGTATTACATCATCATCCAATTAGTCGAGGTCGATTGATCAATCTAGTTGAAGCGGCCACCCGTTAGAGTGTTTACAGCATGCTTATTACGTAAGTCGCTCGCGATCGCCATCGCGTTAATTTTGACAGTTCTTGTATGAATGTGACAGCTACCTGATTCCGATGCCAATTGTCAGTCCTGAACTATCAGAAGACGAAGGTGATCGCGAGCGAGTTACTTGGGGTGCGTGTCGGGTTACCTCCACGTGTGGCCAGGAGCTGCGGTTCGTTTCTGGATCCGTCCGGGGGGAAGAGCAGTGCTTGGTCCGGTGCACCCTGGGCAACGGCTAATGAATTCCTGGCAGTATCTGAGGGATATCATTGACCGTTGCTAAGATCCCGACAGGGGGGAGGGGGGTCTTTGACCATATTACCGTACAACGTTGCCGACATTTTGTCACAAGATTTTATAATAAAATTATTACCCTGACATTGGCAGTTGTTTTTTTTTTTTTTTTTTATGCGAATAGGAAGGCAAACGAGCAAGTGGGTCACTTGATGGTAAGCGATCACCACTGCCCATAGACACCCGCAACCCCGGAGGGATGCAGATGCGTTGCCAACCTAGAGGGCTAAGATGAAATGCCTCTTGTGCCCGTAATTTCCCCGGCTGTCTTACTCTCCACACCGGAACACAGCAGTGCAAGCACTGCTGCTTAACGGCAGGATTAGCGAGTAAGATGGTGGTAGCTATCCGGACGGACCTTGCACAAGGCCCTACCACCCGCAAAGTGTCCGCAGTTGTCGTCGCTATAACGACTGGTAACGCCAAAAATAAGAGAAGAAGAAGAAGAAGAAGAAGCGAGTTACTTAATAAGCCTGCAGAATTGTCACTTGTCACCGGCTATTGTCGAAACGGTGAGTAGGGGCCAGATGGTACTTCACTACATAGTATAAAACAGTCGCTTTCCGCTGTCTGTCCCTATGTATGCTTATATCTTTAAAACTACGCAACGGATTTTAATGTGGTTTTATTAATAGATAGAATAATTCAAGAGGAAGGTTTATTATGCATAATACATGCATATAGTATAAAAACACTGATTGCACCCGTGCTAAGCCGAGGCGGGTCGCTAGTTCCTAATATTAACATAGTCAAAGCGTATTTTTACATCTAGACCTAGAACCTTACCTTGACGTCCTAATTCCGACTCAGTTCAAGTTTTAGCTGTAACTTTTAGTATGAATCTGACAGCGAGCGAACCTAAACTGAATCACATTAAGACGTCATGGTTAGGCCCCTGATCGTATTTTTAAAAAGGTACTGTGAAAATTGATCCGGAATATTTCAGCAGGCGGTTGGGTTATCGACTAAATAGCCTAGGAAATGCTTTTCAGGATTTTTGAAAAGTAATCACAAATATATTTCAAAGTGCACCGCGTCAAGAGCTCGACTAAACTTTGAAAAAAAATAAAAAAAAAAATCGTGCGGATGTTTAATCAAACTTACCACCACCTAAAATATTCCGGAAGATTTCTGAAGCAGTCAAATTAAATAAATAAATAAACTTGGAAATATCACAGTATACTCAAAACTGATGATCCCAATTTAAGTACCTATTGATTGAATTTAACAAGTGAGTAATCTCGGCAGCGTTACAGTTTTGCGCGAATGTTTAATTTGTTTACGTCAGATTTATGCCTTGAGGTTATCAGTAACTTTACTTACATCCCCATTCTGAATTCAATATCAATAAGCACGTAGATAAAATTACATGCCAACCCACATCAAAAATCTTTGTCGTCTATAGCCTAAGTCCTACAGCTGGGCACAGGTCGTGTAAGGACTCCCAGACTGTCGTTTCCAAGCGGTCTTTTAGAAAGAGAGAAAGAAAGAAATAAATTTATTCGTGATAAGTATAGCATAAATTATAAAAAAATAAGTAAATACATGAGAGCATACATAACGAAATGTTCCCACCTCAGCATAATGCTGGCCTTAGGTACAGCCAGCGCTGGTCTTCCGTTGGGAGCATTAAGTGCTACACTAAGCACATATAAAAAATATATTATATTCAAAAACAGTGAACCGGCATTACAACCTTTAATATGGCTGAATGGACAATAATTCCTTTACCTATTCCACAAGCCCTCGGGTCCTGCTGTACAGATATTATTTTCATGGCAATGATTTCTGTCACCGAAAAGTCATTGCACGGGCAGTCAAACATTAACCAACGATGCGAAACAGTGTCTAGAAGATCTTAAAAAATAGATGTTGGCAATATTATATCTTAATTATACAAACGGATAACTCAATTATAAAAGTCGAGTGATGCTTGACAAGTTTCGGATTAGTCCGTAGTCCTTCCTCTTGGAGCGCTCGCCCCGTCGGCAGCGAAACGAACACGGCTGCTCGACGCAACTGACAGCGCACAACTACCGTCGTTTTCATCGTCATTTTTATTATTGTCAAAAGTAGGGCAGCACACAACACTGATCACCGAGGAAGGACTACGAACTAGTCCAAAACATGTCGAGCATCACTCTACGTAATTAATATCGAGTCTCACAGTAGATTCGTGTTGAAAATGTTGTATCTACCTGTTACAGTATAAATGGCCAAAGATTGGCATGATAGAAAACAAAGAACAATCAATTAAGCGAACTCTCAGAACAATAGCCCGCAATGACCGCTCCGAAAGTGCTTAATCCCAATACATAGGTAGCTATCAAGCATCATTAATAAGAGAGGGCCGATACAGCTATTAAATTGATTACCCAAAGGTTCCAATTCACGGAATAATTCAATAATCGCCTCATAATTGCTCAATGTCCGGCAGAAAATTGGTAACCCTGAGGTTCTACGACATAAATAGATTTAAGACGAAAGGCTGTAGATATTTATTTAAATCATCAGTTACTACAATTCCCTCAGAGAGCTAATATGATCCACAATAACAGAATCCGGGATAACGACGCGTAATTATAAACAAGGAAGGAGACAATGCTCTGAATAATTAGGTTTTTAATTGACATAAGCACATGCCACATCCTTAATGAGGTAGATTTGTCTCGCTGATTGTAACACGTTTTTCCTACACTAAGGACCTGTTTCACTGTCTGTCAAGCTCCAGTTATCTGTGTCAGCGTCAGTTATCTATGATTCCGTCTTTATTTATTACTAAGAATCAGACAAAGACGTCATCTTAATTTCAGTTTTCATTGATTGATATTGATATTTCTCTTCTCTTCTATTTGTTCTTTTGTCTATGCTTATTCTGTTTTTTTTTCTATTTTAAAAGGCAAAGGTGCTTGTGTCTAGGCAACCACATCAAATTATTATGTATTAATGTTTTAATGTTTATTCCTTATTTTTTTATATTGTACTAGCTGTTGCCAGCGACTTCGTCTGCAAAGAATTCGATTATCGCTATCCCGCGGGAACTATGCAATTTTACGGTATAAAAAGTATCCTATGTGCTATTCCAGACTTTTCTCTATCTATGTGCCGAATTTCATCCAGATCCGTTGGCCCGTTCTGGCGTGATTGAGTAACAAACAAACATCCATCCATCCATCCATACTTTCGCATTTATAATATTAGTTAGATTATGTTTGTTTTTGTTTTTATTGTCGTTCCTATTGTTTTTATACTATTCTTTCTTTTAATGTACTTGTTACCCGACGGCCCCAACGGAAGACCAGCGTTGGCCGTAAGGCCAGCAAATGCTGAGTTGGGGCCATTTTATGCCAATTTTATGTAGCTTTTAATATTTTTTTGTTTTTTAATTAGGTACTGTTATTGTCATAAATAAAGTTTTTCTTTCTTTCTTTCTTTCTTTTTTTCTTTCTTTCATCTGTCAACTGAAACTTAAGATAACTGGAACTTAACAGAGAGTAGTGAAACAGGCTCTAAGTGTAAGTGGCACTGTTACTTTAACAATAACAATAACTACAACAAATTTTCACATAATTTTCATAGATTTTCTACAGTAAAAAAAATGGTTCGGTTTTGACATGGTTAAAATTCGTCATAACTCTCCCCATATTTACCCAAGAGTTACCTCACTAGTCACAGTAGTCACTATTACGCTATGGCGCAACTAAAGTGTGCCTAACTGAATTGTTGTATCTAGTTACATACTCATGCAGATACTCGGGTTACTCGTTTTGAAAAGGCCAACGCCGCTCTTGAAAACTAGCTTCTCTTACACAAATGTATCCTTACATTCCGAACAGGCCAAATTCAACTCTGATTCAACTAAATAAGAACTACTAGAACTGGTTGCGTATTAATGTTTTCGGTATTTGCTGTGTTTCGTTACTGTTCTCTGGTAGGATTTGAATGGAAAGTTTTAAATAGAAAATGTAGTTCGTAATTTGTGGAGATTCCGGAGTGAATTGTTGTTTTTGTTAAGGAAAGATGCCAATTAATAATGAAAATTGCTGGCACAAAAGATATTCCATCTAAGGCCCACTTGCACAGTTCAGAGTAAAAAAAAAAAAAATCGCTAACTCGGGGTTAGGTTTGACAGGTCCATACATTTTGACGCTACTTTTACGTGCATAATATCTTCAAAATAGTGATGGGTTGCTAGCCGCATCGCTTATGTATGTATGTATATAACTCTTTATTGTACATAAAACATATAAATTTTGCAGGTAACATGAATATTATCACGATTCCCTCGATGGGTTTTTACCATCTGCGCTGGAAGAGCAGCGACCGTACATTCTCTGTTTTTTCCTACTCCCTGATCAGTAAATTAATTAATTTCAGTTTGCATTAATTCCTACTCATTTAAAAATACGTTCACAAGATTCGACCAGCAACATTTCCGCATCCATTTCCCGCCAAACCGGAGTTATAGGTCCAACTTAAAGGCATTAAAAAGTAATTCAGTAAATTAAATTTTGTTTGTTCGGACGGAATCCGGATCTTGTACCATTAATCAGTTGGAACGAAGAATTATTCATAATCAAAGTTAACAAACTTGGGAACGCGACTTCTTCTAATGCCGTTTGAGAACTTTAACATCGGAGATTAATTTTCCTTTTTTTTTTAATATTTGAATTCAATTGACGCTCCCCTTTGTTAATGAATGCTCGTTAAAGTTGTTAAGCGTAATGTTTAATTAAAATTCTTCGTCTTTAATGTCACGTTGACATTCTTATAACCATGCAGATACAGACATACTAAATTTTTCGCTTTTTCTGTAATTTTTCTGCATTTTTTTACATACATTTGGTATTAATTTTGTATCTACTATTCGTAAGTAAGTAAGTAGCATTGGCATACATGTCACGTTGCTCTGTTGTTTAGTAGAGATCGTTTTTAAGAATAAAAATACATAATGTGTGCAAATTTCAATTGTCTAGCTATTACGGTTCTTTAGATCTAGCTCGGCGAGTGGTAGCCATGAAAAAGGGCTAAAATATCACGTTTTTTGTATGGAAGCTAATTATTATTATTTTGTTTTTAGTACTTTTTTATAGCGGCAACAGAAATACACAATCTGTGAAAATTTCAACTGTCTAGCTATTACGGTTCTCGAGATA
Organism: Pandemis heparana; assembly: GCA_963854515.1. Taxonomy (NCBI): domain Eukaryota; kingdom Metazoa; phylum Arthropoda; class Insecta; order Lepidoptera; family Tortricidae; genus Pandemis; species Pandemis heparana. The sequence continues at coordinate 12,041,959 of OY978023.1, read as the reverse complement.
CAGCCTGGTGACAGACGGACGGACGGACGGACGGACAGCGAAGTCTTAATAATAGGGTCTCGTTTTTACCCTTTGGGTACGGAACGGTACCCTAAAAACGAATTCTAAAATGCATCATAGCAGCATCTTTCAGCGTAAAACGCTTTTGGCGTGCATTGAATCAGGAATAATCTCTATGGGCCGCTACTGTAACTATACGCGGGGCCGGCGGGCTTTTTCAGGTCATTGGGTTTGTATAAAAATCGCTACGAATACCCTTTATGGCGTACGCGATTCAAGGAATCCCCGTTGAATGAAAGGCCTTGGCAATAGCAGCGTAAATTGGAATGGTTCAATCGAAACACCATATCATGTCAGCCGAAAGACGTCCACTGCTAGACATAGTCCTCCTCCAAGGCTCTCCACTCAAACCGGTCTTGTGCTCTCCGCATTCCGCGTGATTGCGTTTGACGCGGAAACATCATAATACTATGTCTTAAAATTCTTAAATTAATCCAGTATAGTTCAGTAGAAGCAGAAGCCGTGGTAGCCTAATGGTTTGACCTGTGGCTCAAGCAAAGGGTCGTGAGTTCCAGCCCCGGCTAGCACCTCTGAGCTTTTCGAAATTTATGTGCGAAATTACGTTTGAAATTTACCACGAGCTCTTTGGTGAAGGAAAACATCGTGAGGGAACCTACACATATCTGCGAAGCAATTCAAGGGGTCTCATGTCTGTAAAAACAGGCACATGAGGTACTCCTACTTACACCACTAGACTGGCAGCAATTTGCAATCCTCTAGTATTGTAGGTATCTATGTGTGGTGAACGAGGTGGACGGATGACCTGGTTAAAGTCGCGGGTTCACGGTGGATGCAAGCCGCTTCCAACGGAGACTGGAGGTCTATGTGGGAGGCCTATGTCCAACAGTGGACGTCCTGTGGCTGATACGATGATGATTTGTGGTGTGCTCACCCTTTGCCTTCCTTGTTATACAAAAAAACCTTGATTTTCGCAGGTACTACATAGTAATGTGTTTAGAAGCCCGCCTGTTTATCGTCTCGCTGAAGTTTTCATCGTATTTTCGCATCAAAAAATGTTGCTTCTGCATCGAGCTCATAGATATATTATGCATTATGTTTTCAACGCCCTAGAATGTTCCGCGGAAAGGATGAAAAAGATAGGAATTCACGAGCTAAGTTAGGGAAGCTACGCTCGTGAGCAAAAAGAGCGAGTCAGTTTTCTGTGGAAAGCATCCTGTTACTCTTGCACGCAAGTAGGTATAGTTATGCATACCGATATTGCTCTCCAACGGATTGTCCGATTTTCACGCGGTTTTTGAAATGAAAACATCTTTAGCGGCGTTGGGCACTTTTTAGGATGGGTAAAAAATGTTAAACTCGCGTCAGAAGTAAGACGGAGGGAGTTTAAGTACCAGGATATCAGGATTAGCTTCAGGTTCAATTTTTGAAGTTGTACGTTAATTTCGTCGCTTTAACGTATGTGCGTTTGTTCTAGCGGTATAAGGTGTGGAATAACAGTGCGTTCTCTCGAGTGATCGCAGTTCGAATCTCGTGTAGAAAAAGTTTTTTTTTTCTTTTTGCGCGAGTATGTTTTTTTTTATTCAAAGCCCAGTTTCCTTGCGGTGGTTCTTAGCCTCTACTAAAATCGGTCCAGCAATTTGAATATCAGCTCTTTTCCAAAATGATGTAAGGCATTTTAGGCACAAATTGAATTATTTTTGCATTTCAACACACACATCCACATATAAATCACGTCTTTATCCCTTACGGGGTAGACAGGGCCTAAGGTAAAAAAACCTATGGGCCACGTTTAGCAAAATTGTGGGCGTATAGATGGAAAGCATTACAAAATACACGCACGCACGCACGCACGTTTAGCATTCCAAAATTTACGTAATTTAATACGTGTCGCTTACACTCCGCTCCGTCAAAAATACTTATGCAAAATATGATTTGTCTTATAACACCGTCGTCACGTGCCCGTATTACGACCAATCCCCATTGTTTACTAGCATAATTGAACACCGTCACGTTTTTAATTAGTTCGCCTTGCCATTCGGCCTAGTTGGTCGGGAATTGTGCGTTCGTCACGGCCGCCATTCAACCCGTTATTACATGGTCTGGAGCTAGGTGGCTCGATGTTCATTGCGGTGTTGAATCTTCGATCGTTTTTGCCTGACTAAGATTAGATTAGATTAGATTAGATTATTTATTACTTCAATATTTATAAAATTACATCATAAATTGTACAATGTCAAGTTACGAGGACTTATATTGAAATCGTCAAAGAGATATATAAGTAAAATTAAATTAAAAAATAATTGGATCAATAATAAATAAGCAACAAGACGACAGATAAGACGCAAAGGAGGGTTTTTTGCTTTATGTAACTACCGTGCGACTCAATCAAAGTTACGCAAATGGATAACTCATTACTCGACTTTTATACGTGAGTTATATATTAGACTTTGTCACAGAATATATAATAGTACTAACGTACAGAATGGCCACGCTCCGCCCCGCACCGATTCGAGTTACCCCACCCCTCAACCGCAGTCTGCCGGAAAGCTGCTGGCAACTAGTAGGGCTCGCAACGCGATGTATGTCGGCCGCGCGTCACAAGTTCAGTAACCTATCCTACCTACTTCATTTTATAAACATTAGAAAATTAATGCTTTCTGAAGTTATCGCGATTAATACATGAAATAACTACAGAATCATTCGCTTAAGTTTGTTGTCGTACATCTATTGTAATTGAAAATAATAATGCTTAAATACACAGACAGACACATTTTAAGTAAGTTTAAATAAATAGATAACGATTAAGTACATTTATTTGCACACATCTAAGCCATATCTTCATTATAAGTACTTACTTATAGTACTAGGTTTTTGCGATAGACAGCCCTGTGTATCTTACGCACACATTGACGCGTGTACAGACGACGCCGTGCCTGTGTTCATTTCAGAACGCGGATTTTGTACGTCGTGGCCGCCGTGTGACTTTGTGTCCAACTTCTACTATTATTTACTATTTTATTTTTATGCCAAACATTCATTATGACAAACTAACAGTGAGTTGCACCAAATTTAACGATAACCGATGAATTTGACGTATATTTAACACTAGCTTCTGCCCGCGACTTCGTTTGCGAAGAATCTATACATAATAAACCTGCCTCTTGAATCACTATCTATTAAAAAAAACCACATCAAAATCCGTTGCGTAGTTTTAAAGATCTAAGCATACATAGGGACAGGCGGCGGAAAGCGACTTTGTTTTATACTATGTCGTGATTAACATCAATGAAAACTGTCAAAATCTTTAGTTACGGTTATAGTTATTGTTAAATTGACGACGTTAGTACGCTAAGGAAGCTTCCTATGTTAACTCAAGTCAAAATGGCGCGCAGTGTACTCGCAATGCTCTCGTAGCAATTCCCATTTGTTTGAGCCTGAATAGTTACTGATAAACAACAGTGGTACATTTGAAACACATACACGTAATTTCAATCTTGAATATCCGGGATACGGTCGAATATACGTCGCAGTATCACGTGACAGACAAACGGTAATAAAGCTTAAATAAACATCGAGAATGAGCAGTAAAATACTGAATTTTAGCCGTTGAAATATGTTCATTTTGATGGCGATGTTATGTTATTTAGTGGTAATTGCATGATCTAATGTTTTGGTTATTTGCAATGAAGCCTCGAGCTCTCAAATACGGCAGGCAATTCGAAAATTGAAACGTAAATATGACTTAAAAATAACCCTAATGTTTCAGCAGGTGATGAAAGAAAAAGAAAGAAAGAAAGAAAATATTTTATTGACACAAAACGACACATAAAAAATAAAATAAAAAACAAAAAGAACATGGTGGTTTCATTAGTTTGACTAAACATTTCTGTTAGTTTCTAAACGACAAATACCAGGTCTTACCTGCTATGGGTGTTGTAGGGGAATAAATAGCACGCGTCACAAAATGACGAGGACCGACGACGGGTTCGATTCCCGGCCTTAGATTTACTCTTCGGATTTTTCTGTGTTCTAATTTTCAATGTCTTTTAGGATTTAATTTCTAACGGTAAAACCGTAAAAGTAAACATAAAAAATCAAGAAGTAGAAATTCTTGATTAATTTGATATTTCTTTTAGTGTTTTTGTTATTTCTGGCAAAGACAATAAGATCAGTCAATCAGTTACAATACTTACAATAACTGTTTTAGGTGCCTATAGTCGATAAAACAGGCTGGAGTACTAGCATCGAATCGTTCGCGATCTTTATTTCTATCAGAAAGTAATAAACGTACCAAACTGTATAATATATGACGAAAATATATCAGATATATAGCTTCCTCCAATCGTTTGATATTCAAGGCAAAATAAACATCTCGCAGAAAACTGAGGAAAGAAGATAAACATCAATTTCTCACAGCAAAAGAACCGTCAATTTGCTTAGACGGGGTAAATATACGATTAAACGCTGCTTAAATAGTTTGTTAGGTAGGTATAGTTTATTTTCATCGCACAATAAACCAATAGAGTGTAAAAATGATTTAAGAGGCTGAAACCCGCTTTTGTCCGCGCACTTTTCCAGACATTTCCAACAATTATCGTAATACTAGCTTTTTCTCGCGGCTTTGCTCACGGAAATAACGAGTATTTCATTCCGTAGGAAAATCGGGATGCTAAGTAGCCTATGTGTTATTGTGGCCTTTAGGTCATGTTACCTTCAAGACGTGATGTTATATGTGTATATTTTATTCCAGACAACCCGTTATTTATATACCGAATTTCATCTAAATCCATCCAGCCGCTTAACAAACACACAAAATTTCAGATTATTAGGTAATATTAGCAAGATTTCAACTTAGTACGGGTCCTTAACGTAAAATACGGTCCCATCCTGAAGAAAGCATGAAACTTGGCATGAATGTAGCTGTCACATATGTGCTTCAATGTCGATGTGGAAGCACGTCGAGAAATTATTTTTTCCCCCCATCCCCCCCCCTTTTTATGTGCCAAATCGTGGTTTTTATTATTTTTTATGAAAACGGGTACAGCTATCAGAAAACTGTCATAGATCAATATGTTCCTTATTAAATTAGCTACAAAATGACACTTATTTCATAGTCGTAGAGGCATTACTTCTAGAGTTACAGCTCACCGAGTCTGACTCAAGTACTCTTTTTTTACCTTTTTACAATACCATCTTTCCGTATACTGTTCAAGAGCACCGAGTGGTTTTGGGGTCCAGCTGATATGCCTAGTAACGTAAAAAAATTGGAGCTGGTTTCCGGAAGAAAAATTTTTTTTTCGTAATTCCAGGCGCTACAGCGTCGTCAAGTTTTTGACCATAGCTTCGTCATTTTATATCCGAATTTCAAACTTTGAATTGTAATGTAAAATTTAATAATTTATTTTCATTATCGTAGCACATTATTTTAGTCTGGAGTCTTTAGTTTTAGTGCAAGAAATAAAAGTCCGTAATATTTTTCCAAGATTATTATTTTTCTATTAATAGCTCTTAAACGATAACATTAATGCAATTACGGTTCAGAGCACAAATATAGTATATTTAATTAGCTTTCATTTGATACCCCACATGTATTCGTGCGTTGCATAAGTTGCGTGTAATTTTAATTTTCCAAAACGCGGCGGCGGCCAATTTGATGACGTCATAACTGGTGACCTTGACACCTCAGAAACTGTCTCCCGGCAGTTTTAGGATCCAGGTGATATGCCTAGTAACATATAAAAATTTGGTGCACATACAAGGTCAGATTAGACTTACGTGCCGGCACTTATTAAAAGTTTGCATTTTTAATAAAACTTTTAAGTAACATGTACATATTTTATAAACTATAAGTTCTATCAACGTACGTCCAATGACAATATTGTAGCTAATTTAATAAGAAACATATTGATCTCTGACAGTTTTCTGATAGCTGTACCCGTTTTCATAAAAAATAATAAAAACCACGATTTGGCACATAAAAAGGGGGGGGGGGATGGAGGGAAAAAATAATTTCTCGACGTGCTTCCACATCGACATTGAAGCACATATCTGATAGCTACATTCATGCCAAGTTTCATGCTTTCTTCAGGATGGGACCATAAAACTGATTTTTGTTAGGACAGGGAGCCGTACTAACTAGTTTACACTAAACCTTAATAAAATGTATACCTCAAGCTTCCTCTTGAATCACTGTACATTGGTGAAAACCACATGAAAATCCGTTCAGTAGTTTTGCGTCTATCGCAAACAGACAGACATGCAGTAAAGGTAGCTTATCCCCTTGTTTATCCCATACTAGCGACCCGCCCGGTTTCTCACAGGTTATTAATAATTATGCATAAAAATATTCCTCTTGAACCATTCTATATTTGAAAATCAAGTACCGTCCACAAAAAAAGGTTTTTTGCAAAATCATCAATAATAGGAAGCTGCTGTGGGGTGGAGCTTTGCTTGAAAGAAGCTTATGACTATAAAACTGTTCGCGGCAGAATAATAAGATTACAATAGTTTTCATTCAAGTTCTTTTAAGTTCGGTACACAATAGAAATAATAGAAATAATCTAACTATCTAACTAATATTATAAATGCGAAAGTATGGATGGATGGATGGATGGATGTTTGTTTGTTACTCAATCACGCCAGAACGGCCCAATCGTTTTGTATGAAATTCGGCACATAGATAGAGAAAAGTCTGGAATAACACATAGGCTACTTTTTATCCCAAAAAATTGCGTAGTTCCCGCGGTATAGCGATAAACGAATTATTTGCAGACGATGTCGCTGGCAACAGCTAGTGTAGTATAATGTGTCGAACTTTTTGGTCACCTTGGATGCTTCATAATATAATGATGCTGACTGTACCTACTAACTTTTTAAATGAAATTCTATAACAACTCCGCTACTAAATTTATATACTAAACTTTGTATACCACCAATCTATACCTTCTATCCCGGGATAGTACAAAATTCGTACATTATGTATACCACGGTATACCTATAGTTCCCGCGGGAAACGACGAACTTAAGGTCAACGGCTATCTAGTCACATAAATCTATAGCGGCATTTCTCGTATTAGAAGCTTGATGGCGATTTTACCTTTTCAATGTCAACTTTTATCGACATTTTGTGACTTGATGGCTTTCACTTGACCTTCTCTTGGGAAAAACATATAAACTTTGTAGCGTACGTAATATAAGATGGAATGACCTATTTAACCTTTGTAATGATATCAAGATTTGAGTTGACGGATGACCTGGTTAAAGTCGCGGGTGCACGGTGGATGCAATGCTTCCAACCGAGACAACTGGAGGTCTATATGGGGGAGGCCTTTGTCCAACAGTGGACGTCGTACGGCAAATATGACCATGATCACGATGATGATGATGATGATGATGATGATGATTATGATGATGATCATGATCATGGTTTTATAGACGGGTCATTTTTAATGAAATCCGTCGTTGCTCTTTATCTTTTAGCATTTATATGACTTGCTTTGTATGTTTGTACCTATGTTAAAGTATGGTGGTTAGATTGACTTTAAATTTTAAAATGCAAGTAGGTACAGACAGCGAAGAAAAATTGTATTTAAAATGAAATTTTGAACATAAATTTTTGCCAGTGTAGGGGCAGCATAAGATTTTAAACTTTTATTAGTTGGTATTTTGCTGTTAGTGTGTTTGTGTGTAGTTTTTGTAACAAATAAAGAATTTATTATTATTACTACTGATTAGTATTTAAATTTGTGCAATTACGATCACTGTAGGTATGTATCATATTTTTGATAAAGATCGTAATTTGAACCCCAAAATGTGATCATGGTCATCAAAAATGTGCTGTTATTACTAAATTATGCTCAGCGGCAAAAAATGTGGCCCTTGTATGTAAGCAATATAAGCAATATAGGTGATTTCGTATGAAGACTGGGCCAAATATTGTTCCGCTGCGTATAATATACGCATATTATTATTTAACTTTAAGATATTTTCCTGATTAAACAATAGCTACGTGTTGGTACAAATATTAGCAAATGCCATTAGCAACAGCCATTTTCGAGAACGTGCTTGATTTATTTTGATTAAATTTTAAATAAGTGCCTACACTAATGGACTACGAGATTATTAATGTTGATTATTATAACTTTATGCACGAATTTGAATAATATTAGGACGCAATCAAGGCCTTTTCGCCCTAGAGTGTAAAATTACCATCACAAAGTATCCCCGTCCATCCATTTGTCTGCGTTCACGTTTCGCGGCTGTAAAACCCCTAAAACAATGACTGTAGCAATAACAATCCCAGCGCGTTTAAAAATTAAACGCAAAAAGTCCATAAAACACGACAATTCATAATAAAATGAGCACTGAATCAGCATGTTATTACCCTTCATCGAGTCACGCCCGTTACCATTAAAATCACGCATTACATGGTGCAAAGCCAACAATAAAAGCTGAGTAACGTACCAAAAAAATATACCGAATAGAATGCGTTTCGGCTGCCTTGGTTCCGTTCCATAAAAACCCGAGCAAGGTCCGTAATTCCGTTCCGTCCCAACCGATATAAAATATGAAAGACTGGGCAAAATTTGCCCTGGCTCCCCGAGCGCGTGCTCGGGAATCCTCGGCCAACATCGGGCGGCTTCGGCACGCCGTAGCGGCAGTTTGGTAGCGAACGTCGCGCGTCCCCTACGTCGCGCCCACTCCCGCAATCCTAAACCAAATCGGACCTTATTACCCGGTGATAGTGTGTCAAATATCGTGTTTTTGTCAAGTGTCATTTGGTTTTCAATTAGTGATGTACTCGTATGATGTTGTGTAAGACGGATCGCCGAAGTCAGGAGTAGCCGTAGACGGTTGATGGTGTGGAAAAATGGTAAATGTTGTTTTCTTGCCTGATTACTTACTGAATCTGTATTAATTATTCGCAGGCATGTAATAGGGCGTAAATTGACTGGTTCAGCGGCTTAATGAATAATAAGGGGTGGGAATGGGTTTAATAATATTAACGAGCTGTTTTGTTGCTCCCTCGTGTCGAAATGCCCTTGAATATGTTGGTACGAATTCCGTTTCAGCTGGAGGTGGTGGGGTGAAATGGAAAAGTGTTAAGTACTGTTGAAATAAAGTAGTGCGGCATTTTATTACGATTCCTCCGATAAATATGAGTGTAACTTGAGCTTTACATACCTATACATATAAATATTAAATATTATATTTATTACGGCAATTTTAATGAGTTCAAAATACTGTTGTTTTTCATGTTACCTACTCCCAAGTCTTTGATACATTATTTAACGCAAATATGAATTAAGATGAACCTCACGTTTAATTTAGTTTAGTTAATCAAAGTAAACTGCCTCTCTTAATTAATTGTGTATTATGATACTTGCTGATTACTGATACATATTTAGCATAATTCGTTAACATAATTATAACTTACATGATACTTTAAAGATAAACGACTGGATAAATATGAACCAAAACTAAAAAATAAATAAATCTATTACTATAAAATAATACCATGACTGACACATGTTTGTGTGTGTGCGAGTGTAATACATAGCTGAGGTTACTAAATACAGCTAGAGTTTTAACATTCAGCGGCATTGAGTATCAAAAATGTACACTACATAGATAACAAAATTCATACCTACCTATAACTTTTCCCCACGAAACAATTCCCTATTTCTAAGGAGTTTCGGGCAAAATCCCCTAGCCCTTGTCTAGGGAGATCTTTGTAAAATTTCAACTTTCTGAGTTCAGGGGTTAGGGTTGGGCGTTAATGAGTCAGTCAGTCACGATCTCCATTTTCGTTCATTAATATTTAAACTTTCACTCCGGATCAATTTTGAAATTCTGATCTCTTACGTATACACTCCAGTATGAAAAAACCTATTTAATACCTCAAATAAACTCGGCCTTCAAAAATTTGGTCGTCATCGTCATAATATTATATCGTCGGAGATAGTGCAATACCGCGTAACTAGCACTGGTAAATACTGCGTATCTGCACAACACCCATAGGGAAGATCCGCGTATCTGGCGTTGGTTAATATCGCGTATCTAACAAAATGTAGCCAAATTAAGATATCCCGCCAACGAATGTAAAATCCTGATTAGAATATACCGGCTCAAACCAGTATAAAGTTGGGTATTTACTAGTGCTAGTTACGTGGTTTTGCACTATGGGTGTTGTGTAGATACGCTGTATTTACCAGTGCTAGTTACGCGGTATTGCACTATCGCCGACGTTATGCAATATGGATAATTTTGAATGGAGATGGCCGCTTAGTTGTTCATATTTACTAACGTAATACAGTTTTATGAAGAATAACTCCACCACATGGCTCGCGTCGTGTCGTAACGCGACAGCCGACATGTCGGTTGTCGGATTTCCACTTAACAGCTCGCGTCGCAATTGCCGAACGGAGGCGATTGTGCGTCGCAGCATACTTTCGGCTACGATCACGTGTTGCGGATGAGCCTGAGGTAAAAAGACCTAAAGGCCACTTATAGCATAATTGTGAGCGTATAGAAAGGGAAATCAAAATAGTGATAGATTGCTAGCCATATCGCATGACATGATTCCTAAATTTCGCCCATTCCCTCGATGGGCTAGACCAGCGTGGAGTTATCATTAATTCAACTTTAGTATAGTAAAGACGTTCCTTGGTAGACTAATTGCACTATGTCTTGACCTAGACTGGACTTAACTGGACATCTCGGTTCACTATTCGACTCGATTTACTGCACTCGAAGCACTTTGAGTGCGCTACGACAATTCAGTAGTGGCGCTACGCCGTAGCACGTCTACGGGATTTCCGTAGATGCTCGTTGGAATGTTGGATAGCCGATTTGGATCGAGTGAATAATTAAGTAAATTTTATGGTTTAATGAATAGTTGGTAACATATTAATATCACACGACCATTTTGGCACTAAATTGATCTTGTACTAAGATACTATTATGGGTACGCTTTAGCCACAAGGACATAGGGCTCTCAGCATTATTTTGCTACTTAGGACAATCCTGTGCCGCGGCCTCAAGTTCTTGCAAGCTCATACCTAAGGATGGACGATATTTTTTAGGGCTCCGTATAAGTAAAAACAGCACACTATTACCTATGACTGTCTGTCTGGCACCAGACTGTATCTCATGAACCATGATAGCTTAAAATTGTCACAGATGATGTATTTCTGTTGCCGCTATAACAAATACTAAAAAACAGAATATTTTAATGTCATTCTATGTAAATATCCAATATAAAGGAACCAGACTTCACACTGCCTTCATTTTGCTTAGGAGCTCTGCTCTGCTAACACTGGATTTCATTTTCACTCGCCGAATTTAAACGGAAACATCGGTGCGCGTGCCCGACTCGCAGTTGGCCGGTTTTTCCTAACTCCAGATGGAAGTCATTAAAACAATATTTTTTTATAATATTTTTACTACACACATAAAAAATTACTCTTCAAGAAAAGACAAGTATAGTACACAGAAATTCAAAGAGCCTGCACCGGTTTGTTCCCGATATAGAGCCCGAGGGTTCGAATCCCGCCAGTTAACAATTTTCCCTTTGCATTCCGTTTGATATTTGTATTGCAGCAAGGAATTATCCACAAAGCCTGGCATGTCATGTTTAGGCCTTCTCATAGATGAATTAACCAATAGCAATGTATTCTGTTTGCGGCCAAAAAAGCGAGGCTGGAGCTGGAATGGAAGAGAGTGCTAGAGAGGATGCAGGATGTATAAGAGATGTATGTCACTAAATAGGTATTTAGTTTAAGTTTAGGTTAAGCGAATAGTTATCTAATTTTATGTAACGTTTTGGAAAAAGGCCAGGTCAAGAGTATTCAAAACCGACGAGCATGTATGAAGAGATTGATAAATGTGGATGAAGCGAAAGAGATATGTCAGGATCGTAGCAAGTGGAACAAAGTAGTCTCTGCCTACCCCTGCGGGAAAGAGGCGTGACGATATGTATGTATGTATGTATGTAATGTAACGCTATGGTGTCAACTATCATGTTATATATATAAAGATAAATAAATAAATAGATAAATTAGCTGAGTAATTCAAATTCATCAGCCTGAAGAGGTCCACTGTTGAACAAAGGCCTCCCGCTTAGCACACCATAATGAACGACAACTCGCCACCTGCATCCACTAGTTTCCCGCAACTTTCACGATGTCGGTCCACCTAGTGGGAGGCCTACCAACACTGCGTCTTCCGGTTCGCGGTCGCCACTCGAGAACTTTTCTCCCCCAACCGGTTGTCTGTTCTACGAGAAGCCTGTCCATTGCCAAATGGTAACTACTTGCATTTCTTTAGCAATTGCAAATTCAAATCATAATACGTATTTAATCCAAAAAGTTTTCTCAAAGCTGGTCATAAACTCAGGTCACTGAAAATCAGCGCTGCGGCCTGCCGCAGCAATATGCTGAGTGTGGCCCTTTTGGCACTTGCGGCACATGATTTGTTTTTTGAAATGTTCTTTTTTGTTTTTTATTTTATCTTTTATGTGTCGTTTTGTGTCAATAAATGTTTTCTTTCTTTCTTTCCTTCTTTCTTTCTTTCTTTCTTTCTTTCTTTCTTTCTTTCTTTCTAAAATAAAAGCTATTTTTAAAGTCTATCGCCAAAAACTAGCAGAGTCAGTGTCAGTGATGAACAGTCAAAGCGCTTAATATGTTCTACGCACGCTTTTATTATTTTTGTGATAGAGTCGAATGTAGACTATTCTGAGCTCTTCAATATCAACTTCTGATGTAATATGACATATGATATGGGTGTAATATGACAAAATTACTAAGGTGTTACAATATAGCCAGTAGGCTTATTACGTAACTCGCTCGCAATCACCGTCGTGTTCATTTTGACAGTTCTTGTATGAATGTGACAGCTAGCTGATTCCGATGCCAATCGTCAACCCATACATGAACTGTCAAAATGAAAACGATCGATGGTGATCGTGATCGCGTGCGAGCTACGTAATAACCTTTGCTGTATTATAACTCTATTGGTTGATTGCTCCATGGCTTTTTCTGCGCGTAAATATGAGTTACGACCACATTTTCCTGTTAAGGTCGCTGAGGAAAATGCGGGGCCATTAAATTAAAAAATGCGTATTGTGGAACGGTTTTGCTTTCTTGACGTAGGCTACATCGAAATTGTATCGGCCTTTGTATGGAGTGCTATAATAGGATATTGTTGAGCTAATTGGTCGGCGGATGTTTTTTTGTTACTCTGTATACATACACATAGGTACACATATCTCATCTACATCCCTTACAGTAGACAGAGTCTACGGTGTTGTTACTGTAGGCTCCGTGACGTGTACCTTAATATCAATAATTTAAACTTCGAAACTAAAATTACCAACATAATAATGTATTCTTAAATAACACACGTTCACTCGTTCAAGTAACAAGAAGTTGAAGAATTAAATAAAATTTCGTTGTTTACTTTACAGTTGTTTAAAAAGGTAGGACTTTAGAACAATTTTATTGTAGTTTACTGCTTTGTTGGGAGTTTTACAAACTTTGTAATTGGTAAAGAAAGCAGTAGAAAAACGCAATTAAAAAACAATTTCGTGGCTCACCTCGTTTAAGTCTAAAACCATTGACAGCCTTCAGCAAAAATAATTATATAACGATTTTACTTAAATTTACAGAGCCTTTTAAACTAATGTATTTTTAAAAAACGGTTTTCAGTCCATTGGACAATAATTATCAACTTAAATTCAGTTTTAAGACATGCCTGCTGTACGGTAAATCTAGTCTTACTTCCTACGGGAGATAATTACCGACGGCTAAATATGATTGCTAAACAGATTACATAACCGTTGTTGCTCAGGGTGCATCGTAACTCTTATGTTACTCATACAAGGTGTCAGGTATCAGTTATGACATCTCTGTTTATTCCTAAAAAAAGAGATATATATATGCCATCCATAGACTTCCGACACTTAAGCTTTGAAGAACTTAACACAGAATGGTACAACAAGCCTTTAATAAATATTTTTGTATTTGTTATTGTATTTTTGTTTTTTGTATTGCAATTTTCTAATTTTGTAACTGTAATTTCTATGGGTGACTACCTGAGATAAACATTTATTATTATTATTATTATTATTATAACATAACAATAACATAAATCACGTGTTTATCCCTTACGGAGTAGACAGAGCCTTCTGTCTTCTATGTTTTTTTACTCCCAGACCAGTATGTAAGACTTTATGGTATTTTTCATGGTTTATTTATGGTATACTTGTAACATCCTGTACATAACAGTGTTAGGGTTAGATCAGAAAAGAGATGTGCATAATCTAATATTGGCACCCTAAGTGTAGGGTACCCTAAAAGGACAATCGAATCTCCTTTTCGCAATTTACATGTCAATGGTGGCAGCATTGCGACAAAAATCAAAAATGGCGCAGCTGTCCATAAACCGACACGTGAGACCGCACAGACTACTATAGTCCGAGAGCCGGTTCCATTATTTCGCATCTTATTTAGCTACAAATTTATTACTTTTTTTTTTAGTTTTACTTTTTATTTTTCTCACAACTTTTTTATTGTGAACCGAAAAACTGTGAGCAATGTAGCTATTTTTACAACATACAGTATAATATATTAAATATACATTACGTAGGTATACAACATAGAACGAATTAAATAATTATTATTTCTGAAGAAATGTCATTCAAAATTTTGCCCTGATAGTTTTTGTCTCATTACTTATTTTTATACCTTTACGTTTTTCATTTTAAGAGATACTTAGTAGCAACATGAAATATCATAATAATATAACATATCAACCGGATGCCAGCACGAGTCGTATACGTTTATTACGCGGTCAAAATAAACTTTACTTCAAGACGTATTTATGTTAATTATTATTCGAAAAGCTGGTATTTTTTCCTTGTAGGATATGAAAAGGCAAAAGTACAAGCAAATAGGTCGTTATTTTCAGATAGAATGCATTCTATTTCAATTCTAATTACGAGAAAATACAGTTTTTCTTTATTACGAACATAAATTCGAATACAGTTTCAAATCGTGCAACCGGCTCTTGGTCTATAAGAGCCGTGTAAAAGTAGATTGGCTCATGTATTGGATTTTCGATGACACTCTTTGACTAACGGTCTCCTGAAAATTTTAATAACACGACGAAAAAGTGATACCTCATTTTTTTGGAATTACGGAATCAGAACTGGGATGCACAGGACACGGTAGCTGTTGCAATATAATTTAACGATAGTATTTCATAAGATTTTTTTACTTTTATTGCTTAAGTTTGGCCTTTCTCTCTTTCCTGTACTTTATTTTTACAAAAAATTTAATTTTTAACATGTTCCTACCTATTTGGTAAAAAAAGTATGTGGATGTCGTGTCTATGCTAGGTTTTTGATTTGTCATGTCAATGTCACTTGATTGAATATACTATGTCTAAATCTCAAGGACTCGATTTCATTAAATAATTTAAATATACACAATAATGGCGACGAGGGAAGAAGAACTTACGCGTCTTACACGCTTACGTGCGTCAATACGTGGGCAACTTACAAAGGTACAGCAACAACTTACACAGTTACAATCACCTACGGAATACGAAGTCAGTCAACGGTTGACAAGTTTAGAAAATTATGAAAGGAAATTCGATACGATTCAAAGCGAAATAGATGCGCATTCACTAGAAATTGACACGGAAATTGAACAACGACATACGACGGAAGAAAACATTTTGCAACTAAAACTTATGTTACACGGATTACGGCCGACACCACCTGAAGCACCCTCGACTTACGTCACGGCGTCGCAGCAGGCCCGGAGCTGTGAAGGTACACCTGAGAATACGCCTGTAGCTACACATATACCGAAAATAAATTTCTTACCATTACAAGACCGAGAAAGCTTTAATAATTTCGTTAAAAGATTAGAAACCTATATGAAGCTAAGTAACTGTCACGATCCGCGCACCCAAACCTTGTTGCTGCTTAGCTCACTACCACCGGAAATACACCAACACGCCTATGATTTGTGTTCGCCCGACGACCCTTGCGACAAAGATTTCGACAGTTTAGTGCGAACATTAAAGGAATACATAGATCCCAAACCGAGCATTTGGGCTTGCCAACATAAATTCATCACCAGGATACAAGGAGCAGACGAATCAATCATGACATATACGTCCGAACTAAAGCGTTTAACTCAAGATTGCGGTTTTATTTGTAAAAACTGTAAAACATCAATCTCAGAAAATTTCCTTACACTACAGTTTATAAGAGGGCTACAGGATAACGACATTCGAACCAGAATACTGCAAGATACGAGGATCACAGAATTTGCGGAATTGTTAAGCACAGCCACTGCAATCGAAGCAGCAAAATCGGACAGTAGCTACATCTCACCAGTACACTGCTCCACACAACCGCAGGTGAAAACTATCCAATTAAATCGCAAACAGAACAAGTCTCAAGCGGAAGGCAGGCCATTAACAATCCAAGATTTAAGAGGGAGATGCTTTCGTTGTGGAAGTCAGGAACATCAAGCACACGCATGTAGAAGTATCAAGGACACCTGCAACAAATGTAAACGAGTGGGCCACCTAGCGCGGGTATGTCTACGACCGTCTCTCCACCAGGGCCAGCACCAAGTGGAACCGGAGGAGGGAGAGGAGCACTATGACGCCAACTCGGCAGACTCAGTCATCGACAACACACCCTGGGACATGAATCTGATACGATCCAACAATACTGATAAATTTATGATAAATGTGCGTATCGACAACAGCAATATTCAGATGGAAATAGATACGGGAGCGGCTTTGTCATCGATTTCTCATAAAGATTTCAAGAAACTCAATTCAGAATGTAGAATTTATAAAACAAACGTCACTATGAGAACATATACCGGAGAGATTTTTGCTCCCCTCGGAGTGGCTTACGTCACATGTAAATACAACGATCAACAGTTTCAAGCCAAGTTGTACATCATCAAACAAGACGTGGACGCCATCTTTGGTCGGGAGTGGATTCGATTAATTAACTTAGATCTGGCCAATATCAATTTAGTCAATACAAAGGTACGTCCGAGCCTCGACAACCTCTTGACCGAATTTTCTAATGTATTTGACGGTACACTCGGATGCATACCTAATTACAAAGGTCATTTTAGTCTCCATGATGATGCAATTCCGATCTTTGTGAAGCCAAGACGCATTCCATATGCACTTAAAGAAAAAGTAGACGAGGAAATTGAACGATTATGTAAACAAGGAGTGATTACCAAAGTGGACAACTCCGAGTGGGGTACACCAGTAGTTCCAATTGTCAAGCCTAACGGCAGCATACGATTATGCGCGGATTACAAGGTCACATTGAATAAATCTATTAAAGACGAACAATACCCGATACCTATCATAGAAGATATCTTGGTACAGATGAATGGCGGTGAACTGTTTTGTACATTAGATATAAGCCAAGCATACTTGCACATGCTGATGGATGATGAAAGCGCTATGATGCAGACGCTTAGCACACACAAGGGAACATTTAGAGTAAACAGGCTAATGTTTGGCGTTAAAGTGGCTCCAAATTTATGGCAGAAGTTTATGGATCGTTTACTTCAAGGAATCAATGGAGTTCAATGTTTTTTTGATGACATAATCATCCAAGGATCGTCAGAAGAGCAGCTTATAGCCCGATTACGTCTTGTCTTGCTTAAACTACAAGAAAATAATCTGAAATTGAATAAAGAGAAGTGCCATTTTATGCAAGAAAGTATCGAATATTTGGGCCATGTTATTAATAAAAACGGACTACATAAGAATGGAAACAAGGTTAAGGCAATTGTAGATACGAGATGTCCAGAAAATGCAAATGAACTGCGGACATTTTTAGGAATGGCAAATTATTATAACAAATTCATACCAAACTTAGCTTCAATATCTCATCCGTTGAATAATTTACTAAAAAAAGGCAGTGAATTCACCTGGACTAAAGATTGCAATGAAAGTTTTAATAAAATAAAAGAAGAGATCTTAAGCAAAAGAATTTTGACACATTTTGATCCGGCTAAACCTCTGGTCCTCGCGACAGACGCTTCACCGACGGGCTTGGGAGCCGTCCTCAGCCACCGATTGCCAGATGGGTCAGATAGGCCTATAGCATTCGCGTCACGTTCATTGACCAATAGTGAAAAAAAATATAGCCAAATAGATAAAGAAGCTACATCTCTATTCTGGGGCCTAAAAAAGTTTTTCCACTACTGCTACGGTAGAAAATTCATACTTATTACTGATCACAAACCACTGACTACTATTTTCCACCCCCATAAAACATTGCCGGCCATGAGTACAATGCGGCTGTTCCACTATGCGCATTTCCTGTCCGGGTTTGATTATACCATCGAATACAGGACGTCGGCGGAGAACAGTAACGCTGATTATTTATCTCGATTTCCCGTAGACAAAATAGCTACAAATATAATTGACGTACATTGTGCATTTCAACTAAATCAAATGAATACCATTGCCATTGATCGTACAAAAATCGCAGAAGAAACTCAAAAAGATGTCGAATACAACGACTTATTACAGGCGTTAATGACGGGCACAACACTGAGAAGATATGGTTACAATGATAATGAAATGACAATTCAAGATGGATGCTTAATAAAGGGGACCAGAGTTATGATTCCGGCAGAATTACGACAACAGGTACTAGAAGAATTACACACAGGACACCTTGGAATGGTAAAAATGAAAATGTTAGCGCGCGGATATGTATACTGGAAGAGTATTGACAAGGACATAGAGGACTTAGTTCGGAATAGTCGAACATGTCGATTACAACTTAACCAACCAACACCCGTGACGCTACATCACTGGGAACGGCCCACGGGGCCTTGGCAGAGAATACACATCGACTTCGCAGGGCCAATGAAGGGCCATTCCCTGTTTATAATAGTCGATGCATTTACTAAATGGGTCGAGATAATACCAACTACAACTACGACCAGTGCATGGTGCATCAAGCAATTAAAGGAACTCTTCGTGACATTTGGTTTTCCCTTCACCTTAGTGTCGGATAATGCCAGGCAATTCATTTCAAAGGAATTCGAATCATATCTTAAGCTGAACGGAGTAGTACATAAAACATCAGCTCCATATCATCCCGCGACTAATGGACAAGTAGAAAGATACGTCCAGGTTATCAAGAAGGCTCTACATGGTATCAGCACAGAAACAGGCAGCATGCCGGACAAACTGTTGGGGATAAAGCAACAGTTACGAAGGACGCCAAGTACGGCCACGGGCCGAAGTCCGTACGAGCTGATGTTTGGCAGGACCATAAGGAACAGCCTGAGCGTAAAATTTAAGATCCAGGAACCCAGGGGCGAAATACGTAGCTCGGTAAGTCCGGCAACACGAACATTCGCTGTCGGACAAAGAGTTCAGGTACGTAGCTACATCAACCGACAGGTGAAATGGGAGTTCGGGACAGTCACTAAGGTCTTAGGGAGACTGCACTACGAGATAAGGACCGATGCAGGCGAATTATGTAAACGCCATTTGGACCAAATGTTAAGCACCACAATTACGGGGGGGGAGCTGATGAGAGGCTGAAGATTTACGGCGGAGGTGTCGTGTCTATGCTAGGTTTTTGATTTGTCATGTCAATGTCACTTGATTGAATATACTATGTCTAAATCTCAAGGACTCGATTTCATTAAATAATTTAAATATACACAATAGTGGATAAATTGGTTTTTATTCATATTATGAACATTGATTTGAATGTTACGTAAAATACTTATTATTGACGAGAAGTCGCTTATTGCTTCTCTATTTCGCTTTCGGGAAAAGAACTATCCTATAGAATGGAACTATCTCTATAGATACCAAATTCCAACTAAATCAGTTCACCGTCTAAGCGTAACAGATGTAACAGACAGACAAGTACACTTTCATCCTACTAATAATTATAAATGCGAAAGTTTGTGAGTATGGATGTTTGTTACTCTCACACCTCAGAACGGCTGAACAGTTTTGGCTGAAATTTAGCATGAGGATCAACAACTATAGCCTGGAATCACACATAAGTTACTTCTCATCCTGGATAATTGCTTAGTTCCTTCGTGACAGCCATAAACGATTTGCAGACAAAGTCGTGAGCAACAGCTAGTAATTTTTAATATTAAGTTTGGATGTCGAATAAATATAGTTTCATTTCAAAGAAAATAAACTGGAAATTTGCGAAGGACTTTGTAACTTTCCTATAAGTAGTTGCACAGTCGGTGCACGTTCATAATTAAGCGGCAAGAGATGTCTAAGGCTGGGTTAGTTCAACGCGAGGGCTGGAATCACGTACTCTGTACAGTCATAAAAGTGTCGTAAGGCATTACGTTCCCAGAACAAGGTGACATCCACATTTAGATAACGTTCTAGACATAAACTGGCGCTTTTGAAGTGTGATTAATGTCTTAGCTGCAGCACTAGTCCAAGAGCTAGGAAGACATTTTAGAGCAAATATTCAAGTTGTCAATTGGTTGAAAAGTAACGATAATTGTTGGAAGTTGGAAATGTTCGGTTTTTTTTCACAAGTCACAGTTGATAATCAAAATGCGTTTACTTTATAGATGCTACGTCAGATGATAACCAAAGAGAAACATTATGATTTTGATTTATTATAAACTTAAGTGTTAGTTATCTATTTATTACCACGAAACAGACAGAGGCGTCGTCATAGATAACTCTGACACTTAATATAACTAGAACTTAACAGTGAGTGGCGAAAAAGGCTCTAAACCTCATTGTTATTAATCGTACTAGTAGAAGGTAATTAGTATTAATCCTAAAAATGGGACAATTAAATATTAACCATTTATTTTCATTGTTTAAGAAACAACGTTGTCTAGTGCCCATATCACAAGCTTTGCTTAATTTCCAAGATATTTATTTATTTATTTATTTTACATATTAAGTAGTGATGGGCCGACTACGGCTTTTGCCGACTACCCGACTACCCGACTAGTCGGTTCCAAAAATGCCGACTAGTTGGCCGACTATTCAGCATTGCCGATCATTGCGTGAGCTCGTCATCTCACTTTATTTCTGCAGCCGTTCCGATCAAATTGTCCGCCTTCGGCTAATTGACAGCACTCGCGCTTACTTGTGGGTCGAATGTAACTTATTTCGCTACATTTTGATTTCAACTGGCCATGTTTTTGCAAAAATTTCTAAGTATTTTTTTAACTTGCTTACAATCATTGCTTTAAAAGACATTTGATTTGGTCAACGTGGTTTCATTTATGCGCCCTTTTAAAAAAAAAAATAACAACCGACTAGCCGTCATTTTTTGCCGCATAGTCGCTGACTATTCGCCGACTACAAATAATGCCGAATAGTCGGTTTCCCCGACTAGTCGGCAAGTAGTTGGCCCATCTCTAATATTAAGACGTAAGGCCTCTGGACGTTTCACCTCTGTGTTAATTTTCAATTATCTTAACTGTTAGTTATCGACGTATACGACGCGGTTGGCCTAGTTGGTAGTGACGCTGCCTGCGAAGCAAGCGTCCCGGGTTCGAATCCTGGTAAAGGCATAAATATGTTTGTGTGATGAGCACGAATATTTGTTCCTGAGTTATGGATGTTTTCTATCTATATATAAGTATGTATATCGTTGTCTAGTAGCCATAACACAAGCCTTACTAGCGCTTACTTTGGGACTAGGTCAATTTGTGTTAATTGTTCCGTAATATTAAAAAAAAAAAAAACTATGATGATGGGTCCTCTCATCTCAAATGAATGTGTTGAGTTTTGTTACTTATGTATAATGTATATGTTGTGTAATATATTTTATTTATTATGTATTTATTATGACTGTATATGTATTAGTTTATCGTATTTATCTGTTATGTATTATATCTTACATTAAGTATTTAAAATTTAGGCATTTAGGATTATTTTAGGTTTTGATCAGTTTTTTTACTTTTTTTGTGTGTCTACTCTTGCTTAATACCTATGTCCTGTCAATCGTTCAAAGGTTAACTGGAAGAGATCCCTTTAGGGATAAGTTCGCCTTTGTGCATTCGTGTTTTCCTGTATTCATCTTTTTCATGTGTTTTATGTACAATAAAGAGTTTTACATACATATATACATACATACATACATGATGTGTCTGTTTGTTTCGTGGTATAAAATAGACGGAATTATAGACAACTGATACTTAACTTAACAAAGGCCTTACCATGACGTCTTCCGACGCAGTTCAGATTTTAGTTGTCATTGTTAATATGGGATCTCACAGCGAGCGATCCTAAATTGAATCCGAATTGAATTAAAATTAACTTTTTTGATGGTGGAGGCGTTTTACACCTCCACTGAACTTAAATTATTTTTATTCGCCTTTTTCTTTCTCTTTCTTATCATTATCGCATATTTTGTTTCGCTTTGACCAGTAGACTTTATACATCTCTACTATAGACCAATGTAATTTAAGGTACGGACTTAACTTAGGGACCTTTTACATCCCTTTTATAAAATATATAAATCTTTATATATATAATTCTGCTTTACGTGTATATGACATTGAACTCCTCCTAAACGGCTTGACCGATTTAAATGAATTTTTCTGTATGCGTTTGAGTGGCGCCCTGGATGGTTTAGATTCACAAATCAGCCCGGCAGATGGCGCTGCAGTCGGTATCTAGGTTATTTATCTATACCTACTGCAACTAACCTTTTTTATTATAGACTATAATTAATCAAGTGGGGGCAATTAAGTGGGGACCTGGAAAATTTACATTCACAAAAAAACAATTCGGCAGATGGCGCTGTAGTCGGTATTTAGGTTACTTATCTATACTGCAACTAAACGGGTGGACCGATTTGAATGAATTTTTTGTATGCGTTTGGGTGGCAATAAATAAAAAAAAATTAAGTAATTAAAATAAATTGGATACAATTCAATTTTTCCTTTCATACTTTTTTTAATACCCTAATCACTTGAAATATCATTTGCAGGACGTCTGTCGGGTCCGCTAGTATATTATAAATATATTGTATTATAGGTAAGTTAAGTAGAATTTAAGTACTATTTGTAAATCTATTTTATTTTGAAAAAATGACTTTCTGCCAAGTTTATTGCGGTGCATTCTTCTTGGCAATGATGGTCAAAAAACATGTAAAAGAGCCCTTGGCGGCCTATTTGCAAAATAAACTTTTGATTTTTGAATCACACTAAGACGTCACGTTAAGGCCCCTGGTATATACAGTGTTGAGACAGGCCCTTAGTAGAGGGGTTTACTAACCTGTATTTATCACCCCACTAACACTTGGCATAGTTATTTTCCCTCCATCTACAACACAGCTGACATCAAGTGCTAAACTTGTGGATTTTCAAATAGCAATAGCGAGTGAGTTTCCCGTAGCCGAGTGCTGTGAATGATCATATAACACCACGATACCGTTTTAGAGCAAAATGGACATCGTATAGTAGAGTTTAAGTGTCAGTTAAAGTGGAATCAAGATAGTGATGAGAATTTAAATCATAGTAAATGTCACAATCTAAATAAAATTGTAGGAATAACACCAAATAAATGATTTTTCGACAAAAAGGGTTTTTTTTTTATGTGAATGGGAAGGAAAACGAGCAAGCGGGTCACCTGATGGCAAGCGATCACCACTGCCCATAGACACCCGCAACCCCGGAGGGATTGCAGATGCGTTGCCAACCTAGAAGACTTAGATGAAATGGCTCTTGTGCCCGTAATTTCCCCGGCTGTCTTACTCTCCACACCGGAACACAGCAGTGCAAGCACTGCTGCTTAGCAGCAGGATTAGCGAGTAAGATGGTGGTAGCGATCCGGACGGACCTTACACAAGGCCCTACCACCCGCAAAAGTATATAATATAGACTATCAAAATTATAAGCATGTTTCAAGTAATCGATAATTTTAGTGCCTTAAGCTACGTTCAAAAATATCTTTAGTAGTCATTACGCTCCCTTCAAAAATTAAAGTATCTTATAAACGCCAAAAGACTGAAATTTCACACAAATTATTAAAACAATTTCGTACACTTTAAAATTACCTTAGTTTGACGTAACAAAGATGAACACTAATCACTAATTTAGCGAACTAAAAGTCTGGATAACAAAACGCCTCAAATGTCAGGGATCACTGACAGCGCCTATAAATAATGCTGCTTGTAGACCCAAAACTAACCTGACGCACCTCATTATTCAGAGTCGGTTGTAATATAGAAGATACGGCCCTACAGAAGGCTTACCTTGTCCCTAAGAAGCTGTGAATCAGTGTTGCCAGGTCTCCTGATTTTTCAGGAGTTTGTCTGATTTTTGACTATGTCTACTGATCTACAGAATTTGGAAACGAATCTACTGAATTTTATGAGTCTAGTTTGAACTTAATAATTATATTGTTTCAACAGTTGAAATTCAATCATGATGTAACCAAATACCTAAAAAAAAATAACAACACCATTTATCAAGACCAAGATTCATCAGATTCAGATTCTAACAGTCATTGAATTAATTGATTGAGCATGCAGCATGAAGTTTGTGGCTTATAATTTATAATTTCTTGCACATTCACACTAATATTATAACTGTAAAATATTCTATTTATTTTATAATCGCCAGTGTGGTGTCGGGTTAGGATTAAATAATCATTTTATACGTAATATATCAGCAAATTGAAAATAAAATAATCAGAATACATGAGAAGATTTGCATTTAGGTAAGTTTTATGACTTTTCTAGCATAAAATTTGATCTACTGATTTTTTTTCAATCTCCTGACTTTTAAGGTTTTAAGAATAGAATAGAATAGAAATAGAATATATTTATTTGCAAAGAATAAGTAGATATAACAATGTCATTGGGTGGCACAGAGACAATAGGTTGCTTATTCTGCTATTTGTACAATTTTATCATACTAGCATGCAAATTTATTAATTTTTGGGTTGCTTACATTATACAAAGTTATCTTGCAAGAGGAAATCATTTACACTATAGTAGTTTTTTTCTATCAGTATCTGCATTAACCTATTTTTAAATATATTTAGGGGTAGCTCCTTTATGTACTTTGGTAGCTTGTTAAAATTTTTTAGACACATAGCAGCGCAAAGGTAAGGCTTTTAAGGTTTCAATCACCTGACTCTTCTGATATTTCCAAATTGGACCTGGCAACACTGCTGTGAATTAAAGATTGACCGCTTAAATGAGAGCTCGCCCGCGCGGCACAGGGGCGTGGGGTGGACGATAAAGGGGACCGAGGGAGGCGCGGGCGGCTAGTGCTAGCGGTAAGATCTCGCGTTGACACTGCTCTTGCACGCACTTGTGCTAGCCGTTGAGAGTATTACTGCATAGCGGCAGGAATAGAGAGAAGAAAATAGCAAGTTTCGTTAACTATGTAGCTAACATAGCGAGCAAACCCAGATGGAGCACTCTAACTTACTAAACTAATTAAATTTGGCGAAGTTTTTCTTTCGCTTAGTTCTAGAAGGGTTGACCCGGTTAGCAAAGTAAATACGTACGTAGTAAAACGGATTTTATCAAGTTTTTTTTCTTTCATTTTGCAGTCGCAATTTAAGTATGATCTAAGTAGGTATACTTACCTATATTGATGTTTCAATGTTGTTTTTGAAGTAGCGGAGTAGCAAGGTAAATATTTTTTGTTCATTAATAATTTGTAACTATAGCACAAACCCTCTTGTTCTGAAAGGAGGACTGTGGCCATATAGGCTGGAGATGATGAATAATGTTTCCGGTTGGGGTCTACTCCTAAACCCGAAGTATACATATTTTATTGAATCAGGCGTTACTTTGCGGAGGTCCATTTCAATGAACACAAAATATTTACCTTGCTACTCCGCTACTTACGTGCAAGATAACCAAGCTTCCGCAAGCTCTACGGGATCGAAACGCGCGTCAGTGTTTGTGTGGTGTTAGGATTAATTAGGTTTGTGGCATTTGTGTGCGTTTTCTGTGGCAGTAGTGGAGGGAGGGCTTGCATGCAAAACGTATACATTTCGCACAAGCTTGGTTATCTTGTACGCAAGTAGCGGAGTAGCAAGGTAAATATTTTGTGTTCATTGTTCCGAAGTGTACATCATATCAAACACTAACGGGGTGAGCAAGACGACAAGATTCGAAGTTCGAATTTCGGATCGCTTGAAAGTGAGTGCTAGGTACTCAGCAAGGTGAATATTTTGTGTTCATTAAAATGGACCTCCGCAAAGTAACGCCTGATTCAATACAATATAAAATGAGCTAGTAATATTTTATACATAAAACAAGCTTCACGAAAATTTCAACAATGTCAAGTCTATATATAATGATATTATAATATGCTACCAATGTATAATGACTATGCAAACTAAAGCTATTTGCTGATTTAATTGGATTTGATTAATTAATATCAGTTTGACGTGAATATTAAATGCATGTTATACGAGTTAATGGAATTAACTCAGTGTGAGAACGATGTGTTGATTAAAAACTGACCTAGTTATGTGAATAAAAATAGAAACCTGTTAATAATAAAATATAGATGTGCTTTATTTGTGTGTGGTGTGTATGTGTGTTTTATGAATATATCTAGTATATATCTATACTTTAAATCTCTTTCTCTCATGAAAAAGATTCCAGTATCAAATTTCATAGAACAGGTCTAGTAATTATATTTTTTATTCAAGACGAATATTTGTTCTTAGCCATTATTCTAACAAAATTTCAACCTTATTGCCCAATTGAAAGTAATTAGTCAAAGTTTTATTTTAATTTCTACAATACATTCTCATAATAAATGATAAACTGAAATCTGCATTGTTTAAAAACGCAACAGAATTTATGGAATTTCATTAAATTAAATAATTGTGTGTTTCGAGAAAAATACATTTTGTCAGTAGCAAAAACAATTAAATAAACAAAGCAATAATTTAAAACAGACTAATACTAAAACTAAAACTACTACTAAATTATAAAACTACTAGCTGTTGCCAGCGACTTCGTCTGCAAAGAATTCGTTTATCGCTATCCCGCGGGAACTACGCAATTTTCCGGGATAAAAAGAAAGAAAGAAAGAAATAGTTTATTTATGACAATCACAGTAATTAAAAAACAAAAAAAATATTAAAAGCTACATAAAATTGACATAAAATAAATAAGAAATAAAATAAAAAAGTAGCCTATGTGCTATTCCAGACCTTTCTCTATCTATGTGCCGAATTTCATCCAGATCCGTTAGGCCGTTCTGGCGTGATTGAGTAACAAACAAACATCCATCCATCCATCCGTCCATCCATCCGTCCATCCATCCATCCATACTTTAGCATTTATAATATTATAGTTAGATTAGATAAAGTAAATATGCCGTCAACATTTTCCGCCACAGGCATCGACCTCAAGACGCTGGCCGCATTGCCTCTCTGAACTGCTATTCCTAGCCTTTGAGAGAGGTAAGCGCCAGCAAAGGTGTCGACACACGTCACGTCCCACACCAAAGAACGCCCCAGCCTCCATGGTACCTGTCAGTTCCGCAATTTTTGCACTTTCGCATGCACACCTCATCGTAATAATACACAGAACTAGTTTTCTCCAGAAACATGCTTTTTTGGCAAAACTGAAACCGAAACTAAAGGTTCATAGGGCCGCAGAGTTCGACTATTCTGGCCGAAACGCAAAACTTTGGCCGAAACATGATTTTTAGGCCGAAACTAAAACTCCGGTCGGACGCTGTCTGCTGTATTGTGTGTATTAGGATCGAACTCCAAAAGGCCTTGTTAACCGTTCACAATCTGCTTATGGAAAGGTAGGATTTAGGCTTAGGATAGCAGTTTGAGAACTTAAAGGCACCAAGTTTGGACGAGCATCTGATTATATATGAAGTTTACACTAATTCCTAAGTGACTTGGTAACCTTTAACCGTCTTAGGGCCTGTTCCACCAGTCTCTAAGTTCCTTATACCATAAGTGCCGTCTCTATTCATTACTACGAAACTGACAGAGATGGCATCATAGATAAAAAATATTTAATAGGTATTCTTGATCGTATAGTTATTATTCTGTGCCGTTTCCAAAATGCGATTAGAATTTAACGTCAAATTGAACTTCCAAAAGTATAATACATTACCTACCTAGGTACTTACCTAAAATGTTTTCCAAAAAAAAAATATTGGCTGCACTCAAGAAAAAGCATGACTCATTGTCACGTTCCGCGTGACGTCAGAGTTTGTAAGCGAGAGCGCAGAACAAGCAATAGAGAGGCACGATCTTCTTCCGTGACGTCAGAGCTAGCAGTTCGAATGTTTCTTTATGACGTTATCACGTAAAAATATCGTCTGTAAACCGACTTTATAGACAGTCGGTTTTTTTTTCAAAATAATTACTTAGTGAAATGATACATTTGTGAACTGATTGGAATTCGTCTTAAATTCCTGTTAAACTCAGCTACTAGTTTCAAAGGAAGGAAGCAAAAATTCCCGCGTCACATTTCTCTATAATAATTCCCTGAGATTTCCGTTCAAACTTTCGAATCTGCTAAGTTAGCGAAACACGGTTTAGCGATTAAACTTGGGGTTTAAGTCGTGCAGGTTAAGCTCACTTTTCTTTGGCGCTACGTCGTAGATAATTAAGTACATTATGTGCCCGGCGTGCCGGCGAATAATAGCTACTCCTATATAATAACAAAGTTGTTATGTTGGTTTTGTTAACGCACTGAGATTTCTCTATATAACTTCATTGTACTCATATCTATTCTTTAAATAATAATGACATTATTAAAATGGGATGGATCCACGTATCAATCACATGTTGGCATTCTCAAGTAGGTGAGGTATCCTCTGGTCACTTCACATTTTTTTTATACGTGGTTGAGCATACTCGTGACGATTGCTTATTTTTACATTGGTAATTATTTCTAAGAAAGAAAGAAGACATTTATTCATTTTGCAAGACACACAAATATAAGAGCATACACACAATTTTATAGAAAAGAATCAACAAAAAAAACGGGTACCTATTAAAATACATAAAGTTAAAATACGTAATAGTTCAAAATCTCTAATGGTTCAAAATACCTAAATACGATTTTCTCAGAATTAACATAATTTTTATAAACTTAACCTAACCTAACCTATAGATTGGTTTAGGTTCTATCTATATATTTAGGTTAGGTTAAGTTTATAAAATTCTGAGAAAATTGCATTTAGGTATTTTGAACCATTAGGTATTTTAAACTATTAGGTATTTTAACTTTATGTATTTTAATACGTACCACAAATTAACACAGACATGTAAATTAGATCATCAGCGTTTTGATTCCCCTTTCCACCTTAGACGCCCACTATAAGGGTGCGACCAGACCGCCGCGTATACGCAGTGACGTGTCGTAGGCGTCACGTTTTCTCACCGTTTCTTCATACATTTTGTTGCGATTCCGTAACGTCACCGTTTTTTAAGCGGCAGTGTGGTCGCACCCTAATCTATAGATCCACCGATTAAATGAGTCCTCGCCCGGGGGATGCAGGGGTACGGGCGAGGTAAATTTATGACTAAGCGGTCGGTATATAAAACAAATAAGTTTACAGAAAATTGTTTGAAAAGAGAAAACGCTTTAGGTACGGCAAACGTGTAACCTACGGCTCGACAGCCTATTTTTTAGGGTTCCGTACCCGAAGGGTAAAAATGGAACCCTATTACTAAGACTTCGCGTCCGTCCGTCCGTCTGTCACCAGGCTGTAACTCAAGAACCGTAATAGCTAGACAGTTGAAATTTTCATAAATTGTGTATTTCTGTTGCCGCTATAACAACAAATACTTAAAACAAAATAATAATAATTAAGGGGGGCTCCCATACAAAAAACGTGATATTTTAGCCTTTTTTCATGGCTACCACTCGCCGAGCTAGATCTCAAGAACGGTAATAGTTAGACAGTTGAAATTTGCACATATTATGTATTTTTATTGTGGCTACAACAACAAATACTAAAATCAAAATAATAATTAAGGGGGGCTCCCATACAACAGAGTATTTATGGTACGGAACCCTTAGTGCGCGAGTCCGACTCGCACTTGGCCGGTTCTTATACATTGCGTGCGTTGCATGTTTACCGTTGTTTAACAAGCGCCTCGACCGAGCAATGGACAGTATAATGAACTTTTCCCGTTGCAGCAGACGTCTTAAACGCTTTCGCCCTTTCCTCTTAGTTAGCATTATACAAACAAGTCGATAGCACCCCGAGAGAACAAACTAAACAAAAAAACCTTTACCTATGTTTTTATTTCTGTTAAGTGGTTCAATTATAAGGGAAATAATTGTTTTCGCACCTCCATTGTCGTAGATTTCCGATTCAATTTAGTTTTTCCGTTTCACTGGGTTTCCAGTTACCGTTAAATCGTTAATCTGTGAGCTATTTGTAAAGTTCATATCATAGCGAATATCCTCAGAATAACTTTACTCACCTCCCTGAAAAGTATATTTTTGTTCGTTTAAAGAGTGGAAGTTAAAAATGGGACAGCATTTTGACATGCAATTCGCTCAAGGAAATTAATTCATGACGCATCGAGGAACCTCTTCACATAAATAGTTATTTGTGTCACAAGGGAGCAAAATTATGTATTTACGGCGAGGGCTCTACATTGAATCCAGAATGTAGCGAAGGATTCTAGAATAGAATCCTGAGCTCATCGAGGGATTCTAAAGTAGAATCCAGAGCGTAATGAGGGATTAAAGTATGTCGCCCAAGATGTAAACAATTTTGCTCCCTAGTGGCTCATACAACTTTTCACACCGATCATTAAAAACTTGAAGAAAGAATTATAAATATAATCAAAGAGCTACCAGCATAGAAAATGGCGTGGATTTACAATTATCACCTTCGAAAATTTGCATTTGCCAAAAAACACCTAGAAAAGCCTTGAACAGCAAAGCTGCACTTTGATCCCTCTCGACAGGGAGCAAAGCTTACTTTTCTGAATGGGTGATGTTAAAACGTCATAGTGACATCGCAAGACCTAAAGGCCACGTTTAGCAAAATTGTGGGCTTAAAAACCATTTATACCACAACACCACAGTTAATTCACAATAAAAACCTCAAGCGGCTCACATAACACGCGAATTTCACGCACCAAAATTAAGTGAACGTGAACTAATTACTTACTAAAATACACGCTAAAATAACAAATACAATTTGTGAGTCTTACAGCTCAAAACAGATTATCCGTTCGGCGTAACTGAATTAAAAGTTGCCCTCGGGAGCGCATTTTATGATCAGGGATGTCACCGCCATTTTTGGCGACGATTTTTCTCCAGATTATAGATTATCTGTTCCACGCTGATTCTGGGAGCAAAGAAAAAACATGGAATGTACGAGTTGCTTCTCTTCCCGCGCAGATGGTAAAAGCCCATCGAGAGAGTAGGCGAAAATCATAGGTATAATTATAGGCGATTCGGCTAGCAACCATCAATTAACCAATCAATCATTTATTCATGTGTAAACATAGGTTCAAAAAACACATATAAAACAAGACACAATTGCAGTAGATCATGCGTGTTTTTTCCGAGGTGGTGTACCTACATAATTCAATATACTTAATGACATGTATTAAAGAAAACTGAAGTGGCAGTGGGCCGGGCACATTGCTCGCAGAATCGATGGCCGATGGGGTCAGAATGTTCTCGAATGGCGTCCGCGGACCGGGAGACGAGCTGTTGTCCAACATTGTCTAACTCGCTCGCAATCGCCATCGTGTTCATTTCGACAGTTCATGTATGGACTGACAATTGGCATCGGAATCAGCTAGCTGTCACATTCATACAAGAACTGACAAAATGAACACGATGGCGATTGCGAGCGAGTTAGACAATAAGCCTGCTGATCGGGGTCGCGGGATCACGGTGGATGCGGAAGGCACAGGACCGGTCCGAGTGGAGAGCCTTGGGGGAGGCCTATGTCCAGCAGTGGACGTCTTTCGGCTGACATGATGAAAGAAAACAAAATATCAACAGTAGGCAGGTACTCAATTAAAAAGAAATAAAAAACAACAATAATTATTATCTACAAAAGTAATTGTAAAGGCCACGTTTAGCATGATTGTGGGGGAAAAGGAATCAAAATAGTGATGGGTTGCTAGCCGCATCGCCTTACGCCTGTAACATGATTCCTAAGATTATCGCCCATTCCTTCGATGGGCTTTAACCATCTATAGCGAGAAAAGAAGCAGCTGGTACATTATTATGTTCTTTCTTTGCTCCCAGACCAGCAAGGAAGAAATTATTTTAACTGCTTTAACAATACCATATCCATAAGTTTTTTAGGTAGGTACTTACTATATATGCGGATGCGGTACCCATAATGCTTACAATAGGGATACGGGGAACTGACTGATATATTTATTACCAAATTGAATCAATTAGGGATTATTCCCCACTCAATCTTGTCGCTATCAAAATATACCTGTAACAGAAGATTTCTTAGAAGAATCTATTTCATCTCATACTTTTTTTATCAGTAGGCAAATTAGACCACAATGTTGTTACAAAAAATCTTCTTCATGTATTATACAGAAATACTATTTGGCGTTCTTGGTAAAATATAAATAAGTTGTAATGCTTCCCTCAAACGAAATGTGGAGGTCAATTCCAAATTCTTATTTCTGCTTATTAACAGTTAGTACTGGGAAAGGAAACACAATACTGTCTTAAATTTTAACAGTTAACATGGGCGTATTTATAAGGGTATTAAGTATTTATTTGGGAATTTCTGAAATTATCAAAGAAGGCTTTTACTTTGCAATCACAAAATTAAAACAGGGAAACCGTGAACTTGAAATAATACAGAATATATTCAACACCATTGGAAATAGCACTGCAAGCAGGACAGTACGCATCGCTTAAACTATAATAACAGAAACATCTTGATTTACAAAATAAAACCTTGATCGAAGTCCCTGTTTAAAAACACGACACATTAGGTACCCAATGCCAGTGACAACACCCTTGCCAATAGCATTGCAAGTAGGATAGTCCGCATTAGTCACTCTACCGCCTAAACTGTAAAGGCGTAAATATCTTGATTAACAAAATAAATCGTCCTTACTTGAAGTCCCGTAAAGCCAGTGACCGTTGGTACTGCAACCAGCTTAGGATACCGCACGAAAGGCTTTGATTAGCCCGTGTAAGAGTCACTAAGTACTATAGGAGCGTAAAAATCTTGAACAACAACATAAAACATCCTTAGGTACTTGGAGTCTCTTTAAAAACACGACACAATGCCCAATGCCAGTTAGCACTGGAAGTAGGACACTGCTTGCAGTTTTGAGTAGCTCGCTTTAGAGTCACTATCATCTGAACTATAAAATCATAAACATCTTGATCAAAAACATGAAACATCCTTAGGTACTTGGAGTCTCTTTAAAAACACGACACAATACCCAATACCAGTCGTCAGTAGCACTGGAAGTAGGACACTGCTTGCAGTTTTGAGTAGCTCGCTTTAGAGTCACTATCATCTGAACTATAGAATCATAAACATCTTGATCAACAACATAAAACATCCTTAGGTACTTGGAGTCTCTTTAAAAACACGACACAATACCCAATGCCAGTTAGCACTGAAAGTAGGACACTGCACTCAACTTTGAGTAGCCCGCTTTAGAGTCACTATCATCTGAACTATAAAATCTTAAACATCTTGATAAACAACATAAAACATCCTTAGGTACTTGGAGTCTCTTTAAAAACACGACACAATACCCAATACCAGTCGTCAGTAGCACTGGAAGTAGGACACTGCACGCAGTGTTTTGAGTAGCCCGCTTTAGAGTCACTATCATCTGAACTATAAAATCATAAACATCTTGATCAACAAAAAACCTTCTCACTTGTATGCCCATTTTGAAAACGCGACACAGCTCTTACCCAAAGCTAGTGACACCCCTAATTAGGAACTTCGGGGACCAAAACGAAACACGTATAGTTTTGTTACGTCGGTAACTAGATAAAGTATATTGTTGTTTACAGAATAAACCTCTTGTTTACCGCGCTTGTTTGCGATAGGATACTGACGGAATGAGTTATGCCCTAGTCAAACAATGTAGTTAGGTTTCGCTGTGCTGGACACTGGATGGACGGAGTTTATTGATTGATGGTTAGTTGTTTAGTATTATTGGACTGAGTGGGCGTGAGCTCTTGATACTGCTGAAATTATACAGGTTGTGCTATAAATATTATGACGACGATAAGGGAGATATATGGGCAGATTTTAATCATATATCAAACATAGAGAAACTAGTTGTGGCCCACGACTTCGTCCACGCATTTCCAACAATAAAATTGTAGTTGTATTTCAACCAATTAACACAAAAATACCAAATTATAGAGAAAGTAGCTGTTGCGGAGAATTTGTTTATCCCGCTCGCGTCCGTATCCTAATGTCCGTCCCAGGGTTTCAAATTATCTACGTACCAAATTTTATCGCGACCGGTTCATTAGTTTTTGCATTAAAGCGTAACAAACAAACAAACTCACACTGATTTATAACTATAATAGTATATTAGGGTGATCTTGCTAAAAGTCTCATCGTTTTCGAGATATTTTATATTTAATTTTATGTTTTCTGTTCTATTTGAATTTACTCTAACTTTGACCGCTCTTAGGGAAGAGAATTTCATGTCACTTTTTGCAAGGTATGTATTTCACTACGTAAAAATGGACACTGTGTAGAAGGAAACTGTATAATATTAATTAAAGGCGAGGCATCTAATCATAAAAAGTTATGTATACACTTGTTAGAACAGAACTTTAATTTTAATAATATTAAAACAAACTTTAGACATACGAAAATGATTGTATTATGTGAACTGAGAACATTTGTGTTTAAAAATATTGTATAAATTGCATAAATTATGCCTTGTCTATGTCTGGCAGAGACAAAATAAAATGAAGTTAATAAAATTTCGAAGCATTTTTGAGACAAGAGATTATCATTTTAGCATAAAAAGACTGAAAAGTAAGCTTAAGGAGTTAGTAAATATAATGTAAAATAGGTAGAAGTATTATTTATTTTTCAATAATATAATCCCTCTTTAATTTAACATGTTTTTTTTTACATATTTGACAAATAACTTTTAAAGGTGGAAACATATTATTAACACGCGACGCGACCCGATGCAACGAATGTATGCGCATGGCGTCGCGTCGGATGTTCATAGTGTGGTTCTGGTCATAGAAAATAATACAATTTGATTCGACTCAACACGCGTCACGTTGCATCGGGTCGCGTCGCGTGTTAACAATGCGTTTCCACCTTAATGGTTTTCGTAGTGGCCATTATCATAAAAGCATAATACAACCTCGAACTTAGGCTTAACTTTTCAGCCGCTTCTCACATATGTTTTTAATTCACAAAGGCACCAGCGGTTCTAAAACCTAGTGTTGCCTAGACCTTGTACGGATAGCCTACATTTCAACACAAAGGGACGACCTACATAGCCCATGTCTATGAGGAAGAAACAATGAATGAAAAGTTTGAGCCACATACGTTTAGTGACGTAGCACCGCATACGTATAAAATAATAGTAATACATCGGCAACGGAAGAGAAAGAGCGATTTGATACACGTATGTTAGGGCGAGCTAGCACGAGACCATTGTCTTATACATTGCAAGCCTCAATGAACTTACGTTGTTTTAATAACGTGAGTTATACAATACAACACAATACAATTACAATAACTCTTTATTGAACACCACATAATTATGACAATCAAAACAGAAAAAAAGTATACAGAAGTAATAAAATAACAATAGGCGGCCTTATCAATACAGAGCGATCCCTACCAGGCAACCATAACGGACTGGAGAAAAGAACAGATCAAGGGCCTTAACCATGAGTTCCTAATTCCGTCTCAGTTCAAGTTTTAGCTGTCACTTTTAGTATGAATCTGACAGCGAGCGCACCTAAACTGAATCGCATTAAGACGTCATTGTAAGGCCCCTGAACATGTTTTTAAGAGTGTTTTAATCACACGGTAGTTTCATGTTTAGGAAATGAGATAAAATATCTCATTTGCTGGTTACTTCGCTAATTGTCTCATTCTCCACGCTGACACAGCAGCGGAAGCTGCTGCTTGGCGGCAGAATTAGCGAGTAAAACGTTGGTAGCGATCCGGATGGACCTTGCACTGCAAGGTGGTAGACCTTTAGGGGAGTCAATAGTCAAAAGTTTATTATGCAAATAGGCCGCCAAAGGCTCTTTTACATGTCTTTTTTTGAATCTACCAGCGCATTCGGAAAGACCATCTTTGCCAAGAAAAATACGCCGCAATAAACAAAAGAAAAGGTGTGTGTGTGTGTGATTGCGTAAGACTGATCTTAAGTTATTGACGCCTCGCGTCCACCGTCCATTAAAGTACTAAACTTCCTAAGTCTACGTACCTCTGTTAAATTAATTACTTAACTGACCTTCCCCATCGTTCCCTCTCGAGGGTCGATCGTTAGTTTTCCCCTTACTTTCCTCTAAGTATTTACAGGGTCGTTGTGCGTGACTGGAATCGTGGCGGGCATTAAAAACTACCCTGGAATTGCGGTGTGCCAGTTTTATTTTCATTTCACGGTTCGATGGTCGATAGTGTGAACCAATTCATGTTTGTATAGTAGCTTTATATATTTTTCTATAGTAAAGAGATTCGATTCGACATTCGACACAAACAACAAAACAAGAAAAGAAAATAAATAAAAAAGTAAGTAGGTATTTGTCACTATCCAAATGAAACTACAGTGAGACTCAATCATAATTACACAAACGGATAACTCACGTATAAAAGTCGAGTGATGCTTGACATGTTTTGGATAACTCGTAGTCCTTCCTCTTGGAGCGCTTGCTCCGGCGGCAGCACAGTGTTCTCAGTATGTTAAAAAAATTGCAAAATGAATGTTATTTTTTGTTATTTTTTTGATGTTTTTTTGCTTGATTTGAATTGTTGTTTAATCTACACGTGCATTGAAATATCGAGTGAATTTCGTCTTAACCGTATTCCATCTTATAATAGCCTTCTAAGCTGGCAACGCATCTGCAATTTGCTGTTGGGCCTGTCCATTGGACGATGGTGATCACTTATAATTCAGGTGACCCTCTTGCTCATTTGCCACCCTATTTTGTGAAACACTGACCACTGAAAATTGGTTAAATTTAGATTAAGATTTGAACAGTCTACCCCACGCACAAACAATATCGGTACCTATAGGTCAAACTAAAGTAAAACTTAAAACAAACAAATGTGCTACTTTATCCCGTTCAAATCAGTATGGGAAAGCAATCAACTAAAGGGCACTTAAAACCAATAAGCAAACAAACAATTATACAATATTCCCATGCCCATTGAAAATACGAGGAGACAAAAGGGTTATCAGAATCAATACGAGCCCTCCTAACAGATTTAGATAAAACTTTGGCAATAAAACTTTCCTATACAACTATTAAGAGGAACAAAGGGAAACATAAAAACTGAATGTGTTCAACACGACATTTTGCTGGGTATGAGCGTAGGTGTTTTGTAAAATGAGTTTTGTTGGGGCCGAGTTCGGGTGACGCTTGTTGGTAAATACCTTTCAATGTCGTTACGTTTTCTTCGGTTTTTGTTGATGATAGTGTAATTTCATTTCTTTAGTTCACGGCACTGGGTCCACATGGGAACTATAATACAGTCAACTGGGTTGACTTTGATTTACAGGGTGACTTTAAAAAGTAGTTTTAATGACAAAACCATTTTTTTTTACGTTTACTGCTTCCAATCAATGTCTTCGTCAATCGCCTTTGCGTCTACATGCCAAACATTCACCGGATATGGATAATATCGATTTCATAGCAATTTTAAAATGATCAAAGTAGCCCCAAAATTACCAAAGTCACCCCAGTTGACGTACACATAAATATGGTCCATGCAAAAATATTAGCCAAACTCGCCCACCTTAATTACGTGAACTTAGGTAGGTATTATCACCATCATTAGCCAGAGGGAGAATAGCCTACACCAGGTCATAAGTCCATCTTGTAGGGGTCCACCTATGCTGCGTCTTCCGGTACGTGGTCGCCACTTGAGGATCTATTTTAGCTCCATCGGCCGTCAGTCCTGTGAGTCACGTGACCTGAAAAACTTAAGTAATAATGACCTGTTGTAAGTAGTATTGTACAGGAAGTGCTATGGGACTTAAGCCATTTTTCTAATCTGGAACGTCAACTTGTCTATTTGCAGACGTTACTTACACTACAACACAGTTACATAAGTTTTTCACCTATGCCAATATTTCGGGTTATGTCGGCCAGTTTTGCTTTTCTGCGGAACATAAACATTAACTTAATAACTTAGTTTATACGTACGTTTTTGATTTATTTTAGTTTTAGTTATTATTATTTTTTATGTGAATAGGAAGGCAAACGAGCAAGTGGGGCACCTGATGGTAAGCGATCACCACTGCCCATAGACACCCGCAACCCCGGAGGGATTGCAGATGCGTTGCCAACCTAGAGGACTTAGATGAAATGGCTCTTGTGCCCGTAATTTCCCCGGCTGTCTTACTCTCCACACCGGAACACCGCAGCGCAAGCACTGCTGCTTAGCGGCAGGATTAGCGAGTAAGATGGTGGTAGCGATCCGGACGGACCTTGCACAAGGCCCTACCACCCGCATTTATCTTGTTATTTATATTTAAGTTGTATTTTAGGAGTTTTGTTAAATAAATAAATTAGTAACTTAATAGATCTCAGTGAAGTGATTGATAATAATGTATTAAGAAATATAAAGGTTTATACGTAAAACGTAAATAGTAGTAATAGCACTTTTATTTCATATTTTATTCATGAAGCAATCACGTGAACTAACAGCGGAACAAAAATTTCCTTCTATAATGTAGTGTTAGAGTTGTAGCCATGAAGTGACGAAGCCTCATTTTACTAGTAGCAACACTGGACGACGCCGCCATCTTGAGCGATGACGTTTGACAGTGACAGTACGTCACGTACGTCAAGGCAGATTCCCTCCAACGGGAGGTCGGATTATGGTTCCTCGAGGCGGAATCGACGCAAAAGAAGCATGGTCTTGGTTACTGTGCTTTGTGAGATCTTGTGTGGCTTTTCCTTTCTGTTACTGTGTAATTATCTGACCAAATTGTGTGTTCCATCATGCTGGGAACTTAGTTGGAATCGTTATAGCCTTTGTTCCTTGTTTGTGACTTATTTGTAAGACCGCTTGGATACAATTTGCAACTGGAATCCTTTGTTTTTAATAAAACAAGAGCATCTTGCCAAAAGTAGACAATAAGGTAAAGCCTAGAACGATATTCTATTAATAAATCAAGACAGGCGTTAACTACATTACTCTACCCACTAACAACTCGCAGGGGTTTTATTTATTTAAAACACCATTTGAAATATTTTATAAAAAAATGTATAAAGGAGAACTGAATTTTCTGCGTTGCCTTTGATAATGCTTTTTGTATTTTTAGTGTAGTCAATTTGTTGCGACCAAAGTGTTACACTGGAATTTGAATAGTAAAATTTCAGCGTCAAATATTTGATTCACATTGTTCCGTTTTGATAGATCCGACGTGAGGGACACGTATTTTATTTACAGTTTTAGTCAATGCAATATTTCATAGAAAAAAAAACATGTTTTAGTTGTGACTCTAATTGATAATACATACATATACATACATATAGCCTTTTTATTCCGAATTTGCTACAATTTCAGTAAGTACGTTGTTTTTTTTATATATATTTTTTTAATACAGACAGATACAGTCAACGTTAATTATATTTGACAAGCTACAAATCCTACTAATATTATAAATGCGAAAGTTTGTTCCTTCTTCACGCTAAAACGACTGGATGGATTTGGATAAAATTTGGAACGAA
Organism: Pandemis heparana; assembly: GCA_963854515.1. Taxonomy (NCBI): domain Eukaryota; kingdom Metazoa; phylum Arthropoda; class Insecta; order Lepidoptera; family Tortricidae; genus Pandemis; species Pandemis heparana. The sequence continues at coordinate 12,002,010 of OY978023.1, read as the reverse complement.
GATAGCTGGCACCCTAGATTAAAACATAGGCTACTTTTTATCCCGGATAATTGCATAGTTCCTGCGGGATAGCGATAACATGTCAATTGCTAATTTTACGCGGACGAAGTCGCGGGCAGAAGCTAGTTTATAATAATACATTATTGTGTGTCAAAAAACGAACACTTAGGTAGGTACAGTCGAGAGCATTATCGATGCAGCCATCATTCCAATAAATATGTCTCATCGGCCTTATTGTTTATGGCATGTATGTATGTATAACTCTTTATTGTAGATAAAACACATTAATTTAACAGATAATGAGACAAATAGATGTACAAAGGCGAACTTATCCCTTAAAGGTATCTCTTCCAGTTAACCTTCGAACGATTGACAGGACAACAGAAACCAGAGTATAGAGAGTAGACATACTAGAAAGCTAGAAGAGCAATGACCCTAATTTAAACCTAAACTAATAAAGCACTAAAATAATAATAATACACCTACCTACACAAAAATCCTACTAATATTATAAATGCGAAAGTTTGTGAGTGACGATGTGACGATGTGTATGTTTGTTCCTTTTTCACGCTAATACGATTGAATGGATTTGGATAAAATTTGGAACGGACATAGCTGGCACCCTAGATTGAAACATAGGCTGCTTTTTATCCCGGAAAATTGCATAGTTCCCTCGGGATAGCGATAAACATGTCAGTTGCTAATTTACGCGGACGAAGTCGCTTGCAAAAGCTAATACTGGCATAAAGGTGTGTAGAAGTTTTTGACGTCTTGGTAACCTACATTATGCCCTTGACTGTACATAAATAACTGATGTTTTGTTTTCTAGAATACAATAAATATTTGAGAATACGTTTTGTGTTATAATATAAGTATAAATAAAGATAAATAAGTATAAATAAAAATAAAGAAAAAATTGTCTCATGACAATGATCCTTCCAAGCTGGTCTCAGAGCATAGAAAAAACATAGAATGTACCATGCTTCTCTTCTTGCTTAGATGGTAAAAGCACATCCAGGGAATGGGCAAAAATCGTATTATTCATGTTATAGGCGATGTGGGATAGCCACCCATCACTATTTTGATTTCCCTTTCCACCTATACGCCCACGACAATGCGTGGCCTTTAGATTTTGTTACCTTACGCTTTGTCTACCCCGTAAGGAATAAAGACGTCATTTATGTATATAATGTATGTATGGACGAGACAACACACAAAACAGAAGCATTATATCAAAAATATGAAGTAATAATATGAGAAATATGGAAGGAATTTAACCGACAACTTTGCGAGGTCAAAGGGGAAAAGGTTTCTTTGACCTAAATTCATTTTTATCTGACATCTTATGATAGCCAGACATAAAGATTATTTTGCAGGTAATCTACGCTCTGAGAATAAAGTATAGCACCACGTTATTCTCCGTACACCCACCACACTTTTCTGGCAGATATGTTTCCTTCATTCCCCCCTTAATGCGAGCAGGGGGAGTGATTTATCTCACTATTCGAGCTACATTATGTACTATCCCGTTATCTGATACGGGTGTGCTTTGATGAAAGGCATGTGTTTTTTATGGACCTTTTTATGTCACTTCGTTATTTACCTTCTTGACCTTTTATGCTTTTAAATGTGGCTGTTGGGAATATTAGTTAAATGTCTTTTGGGTTCCGTACCCAAAGGGTAAAAACGGGACCCTATTCCCTTCCTTCGCTTTCCGTCAGTCTGCCTGTCTATCAGTCTGTCACCAGGCTGTATCTCAAGAACAGTTGAAATTTTCCCAGATGACGTATTTCTGTTGCCGCTATAACAACAAATACTAAAAACAGAATATTTTATGTCAGTCTGTGTATGTAACTAATCAATATAATGATCTCACACGTCTACAGTTTGCTTAGGAGGGTAGGGCTCTGCTAAGACTGGATTGCATATATATTCACTTGCCGAATTTGTACGACACCCCGGTGCGCAAGTCCGACTCGCACTTGGCCGGTGTTTTAACATATTTAAAAGATTCAGGTTTCATAACATGAGACATAATTATTATGATCAATGGGATAGAGACCGCGCTATACATTATGTATAATTATGTTTACCCCATCCAATTATTGCACGGAGTATTTATAACAACCTGTAAGTAGCTTTAAGCAAGACAGACAGCGATTTATGTTATTTTCTGATTCATCATCATCATCACCATATCAGCCGAAAGACATCCACTGCTGGACATAGGCCTCCCCCAAGGCAGCTCTCCACTCGGACCGATCCTGTGCCTTCCACATCCACCGCGATCCCGCGATCCTGATCAGGTCGTTGCTCCATCTTTCTGAATAATGAGCCTATTTTTGTATCTGGTTTCCTTTTGATGCTAATAATAATATTCACCCAATTTTGTTGAACAATATGAATTCAGACCATGAGCTGCCATAATATGGATATTCACATAATAATTATGAATATTCACAAGTTCACTAAGCGTTCGCTCAGCGCACTGCGCGTGCAGTATAACAACGCTTTCCGCATACTGCTCAGGCTCCCGCGATTTTGCAGTGCTAAGACCATGTTCGCGGACGCGAGGGTGCCGGACTTTTTTGCGATACTGCGCTCTAGATGTGCTTCCTTCCTGCAGAGAATAAGTGGTACCAATAACGAAATTTTGAAACTAGTATACGACGACCTCACCGAGGGATTTAAAAGACACTGGGCATCCTTGCACCGATCCGACAATAGGCACCTAACGTGAAAAGGGACTGGGCCTTGCGTATCGTATCGTCATTTTATTTTTACATCTACTTTTATCTTTGTCTTTTTACAATTTTACAATTTTGTTTATATACATTTTACTTTATCTTATTTTTGTTTTATGTAACAATGCAATCAATCAATGCAGATCTGGATCGTGTTTCGGCTTGGTCGGAGAAGAACTGTTTGGTTCTCAATCCCAGCAAGTCGAAGTATATCGTTTTTGGATCGAGGCATCAAATTCGGAATACTCTTGCTGCTCTGGCTACCGGGAATGTTGCCGTCATGGGTGACCCAATAGAGCGGGTGGTAGAAGCCAATAACCTTGGCCTCCTAATGGACGGCAAGCTGAACTTTGAAAGCCACATTTTGAAAGTTGTGAGTAACTGCTTCTACCGCCTCAAAGTTCTGTACAATATACGCGATTACCTTAGTGTCGATTTGCGTGTTGACCTTTGTGAATCGCTTATACTGTCCAGATTAAACTATTGCGATGTTATTTATGACGGTTGCATTCTTGGTCGCTCTAAGAGGCTTTTACAGCGAGTACAAAACGCATGTGCTCGTTTTTGTTTCCGCGTCCCTCCCCGCTCCCATATCACCCCATACCTGAACGCCGCCAACTTGCTGAACATGCCTGCGCGCAGGCGCATGCACCTCGCCACTTTGCTGTTCGGTGTGAAACGTCACGAGACCCCATCATACCTCTTTAACAAGATGGTTTGGTCGAGGAGTGAGCGCAGAAGCGCAATGGTTCTCGTGCCTAAGCACCGGACTGCGGCATTCCGAGGCAGTTTCAAGTTTGCGGCGTCCAAGTGCTGGAATGATATTCCTCCCCCAATCCAGGGAGCGTCAAGTAGTTACACCTTCAAGCGCAAGCTGAAGGTTCACTTATTGACGCTCCAAAAATCCTTACAATAGTCCTCCAGCACTTTGCACATTGGTATGCCAGCTTGTTGTTTTTGAACAATTTTGTTTACACTTCGTTTTTTGTTTATTGAAAATTATTTAATAAATGTATGTATTTTCTAGTTACACATAAGTCGGGTTCTATCTATTTATTACTTCACTTCTTACTTAAAAATTTATGGTTTATTTAGTATATTATTCATTTATTTAATCTACACTGTGTATCGTTTCTTGAGTCACAGACGGTTCTGGCTGAAAATCAGTGCTGCAGGTGTCTAACACCTCAGCGTAATGCTGAGCCAGCGACCGTTTCACTTTTGCGAAGACACACACAACGCTGATGATCAAATTTTCATGTCTGGTTTTTTTATTGTTGTTTTTTTTTTTTATAAAATTGTGTGTACATGCTCTTTCTTTTATTTGTGTGTCTGGCAAAATGAATAAATGTCTTCTTTCTTTCTTTCTTTCTAATACAAATTGTACAATGGGTTTTTTTTGCCTGAATAAATAACTATTATTATTATTATTATTATAAATATAACTTGACCCGTTCGCTCGAAGACATTGTACGGAGGCACGTGTCATCCGTGTTTTGCTATTGGTCGTGCGGAACACCAAATGGGCAAGACACTTGTAGGCTTATTGTCTAACTCGCTCGCAATCGCCATCGTGTTTATTTTGATAGTTCATGTATGGGCTGACAATTGGCATCGGAATCAGCTAGCTGTCACATTCATACAAGAACTGTCAAAATGAACACGATGGCGATTGCGAGCGAGTTAGACAACAAGCCTACTGATCCTGTGTAACGCCTGCGTGTGAATGGGTCTCGTTATGATTGTGTCCCGCTCAGCGATCACTTCCCAGTCAAGATTTTTTCTGTAAATCAAAATCAAATCTCAATTTGTGAAGGCACTGGCTAAAACGAAGTGTCTCTCAAGACACGGCGGATACCTACTGATATATTTGGTAGATGTATGTTTGTTGTTTGTATGTTGTGTTCTTTGTTTCTGTAAGTATTGTTTTGTACTGATTTGTGTTGTTCAATAAAGAGTATTTGTATTGTATTGTATTGTGGACGATTTGGCCACCGATGTCGCCTTTAAGTTAAGAACTGCACTGACGAGCGAAAATAAAGACTTATTTTTATACACATTTGTATGGAGCGCGACCCGTTTTTTTGCTCCTCAGTATACTAACGGAACAGCCTGTGTGACACATAGTGCTAACTTAAATCATAAACTTAAAACACCCTGCCTTATCACAAAATTGTATATAATGTGCCCTAAATCCTTGGCTTGCCTCCATTAACTTAAATCTAAAACACCTTTTCTATCTACATATTCTCCAGAATATTAATTAATTACTAAACATAAAACAAACTTGAAACTCTGGTCTTAAAAAGGTCGTGGTTTTTAATTACAGTGTACCATGGGTCGTCGACCTTGGGCAATATGGCGGACCCTCCATTTCGAGATCGTTTGAAGTTAGGACATGGTTCGGTCGAGGTTTTATAGAATTAGGCCGCGGACTAAAGGCAAGAAATATAGGCACTTAGCGTCTGTCCGTTGCTTGGAATTTTAAATGGAACGACGACTGTACTTCTATAGCATAAAAAGAGAGTGTGAGCTCGTCATCCTCAACTCTATACTTTATCGTATGTATGCCTAAAATAGTTGATACAGTCAATGGTCATGACTCATGAGATTATCTTCAACAAAATAATATATGAATACTAGCTGTTGCCCGCGACTTCGTCTGCAAAGAATTCGTTTATCGCTATCCCGCGGGAACTACGCAATTTTCCGGGATAAAAAGTAGCTTATGTGTTATTCCAAATCATAAACTATGTCTGTTCCAAATTTTATCCAGATCCGTTAAGCCGTACTGGCGTGAAAGAGTAACAAACATCCATACATCCATACATCCATACTTACAAACTTTCGCCTTTATAATAGTAGTAGGATTACCAGCCTCTGCGCCAGACTATGTCTACGTAGGATTTAGTTAACCTACTGAAAATATAAAATTAAAAACCCAAACTACCCTCGCTATCCAAAAAATAAATCCTACTAATATTATAAATGCGAAAGTTTGTGACGATATTGTGACGATGTGACGATGTGAGTGAGTGAGTGTGTATGTTTGTTCCTTCTTCACGCTAAAACGACTGGACGGATTTGGATAAAATTTGGAACGAAGATAGCTGGTACCCTAGATTGAAACATAGGCTACTTTTTATCCCGGAAAGTTGCACAGTTCCCGAGGGATAGCAATAAACATGTCAATTGCTAATTTTACGCGGACGAAGTCGCGGGCAGAAGCTAGTAATTTATAATCCGAACTGTCAAACCATACCTCTTAGTGGTGTAAACTATAGTGACATTATAGGAATGAACATTAAAATATTGATCTAGAAAATCCACTTTACACGTTAGATCACTACAAACTCATTTTTTTTCCTATTTACCGTTATCTATGTACAATTATCGTCACAAGTTTACGACTACATAACTTCAAACCCTTCAGGGCTCGGCATTTTATTACCACCAAGTTTTTAATTACCAGAGCACACGCTACGAAAAAAGTTGATAATTAAAACAAATTAACGCAAACAAGAATTGTAACTAAGTTTAAAAAAACACCATTCAAAGTTTGAACCAATCTAACTTTAACAATCGAGGGCTCAATCCGCTAAGCAATTAGAACGCGAGCCTTTTTGCTGTCACTTTTACTTGATGAGAAGCAACCCTTTTAGTGTCACGTTTTGGAGTAATATACCAACTGGAGACATCAGTCAAGGTGGAAACACATTATTAAAATGAACACAAAATATTTACCTTGCTACTCCGCTACTTACGTGCAAGATAACCAAGCTTGTGCGAAATATATACGTTTTGCATGCAAGCCCTCCCACCACTACTGCCACACAAAACGCACACAAATCCCACAAACTTAATTAATCCTATCACCACACAAACACTGACGCGCGTTTCGATCCCTCTACGGGATCATTCTCAAAGTCAGAGCACAACCGATGCACATGCGAACCAACGTCGTACTCCGACGACGTTGGTTGGTTGGTTGGTTGGTTGGTGGTTGGTTGACGTTTGTACGACGTTGCACGTAAGTAGCGGAGTAGCAAGGTAAATATTTTGTGTTCATTGAAATGGACCTCCGCAAAGTAACGCCTGATTCAATAAAATACACATTATTAACACGCGACGCGACCCGATGCAACGAATGTATGCGCATGGCGTCGCGTCGGATGTTCATAGTGTGGTTCTGGTCATAGAAAATAATACAATTTAATTCGACTCAACACGCGTCGCGTTGCATCGGGTCGCGTCGCGTGTTAATAATGTGTTTCCACCTTCATCATCATCGCCAGCAATACGCTGTGTTTTAAAATTAAATCGAGATACTTCGGTAAAGGTGATATCAGACGGTTCACTTGAGTGAATCTTCATTCGAGTGAATGCTGCCGAATGAAAACATCCAACACCGTTTGATCAATTCACTGATGAATTCATTCGGCACTTTTCTTTCACTTGGCGTTCAGACGTGTCACTTTGAGTGAAAGATGCAAAACGAAATAAGAAAATGAACAAAAAATTAACCGTCTGATATCACTTTAAGAGGTTGTGGTTTACTAGGTTCACCCGTTGTATTGTGAAATGAGTCACAGAAAAAAAAAACGAATCGAAATTTTAATTTTGTTATTTTTCTAAGCGGCCAGTTGCACGCCGTGGAGGTTTAATTTACCACGGTATGAGTATGGGAGTGTGACTACTAGAATAATAACCAGAAAAAGTTATTGGCTGATTGGGTTGGTGTTTATTGGTTTATTAGCTGTTGCCAGCGACTTCGTCTGCAAAGAATTCGTTTATCGCTATCCTGCGGGAACTACGCAATTTTCCGGGATAAAAAGTAGCCTATGTGTTATTCCAGACTTTTCTCTATGTGCCGAGTTTCATCCAGATCCGTTGGGCCGTTTGGGCGTGATTGTGTAACAAACAAACATCCATCCATACATCCATCTATCCATCCATCCATACTTTCGCATTTATAATATTAGTTAGACTAGCTAGATTATGTACTTACGTGAAGCTTAATTAAGGGCCTGTCTCTCCACTCCTTTACTGTCAGCTATCTATGATTCCGTCTCTATTTATTACTACGATACAGACAAAGACGTCATCATAGATAACTGACAGTTAAGGAGTGGTGAGACAGGCCCTTAATGTTTGACAATTTGGTTACTTAAGAGTGAGTGCGTGAGAAGTTCAAGCTTTACTGCTATTTCATTGTGTGCGAGCAATGACATCATTGAGAACATACCGTAGACTTAGTATTGTCCTGTAGAAATTGATTGATGTTTTAGTATAGAAATTAATGCAAATGACGCCTCCAGTTGGTTCAATGCTTTAAGCCTTACTGTCTCTTAGTGAAAAAGTCTCTCAGTCACAGACTATGAAATTGTCTTGAAAAACCAGCCAAGTTCGAATCGCATGAATCGCTTCGTAAAATCGTACTTCCACTCTTTAAATAGAAGAAAAAATACAATATTCATTTATATGAGTCTGATTTTTTCGTTTGCAAACCTAACTTGTAACTGGTAACGTTTTTGTAACTTCACATTCACAATTTCCAGCTTCTTATTGACGTTAAAGCGACGAAATCAACTTACACTTCAAAAATCGAACGCGACTCTAAGCTTCATTCGTATTTATAGCTCTTAGAGGATTCTGAGCCTCTAGTGTAAGTTTTCGCATATAAAAACGTCTCGAACGCGTTCACGTAAACGTCGCAATTACTATGGAAAAATTGGCAGCGACACTTGCGGATCGAGACGGCAACAAATTGTTCACATAGTATTTGACATTTTAACGAACACGCGATCGAGACGTACTTTGTTACCGAAAACTTATACTAATAATACCCTGTTACTTAAACTCTCCCTCTGTCTTACGCCTGACGCGACTTTAATATTTTTTACCCATCCAAAAAGTGCCCTACGCCACTAAAGAAGTTTTCAATTCAAATATAAGCAAAAGATAAAGTAAACTCCTCTCAATTTGCTTCGCGCTTGTTAATATCAAATAATAAAACACAAATCACCGCCCTCCTTCACTGGAGTGTTTACTAATTAGATCAAAAGAGTTAGGTATCGTAAACCTAAAGCTCAGTACCTACCCTAAGAACGGGTAATTTAGGGCTTTGTGATACCTAATAGTGTTACAAATTGTCCCTAAGATAGAATCGAATTTACGTGCCAGTAATTTAGTAACACTAGAGGGTACGACAACTAGGTATCTGTGTGCTTATAAGAAACTTTCTACTTTAGCTTTCTACTACAGATAACGCTCGTAGAATAGAATAGATTTATTAGTGACTAATGAACTCCTTTCGTTAAGAGAAATATTCTAACGTAGTTTGGAACGTATTTTTAAGAGCGACAAAAATACATGTTTTTGCTGCTCCAACAGTATTCTTAAGTATATTGTATTTCTTTATATTTTAAAACTACGTGTACCGAATGTGTGTAAATAAATGTCTCTCTCTCTCTCTCTCTCTCTCTCTTTCTCAACAGTACTATACTGAATAAGTGAATTTGAAAATACCCTACGGCTTTTGCTTACATCATTTATACTCCAGTACCTACAACATTGCCAACTATTTTAATTAAATCTTTTGTCTTCGCACATATCATAAGTGCTGATTATTTAGCGTACGTAATGACAGGTTTTTCATCAGTGTTATTATAGCTATATATAATGTTACCGTCTTGTTACCTTAGGCTCTATCTACCCCGTAAGGGATTGAGACGTGATTTAGGAATGTATGTATGTTATTATAGCGCAATAATTAAACAAAAATCAATGTAATTACGAGGTTCAAGTTATTTTCGCTTCCGAACTCATCGTAGATACTATGTATATACTTAGATAAAATGTTTTAGAGGTATGTGTAATGATAAAACTGTACCTACTTAATTAAGGGCCTGTCGCACCACTCCTTAACTGACAGTTATCTATGATTCCGTCTCTATTTATTACTACGAAACAGAGAGAGACGTCATCATAGATAACGGACAGTTAGGGAGTGGTGAGAAAGACCCTAAGCCTTGTAAAACTCGTGTGATCTAAGTAAGAAACTCACTTAAGAGGGTGCATCCGTGCTGAGCTCGCAACGTCGCATTTTTGGTAATTTTTTGCGATTATTTCACAGAAATTGAATGAAAGTATCAAATATTCGTCTGTAGTGCACTTCGTTTTTAGTGTATTAATGTGTCTAATGCAATAATTCATCGTGATGGACTTTTATTTTCTTATTAAACGAGATATAGTATTTTATCCCTTTAAAACGAAAATAAAAATTCATCACCATTAATCATTGCATTGGACACATTAATACACTAAAAACGAAGTGCACTACAGACGGATATTTGATATTTTCATTCAATTTCTGTGAAATAATCGCAAAAAATCACCAAAAATGCGATGTTGCGAGCTCAGCACGGATGCACCCTCTTAAGCTCGTTTCATTTTGGGTGCACGGTCGACTGCCGACTTCTTATTTGAGGGAAGTCTCCACTACACACGCATGCTCCATTTCCTACTACTAACAAGGTTTATTTGATGTCCTAAATGCTCGAAATAATTTATTTTAATCAGCCTGAAACCAATAACCACCGATTACCACAAAACCGCTATTATCTCTCAATTTTATGCAATACCTTTCGCACTTAATGAAGTAGGTACCTTTAACGTTACTATATTGTTCTATTTCTCTTCGGTTAGTTTTGCATTAGATTCTGTGATACGATTCTAATGGCTAAATTATATTGTTTGTCGCTTAAATATAAGAATAAATTATTTAAGTAGGTGTGACTGAAACGTACGAAATGAGGACTGTATGATAATGCGGTAAATTAAGGAAAATCAAATAATTAGTGAAAACACCTGGAAACTGAACTGGGGCCTTACCATGACGTCTTAATGTTTAGGTTCGCTCGCTGTCAGATTCATACTAAAAGTGTCAGCTAAAACTTGAACTGAGTCTGAATTAGGACGTCATGGTAAGGCCCCTGCTTCTTTTATTCATCAGGAACAATTGACAATACAAAGACGTAAAAGTCATATAAAAACGTAAACAATATTAATTATTAAAAGTATAATAAAGAGTCCGCAATAATGAATGTGATTATTTCGTTTGATTTAGTTGAATACCAATTATGTTTTACCAGTAAATTTTGATACCGTTCGAAGTATCCTTTTCACGATGGTCAGTATTCAGTTTGTTGATATTAGAAACGATATACTTATTCGGTATTTTAATAACGTTACTCCTAAATGATTTACCGATATTAGTAGTGGTTTAAATATATATATATATATTATATTTCAGCGTTTACGGATTTATTAGGACGTAATTGATTGTTTAAAAAAAAATGGTATGGAAAATAAATACACCGTCTTTATTATGGCCGCAAATTAACCGTCAAAAAAGTACCGTTCGTTTCCATTATGGAAAAAAAAACAAAATGAGAAACTACATCTGTATAAGTTAGCGGACACTTTAGAATCTTGGAATCAGAGTGAAAGTAAATTATGGAACGGAGGCGAGCGTGGAGGCGGAATTATGAAAAATGGTTGGATTCCTTATTATATTATACGTGCGGGGGACTAACTCAATTTTGTAGGCGAGCAGCGGATTCCCCGGGTTTTAATTGTCTACGAATTTTCCGTTTCTTTCCGTGATTTATTTCTTTGGTAATTTTCTTTGTCGGAGCTGGTTACGTATGCAGGTTAGGAGGTAACCACAATGTTTTATCAGGAAACGAGTTTTCTTGAATAACTCGGTGGCTATTATTTGTTATGCTTATCGGATGTAGTATTTAAAACATACATATCGTCACGTCTTTTTCCCGTAGGGGTAGGTAGAGACTAACCCCCTTATTCATAAACGCTCTATAGGCTTCTGCTAACTTAGTAATCGTTTGTCCTTATCTGTCACTTTGACATTTACCTTTCACAGATAAGGACGAACGATTGTTAAGTTAGTTCCACTCACTACGATCCTGACATAGGTACGTTTTTCGCTTTATACATATTCATCAACTTCTTCATACACCTTTCTCATAAATAATTCCATCTATTGGTGAAAACCTATGGAAATAAGTTCATTACTTTTTGATTTTATCGCCAACAGACAGACGCGTGGAGGACCTTGTTTTATATGTGGTGATTCTGTGTAAAATATTACAAAAGCTTCCAAACTACAAAACTTAACAGTATAAGTAGGTACCTACTGAGTTATCTTTGCACCCAAATATTGCATTTACTTTTTAGGAATCATGACACTTTCAGATTTGCCAAAGGTAACTCACCTTTGTTTTTTTTAAGTAAACGTGAGAGAAACCAAGGAATAATGGAAAAATCACCTTTTTATCTGTTTCCCTCGAAAAGAAAAAGCAACTTGTGGAAATTTCCCTAATTTCACCTATACAATCTGACCTCCATTATGTCGAATCCCTGTTTGAAACAAATCCCAATTTACATAACAAAGTTGGAATTAAAAATTCAAACGAATACGGTGTCAAAAATACCACAGCTTTACAGAAGAATGCGGCGGGGCTCTGAAAAAAAAATTGCCTCGAAGGACGGGCATTTGAAAAACGAATTTAGGCCTGACGAGCAAGGTATACAGGGTGGCTAGAAATGACAGGGGTTAGCGAATGGGTATTATAAAACCTGTTTATCGTTTTTGTGTTATCTATTTTATACGTACGGTTTTTTATGTAGCTTTTAATACCTATGTTTTTGTTTTAATTACTGTGATTGTCATAAATCATAAATAAACTTTTTCTTTCTTTCTTTTTAAAACAGGTAGATTTTTTTCGTAAAGTTTTTGTGCCTTTGTGACTCTTACACTATTTTTCAGTTTTACTTACCATTTGCCTAAAAAATGGCTATAATTTTTTAGTGCGTCACTTTTGTGACGGGCTCTTATACAAAATGTAGGTATGACAAAACTGTTGCAATACCTACCAAAAAATAAAATAAATATTTTTATTTACAAAAATGTATAGTGATTAAAACTTTACTTTCCCGTATTATCCTGTAATGCTATTATCACTTAAAAACATCGAGCAAATGTCAACCAAAACGGAATAAAACAAAACTCTACACGGTTCCTGTAATCCCTAACTGAACCCTACCCACGTTCAACCCAAAAATTACAGGCGCTATAGAAACCTACTGTTCGGTTTTGTGTGGCAGGTGAGATCACTTGCAATTAAAATGGCGGCCACAATATGGCGCTCGATTGGATCGGAACTCGATTATTATGCTTATTTCGATTGAGTCATTTTTTCGATGATTGTTCGTTGATTGGGGTTAACGGTCGAATCGAATTGTTTCAGTCGCTCTTTATTTGAATACATTTCACAATAAATACTGTTTTATATAGACAAAGGTCGGGTATTGAAAAGGTATTACTTTATGATGTGTTCCACGCCAGACGTACACAGTTTAAAAATTTAAATTATTCGTGTTTTTCGTGTCATTTACAATAGAATATTAACGAAGGTTCAATATTAAAATTTTCGCTTTTAATGTGAAAATTTAAAACGGGCTGGAAATACTTTTGACCTTTTTGCCACCGCCCTCTATGTAGAATTCCAGTGGAGTTCAAACTGTTCTTATTACCATTAATAACGTATCAATGCATATTTTATTAAACAAAAAAATAATTACTATCAAGTGTCGTTTTTTGTTAATAGTCCTTGTAGTACCTAACGTCTTATAATTGACCTAAGAGTTATAAGAAAGCCCCTAAGGCACGTATTTTGTATAGTTACTTACCTTGCTCTCTGTCTTTCTCTGTCTTTTGGAGTGAAGACGTAAAAAAATGGTTTCATTCAAATAATTCACCAACCGTGCAATTATTTAGGTACGTCAAAAATGTTGCAAGCTAATAATAAAGATAAAAATTGATCAAATTGCAAAAAGTACTACGATATTTCTTTTACGGCTTTTTTTACACTACTTGTTTTCCCAAAATCATTCCCTTAACCGAGGAGCATGTATGAAGACATTGATGAATGTGGATGAAGCGAAAGAGGTATGTCAGGATCGTAGCAAGTGGAACAAAGTAGTCTCTGCCTACCCATGTGGGAAAGAGGCGTGACGGTAGGTATGTAGTATGTATTGTATTCCCTTAAAATAATATATTCATTGCGATACCTTGCCTATAGTGTACACATTAATACTTCTATGTTGGGCGCCATTCTGCATAATACTGCCAACCAAATTCCTGTAGGTACAAAACAGGCATACCTTTATCGCGCTGTCTCTTGTTCCTTCCAATTTCATTTATCAGAGACGTCACAGTGATTTGTTCCGTAAAACTGTCAGTGTTCCCTATTGACACTTGCCACATTGATGTAAGTAAAAAGGTGACAACTGTCACGATGGTTTGGTTGCAATATCAACTCTGAGAAGCTTGCGTGGGATTTTATTTGTAATAACTAGAGGGTGTTTGTTGAGCTTTATTTAATTTCAGGGTGTATGTTGTGGGTGTTGTGGCGTTAGTGACTTAGAATCAAATATTTAGAGGAAAACTAAGCCGTTGTTACTCCCTATTCCGCAAGAATTTCAAAAAATCCGTCTTTCATGTCTACCTACATGATGAGGATCAATGCAAATTTTCAATTTCCTATTTAAGATTCAAGATTTTGGTATGGGCGTATGAATAGTCAATTAGCAGTCAGGTTTTTTTACATAACACTCTGTGCTATTCCAGACTTTTCTCCACCTATGTGCCGAATTTAATCTAGATTCGTTGAGCCGTTCTGGCGTGATTGAGTAACAAACAAAGTTAAACATCCATCCATCCAAACTTTCGAATTTATAATATTAAGTTACATAAAAATATGTAGTTAAAAATCTAAGTGACTACATTTCTGCTTGCTTTAAAAAAACAAAAATATTCGTACAATAGCTTAAACGGCTTAATCTACTGCCATTGTCTTTTTGTTACATTTAGCTAATCTATAAAGGCAAATATTTTTCTCATCAATCATACGAAGATATTTTTATCATACGATATGTCAAGAGACTAAAAGATTATGCCGAGTCACCTGAATAATATACAAAGGTAAAGAATAAAACCGCCTCGCACTAAATAAAGAAAACAACAGAACATTATTTTGACATTCATTATTTTACGTCTAAAGAGCTCTGAAAGCACTCAGCTGTGAATAAATAGAATCGGGTGTTAGTAGAGCAGAAGATCTCATTTTTTGACAATTATTATTGAAAAAACGAGACGCATTGCTTGCTCTGTCTGACGTATACTTAAGTTTGTATTTGTAAAACTAAACCAATCACGAATAATTTATTTGACAAAATTTCAAATCGTAAAATCACATCACAAGAGAAAATAAAATTAAGTGTGAAAATAAAATGTGAACAAATTTAATAGGAGTACCTAGGTGTACTAACTACTTGAGAACCTTTTTTTATTTAATAGGGTTCCCAGCAATCCCAACGAGATTTGTATTTTTCTTAACTAGAACATTATCGAAAAATCTGAAAATTAAAGTACGGTCGAGAATCGAGCTTGGATCCTCAACATTCCGTGAGGCGTGCCCCTTTCTGCGTTTTACTTCACCTGTGGTCAGTATGTATGTATGTATGTAAAACTCTTTATTGTACATAAAACACATGAAAAAGATGAATACAGGAAAACACGAATGCACAAAGGCGAACTTATCCCTAAAGGGATCTCTTCCAGTTAACCTTTGAACGATTGACAGGACATAGGTATTAAGCAAGAGTAGACACACAGAAAAAGTAAAAAAACTGATCAAAACCTAAAATAATCCTAAATGCCTAAATTTTAAATACTTAATGTAAGATATAATACATAACAGATAAATACGATAAACTAATACATATACAGTCATAATAAATACATAACAAATAAAATATATTACACAACATATACATATACATAAGTAACAAAACACAACACATTCATTTGAGATGAGAGGACCCATCAAGCCAATACGCCTTCAAGCGACAGCGCAGGGTAGCAACAGTCTCAGTCAGTTTCTCAAAGCTAAAAATTCCAATTTTACAAAGTATAAGCTAGCAACACTGGCCCAATCAACCAATTAGTGGTACGGATTTCACCAGTGTTACCACTGACGATCAATTAAATAAGCCATTATTATTGTCGACTTCTTGGGTGGGATAAAACACTTTTACATAAAATAACAAGATTAGAAACCACTTAGACTAAAAGTGCGGGTTTTCTAGGATAATATTTCTTTAGCAATATTAAAAGGGCTAGAAATTCTGAAGCGAGAAAAATGATGTCTCTTCGTAAAAAGGATATGGAGTAAGGATAACATTTAGGTTATCCGATACTGAGGACGTCTAGACGCATAGCTCAGAAAATTGTGTCCTCTTTTGTATGAATAACTGTAACATTTACCCAGGGAACATTAACTTTACCATTTATCCAGGGAACATTAACTTTTGACAGAAGTGAGTGTTTCGAGATCCCCTTACCCAAGTCTAACAAAATGGATCCAACTATTTACCAAACAACATTTTGACAAAATGGCGAACCTTTTGTCCGTTGGTTCGTAAACTTTAAATAAAATAACAACTTAATCGCCCGGCTTACGTTAGTTTAGAATAGATTAGTGACATTCTGCAAAAGTTAAAGACAACTGAAAGGGTTAGCCAAATAATGACTTTGTGAAATGTATTTATGTATTAACTCTTACATTATACATACACAAATCACGTCTATGTCCCTTACGGGGTTGACAGAGCCTAAGGTAACAAGTCCTAAAGGCCAGGCATGATTGATGATGACCTCGCCTCTTTCCCACAGGGGTAGGCAGAGACTACTTTGTTCCACTTGCTACGATCCTGACATACCTCGTTCGCTTCATCCATATTAATCAATCTCTTCATACATGCTCGTTGGTTTCGAGTACTCTTAACCTGACCTTTTTTCAAAACGTCCCCAATTTGGTCACAGAACGTCCGTCTAGGCCTTCCCCTCCCAACGCACCCTTTCACAATCCCCATATAAATCAGCTAGCTTATTACGTAACTCACTTGCAATCGCCATCGTGTTCATTTTGACAGTTCTTGTGTGAATGTGACAGCTAGCTGATTCAGATGCCAATTGTCAGCCCATACATGAAATGTCAAAATGAACACGAATACAATTGCGAGCGAGTTGCGTAATAAGCTAGCTGCTTAGTTAACCTTCTTCCATCCATCCTCATAAGTAAAAATAAATTATAATCTAAATAAAAACTTAATTAAAACAAATGTAAGCTTAAAACTAAAACTTCTATTGATCATTACTGCGTGGTTTTAAAATTAACGACATGAAATTAAATGCATTTGCGACCATGCTAGTTGCACGACAGTTGTAAACAACTATGACGCCAGACGTATTTGATTACTTAATCCGCGTAACTTTGAAACTTTACACTCAGAGAGTAATTGCTAACTTAACTCATTAAGGGCTCTATTCTATGAAAACTGAGCCAAAGACGTTAAAAATCGACCAATCCTTACTTGAAATTCAACAGCCATAATCTCTGCGGGCGCTTACATCGCATTCATCTCTTTCTACTCTCATCTTATAACGTTTGACAAAAAGAAATGGTAAATTCGACTATAATTTCATTAACATGGACGGTTTTGGAGTCTATGTATAAATTTTACGACGAAAAAACAACGCTAAAGGCTTATCCCCTTATTCATAAACGCTAACTTAGCAATCGGTTGTCCTTATATGTGAAAGGTAAATGTCAATGTGACAGATAAGGACAAACGATTGTTAAGTTAGGTTAGTCACTTCTAAGTTCTAAATTCAAAGTACGAATACGGTTTATCCCACTTAAAATGCAAAACAAGTGCGAAAAATTATAGGCAGCTTTGCTTGCTGAAGTAATAAACACCGACGCAACAAAGGGCGAAACGAATGCGCTGCTTACTTTGCAAATGGATTAGCAACGTTCCGTTCCCAGGGGCCGTCTGACATATGCGGTAACATGGCTGGAATTGCTTCAAATTCTTGCAAAGAACTGCGACGTGAAATGAAACGGTGACTGAGTGTTGCCAACCTTAATAGAGGCGGTGGTTGGTTCAATTTGGTGTATTTTGTTGCGTTCAAATTAAGTGGGAAAAATATGGTTTCGTGTCTGGTTTGGTTAAAGTTGAAATAAAGAAGCTGAATTACGGGTATGTTTCAGTTAGTTTGGTAAACTTTAATATATTTATTTTAAAATGTTAACAATGTTCCTCCTATGTAAAATATAATATTTTAAACGACTCTAGAATAATGATCTACCTATTTAGGTAAAACATTCTCCCCACCTTTTTAACTGTAAAACCTTGACCCGCCTACAACCCTTTTAAAAACGGCACTGGCCAGAAAGAATACCCATTCGATATTCTAACTTATTTCCTAATTCAAACACGGCACGTTCCAAATTATTCAACATAGTTAACGGTGCGAGGGTGTGTTTAAGTTTAGTACCAGTTTCGCTTCACAGAATCGACCAAAAGTACATTACGGTCGTGCGTTTCGGCTCTTGGGATACGTATTTTCACGTCCTTACTGCTTTTTACGAGGGCGACAAACACAGTCACGCACCTGCGCGTAGCGATTCAAATAGAATTGTAAAAATAAACCAGCATTCACAATGAATGAGATAATGCGTGTAAGTCAGTAACTTGACTGCGGAACAAAACGGGATTGGATGTGTTATTTTCTGTCGTTGTCGCTTTATATTGCGTAAGGTAGTAGCGGTTTCTTTTCCGCATCTCTACGCATTATTTCACTTGCTTGTGACGTGTCACACCAAATAAAAAGTGAAAATGGAATTGCGCGTACACGAGTGTAACCAAACTACAATACGTGAGTTTCTCGAACGATATTCGGGTTTCGGGTACCATCGAGTCAAGCATCAAACCCATAAGAGTGAGTGAGATGGCAAAACAGACCCGATGGTTTTTTAGCCTTTCCCCCGCTACGTCAAATACAAGAGACGTCAAACTATACGCCAGACTTTTTTATTGCAATGCTTTAAATTAAACCTCCAATTGAACAGTTGCTTTTGCATTGAAGTAATGGACGTATATATAGGTCATTGGCGTCGAAAAGGATAAATACTGTCGCACTGTAGTTAAGTATACCTTAGAGTTCGTTATTTATTGAAAAACTTGTTCTCAATAAAGTATGCGGGGACTCACGAGGCAAAAAACCGGGTACAGTACGATACCTAACCTAACACTATAGTCATTCAATTAGTTTCATAATTCAAAAAGCTATACTTTACGTCGCGCCGTAAAAAATACACGTCATGATTTATTTCCGCCATAAATCAATGTTCGACCTCAGAAAAAAATCTGGCATCATTAGCTAACGTATTTTCTATTTGGTCGGAAAAGACATAACTTTTCCTCAAACTGAATATGTGGACATTGCAGCTCCCGTAAGATATAAATGAACCACCACTCATGTATTATTTATCTCTCGGTTATTTTTCTTATTCAAGTCGAGAAAATGGCGGAACGTACTTAAGTTGACATTTTATTGTACCAAGTATGGGAGCTGATTTTCTTTGAAAAATATTATTTTTTTGCGTCTCGCGTGCGTGTGTCGAACGTTTATATGTTCGCTTCTCATGCTCTAAGTGTACCTACTTCGATATAATATAGTCTCAAACAAAAGAGAGTTAAGTTACAAAATTCAGTAGGTGATAAAGTTAGTTTAAGAAAGAAAGAAGATGCCTTTTTGCTTGCATGTGTATGCTCTTATAATTTTGTGTCTTGACACAAAATTATAAGAGCATACACACAATTTTATAGAAATAATACAAAAACAAAGAAAACAGACAATGTCATCAGGTGTTGAATGTGTCTTCGCAAAAGTGAAGCGGTCTCTGGCTCATCATAGACATGGGGAAAAGCGTTACATTTTGATATCAGTGACTGACGATCCCGTTCCAAAAAAGTCACAGTGAAAAGTCACCGTGACTTTGTCACGCCTGTTACTCGTGTCACTGCATGATACTTGTGTCAACGTTATTTTTGTCACACTGTTATTTCATCGTGATTTTGTCACACCGTTATCACACAAGTAATACTGTCAAACTTATAAATAATAAAATTTTAAACATAATTCTTGTATTAGGTATGGGTATTGGAAGTGGTGATTTCGTAAACCAGTATGTACTGGGATGTGTGCCTGGTGACAGCCACCTCTGTAACTGGCGTCACTGAAAATCAGCGTCACGACATTATCCTGGATCTTATCGTGACACATAGCTGAGTGGCGACCATTTGGCTGGTTAGAATAAGTATCCATGTGTAATATTCTGTTTGTGTTTCCGTATCAGCTAATAAAGTTTTCTTATTCTTATTCTTATTCTTACAAGTAATTGATCCAAAATAACCTTTACACTTTTATAGGCTTAGAACTGTCGCACATTACAAGTAAAAAATAAATACATTTGGGAAATTAGTTCATAGTCATCATAATCATCACAATCATCATCATGTCATCATCATAATCATCGTCATCATCATAGCCATCATCATCATCGTCATAATCATAATCATCATCATCATCATCATAACCATCATCATCATAACCATCATCATCATCATCATCATCATCATTATGGACGGTGTTCATCTTTTTCATGTGTTTTATGTACAATAAAGAGTTATACATACATACATACATACATCCTTTTCTATGAGTATGCTTCATTAAAACAACTCTTTGACACGGATGAGTGAGCAAGCATTCATAATTTTATCGCTGTCTCACTAGCTCTCAGGCAGCAGGCATCATCCGATGTTCGCCACGAAGTTCCGAATCCGAACACTCCCGACTAAGCCCGATTAGAGCCGAGCAGAGCCGAGTCACGTCACAGTCAGTCACTGTCACTGCATCGCGTCTCGTCACTGCTTGCGCTAGGCGCTAGGAAGGAACAGTAAGGAACGTATGTGATTTTGTAACGTTGTTATTTTGTGAAAAGTCACAGTGACACGTTTTGAAGGCGAGTCACGGTGACTTTGTCACCGTGACGTTATTTAACCCCCATGTCTAGCTCATCATTACGCCGAGGTGTTAAAATACAAATATCTTTATTTTCCTTAAGTTTGTTCTTTGATGTGACTTACTTAATACACTTCTCATAGGTACTCACATCAAAGAAATACTCATCCCAAGCGGAGTAAACCTGCTAACAGTACACAAACAATGCATCTGCCTACCCCTACGGCTTATAATTTACATAAGCTTAACGTAAACCCCACCCTACCAGTGTTTTAATAAATAATATACCCCAAACCCGCCAGCAAAGACCCGGCTTCAAGAAAATCGCAAGCTCACTAAATTCACTTACTGCTCAATAGAGATGCTGATCTTTTCTAATGATAAATATCACTTTGGTACAACAGGGCAGTGATTACGCTGGCCCTTAAGGAACTTGTCCCACCGATAGCGAGAAAGCGATCGGCTATTTTATCGCTCAAGAAACGAACAATACATACACAGACTGCCAGCAGGAACTCAACTAATTTATCGCTGCACATAGCGATCTGAGATAAAACTCGCTCAGAAAAACAGTCAGACCATTCGCCGAGAGACCAGTAAGCGGTTGTTCGTCTCTACGAATGGTGATAGTACGCGTTGCATTGGAGATCGCGCTGGTATTAGCTTTAAAGCCTAGCACAGCTAGCAGGAGGGGACGCGAGAGATATGTCGCGCGCGAGGTAAACTACCCTTTTTTTATTACTGTTCATTCTAGAGAGACGGGTAGCAACCAAAGTACCAGATAACTACGCCTCTCGCTGCTCGCCGCTTGTTTCAAGGGGGCTACACCGAAATTCGATTCTCAAAGTTCGTATCATATATCATCTCTCTTACTTATGAATAAGTGTGAGTGGAATGGCACGAAAATAAACTTCGAAAATCATTGACTTACGATAAACAACTAGACTCCCAATCGCAAACAAAAGTGCCTCAAGAAACGTCCGAGCGGCGTTGGCTATGTATTGTGTGTCAACACATCAACTTACACAGATAACATTAACATATTCGTTCAAATTAAAACTTTATTTCGTGGCAGTAATGATTAATGTCAATTGCATACAATCGTGAGAAGTAATCACACGACGCCACGCGCTGGAAACCTGTCTGTCTCTTGTTCTCAAGCGTTTGAGATTACGGTGCGAAAGAGACGTGTATATTGTTATCGAAGCGCGGTCTAAACACGACTGAACCAAAACTCTGCACAATAGACGCGTCGTGCAGACTTTTGCTTCCGACAGTTTTTGAGCGTGATTGGGAGTCTAGTTGTTTATCGTAAGTCAATGTCGAAAATTGAATTTCGGAATATAAGACTACTTACGATACCTTAGCTCTACTCGCTTCTCGCTGCGCGCCGAGTTAGGGAGCTAGATAGACTACCCATCTCTTTCTAAAACGATCAGTACGAAAAGACGGATTAGATTATCACTCTCACTCCTCTGTCTATGCTCGCCGTGCTCTACTAGTTTTTCGCTTGTCATCAGCGGTGGGACACGTGCCTTAAGGGAGCACTTCCTTGACTGAATTGCGAATCAGCATTACCAAGGGTCACGAACTAAATAGTTCTGCCCGATCGTGAGTTTGTTAGTTGTTGATAACAATACAAATCGTAGGGGGAATATTACTTATAGTTTTCGTGCTGTTTGTGTGATCGAGGCCTTTGATGTAGGTTTCGGTTAAAGCGTAAGTCAGACGCGGTGGCATTGAAATGTCAACAATACTTAAAAACCAAAACAGAATTTATCTTACTCGCTAATCCTGCCGCCAAACAACAGTGCTTGGCCTAATAATTAGGACGTGAAGTATTCCGTCTTAGCCCGCAACCAACCAGCGACCGAACGCATCTACAATCCTCTACTGTTTCGGGTTTCCACGGGTGGTGGTCACTTACTGTCAGGTGTCTCACTTACTTATTTTCCTTCCTTGTCATACAAGAAACATTAATGATAGTAATAGAGGTAACAACGCTCATTATAGCATAGCAAACAAGCATTTAACATAGAAACGTTATGCTCATTTTATTAGGTACTTCGTTCCAGAACATTCGAAGCTTCGCCAACAAATTTTACGCTGTTTCACAGCATCAACATTGAGTATAATATGCTAAAGTTTAACACTATACGTGATTTTATCTTTATACTTGCCCTACGGCGCCCTTCATTTATAAGTAAATAACTCATTTCCGTTCCTCCCATAAATTTCCAAATTCACGGCTAGTTTACCTCTTACTCCGAGTATCATCCTAGATCCGCCGACACCCTTAATAAGGGCCCCTTTCCATCCATCCCTACATATTTCCTACTTACCCTGTCATATTGTGTTGTATAAACCCATGTTATATACCGCCCAGTTCAAAGAAACCCTGATCGGATGTAGATGCAATGCTAAGCGCGGTCTAGTAACAGTGGTGGTTTCTCTACAATTTTCGCGAGAAAGTTTATTTTTTACATAGGTTTGTTATGTAAATTGACAGATTTGTATCCGAGGCCGCGCAACGAGAAGGCTTGACATGCAGACGTTGACATGTCGCCATTCGTCGCTATTGATTCGGTGTGCTTTATATCGTCGGCAATCGAGGGCAATCTGTTATCGGGGGCGGTAGTGTCTGAACATTTATGGAATTTATTTTATAGCGTCGTCAACCGAGGTCGGTTTGTCACTGTGTTGTTTGCGGGTGACGTAGCTGAAATGTTTTACGGAGTTCAGGGTTGAACTGTGACGACTTTATGCGACAAAGTTAGAAGTAGAGATGCTGTGATTTTGCCGAATACCGAATATTTGGCTAGTGTCTCGACCGAAGCGCCGGATATTCGCACGCCGAATATTCAGCGACTCTTGCTAGGTAAATTTGGATGACAAGTTCCGACCTGCATTTGATTTTATTTCATTATGTCCCGGTAGCATTGTAGGGGAGCGGCTTTTATCAAAGGCATGAATAATATATAAGTAAAAGTGCAATCGTAGCATTCATCATAATTTACTATTGACAGACTGTAAATTTTTAATGTGCTTATTAAAATAAAGAAGAATCAAGCGTCCTTTTGAGGAATCCATTTCAATTAACAAAAAATATTTACCACGCTTCTCACCACACGAGCGAAACAGTCAAGCCTGTACGAAACAGAACAGTGATAAATTCAGCGGTATTCAACCTATTGGCTGAATATCAAGTAGTAGCCGAATGTTCGACATCCCTAGCCCAACAATACGCGTGTGCTATTCTATAAATTGCATGACGTTGCTGGAAAGTTTAACTAAGTGCTGAGTTTGGTTATGAATGGGTTACGACAGCCGTGTGCCCGATTATTGTGATAGTAGAACTATTATGACTTTATTACTCTGAATAAATGCTTATAAAACAAATGAATGAGTGAATACGTCCTCGCTTTCTGATGCTAACTACATAGTAGGAGTGTTATAAGGTGGTAAACCATTCTAATTTATCGTAGATAAAAAAGTGTTTATTTCTTTGAATTAAGGAATATTGTAGCTACTTGGAGACCTCAACGTCTTGATCAATACGGCATAAACAATTACACATAGCCTTTGGCACGGGCACACTTGGGCTTTTATTACAACTCTTGAATGAGTATGTTTGTTACTGCTTCACCCTATAATTACAAAATAGATTTAAATGCAATTTTTAATCGAACTTATACCATGAACTAAAAACCTTGAATTCGCTGCCTATTATCCTAAAGAAATCTTAAGTAAATTACTAATCCAGTGCTGACGAAGTCAGTTATAATTATACTACAATAATTCAAAGCTAGCAAGTGGAACAAAGTAGTCCAACTACCCCTGCGGGAAAGAGGCGTGACGATATGTATGTATGTATGTATGTATAATTCAAACGGACGCCTTTTACGATTTTATATTAACCAAAGGCGAAATATTATCTATAATACTGTTTAATAATTTACGATAGTATTATAGTTTTAATCATCATCATATCAGCCGTAGGACGTCCGCTATTGGACATAGGCTTCCCCCATAGACTTCCAGTGCCTCGGTAGGAAGCGACTAGCATCCACCGTGAACGGTTCACTAACGTTTGACCTAAAAATTATTGACAAAATGATCATTTAACAAACTTTAAATATCTGATAAATCGTAAACTTTTTTAAAAACTTACAAAACACACCTAACCTAACCTAATGTGAGCCACGCATAAAGGTTTTTAGATTTTTAAAATATTTCACGGTTTATAAGATATTTAAATTTTGTCAAATGATCATTTTGTAAAATGATGCTTTTGTCAATAATTTTTAGGTCATATGGAAGGACACCACCGTGAACCCGCGACTTTAGCCAGTAGGCTTATTGTCTAACTCGCTCGCAATCGCCATCCTGTTCATTTTGACAGTTCATGTATGGGCTGACAATCGGCATCGGAATCAGCTAGCTGTCACATTCATACAAGAACGTTTGTACAAAAAATATAAATATACATGGATGATATTAGAAATATGTATGTTCGGACGGCTTTAAGGGTCATTGAACGCTGTTGATAAATTGACAGCCGAGCACGGTGGGCGGAAAAGGGTCGCTAGTATTCATTATATTATAATTAAAGAATGTCAGGCCAAATTGATATCTGGTTTCATTAGTCATTGATTCTATTTCCTGACGTCATGTCTCTACGTCATTGCGTGGATAGGCTACCATATTTTATGTTGTCTATTTTTATGAGTCATTATAAATATAGCTCGGAGAACAGGTCGTTGGGGCCGGAAGGTTCTCGATTGGAGACCGCGGATCAACAAGCGCAGCGTAGGCCGTCCAAAGAGATGGACGGATAACCTGGCTTATTATTGTCTAACTCGCTCGCGATCGCCATCGTGTTCATTTTGACAGTTCTTGTATGAATGTGACAGCTAGCTGATTCCGATGCCATTTGTCAGCTCACATGAACTGTCAAAACAAACACGATGGCGATTGCGAGCGAGTTAGACAATAAGCCTACAGCATGGATGCTTTAAAATGTTACGTTATTAAATACTAGCTTCTGGCCGCGACTTCGTCCGCGTAGAATTAACATTTGACATGTTTATCGCTATCCCGCGGGAACTATGCAATTATCTGGGATAAAAACTAGCCTATGTTTTAAACTAGGGTAGCAGCTATCTCCGTTTCATATTTTATCCAAATCCGTCCAGTCGTTTTAGCGTGATGAAGGAACAAACATACACACTCACTCACATGGTCACTCACAAACTTTCATTTAACATTTATAAATACCTACTAGCTGTTGCCAGTGACTTCGTCTGCAAAGAATTCGTTTATCGCTATCCCGCGAGAACTACGCAATTTTCCGGGATAAAAAGTAGCCTATGTGCTATTCCAGACTTTTCTCTATCTATGTGCTGAATTTCATCCAGATCCGTTGAGCCGTTTTGGCGTGATTGAGTAACAAACAAACAAACATCCATCCATCCATCCATACTTTCGCATTTATAATATTAGTTAGATTAGTAGGATAGCAACAGAGAATTAAGTTGGCTTGAATGTATTTGCTATAATAATATTGTACTGTCAACGTAAGAGGGTCAGCGTCCACTGGCTCAGAAAGTTTTACGCTCGACGGGACGTCGTATGCGACCGGGATATGAGATTGTTATGATTAACTATAGATAGCTTATATTTATACAATTATTGTGTTGTTGCAGTATGAACAGAAAAGGTGGAACTTTGGGACGTTGATTATAAATAACATGCAAACTTATCTTGTACAGTCACCAGCATAAATAAGTGATCATTTTTGTACCTTGTCGCTTTCAGTGGTTACATGATTATGTTACTTTGCAGAACTGCACATATTCATGATTCTTAAGTAGTTACGAGTACGATTGATTTTCGCTCTGAGATAAATGCGACCAGATGGTATACAACAACATTACAGTGGAAGAAAACAAAACATTTCCTTACATTAACTCATCAAACCAAGAGCAAAGAGATTTAACTAAGATAGCCAAAAAGACATTATTACAAGCCCCATTCATAACGATTTCAAATTCTTCATAATAACAATCCAGTTTCACCTTTTGTTCCAAGCATCGTCATGCTTTAAAACAATAGAAATTTGCCAAAATTTCGAAAAGTTTGGGCACCGTTTTAAATTGAAACAATGGCGGAAAGAACAAAAGAAGGCTCGCTTAATTAATAAGTAGAATTATTTAATTTACGAGCTACCCTCTTGCACCTGACGTGGTAATTAGGGGGAAAGGTCCAAAATTATTTATTGGAAGAAAAAGTTGAAAGTGTTGCGCGTGTTTGGAAATAAATTAAGGGCTGAGACAGTTTAGATTTTTATTGAGAAAGACAGATATTGAGACACTAAATAATATACAGCGTACTTGTCACTATCACTACATAGTATAAAACAAAGTCGCTTTCTCTGTTCCTATGTCCCTATTGTCCCTATGTATGCTTAAATCTTTAAAACTACGCAACGGATTTTGATGTGGTTTTTTTTAATAGATAGAGTGAATCAAGAGGAAGGTTTATATATGTATAATACATGCATAATATACCGTGCGAAGCCGGGGCAGGTCGCTAGTTTATAATATAACTCTGTCCGTCTGCGCAAAATTCGCTTCTCACTATCCCGCGAAAACTATGCAATTTTACGGAATAAAACTGGGATTCTTTTACTGAAACTACATCTTTACTAAATTCCAACTAAATCGGTTCAGCGGTTTAAGAGTGAAGAGTTAACAGGCAGACAGACAGATACACTTGTCTTTCGCATGTACTACTAC
Source organism: Pandemis heparana (assembly GCA_963854515.1). Taxonomy (NCBI): domain Eukaryota; kingdom Metazoa; phylum Arthropoda; class Insecta; order Lepidoptera; family Tortricidae; genus Pandemis; species Pandemis heparana. Next base: position 11,974,450 of record OY978023.1, on the reverse strand, counting down.
TAGTATATTATAATAATATGCCTTAAGAAAAACGAACTTAACCCCCTTATTCATAAACGCTCTTTAGGCTTCTGCTAACTTAGCGAATCGTTTGTCCTTATCTGAGAAAGATAAATGTCAAAGTGATAGATAAGGACAAACGATTGCTAAGTTAGCAGAAGCCTACAGAGCGCTTATGAATAAGGGGGTTAGTCTCTACCTACCCGTATGGGAAAAAGTACAAACTACATATACATATCATCACGCCTCTTTCCACCAGGGGTAGGCAGAGACTACTTTGTTCCACTTGCTACGATCCTGACATACCTCTTTCGCTTCATCCACATTCATCAATCTCTTCATACATGCTCGTCGGTTTCGGGTACTCTTGACCTGGCCTTTCTCCAAAACGTGCCCAACAAACTACATGCTACATAATAACAATGTACAAAATAAAGACAGACATCCTTTACGTTGTATGTGGGCCTATAGACGCATGTTGGGTATTAGCTGGATGCGTCGAGTGACTAACGTTGAAGTACTACGCCGTGCTGGGAAGAAACGCCAACTTATGCAGACCATCAAAAAGCGTAAAGTTGCCTATCTGGGCCACGTGCTTAGGCACGCCAGATATGAACTCCTGCAACTAATAATGATGGGCAAAGTAGCAGGCAGAAGAGCCGTCGGCCGTAGGAAGAAGTCGTGGTTGCGCAATATCCGGGAGTGGACCGCAGTCGCAAGTGCTGCCGAACTTTTCAACCTCGCGAAGGATCGGAGGAAATATGCGGAGCTGACTGCCAACCTTCACTAGTTGGAGAGGCACTATAAGAAGAAGAAGATCCTTTACGTTAAAAGATAATCAGAACTCATCACATGCCTTTCACACAGCTGTTCTGCTTTACTACAAATCTAACAAAACATGACAAACTTCGTCCAAAGTTACCTCTTATACACTTGGACTTCTATGCAGTTAGTCCGTGAAAGTTTCTAGTGAATGGAACCATGTCTTTGTTAGACTTTAATGCTGCAAACACGTTTTGTAAAACGCAACAGTGAAGTTTCTGCCGGTCCTGCTGAATCCGTGGCGCGGCAAAGTTCTAGCTTAGTTAGGGGCAGATGCAACACAGATAGACGCCAATATTGTTGAAGCGCGAAATCGAAATAGGGGCGCCACTTCCCTCATAAGTATTAGACTGTTAACTTAAAAATACACAGATCGTGATCGGTTCTCTATCGTTTACCCGAATTTCATATGCCATAAATGTATTGTTTGCCATAATGACCATTTGCCATAACTCTTTTTTCTCTTTAACTCTTAATTGTTCAGGATTGTCATGAAACAAACCTAACCTAACCTATAGAGTTCTACAGGATTGCCAATGCTCCTGAAAAAATTATGGTTTCAGAGAAAACAAGAGTTATGGCAAATGATCATTATGGCAAACATTACATTATGGCATATGAAATTCGGGCAAATGAAATGCTCCGATCGTGAACACGTGACGCCAACGCATAGATTTTTTTGTGATAATTGCAATAATAGGGACTTAAGAGATTTTAGTAGATTTATGTAGAAGCAGTTAAAGGGTTAGGTGTCAAATAATTCTAGACATGCGTTACCTGCGCAGAGCTGTCTTGTTTATGCGTCTGTGAAGTACCAAGGCTTCTCTTACATAGTCATGAACTGTTTCAACAAATTATTTAGTGACATAGCTGTTCCGCTGAATCTTAGCGCAGAAGTTTAAGCCTTAATCTAACTTCAAAGGCACAAGGACTAAATGTGATGACATTTCTAAAACTTGGGCTTGCTTCGAATCTAATTCAGTTGCAAGCTGTAATATTATTACAAGTTGTTTGAAATTACAAGTAACTGCAGTTACGGCGAGCGTTTAAGTTAAAGTTAAAGGCCTCTTGTAACTAACTGGATGATTGTAGTTCGTAACTCGCAACGGGTTTTAGGGATGCCCTCGGACTTTCAGAACACGACACGTGTCTTAATTGAATATTTATGTTTTGTTTACGATTGGTACGCGTGTGTTAAAGCTCTATTATTCTTCACACATGCCAATTGCATTTTAAACGATAATAACTATTGCGAAAATTTTATTATGAACATTTATGAAGTTTACAGTTTCATCAGAGAGATTACTTGAGTGAGAAACTGATTTAGTTTAGAGTATAATTATTAACAGCCTTTTTTTGTTTTCCAAATATAAAAATCTTTCTCTCTCTCTTTCTCTCGCCTTCTCTGACTATCATTTTCTCTAGACTGTTTAGTTGAAAAAGGGTAGTGTTTAAATTGTTTACTTACATAAATGTAGGGTTGGTGCGAGACAAAGTCGTATGTTAGAATGAGAAACCTATAAAACCGGAGATACGTGGCTCTCTCTTACATATTTTACGACCGCATCCCCACCCGTTGCCCGTTCGGCCAATAATGAAGCGCAACGTGGCTTCGAATTTCAAAAGCAAACAGTTCACTTTAGTAAACGTTTAACATTGAGTAGAAAGGATTTGACAGTTTCCAATGGCTATTTGAGTACCTATTGAGTCGCTATGGATTTCATGATCATCATCATCATTTTTATAACCAGAAAACGTTCGCTGCTTGGACATAGGGGCCTGGACTTGGAAGATCCACGGATCTCCACGATGATCCGTTTTGTGACATCCACAACTAATGGCTTCCCACAATCTAGCAGATTGTCCGTCCATTTTGCGGGAGCCTACCAACGTTTCATCTTCCGTTATGGTATCGCCACTCCACGACCTTACGGCCTCGACGGCATTACTTCTACGGGCAATTTGTCCCGCCAGTACCACTCAAGTTGCAACTTGCTGAGCTATGTCGGTAGCTAGTTCTTCTTGACTTCTTTGAATACCTACTTTTTTAGAGACTTCACTTTTAACATGAAACTACCGTGAGACTCAATCATAATCATCATCATGATGATTAAGATCTTCATTCCTGATTCCATCTCGTAGAGATACTCCAAGCGGAACCTACACTACATAAATGCGTTTATTAAAAAATATATATTTAATTTCACTAACCTATCAAATTACAGCCTTCCCAGATTGAAGAGGCTAATAACTGGTAAAAAAATACGCCAAGTTTGAAATAGGAGTGGAGTTTTAAAAATTACCGCTCTTAATCATTTTATCAAGTATCCGAAGATTATTTCGAGCGGCAACTTTGAAGCCTCCCCATATTTTTTATGTTTTTGGAATGAAATTTGCACCTTGTAGGTATTTCTAAAACCATACAATAAACACACATACATACATACATATCGTCACGCCTCTTTCCCACAGGGGTAGGCAGAGACTACTTTGTTCCACTTGCTACGATCTTGACATACCTCTTTCGCTTCATCCACTTTCATCAATCTCTTCATACATGCTCGTCGGTTTCGGGTACTCTTGACCTGGCCTTTATCCAAAACGTCCCCAATTTGATCACGGAACGTCCGCCTAGGCCTTCCCCTCCCAACGCACCCATTCCCACTCCCCATATAAATCTGTTTAGTTAATCTTCTTTCATCCATCCTCTCTACGTGACCAAACCAACTAAGCATACTTTTTTCTATCCTAGTCACTATATCTTCTTTCACACCAGCACGTTCCCTTATCACACTATTCCTTATTTTATCTTTCAGTGATACACCTTCCATACTTCTTAACGCTCTCATTTCTACTGCATTTATTCTACTTTCATGCTTCTTTTGCCATACCCAACTTTCGTTACCGTACATTAGTGTTGTACAATAAACACACGTTTCAGAATAGTATAAATACAATTAAATAATTTTAATAATGCATGGATGCTTGTTTCCTTCATGATTTTCCGGAACACGCAGAGATATAAATATAAAATTAATACCAGATACTGAGGTCTGCAGTCTCTTGGGGCTGTGATAAAATGAACACTCTGAGTCAACTTAGATAATCAAAAGATACAATCATTAGAAGAGGTGTTTCCATACAAAAAAAATTGCCGAGCTTCCTAAACCTATGGGCGTACTTTCAGCTCTCCTAGGAAATTTAAAATTTTGGTATGAAGGTAGCTCTTATAGCACAACTAATTAAATCAATCTAAAAAACAGATTTTTAATGTTCTGTCTATGCAAGGTACCAATAAAAAATGACCTGACACTGCATTCATTTTGCTGAAGAGCAAGGCTCTGATAACCTTGCGAATTCGTACGGAGCCCTCAGTGCGCGAGTCCGACTCGCACTTTGCTGGTTTTCTATTAGGTAAAGCTTCTTAGCACACACCTAATTGGAACCTGATTTTTCTTGTAGCATTATTTCATACTTTCGACGTGTATTCCCCAAAATAATATCCAAGGCGTTATATTTTTTAGCTTGCTAAGCCCCCTATAATGATATTTCTCCGTTTTTCGACTTTCAACCTTACATGGTTAGATTAACGGTGAATATTCACCGTATTGGTCCAGATCGTAAAACGGCGCTAGCGATTAGATTTTTTGTGAATATTTTACGTGATTTTTACTCAGCCGTAAATAACATTCTTAAGCCGGCCATGCATTAGTTAGAATTACAGATTTTACGAGTATAATTCTAGGATTAGTGTATTTTAGGCTGTTACCTCAGAAACCTAATTTCGATGTGGAACTGGAAGCAAAGAAAAAACATAGAATATGCCAACTGCAGGCTTATTGTCTAACTCGCTCGCAATCGTCATCGTGTTCATTTTGACAGTTCATGTATTGACGACGTGGTTGGCTTAGTTGGTAGTAACCCTGCCTGCGAAGCAAGCGTTTTGGGTTCGAATCCTAGTAAGGGCATATATTTGTGTGATGAGCACAAATATTTGTTCCTGAGTCATGGATGTTTCTATCTATTTAAGTATGTATTTCTCTATATAAGTATGTATATCGTTGTCTAGTACCCATGACACAAGCCTTACTAGCGCTTACTTTGGGACTAGGTCAATTTGTGTGAATTGTTCCCTAATTATTATTATATTATTATTATTAAGTATGGGCTGACAATTGGCATCGGAATCAACGAGCTGTCACATTCATACAAGAACTGTCAAAATGAACACGATGGCGATTGCGAGCGAGTTAGACAATAAGCCTACTGCTTTTCTTCCGCGACCGTAAAAGTAAAAGTAAAAGCCCATCGAAGGAATAAGGCGATGCCGCTAACAACCTGTCACTATTTTATTCTCCTTTCCATCTATATCAGTAGTTCCCAAAGTGGTCCAGGTGGACCCCCATGGGTCCACGGAAGACTCGACGGGGGTCTACGTTGGGCGTGACCAACAATGGGGGTCCACAATCGCAAGCGGGGGTGCATGAAAATTGAATAAAATTTGTGAGAATTGATTGGTTCTTGTGCTGTGAGTCATTGTAGATTTCAAGAAAGTCAAGTAAGATGGACTCACTCGCAGCACAAAAATATAATTTAATTGAAAATTTGTTTAGTCGACTTTATTTTCAAATAATTAACCCTAACAAGCAATCAATTCTAACCAATTTTTTCGAAAACTGTTAATTTATCGTTGAAACTCTGCAACAACGCAAGTTTCCATAGATTATAGAGCTAATCTTAATTTTTTTTTCGAGATTTAGGTTAGAAATTAGTGGTAATGTAGCTGCAGGGGTCCACCGGATCCAGCAAAATTTTGAAAGTGGTCTATGGAACAAAAGAGTTTGGGAACCTCTGATCTATATAGCAGAATCACGTTGAACGTGGTTTTTTATTCTTTCTACCCTAGGCTGTGTCTAATCCGTAAGGGAAAAAGACGCGATTAATACATACATTGTATGTACCTCAAAAGACGTGTTTCTCTCAAGACGCTTTTCTTCCGAAGCTGGAGGGTATCAAGTTGAAAATGTTGATATTATTATTACAAAAAACTTTAAACTAAAGTCTCTTCCAAACTAGTCTATACCCCGAACTGCTAGTTATTTAAGCCTAGAAAAAGTACCTAATAAAAGTAAGTAAGTATATAAGTATAATTTAAGTATGCTGTAAAACCGGTCGCAGTAATGAAGGTACGACTTAGCTCCTTGATGTCAAATCAATTGACTTGTAATAAAGCTGAATCCTTCCGACCTGTGCTAACGCTATCTACGTATAAAGGAGCGCCACATAGAGCAAAAGCGAAAGCGTAAGCGGAAGCGATTTGAAACTTGCAAAGTTATGCTTTTTCAAAATAGCTAGGATCCAATCTATCTTGTTCAAAGTAGACACTGCTCCACTGCTGAACATAGGCCTCCTCCAAGGCTCTCCACTCGGACCGGTCCTGTGCCAGAGAAAGACAGAGATACATAGTGACAAAGTTAAGCTATCTAGTACGCGGCCTTCAAGTTTCAATGTTCGTATTCAAAAGAACCGTTTCCAATTTTTATTTTTATTTTTCCTCATCTATTTGACTTTGTTCAAGCAAATAGTGTTAAGTTCTGAAAAAAATTGTTATGTACATTTTTTTTGGAAAACGCTCCACTGGCGTCGCAATATCGAGATCAAAAACCAAACGCGATAAGCGTTTTAAATCGTGCAGAAAATTATGTCCACCCTGTTCTCTCCCTAACAGCCGTTACCTACAATACTTCGAGTTATCTACCCCTCTTTGTAGTGTCATCTCAGGCTGGCTGCCTCCGGGCCTTTGCCAACTCCGTGCAGATCAAGGTCGCTCGCAGTAATCAGTACCAACTTTCACTTGCCCTATATAAGATGTCTTTGAAATTGTTCCCGAATATTTCAGCAGGCGTCTAGGTTAGTTTGCTTGACAATGAATTGTTGATGGTTTAAAAAAGGCTGGGCCTTACCTTGACGAATTAATGCGATTCCATTCAGAACCAAAGTTGGATAGCTCGCTTAAAAATTACAGCTGAAACGTAAAATTGAATCGGATTTGAATCGCATTAAGACGTCATGCCGCTAAGCGGCAGTGCTTGCACTGCTGTGTTCCGGTGTGGAGAGTAAGACAGCCGGGGAAATTACGGGCACAAGAGGCATTTCATCTAAGTCCTCTGGGTTGGCAACGCATCTGCAATCCCTCCGGGGTTGCGGGTGTCTATTGGCAGTGGTGATCGCTTACCATCAGATGACCCACTTGCTCGTTTTCCTTCCTATTCACAAAAAAAAAATGGTAAGGCCCCTGTTTATCCTCTTACTAGGTATTTCTGGTCACGTTTTAACAATGCTGATATTGAAAATTCGGAACAAACGTGTTAGCTAAACTAAAAGGCAATTATTACGGCTTCGCTGGTCGGGTATAGAGCGACCGCTCTAATGAGTCCTCGCCCGCGTGGTGCGGGGGCGCGGGGTGGGACGACAAAGGAGGCCGAAAGAGGTGCGGGCGGCAGGCGCACTACCCTCCCCGCACCTCTCTCGGTCCCCGTTGTTGTCCTACCCCAAGACGTTTTTAGTTATAACCAGTTAAACTGTAGCAACACTTAAAACTTCACATTTTTTGAAGTTGGTGCCAAGTTCCAATATTGCTTTCTTCCTTATTTTATCTTGTCTTTTCTTGCCACTTTTCTTTCTTATTTTCTTTGTATCCAAATACGAAACACGCACACGACAGTGTTTTTGTCACAGTAAACGCGCGTTGCATGGCGTAATCATCTTGCGTCTCTGTCGTAAGCGCTTTGTGCTCCTTGCACATAACTCCATAGCGAGAAAAGCCGCAACATTATTAGGACTACGTACTGACAGTTACATAGTTTGCTTGAATCGTGTTACAGAGTTTAGCTACTACCGCATAACAGGGATAATGCTGGGAACAAAGGCTGAGTGCATTACGTTTACGGGGAATGCTATGCTTTAGAAATGAGTTCTTGAGTGGAAACCGCGACTCGGTAAGCTTAGGACGCCTTCCAGTTAGGTGGAGTGATGATTTGCGGAAGGTGGTGATGCTGGTGATATTTTGAAAATTTTGTATCGGTTGGTGGGGGTCTGGGAGTGACTATATGTTAAGTACATGTCTTCTTCGCGTAAAAACGAAAATTGATAAGGATTTTAGAGTACAATCAAAAATAAAAAACAATGACTAAGGTTCTTCTTTTATTTTCAACTAAAATCTTTATCCAACTCAATTAACATGAAACTACCGTGAGACTCACACATAATTACACTCGCCGACACAATTGCGCGCGACGAGCGCTCTCTGATGAAAGGCTACGGAATAGTCCAAAACAATTTTATGGTCGGAGCAATACTTCGGCTTTTATACGTGAGTTATCCGGTGTGTTGTAATTAGTGTCCGACCGAAACACGATTTTTAGCCGAAACCGAAACCGAAACCGAATATTCGGTTTTTTTCTGATTTCGGCCGAAACCGAAACCGAAACCGAAATTTTTGAAGACGTATCATATCAAACAAAATATTCAAAATTACTGTACAAATCATAAGGAAAAGGTTATTGCAAGGATTTCTTATAAATATGAGAACAGTGTTACTTTTTTTGTTAAACAAAATAAAAAAAAATGTCGCTGCGCTGGTCCCAGCTGGGCCGGCCGCCTGTGCATTACCTATACCTACCCGGCCGAGCGTGCCCGAATTAAGCCGAGCGCTCCCGATGCGAGAGGCCGCGAAGTAATTTCGGTCCGGCCGAAGGTTTCGTCCGGATTCTGGCCGAAACCGAAACTTCGGCCGAAATCACTTTTTTGGCCGAAATTGGCCGAAACCGAAACCGAAACCGAAACTTCGGTCGGACACTAGTTGTAATTACCAACTCAATTATCTTATTACCTATACTACCTATACTAACATGTCTTCAAAAGGCAAAATTATCTTTCATTTAATATTTACAGGTTTTATCTTACGATTATAAAATAGTATATTTACAAATTGTTCTAATTGGACTAGTTTTTCTTGGATGGCAGGAGCAATGCCAGTGCTGACACAACTGAAACGAAAACAAGTAATCAATAAATCATAAATATCTAAAAAAGGCTTTCAGTCTAATAACGACAGTACTTGCAGTACGCCCGTCTGCTCGTTTGCCCCCTCTTATATAAAAAAAAAAAAAAAAAAAAAAAAAACTTTTTATTGCAAAAATCGAATTAAAGGGTAAGTAATTATGAATAAAAAATAACAAGTCACCGGTATTTTTAGCCGGGTGTCTATGGGCAGTCAGTGGTGATCGCTTACCATCAGGTGACCCACTTGCTCGTTTGCCTTCCTATTCGCATAAAAAATAAATAAAAAAAAATACCAATTATTGACCTAGTAGGTAGGTACCAAACAAAATGTAACCTAATGGATAAACATAGTTGTACCTACCAATGCATAAATATAATATTTATTATAATTAATAATATTTTTAAGCATCCAAGACAAAAAGAAATTAATTAATTAATTTTGTCTGTCTCGACTAGAGTACGCGGTTGTCAACATCATAAAGAAATATTTTCTGAAACTACGTAATTTTCAAAGCACCACGCTGCTATTTTAATTGTTTGTAGCTAGGATCGGTCTTATCAAATATTAATTGCTAGGTGTAAAAATGATACCTCAGTCCATAAAAAGTTAATGCTTTTCAAAATTAAATATGTAATTTTTCTAAAATGTACAAACGGAGCTTTTAAAATGTTAAAAGTGACTTACACAAAATCCTTAGCAATGTAGATTTATAAATTGAGTGCCGTTTGAAAAACACGATAATTATTCCTTATTTTAAAAAATGTGTCTTGAAGTTTTTGAAGACAAAAAATTCAGAAAATATTTTCCAAACGAAGTGCCAATTGAAGCTAATATTAAAAATTGTAACAAATGCTGTCAGAAAAAGAGATTTAAAAGCAACAGAAGACAAAAATGTCTATTGTATGATTGTCTATTAAAGAACTCGAATTATCAAGAAACAATAATATTTCATTTCGTAGAGACGAATTTCTATACAATATTACAACAAATCTTTAGTGGGCTCCATTGTTTCGTGAAGTTCTTGGAATTATGATTTTGTCTTTAATTGAGATATCTTGACAAAGTTGTCATGGATGGAAAGATAACGTTTTGTCGTGTGAGTAAATAAAGACAAAAATACTTAATTAAAGATAATAGAAAAAGGTAAAAATCTTTTAGTAGGTACTCACGTATCATGAGTCCACTGAATCCAAAGAAAGGTACAACACATCCCATGTTCAGCAAGATGGGGAATGTGATGTTCCCCACCAAGGTCCCGGTTCTCCCCACCAGCATTACCATAGAAATTGCAAGGGTTCTGAAAAAAAAAACCAAGATTTTTGCTGCCTCTATACTTGCATTTTTAATGGATAACAATGCAAGTACACAAGTGCATAAAATATAAGAAAAATAAAAAAATACAGAAAATCATAAAAATGGGATAAGTACTATAATTATTTAGCCGCGACTCTTCTACAACATCGACACACATAATCATTTATGTCACAGTTAAGTGGGCAATTCTCTTAAAAGACTACCGCCAACTTTTTTTCTGCGATTTTGTTTCTTTTTTCAGATTCCTACTCAGAATCACGAGCTCTATCGATCCTGATAGGAGAAAAAAAACATCCCGAAAATTCCATACATTTTCTTGCCTAAAATTTCGTTCCATTCCGTTACCGCCATACAAATTTGTATGAATGAAGTAACGGAATGGAAAAGGTAATTTTGGGCCGTTTTTTTTCTCCTATCAGGATCGATAGGTACAGCTCGTGATTCTGAGTAGGAATTCGAAAAAAGAAACAGAATCCCAGAAAAAAGTTGGGGGTAGTCTTTTAAGAGAATGGCCCAAGTATATTATTAAAAAGCTCAGAAAATCTGATAAATTTAATTATAAATGAAATGGCCAGCGTTCCACCACACCTATTAAAGTAAATATTTGCCTTTTCAGTATTACGGATTTAAAGTAAGTATATTATTTTGATTGTAAAATTAATCAAAGCGCCCAAAGGATTTATGTTATTTGTCTTAATTATTTACATTACCATTGGTAATAATCGTAAAACGTACAATTTATTAAATTCCGTTTAGCGAAATAAGAATTAATTGTGTTTTTAATTGCAAACCGCTTTTATTACTACTCGCTTGGTACATACATACACGGGCGTGTACACACGATATAATTTTTCACACATACACGAGCACATTATCGTGTTTACGTGTTTCAAACGAGCTCTAGGTACTAATTTTGGTTCTAGCTTTTTTGGCATTACGCTTTATAATGCGATATAGCCGCTTCAGTGCATCGATACAAAATAATCAATATCGATAATCGTATCAAAAACGATATTTTTTTCGGATTCAACATAAAAGCAGCACTATTTAACAAAATTCAAGGCCGTAAACAATCCTTATGCTAGAAACATACTCATTTAAAACCATCTTAATGGCTTCTCACACTTCAGAAATATCATAAAACGGTTATTCGTAAAGCAACAGCTTAGTAAAGTTATAGGCCAGGAGTTGGTGTATGTTAAAACCTAATTATAATACGAGCGTGTTTATTGCTAAAACGTTTTCATGGGCCCTATTTCATGTTTGAAGTGCTCATAATATTATGACGTTATTATGATGAAATCGTTTTTTTAGCTTAAGGCTCTTTTGATTTGAAATTAATCTTTATTTTTAAGTCTGTGTAATTTTAAATTTAATTTTGTACACAGAGCTTCACAAAACATTTCATTCTTTCAACATGACACTACCGTGAGACTCAAACATAATTACAACAAATCGGATAACTCACGTATAAAAGCCGAAGGAATGCTCCGACAATTGTACTTGTTATAATTGTAATTGTAATTGTTGTATTGTTGTTTTTATACGTGAGTTATCCGGTTTGTTGTAATCAACATTTCATTACGTGAATTTATAACTATTTTGAAGTTATTTTTCAATACAATCTATGCGCGTGCTTTGAGGGCAAGAGGCGTTAGCTACAAATAAACTACATAAGGGTAAAAAAAATTAACAAAAAAACGGTTAAAAAATAACAAATTTCAACGCTAAAATATTTAACCGAACAGAAGAAAAATAAGCCTTGAAACTAGGGCAAAAGGCTTCCGAATTCCATATTTTTCACTTAAAAGTTTTTGTGTTTTTAATAAAAACTTATTTTTTATAAGTTCGCTACTGAAATTTTTCGAAATCTGCTCTAATTGTACTACAAACCAGTGCCTACGCCAAATCTTAGGATTAGGTTGTCAAAGCGAACGCCAGGCTCACTGAGCCGTGGCAAATGCCGGGAAAAACGCTAGGAAGATGAAAAAGGTTTGAGAATTCGATCTAGACCACATGAGCATCTAATTTATTCGTTATATAATAAGCCAACATTGGTTTCATGCTGATGGATGATTTCCAATGACAATCACGAGGTACTCGCGATGATCGGGAAATAATCCCATTAGGACTCGGGCGCATGTTGCTCGATTAATGTTATTGCTTACGTGGTTTGGGAATATGAGCCGATATTCCATCACGATCAGGCTCTATAGCAGCGCAATGAGCTAATCCCCTGTTCATTGCATGATCAAGACACTGGCCGCACAGCGTTTAGCTCGTAAAGCACGCAATGGATTGGATTATGAATGGCAAAGTCGAAGATCGCAAGTTTAGTTGATTTAAAATAATACATATACTAAAATATATACTAAAATTTAGTTGATTTTTTTTTTGCGAAAAATCTTAAAATATCCATTTTTTAAGTGCAATGGATAGTTATATTTATAACTATGAATATAATTATAATGTAAGTCTGTTTGTAATTAATTAACAATTTTTTTTTTTAGGTGAGTAGGTATTTATTTACGTCAGATGATTCAGCTACACATATACACAGCGTAATGAACCCATTACTAGCTCTTTTCCTGGCACAAAGCTGAGAGGCGACCATTTTAGCTGCGCACTTATTATCTGGTCAGTGTAATGGTGAAATCAATCCTAATCCTACTAGATAATATTATTAATGCGAAGGTTTGTGACGATGTGACGATGTGAGTGAGTGTGTATGTTTGTACCTTCTTCACGCTAAAATGACGGAACGGAGATAGGTGGTAACCTATTGGTGGCTGTTGCGAGTGTCATAAATAAACTTATTTTTTCTTTCTTTCTATAATAACACATAGCCTTTTATCCCGGAAAATTGCACAGTTCCCGCGGTATAGCGATAAACATTCGCAACGTAAATAATTATTGCAGAATATAATCAACATCAGTTGAGGGTGCGACCACACCGCCGCTTAAAAAACGGTGACGTTACGGAATCGCAGCAAAATGTATGAAGAAACGGTGAGAAAACGTGACGTCTACGACACGTCACTGCGTATACGCGGCGGTATGGTCACACCCTAAGTCTTATTCTACGAAGACGCAGTCGCGGGAAGAAGTCCGTAAAACATAATTACAGTAGTAGTTTCATGTTGAAAATCCGTAAAACATAATTACCTGACAGTGGTAGGAAACACCTCAACAGTCAAAGTTTGTAACAGACTTATCATTGTCTGCGACACGGCCACATCCAGAGAGAACAGCGCCACCACTGCTCCCTTAGAGCCCGCCCATCTCAAGCCCAAAGTTGCGCAGACGCATGCGACAGCGGCGCTGAATATCAAGGCTTTCTTGCCCACACTATTGACCAGTATGCCAAGGATTGGGTAAGGGAGAAAGCTTACGCCACCTACGATCATACTGTTGATGTAGGTTTCTGCTCCACTTAGAGTCTGAAACAAATAATATTAAGATTATAAAAGATGCAGTCGTAACAAAAATATGGTGGGAGTTCTTAAGGCACTTGTTCCACCGCCGGCGAGTAGCGAGAAGCGAGTGTTTTTTAGTATGGAACTTTTGTCGCCCGGCGACAAAAGCGTCAAAATTTCCATACTAAAAAACGCTCGTTTCTCGCTACTCGGTGGGACAAGTTTAGTCCCTTAGTTTAGTTACCTACTCGTTTTGTATTAGCATGCCACTTTTGTGTCAAACGATGTACAGACGACATAATAATATGGGAATTACCAATGTAGTAGGATAGGTACGTAAACCGGGGTGACTTTGATAATTTTAGGGCTACTTTGATCGTTTTAAAATTGCTATAAAATCGATGTTATCCATATGCGGTGAATGTTTGGCATGTAGACGCAAAGGCGATCGATGAAGAATCGTTTGGAAGCAGTAAACGCGAATAAAAATTAATGATTTCGTCATTGTAACTACTTTTTAAAATGACACCGTAAATCAAAGTCACCCGGGTTTACGTACGCATTATTTTATTTTTTATGTGTCGTTTTGTGAAAGAAAGAATCAAAGAAAGAGAAAAAGAAGATTTTTATGTGCCGTTTTGTGTCAATAAATGTTTTCTTTCTTTCTTTCTTTCTTTTCTGCAGCAAATTACTGGTTGTCACTTACGCCAATTACTTAACCAAAAATCCTAGTGAGGATGTGGTTCGCGAGCTTGCCGTGAGAGGAACGCCACCCGACAATAACTTCTGGTTACAGTAACTGTTACTGCAACAGTAACTGTTACTGCAACAGTTACGGTTGCAGCTCACAAATGACTACCCGGCTTTGTGAAAAAACAAGTGAATTTTATTTGCTAGCGACGACTAAACATTATATTTATGACTTGCTCAATTCTAGGCCGAACCGGCTATACAGCAGCAGTGTTCTTAGCGGTTTTCTTCCATGCAAATTGTACGTTACTTACTCTGTACACTCATGTCAAAATTGTTTAATGTTTCTACATAATTTATTTAATCAGGTGTCACTTTGCGGAGGTCCATTTCGACGAAATTGCTAAATTATAAGTACCATTGCATTCGTGTTTTGGGTAGCGGAGTAGCATAGCAAGGTATTGCGATGGTATGGGTTTGCGAGACGCTGCGTGTCGCGCAGTCACGTATCGCATGCCAACCAGGATCCACGTGTCGTAATATCAGCGTCGAGCCACTTTTAGTGACCCGACAAGTGCTGAGTGGACTCCTTTTTCGCATGTACACTTTATTTCCACTTCCATTTTGCATTATTTTAACATAAACATTACTGTATAAGGTGTGATTCTGCAAAACAAAGATCTCTTATTCCTATTCTTATTCTTAATGTTTTTTATCCGTTGTTGTTTCAAATTTATTTATTTTTAACCCCAATTAAGGCAGTTGCCGGAAAACGATTTAAATAAAATCGAAGAGGGCGCAAAATTATATATTTCGACGAACCTCGCAAATTAAATTATCCAATTGAATCCTCTCGCGTTGGAATTATCCTTATTGACTTATTTAATTGAATCAATGATTAATACAAGCGGCAGGGATTGCAAGGTAATCCGTTCATTTTGACGATTCAATTATTTTATAAATAATACGCAATCTATTAAAATACAAGTCAAACGAAAATTATTGATAGAGACGTTTTATACAATCATCATCATTCAAAAGACGGCCACTACTGAACATAGGCGCCGCCAAAGAGCGCCGTAAAAACCGGTCTTGCGCGGTCCAGATCCAGCGGACGCCTGCGTCTTCAACATACCATCAGTCCATATTGTGGCTCCACATGCCGCGTCTTCCGGTCGTCGCCATTCGAGAACCTTCTGGCTCCATCAGCCGTCGATCCTGCGAGTCGCGTGACCTGCCAACTGCCAGTTGAGCGTAGCACTTCTTCGGGCTATGTCGAGTTTTTCTGCGGATCTCGTCATTTCTGACACGATCACGCAGCATAACTCCAAGTATAGCCCTCTCCATTGCTCTTTGAATGATTTTAACCCTCCTCATAAGGCCCGTGTAGTGAACGAATTTTAACTCACCGGTACGCAAACGTACGTGTTATCAGCCACCGAGGTCCTGTTCCGAAGATCACGTGTATACGCATCGAGCATGCCACACAAGTCTCCATGTTCACCGGTTACGCTGTAATGCTCTACCACGGTTGACAACTGAGGGAACCACAGCCTATACACGTTATATCTGTAACATAAGTACAATCATTACTCCACAGCTCGACCAAAAGGCGGCTTCATTAATATGTTGAAAGAATCAATACATACAGTCCGTAGAATGTACCAGCGCTGATGGTAAAAGTCCATCGAGGGAATGGGCAAAAATCTTACGAATCATGTTATAAGCGATGCGGAGAGCAACCCATCACTATTTTGATTCCCGTTCACGCCCACCACCATGCTTAACGTGGCCTTTAGGTCTTGTTACCTTGGGCTCTGTTTGCCCCGTAAGGAATAAAGATGTGACTTATGTATGTATGTACGAATACTTACAAATAGTTATTAAGACGTATGCATTTCTGAGAAAGGTTCTGGTGACAGGGCCGGATTAAGAAGGTGCATTCCTACTGAGCTGGCAACGTCGCATTTTTGGTGTTTTTTTTTTTTTTTTTTTTTTTAATTTATTAAGAAACAAACAGTCATACATAATCAAACGATGGTAATTAGATGTATAACAAATAGACCTATAGTTTCCTTAAAGAATAAGTTAAAGAAAACGTAGCCAATATGCAAAGCATTATAAATACATTAAATATAATAATATAACTTAAATTGTCACAAGGACAATACAAAAACGTACAATATAAACATTGGTAAATACAGGCAAGTATCCAAACAATACATTATATCTAATTGTTAAACTCAGGTGCGTTCCTTAAAGTTCTTTTTTTATTTTTTATTTAAACGCTTTTTTCAGCGATTCACTTGTGCAGTTAAACACATCAACGTCAATGAGTCGTTCGTTATTGTTAAATAAATTACAAGCTCGTTTAATAAAAACATTCTTGGCATAATGGGTCCGACTGCGAGAAATAGAAAAAAGATTTTTTTTGCGACACTGGCGTTCTCGTCTTCGCGGAACTCTAAAACTAATGTTTTGTAATAAAGCAGGGGCATCTAATTCTGAATGTATAATTTTGTAAAGTAATACAGAATCCACTGAGTCACGGCGGTCACTCAGTTTTTGCATATTCAAACGATCACAGATATCGTCATAATCTGTGTATATCTGACCAGTCCTGAAAGCAAGTGATTTAATAAATTTCTTCTGGATTTTTTCGATTCTATTGATATGAATGGCATGATAGGGTTTCCACACTGAGCATGCGAACTCCAGATGGCTGCGGACAAAGCTGTTATACAAGATTTTATACGTAAGTGCATTTTTGAAAGGTTTACCTACCCGCAAAATGAAACCTAGCTGTTTATAGGATTTATTTAAAATTTTGTCAATATGTGGAATAAATGTAAGTTTACTGTCTAATAATTATAATACCAAGGTCGCGAACTTCTGAAACTCTTTTCAATAAACTTCCAGATACATTATAATTAAACATTGATACATTTTTCTGTTTTCGTGTGAAAGTAATGACGTTACACTTATCTAAGTTTAGGAATAGATGATTATTGTCACAATATGTCACCAAATTATTTAAATCATCTTGTAGCTTAACACAGTCATTTTCATTTTTAATTATTCTGAATATTTTAGTGTCATCCGCATAAAGTAACAAATTAGAGTTTTAAATACAGTTGGGAATGTCATTCACGTAAAGCGTAAAGAGCAACGGTCCTAAATGAGAACCTTGAGGAACTCCAGAACTAATCGGTTTCCATTCAGACTGAAAACCCAGCAGAACCACGGACTGAACTCTATTTTCAACGTAGGATTTTATCCATCGAAAAAGATCACCATGTATGCCGAGTCGCCAAAGCTTCAACAATAAGGTATAGTGACAAATTTTATCAAAAGCTTTAGCGAAGTCGGCAAAAATAGCATCTACGCTAAAGCCATCGTCCATGGCGCAAAAAATTTGGTTAGTGAAACTCAAAAGATTGCTGTCGACAGATCGACCCCTGAAGAACCCGTGCTGATTCGGAATAATATGACGACGTACAACATTAAAGAGTTGGTCAGTAACAATCTTCTCCAACAACTTAGCACAAACACACAGTTTGGAAATTGGACGGTATTTTTCAATATGACGGCTCACTTTACCTTTAGGAATGGGAGTTACCCATGCCTGTTTCCAGGCTTTGGGGACAACACCCTCTTTAAGCGATTGAGTGAAAAGCATGGTGATAGGAACAGACAGAGACGAGCAACAGCTTTTAATTACACAACAGATTTTTCGATTATTTCACAGAAATTGAATAAAAGTTTCAAATGTGCATATAGTGCACTTCATTTTTAGTGTATTATTGTGTCCAATGCAATGATTAATTGTGATGGACTTTTATTTTCGTATTAAAGGGATAAAATAATATATCTCGTTTAATAAGAAAATAAAAGTCCATCACGGTCAATTATTGCATTATACACATTATTTCACTAAAAACGAAATACACTACAGACGCACATTTGTAACATTCATTCAATTTCCGTTAAATAATCGTAAAAAAACACCAAAAATGCGACGTTGCCAGCTCAGTAGGGATAAACGCTCTTAACGCGGTTTAAGAAGCATCGCTACAAAATTTAATTTTTCTAGTGTAACAAGTTGGGATTCGTGGAAAACCATCGCAAAACACTACACTGGATTGATGAAATCCATTCTGATTTAATCTGTGCAATCGTAATCCTAAAATAACAACCGAATTCATTCACTCCAACATCGTCAACCAATTTCGTGTTTTACGTTCGCTGAACTATATTCGTATTGTGCATACGTGTTTGTTTAGCCAATATTATCATCATCATCATAGCCATAGGACTTCCATTTATGTTGGACACAGGCCTACCAATAGACCTCCAGTTGCCTCAGTTGGAAGCGGCTTGCATCCACCGTGAGCCCGCGACTTTAACCAGGAAGTCCGACGTTTGTGGACGTCCTACGCTGCGCTTCCGTTCCGAGGTCTCCACTCGAGAACCTCATCATTACAGACATTACAAACTTACATACATGCATAATATACATAAGAATTACGTTTTGATCTCTCATACTCTGAAAGTAGGTCATTGATTATCTGGATATAGGGTTGAAAGTAATTTTTTTTTCTAGCTAATCCAAACTACGTAGAAATGGAAATACGTATACAGCCATG
Organism: Pandemis heparana; assembly: GCA_963854515.1. NCBI lineage: Eukaryota > Metazoa > Arthropoda > Insecta > Lepidoptera > Tortricidae > Pandemis > Pandemis heparana. The sequence continues at coordinate 11,955,497 of OY978023.1, read as the reverse complement.
TAATCTATGTTTAAAATAATAATCTATACTAATAGTTCCTTTTTAATTGTAGAAGACAAAATAATCTTAAAATAACATTCCCGCTATATATAAGCTTATATGCAAGCGTATACAACGAGAATTAGTAGAAATTATTACGATGGGTAATTTTTTTAGCTTGAAAGTTTTAAGTCGACAATCTAGCCGGCCACCATTGGTGCGCAGAAGAAATGCGCAATGCGCGCAAATCGCGCAATAGTAAAAAGAGCGGGAAGAGAATGACAAACGTAGGTAACAAATATTAAATGCGACCATGCGACGTTAGTGAAATTTTAATTTCTTCATAATTCGAAATGAAAAGTAGAGTGTTCAACTCGGATGAAATTACCCATTTCACCCTCGAACCCAACTATAACTAATACCCATTTCACCCGAGATATTTCTGGCGCCCGAACAAAGTGAGGGCGCCAGAAATATCTCGGGTGAAATGGGTATATTTCAACCCTAGTTTATCAATCTACTATTTTATTCGACTCCTAATGGAATTAATCGGGGAGTGGTAGAATTCTGCGCAGACAAAGTCCCGGACAACAGCTGGACAACACAACAGCAACAATGACAACGTTTTTTCTCTAAGATTGGGTGAAATAATCATGCTACCCATAGACACCTATAACATAGGGGTGCGTTGCCAGCCCCTTTAATCTTTTTGACGCCAACAACACTTATATCAGCCCGCAGGTTCAACGTCAACGACCTATATATATACGTCCATTACATCAATGCAAAAGCAACCTTCGTTCAATTGGGTTTAGGTTCAACTTAAGGCATCGCATAAATAAGTCTGGCGTATGGTTGACGTCTCTTGTATTTGACGTGACGAAAAGGTTAAGAAAAGAGTAGACTCATTTATCAAAGATCCCTAAATAGCATAAACGATTAAAAGCCATAAAGGCTTCTATCCTGACTTTCGTCTCAAACTTTTTCAATGGAATCATTTCTTTTGTTAACACTTACTACGTAGCTACAAATCTGCATATTTTTGACGACCGAATGGCCTAGTGATTAGAGAACCTGACTATGAAGCTTGAGGTCCCGGGTTCGATCCCCGGTCGGGGCAGATATTTGTATGAAAATACGAATGTTTGTTCTCGAGTCTTGGATTTTTAATAAGTATTTAAGTATGTATTTATCTATATAAGTATGTTTATGCGTTGTCTAGTGCCCATATTAATAAAACATTTCATTTCATTTCATTTCATTTCATTTCATTTCATTACAAGCTTTGCTTAGTTTGGGGCTATGTCAATTGGTGTAAATTGTCCCAAGATATTTATTTTTATTTATTATTTAATCCTAAGGCTAGACAATAAGCGATCAAAACCACCAGACCAGAGGCATCAAAATCTGGCGGCAACTCTAAGTCGGTGCGGGCAACTTGCAAACTCGGCAACTTAGCTGCAAGACAGCTTGTTGCTGATTGGGCAACAATGTTCCTTCATGGCTAAGATACTACGGGAACTTGGGTCCTGACTAAGTAAATTAGTTTGTATAACAATTACCGTGTGACGGGTCCGAAAGCCCTCTTGATTGATACGAATATTCAGCTAAAACCGAATATACTTACAGATAACAAGACAAAAACTTTGTTGTCTTCGATACAAAAGTAGGTATTAGGTATGTAGGTTGAATTATTTAACATCGTGAATAGACGAAGATTTCAAATAGGTACTGATGAAAATATCAATAAAATACATTGTTGTATTAAATGACTAACAATTTTACATCTATATCTTATACTTTCTATCTAAAAAACAAATAGTACTAGAGCCCACGACCAAAACCATGTCTCATAGCAATACGGCAAAAACCCTATAAAATCGTTAGATTGTATGATTCTGAACCCGACTAGGTGTGTAGTAACGGTCGAAAATGTAGCAACTGCGTGGGAGGCCATTTCTGCTGTGTCAAAAAAAAAGGCAGTCGGTATTATAGCAATACGTATGATAGTGAAAATGTACATAGATTTTATAATTGTATTACGAAAAAGTTTGTTTTCAGACATTTTGCGCGTAGCATATAGCCTGAGCGCATTTTTGAAAATGTCAACAAATTTAGCCGACCTGTATCATAGCAATACGGATAATTTTTTTTTTAAACTTTTCGTATTGCTGCCAGGATTACCAAAAACCTGTTTTCAGACACTTTAAGTGTAGCATATACTCCCAAAAACGAAAATAACGTTTCGGAGTCGCCTGGCCGACGCCTCTGTTAAATGTTTTTTTTAAATTTAATTCTTTGTTAATTATCATCTAATAAATTCAGGGTCGCAACGTATTCATTGGTTTGTAACAGAGAATTCAAGATGCCTCAATACGATTTTTAAATGATATCTGAGTATCGAAAAGTTGTCTGATAGAGAAGGTGCTACACTTAATTTGTCTGATATAAATTTTTTGCAAATGTGGACAGCTTATTTTATCACGTGCAACAATTTTCAGACATATTGCTATGATACCGATCGGTAAAATTTGTTAACATTTTCAAAACGGTCTCAAAATTTAATGCGTTCACATTTCCGTCTGAAAATTGTTTTGTTCGCATCAAATAACCAAAATTTACTAATAAAAAAGATTTTCAGACGTATTGCTATGAGACATTTTTTTTGTCTCATTTTTAATTTTTTTAAGTGATTTTACGGGTTTGCACTACACCACTAACGTCTGAAAAATATCTTTCCGGTATCTCAGAACTATCATTCAACTACAGTCTGCAAATCAGACATATTGCTATGATGCAATTCGGTAAAATTCATTGACAATTTTGAAAATTCGGTCAGATCAAACGCTACGCGGAAAATGTCTGATATTGGTATTTTCGAGTTCAGGATAATCTTATCTATCGATTTGATCCGTATTGCTATGAGACAAAAATTTTGGTCGTGGGCTCTCGTACTAAAATGTTAAATTTGTTGCTAAGAAGCAATCTCGAGACCGGTTGGACCTATTCGGTTTTTTAAATATACCTACGTGTAATTGTAATCATTGAAGTCCGGGGAAGGTTTTAGCGCAGAAGTAGTATAATCATACAAATACGAACATCTCCGATATAATACCTACGATGGGAAATGATTTTGCACGATAGTAAACGGAAGTAAATAATGTCAACGATAATTGTATTTGATAAAACTCTACACATCATCAGTTCATTCACTTCATCAGAACCGTGACATTCAGGCAACTTAAACTTATGCTCTGGAAAATTATGCTTGCATATTCTAACATAAAAACATTCTAAAATATTCATAACCTAAAAATATTTTTGGCTGGTGACTTCCCGTGCTGAGCTGCCTTCCGGCGGCTCGTTTTACCTTCGGTAAGCTGTAAAAGCCATCAGAGCGGCTGCTCTACGGTAAAAGAAAGTAACTGCACTTTAGTAAATTTTACAAGAGAACGAAAAAACCGAAAAACTTAATTTAAAACGTTCTGTTAACTATTCCACCATTTTTTTAATGTAGTAATGTGTCAAATAATTTTCTCTACTTATTGTATAACAATTTTATGACCATTTGTTTTTAGTTTTCTTTTAAATGCCAAAACATGTTTTTCCGTAGTAAATTAATTATTTTTAAATAAATTTGTCAAGATAAATACAAAGTAAATACTTTTACTTTATTTTTTAATTACTAATAAGCATATTCCTCACACAAGTTTAAATTTAAATAATGAGGTAATAGTACTTACCTTGTTTTTACAAGTGTTAGGGAGAAATTTAAAGATCAAAAATTCTTTCTAGAGAGTGTATAATCATTTACTTTTTAAAATCGCTTAACAAGTAACAAGGTTAATAGGCAAAAATAGGGCTGTGTGGGTCCACAGCCCTATGTTTGCCTATTAACCTTGTTGTATTATTAAGCGATTTTAAAAAATAAATTATTATACACTGTTTAGAAAGAATTTTGGTACTTGGATTGTCATTTGGGGGACCCGGGGAATTGCTTAGTGTGATAAGATATTAAATTATCATAGATACCAATATACAATAAAACATTATAGGTATACCTAAATTTGAGGCAGTTTAACAATATAGAAACAAAGTAAATGATCCTTAAAAACGAAGTTTATTTAAATAAAATTGTAATAAGAAAGTAACTGTCATTCAAGTACTTTCTTTTTCCCTTGACATTTAGTTACTTTGTTTTTGCGCAGATAAATTGTATTGTAAAAAAGCGTCATAATTACCAAATTATGACGCTTTTTTACAATACAAAAATGAAGTAACGCTATTTACTTTTATTTTAACTAAATCAGAGTCACAATAAAAAACGATTTACCAAACAAAAAACAAAGTGGATCAAATCACAACTTAAAAACAAAGTAAACGACATGCAAATACTTCATTTATGCTTTGTAATAGCGTTTTACTATATTTTTCCGTAGATATTTTGAATCAGTGCCTGCAGTTACTTTGTTTGGTGAAAATTTATATCTAAAACTAAGGCTCTTTTGGTGATTCCAAGAATGTAGCAACATCCGTTATCATCTAAAAGTGCCGAAAATACAAAAACACCGGTTTTGACAAAAATGTTAGTTACTTTCTTTTTCCGTAGGGCAGCCGAGAGGCTAACAGCAGAAACACCTGAATAAAAACCATGTACTCACAAAGCCATAATTAAGAAGCCCATCAGTGAGATCAGGCTGAGGGGCAGAGCCAAAGGCATCTTGAACAGAGGCTTCACATTATACAGCCCCATGACCAGCTGATGGGACAAGCTGGCTTCCTTGTGCTCCGCCGATTCGTCTATCACTTGCTGCTTGGCGGTCTTCCACAAGTTTGGATACTGGAACGTTAAGCACAGTTTAGCCCCCTTCATAAACGCAATCGTTTGTCCTTATCTGTCAAAGAGACAAATAAGGACAAACGATTGCTAAGTTAGCAGAAGCCGACAGAGCGTTTATAAATAAGGGGGTTTAAATATCGTGCAAGTCGCATTACATTGCGGCGTTGGGTTAACGACTTTTAACTCGTTCCCATCACGAACTGGCAATGTAATGAAACTAGCAGGATACTCTCTTTACGTACAGTTTACGGCAAACTTTTTGTTAAGGTGACGTGGAAGAGGTAAGTTCGCGCGTGTACTTTTGTACCAGAGACGTTACATTCGCTTCTGCGCATTCAAGGTCAGCCTCAAGATGTTTGCCGGGAATTGTATTTTTTTTTTATATTAGTGGGGGCAAACGAGCAGACGGGTCACCTGATGGAAAGTGATCACCATCGCCCAGGGACACCTGCAAGACGTGGGGAATCACAGGTGCGTTGCCGGCCCTTTCAGGAACAGGATCATGGGTCTATTACTATTAAACTAAAGTCGTAACTGAAGTACTACACATTCACATCTAGTGATTCAATGGGCGAAGTGGGTTTGCACCAAGGTGTCCACATAAGTTAGGATGATGATGATAAAAGTTGATGCTCTTCCGTAAATATTTTTTATGTTTTTAATTCATAGTTTTTAGAGACAACGTTGGATATCTTTCCACATAATAAATAGAGGAAATTACAAGTAAATACAATTTCCAATATTTAGAACAAGCAATTAAAAATCCTACATAATTTATCACGGCTCTAAAGACTAATTACGATACAGCAAGAGATCAAAAGACTTATTAATTCCCAATGCGCAGTTTTCATTATGTAAGTTACCTCGCCATCCGACAAAATAGTTACTACCTTTCCTAGTACAGAATTTCTCTTTATATGTAAGTAATTTTATCTTATAAATGTGCTACGAATATATTAATTCCGCAGACGAATAACCAGTATTTTCTTACCGGAAACGTATCCGCCGGCTTCCCGGTGTTCATGACATAGGTTTTAATTACTATCTCTCTCGCTTCGTCGTATCGTTGCTGCGTAATTAAGTACTTTGGGCTCTCTGGTAACAGGGCGTATAATAGGCACGCAGCGAGAGACCACAGCGACATGATATAGAGATAGAAGTTCCATGTATTGAGAACTGTAATAGAAAGCAAAAACATGTTAAAATTTCAGCCTGCATAAAGACTATATTTTAATACTAGCTGTTGCCAGCGACTTCGTCTGCAAAGAATTCGTTTATTACTATCACGCGGGAACTACGCATTTTTCCGGGATAAAAAGTAGCCTATGTGCTATCCCAGACTTTATTTATTTATTTATTTATCTTTTCTCTATCTGTGTGCCGAATTTCATCCAGATCCGTTGGGCCGTTCTGGCGTGATTGAGTAACAAACAAACATCCATCCATCCATCCATACTTTCGCATTTATAATATTAGTTAGATTAGTTAGATTTAATCCTACTTAATATTTTAAATGCGAAAGTTTGTGACGATGTGAGTGAGTGAGTGTTTATGTTTGTTCCTTCTACACGCTAAAACGACTGGACGGATTTGGATAAAATTTGGTACCTACGTAGATAAGTAGCTTGTCCATCCATCCATCCATCTATAGCAGCCCTTAGTTCGTCCGTCTTCGTCCGAAGACCTCCTCTCCACTTCTCCACGCCTGGCGATCGACAGCCATACGCATCCATCCTCCACCCGCCTGTCGGCAGATATCGTCCTTCCACCTCATCGGTGGTCTCCCTCTACTTATAGCTAGCTTGTACCCTAGATTAAAACATAGGCTACTTTTTATCCCAGAAAATTGTATAGTTCCCGCGGGATAGAGACAAACATATCAATTGCTAATTCTACGCGGACGAAGTCGCGGGCAGAAACTAGTATATACTTAAGGCACAGCCTATGCCATACATACGTAAATCACGTCTATTGCGGAGTAGACATAGCCTTAGGTAACAAGACATAAAGGCCACGTTTAGCATGATTGTTGGCGTACCTACAGGTAGGAAGGGGATCAAAATTGTGGTAAAAAGTAGTGTATACTTCATTTAATTTAGAATGAGAAACCACGATAACATTATATTGCGTCTGGTCAACAATTTCTTACCTAGAAAATAGTACAGTGCAATAGTTTGGCAGCCGCAAAATAAAATTGTTTCAATGTCACTTTATTTGCGTGTCGTCAATTGTTACTCTCGTATAAATTGTAAAGAGATTACAGTTCACGAGCCGCAAATAATGTTGTTGCGGTTTCTCAACCTAAATTAAATGAAGTATAGTTCTGTAAGTAAGTTTGAGTATAAGTTTTTGAGTAAATAAAAGCGTCCTAACACTTACATAAATTACGTTTTTACCCCTCAGGGGGTAGATAGGACGTCTTAATAACTATGGGTAAATTGGACACCGTAATGTTGAAGGATCAACTTGACCTTGATATAAGAACCGTTTTTCGGTAGAAATTCTTACATAACTTTGACCTTGTACAAGTAAGTTACACGAAAACTGAATAAATTTGCAATCACACTCTAGTTCAACCAAAATGACAACCATTCGTTCCAAAAGGACGGCTTCCACGCAACCGCTCTAATCCTTTCCGTGTTATCTTGCTTTAAATGTTGCTCCACTATAGTTCTGAGTTAGTATGAGATAAGATTCCCGTTGGAGAAATGGTTCCGATATTATCTAAACCGAAATACAATGAGGTTAGAACGCAAAGTTCAAATTCAAATGCAAAAGTTTATTTTGCAATTAGGCCGCCAAGAGCTCTTTTACGTGTCTTTTTTTGAAACTACCAGCGGGAAAGATCATTATTGCCAAGAATAATGCGCCGCAAGAAACTAAGCAGAAACTCATTTATTCAGAATAAAATAAATACAATAAATAATAGGCACTTAATTTCTACTTCACTACATAGTATAAAACAAATTCGCTTTCCGCTGTCAGCTGTCTGTCCCTATGTGCATACATAGGGACAGACAGCTGACAGCTTAGATCTTTAAAACTACGCAACGGATTTTGGTTTTTTTAACAGATAGAGTGATTCGATAGGAAGGTTTATTATGTATAATACGCAGACGAAGTCGCGGACAGTAGCTAGTAACTTATAATACACTAGCTGTTGCCAGCGACTTCGTCTGCAAAAAAAATCGTTTATCGCTATCCCGCGGGAACCACGCAATTTTCCGGGATAAAAAGTAGCCTATGTGCTATTCCAGACTTTTCTCTATCTAAGTGCTGAATTTCATCCAGATCCGTTGGGCCGTTCTGGCGTGATTGAGTAACAAACAAACATCCATACATCCATCCATTCATCCATACTTTCGCATTTATAATATAAGTTAAAATAAATATATAAAAGTTAGATTTATAAAAGGGATGTATAAGTAAGAGAGAATGAAGATGGAATTCCATCTTCATGTTAATTTAAATTAACATGATTATTAAAGGACATATAGGTACCTACTAAAGCTGTGGATGAGACTGGCACAGACCCTGCAAACCGGTAGGCTTATTGTCTAACTCGCTCGCGATCGCCATCGTGTTCATTTTGACAGTTCTTGTATGAATGTGACAGTTAGCTGATTCCGATGTCAATTGTCAGCCCATACATGAACTGTCCAAATGAACATGATGGCGATTGCGAGCGAGTTAGACAATAACCCCCTTATTCATAAACACTCTATAGGCTTCAACTAACTTAGTTATCGTTTGTCCTTATCTGTGAAAGGTAAGTGTCAATGTGACAGATAAGGACAAACGATTACTAAGTTAGCAGAATCCTAGAGAGCGTTTATGAATAAGGGGGTAAGCCTACGGGTCCTTACCCAGGATTGGGTGGATGTGGGCTGATTAGATTTAAGTATAAAATAGAAGCCACTTTGACTTTGAGTTTCATCGGTTAAAATAAAATAACAAAATAGATTTTGTTTTTATGAAGATATCAATTAAATAATTGTCTTGTGTTATTTAGAGATACTAAAACTCTACTTTAAATAAGATATATAATTATGCAATGGGCACATGCACACATATTTAAGAAAAATCACTTATTTGATGAGACTCCGTTGGTCCCTATATTTTTTTGAGTAGTAAGTTTAATATAATTATATAAGCTTCATAATTGACAATATTTCAATTTTTTAAGAGCTACTTTTTATTGTCTGGCTGGAAAGAGCGCACAAATTTAAGACACCCATATTTTTTTATATTCGTGAAAATCTTGTATTTTCGTGGAAAAATCCATTTAAATCGTTGCTCAAGCAAAAAGGACGTAAGTAACAAACGTCAAGTATTAGCGAAATGACGTCACTGCTTTGTTTCGTACACTTAAAAAAACGTTGAAATAATTACATTAATTGACCGCCAAAACCTGTGCTTAAATACTTTGACAGTGAATGCAGTTGTCACTGTCGATGAACGTCAAAACGAGCTGACAAACTCAAACTTCACAAAAAATATGATTTTAAATGAAAACTTGCAAAAATATTATCATTATTGCCCGGCAAACAGTTATCTAGTGTTCCCGATGGCAACAAAGCCGAGCGGTGTGCGAATGAATTAACCGTCAGCTGTCAGTAGTGTTTGTGTTGTGAAAGTTGTAAATGTCAATGGGAAACCCGGAAGACAAGGTTTTTTATAATGGCAGTATTGGACCGGCCGCTGGACGTCATTTCCTGTTTTACATTTTGCTCATTTTTCCAAAAAATACTGTACGAAAAAATCCAAAAATATTTTTTTTGTGTTCTACAAGTGTTTCTCTCGAAATGGTTTTTGATTTATGAATATAAAGAAATTTGAAATATTGTCAATTGAAATGCTTAAAAAACTTGTACTCAAATGGAACAGTAGTTATTGTACGTACTTTTTTAATGAAAAAAAAAAAAGTACGAGTATTATTGTACTCATGTCAAAATTATTCATTTTAACATAAAACGTAAAATACGACGTAAATATTACGCGGCGTTTCTACAACATTGAAAGCGGGTACTGAATTATAAAGTCAATAAAAAACCCGTGCATAAACCGGAAATGTCGCCGGCGACCGTCTTCGCGAAGAAAACGGACAGCTTTTATCTGACTGCCGTTGGATTGACGTTGTTAACACAATAGCCGAGATAAGAGCCGTTCATTGTACACAGTTGGCGCGGTGTGATGACGGCTTCACCTGTTTCGACAGCTGTAAATTTGTTTTTTACTGAGCTGTGTTCTTTTTGGGTCCCGTACCCGAAGGCTCTGTTTGTCTGTCTAAACCGTAAGTAACAAAATCTATTTTTTATATCTGGCTACCTATGTAAGTAACCATTATAAAATGGCCATTATCTTACTACCTACAGTTTTCTTAGGAGCTGGGTTCTGATAATACCGGATTCACATTCACTTGTCCAATTTTGTATGGGATTCTCGGTGCGCGACTGCGACTCGCACTTGGACGGTTTTTTTACATACATAAATCACGTATCTAAGTACTTAGTTATTGCATTATGCCTGAGTCTCGGTGAAGTTCTGATTTTATTATTTCGCTGAAATAAAAACAAAAGAAGTAAGTACAAAAGTTCGCTAATACCTCTGCCAATCTGAAAACCAGTTTGTTGGCAGAAAACAGTGAAGTAATGGACTATTTCAAAACAGTGTCAGCTGATTTAACTCATCACTATTTTGATTCCCCTTTCCACTTTTACCCCCACAATCATGCTAAACATGGCCTTTAGGGCTTATTACCCTAGGCTCTGTCCACCCCGTAAGGGATAAAGACATTCGTTTACTATCGTATTAAAATATCGGATAATCTTTCAACGGTTTCGAATATGGAATCTATTCGAAATTCGTAATCTCGCAGGTCCTCGCAGAGTTGCCTCGCGAAGATTAGAAAAAGTTAAAGCCAAGGCGACTGCCGTCTCAAAAGTGTTTCGCGCTCTGTACGTTTGTGGGTAGAAACGGCTAAAGAACGGAACGATAACAACCTGAAACGTTTTGTGCAAGAATTTCTCCTTATAAATATTTAATTGTTTACGCAGAAGCCCCGATGACATGGATTGAGGCTATTTCAATTTACAATTTCAACCGGTGTGAGGTATAATTAAATTTTATGAGAAAATAATTGTCGGAATTAACAATTTTCGTAAAATGCCCTAACAAGTCGCGTGACCTTGCCAAGTGTTTACAAAAGTCGAAATACACCAACTGAATGAATGATACAGCCTGAATTATGAATGCTTCTATTAAAAATGTAGTGGTATTTTATTGGGATCGATAAATGGAACATTAATTACAACAAACCGGATAACTCACGTATAAAAGCCGAATCCTACTTTGGACTATACTAAAAATGACGATAAAAATGAGGGTAGTTGTGCGCCGATGTCTGCTGCGCTGAGTAGCCGCGCGGGCAGAGCGCTGGCGCAGTGTTCGTTTCGCTGCCGCCGGGCCGAGCGCTCTTTGATGAAGAACTACGAAATAGTCCGAAACAATGTCGGAGCATTCCTTCGGCTTTTATACGTGAGTTATCCGGTTTGTTGTAATTATGTTTGAGTCTCACGGTAGTTTTATGTTGAAAATGGAACTTTATTGGCCGGCTATGTCTATATTAACATACAAAGACTGTTGAAATTGGGTTTGAAGTTCCACCATTCCCGATAATATATGCTACTTTGAACTTGAAAGTGCACTATTCCCGCGGGATACAAAGAAAACTGATACTTTTACAAGGTTTTATTTAGTTACATCTGTCCCGGTGTCTGTAATCAAATGTTGCAAGTGAATTTTGACCCGCTGCCAGTGGCCAAATTGACTTGAAATTTGGCTTATTTTGGCACAGTTATGTAAGTCCGATGATCATACAATAATCTTGAAGTGAAATTCTAGCGGGTCAGCCAATACCGTCTCCGCAGAAGAGAACTCTTCAACGGTTTGTCAGATTGACTTGAAATTTGATATACACATACAGGAATAGATGACAATGCATCTACAGTCAACAAAAAGTACAGTCAGCAAAAAAGCTTGTATCAAAAATTTCATTTTTAGGTTAGGTCATTCACATACTTAACTAGTCGTGACACACAAACCCATGCATTTTTCAGTATTTTCAGAAAATATTCAGGAGCTCACCTATGTATCCTCCGAACAGCGTATACCTCCATTCATTGGTCAGTATACCCCAGGACATGGCAGCGATGAGGACCTGGGAGAACGCGGCGAATGAAGACTGGCTCAGCATCACGCGGTCCCTGATACCCTTGTGGCAGAACTCGGATGTGTACGTGACTGTAGGACTGAAGGAGGCGGCGAAACTGTAACAATAGCAAGTAATTTAGAGTCTATAGTTATTTGTTTCGAAGGCCAAGACCGAAAAGAAGGCCGAGACCTGCATTTATGGACCAAGCAAAGGAGAAGATTAATGTAGTGTCGTATCAGGAGCTCAAAGCAATGGCAGAGAAAAGAAGTGAATGGCGACTACTCCACCGACAAGAGCTAGGCTCTTCAATTTGAGGAGGGAGTTATTTATGTACTGGTGCACAATGAGTGTAGTTTTATGAAACGAATCGAACATGAGTGTCATAATATATGATCCCACGAGTGTTTTCATGCCAGATTATGTACACACAGCAAAACTATTCGGTATGCACCCTAGTTGTCCATGTATGTCATTCTATACACACATCCGCACCTATCCGCTGCCTTAATTACACACACAACAAAATGGTTTTGTATCCACACGAGTATTCACACTAACATGGCCTATGTGTGCTGATTGTGTTCTCTGACTACCTTCACATATCTCTTATTGTATAGGTTATTGTTATTCAAACGATTTTGCTCAATGGAAGAATAATTTCGTCATGAATAATATGAGCGCGGTGGCTCAGTCGTACTGATTGGGACTATGAATGTTAAAGATCTCGGTTCGAATCTTGCACAAGTTTGTCTATTTTGTATTTTTTTTTTTCAATTTATAACTATCTCAAAACCAAATCATGACTACTTCAAACAAGAAAAAAAGAAAGTAAAAGAACAAAATAAGAAAATAAAATCATTGTTTTAAATTGTTTATTACAACATTTAAGTATTTATTACTACCATAAGACTATAACTAATTAAATTAGCAAAATAAAACTGCATGCTTTTCCTTATAATATAACAGAAGAAGGACAACATTTATTCGTAAAACAACACACACTATAGTGACCAGTATGATTTTAGGTTAATTAAAAATTTCTGTTACAAACATAATTTAAAATTACAATACAAATGGTAAATTGAATGCACACCACAAAAGGGCTATTTTTAAGATGTAATTTATTCGAATTAACAAGGGTTTTGAAAAGAGTATCATTTATAAGAATTTCCGATTTATTAAGTTTACTTAAGTCTGAGAAAGATGAACGAAACGTTTTATTTGTCGAGAAATAAAGTCAGTGGTGAAATGAATCGACATGTTAAATGACAGCCATTAACAATAACATCATTGCACACTGGATTAAATCTCCACTTTCGAGTTTAGTGACTAAGCTACCTAAATTTGCTTTGGATTTTATATCAGATAGATCCCAGTTAATAACAGTTAAGGGATCTTGTTGGGTGCTCAGCCAGTCTTTGACTATGACACAATAACATTGTTATGCACGAAATAGGTCACACATCACTTTTTTTTAGCACTGTTATTACGACCCCCAACCCACTAACTCACAAATCCCATGGATGACATCCAAGCACTTTTCGCCACAAAATTTTTCGTCCATCTTTTTCAGACGTAAATGGTTTTTCATCACTAAAAATCACTACATTATTACCTATTCGAATCAAAATTATAAATATTCACGATCAAAGTTCATTCTGTTTCTTCTATGCTGGCTGATCCGTTGAAGTATTTTTTTGCTGGTTTACGAGTTACGACAATGCTATCCTGCAACATGCACACAACGTAGGTAACATTGTCTCTCGTTGATGTGAAATAGGTCCCTTTAGCGTGTGCGGCAACTACTTATGTCAAATGGCGTGAAGATGAGACTTCTTGTTTTGACACAGAAGGAATATTCTTATCGTGCCCGAAGTCTGCATAACGGTGAATCCATAATTGAAGTCTTCCGCTGCAAAATAAATGAAGTTTAATAAAAAACATTCTTCGTCAAAGAAAGTTATTTGAATACATTACGGATACAATAATAAATCATTGTTTTTAACACCATGAAGAAATTTGATGTAAAATAAGAAGTAATTATTTTATCAGACATTTTGTCTACTTACCGATATCAATAAACTTATAGAAATGCGATCCTTATAGAAATATTTTGTTCGTAAAGAACAATAATTTCTGCTCTTTTCAAAAAAGATGATGACTATCCATATTTTGCAAATCACAAGGTATTTCAAAGGCAAAATTAAACAGTTCGTTGTTGTAAAACCACTTGTAAAACAAGGCGTAACGAATGGCGGCTAGCGTTGACAAATTCATATTACTAATAATTTGAGGGTAGAATATACTTTATATTGTTAGACGGCAATTAATAAAATGTGCATCGTCTAGCAAATTTCAACCTTATTTCAAAGCTCTTTAAACAACTATTTACACATTGCAAATGCAGTAGTCACAGTTTGGACGTAGTAATTCATAAATTCACCAACTATATTAAATGTCTCGGTGGCTCAGCGGTCACAAAGGCAAGTCGGATACTTGATTTGTGCACTCGCTCTCCAGTAAACCGAGTTCGAATCCTAGAAGAAATGACATTTTTGGATGTTATTTAAATGGCGATGCTGGTTGTAAGGAATATTGGTTGGAAATGTTGGAATTGAATCTCAGACCAGACTTGATGAGAAATAAAAATATAACAAGTTGAATCAGTGAGATGGTAGCTACTACGCTGGTAATAATAGTTCAATGCGTCAGATTGCATAAATTTAAAGATTCAAGGTCAAAGTAAGACTCGATCCGGGGTGCCTTCTCTTGCCTTACACTTGCGATGACAATATCCAATGTAAGATAATAATGTAAAATGTTTTTAGGAAAATGCAAAAATAAAACAATACTTTTACATTATTTCTGTAGAATTAACTTAAACCGGAGATATTGAATTTTTAAACCTTTGAGCCAGGCACGATACCAAGGGGATTTTTTAGTTTAATTTGTAATTATTTTTAACTTAGTTTATTATAAACTACCTAACTAAAATAGTTGCAACTTTCTTCATTGTTATTTTATAGTTATTGTTGTTGTTTATATAATAAATAGGTAATTTACAGCGACATTACTTATTTATCTTATTACTAAAAAAAACTGTACTGAGAGGGTAGATATACGATCGAACTCACTCACACATTCACATGTGGATTCTACGTAATGTTCATGTCGGTACTCAACACATAGACGACGTTTGTGTGCGTGCCTATGCTTACCGAATTATTTTGCCGTGTGTACAGTCGCATACATGACTATCTACACGTAATACGTACGTGACATTATTATGTGTTCTTCGAAAGTTCGGAACCAATGAAATGAATCTTTTGGTGTTGCGGGTGGATCACAGTGGTCACTTACCATCATGTGAGATTCACTTACTCATTTCCTACCATATTTCATAAAAATAAACCACACCATATTGTATAAAAAGAAACATAAAATTATGTTGCATAAAAAACGTTCGGGATTCAGAATGTATCCACATTACACGGGAATACTTATCGGAATAAAAATTATCTATAATAATATATGGTATAACCAAACTGTCTACGTACAAAGTATCATCCAAATCTATCCAGCCGTTTCTGTACAATCTTCCATATTTATCATTATTGGTAGAATAGAAATTCAAGTGCATATAAATTGCCGACCAAATGAAAGTAGAAAAAATATCACACTATGTTTTAATGGCTTTTTGTATTCATAAATCAGTGGAACACGAATTAATATCTAATACCAAGGCTTCCGGTATTTAAGCAAATGCCGCTCCGATGTTATGAAACTTGACAAATGTTCGCAGGAAGAGTTTTAACACAACGGCAATTAAGTAATAGATTATGTTTTTTTCCTAATGACAGCTACTTTAGAAACAAGTTTTATGGTGAACACGTTCTCAATAAATGCTTTTTAGCTAACTGTACGTTCTATGTTACACGTGTTATACGTACCCAGTTTCAAGTCGATCGAACTACTAAAAGTGAGTAAAGTTTGACTTGCAATATTTGACCCAAAAAACACAAATACAAGAGTCTAATAAATAAATGTAAGTACAACGGACAGGTTTGTATAGGTACAAGATTTTGTTAACATAATGTACAGTACAATCAAGGGCATAAATATATTGTACGTTATCAAAACGTTAAAAACATCTATACCTTTATGCCACAAAATTAAGGTCGGTGTCACATATATTTGACATGATGGCTGTATCGATATTTATGGCCTCGAAAGTACACGGACATAATCTATTATTAATAACTTAATATAATTTTGTTTCAGGTAAGTTACGAGAACATGTACAAGTCAGCATTATTAATAGCATAGAAGAAGTTAAGGTAAACAATATTTGAAATACAGTCACAAGCAACATGTGACACACTATTTTGTTTTCTGCTAATAATTCTAAAGTTTCTGAACTAACAGAGAATTAGTGAACAAAATTACTAATAATGTTGTTTACAAATACACAATCTCCGGTATAGCACAAATTTTTGAACAGTTATTTCGAGTGGTATGCGTTTAAAAATCAGTCCCCTGTTCGAAAAATCAATCTGCCCTACATTCCCACGCATCCTCTATACTCCATATATTTATGTAGGTACTAGTTAATACGATTAAGATGTGTAATCTCTGCCCAGAGGCTTTGTTGTCAAAGTGCGGATGCTATATAATCTATGTACTTGCCTAAAGGCGATTATAAGGGATAGTATTTATGTATTGGATGACTGAATTATTCACTTAGTGTCTTATCTGACTTTGCTAGTTAGCATATGTGTTAGAGTGGTTTGGGATTAGCGAGCACGCGCTTGTAGTAAATTATAATCGTCATTTCTGTCATTACCCGTCTGCGCCAGAAGGAAGGTTATCTTATTCTGACATTACCATTCCAAAGAACATTCGTTTACCAATAGAAGGTAATTTTTGACGTGATAACGTCTTATAAATCGATGAAGGCCGGCCGTACTCACGAAAAAGCTGACTCATGCTAACGTTACTGACGTCAGAGTGTGTGTCGCAAATAGCGACATCTGTTGCTTGTTGACGCACACTTCGCGTACGAGGGTCGATAGATTGATTTGATAGAAACTAAGCGATCTAACCAAGTGCCGATGGATGGCGTAACTTAGCCTACCCCCAAAAGCGACCATTTATCGTTATCACGTAAAACTATTGTCCGTAAACCGACTTTATAGACAACCGGTTTTCGTGGATGTTCTCGTAATTCGTTATCGTTTTGGTATATTTTATGTGCTTAAATAAGAAAATTACCCATACCTTTTCACGGAAAAATACCGTGAAGCACTCGTCTGTGAGTATCCGGCGATGCGTGTGACGGACCTTGCGAGGGGCCTTGGAACCCTCTGACAAAGATGTCCCGGCACTATATTAAAAATGGGTACGTATTTATTTTTTTATATGAATCCAGCTCCCAAGGATCTGGGAGCAAAGAAAAAACATAGAATGTACCAGTTGCTTCTCGTCCCGCGCATGGTAAAGGCCCATCGAGGGAATGGGCGGTCTTAAAAATCATGATACAAGCGATTCGGCTAATAAACCATCACTAATTTGATGCCCCTTTCCACCTATACGCCCACAATCATGCTAAACGTGGCCTTTAGGTTTTGTCACCCACAATTATGTCAGAGTAAAAAAAATATGTGTGCCGAATTTCTGTTTAATTGTCAACTAACTTAACAGACGAAACATGTGATCTTGCAAGGGTTCCCTTTTTTAATTTCGAAATTCTAAAAATTAACGCCCCAAAAAATTCGCATTTGCTTCAGTAGATTTTCATTTAAATCGAGACTAAAGTGGATTAGGAACAAATCACGGTATATTCTTGACCCGGATACTCCCCGAACTTCGCACATTTACATAATCTTTCCAGTAATGGGATAACTCTTAGTTAAGTCCATAAAATATTTCATACTTTGGAATTCGATTCCCTAGTTAGTACTTAGATAAAAAAGCCGTAGTACTAGTGGTGGTAACTCGCTTTTCAAGCCAAATATATGTACATTGTATTGTCGAGGGCATAAATATCGATACAGCCATCATCTAACTAATATTATAAATGCGAAAGTATGGATGGATGGATGGATGGATGGATTGATGGATGGATGGATGGATGGATGGATGGATAGATGGATGGATGTTTGTTTGTTACTCAATCACGCCAGAACGGCCCAACGGATCCGGATGAAATTCGGCACATAGATGGAGAAAGGTCTGGAATAGCACATAGGCTACTTTTTATCCCGGGAAATTGCGTAGTTCCCGCGGGATAGCGATAAACGAATTCTTTGCAGAGGAAGTCGTTGGCAACAGCTAGTATCAAATATATGTGACACCGACCTTATTGTTTGCGGCATAAAGGTGAATAGATGTTTTTGACTTCTTGGTAACATTATGCCCTTGACTGTGTGTGAGTTCTACTTAAATCTTGTACGTCTTGAAAACCATGCTTCACTGTAAGAAACGTCTTAAGTAAATATTTAGGTAAAAAGTATGCGAGTACATTTAGCCCACAGTACTTATTACATTTCTATTAATATTATCCCAAACAATAAAAAGAAAGAGCAATTAGACAATAGGGTATTAAATACAACCGTACACAATTAATACAAATATTTATTTTGGGAATTAATTAAAAACGTTTTCAATTGCTTGCAGTGCTATCCTTTGATAACTTAATTAAAAATATCTTGTTACAAGCTTTACAGTTTTCCAAATAGC
The DNA here is from genome assembly GCA_963854515.1 of Pandemis heparana. Classification (NCBI taxonomy): domain Eukaryota; kingdom Metazoa; phylum Arthropoda; class Insecta; order Lepidoptera; family Tortricidae; genus Pandemis; species Pandemis heparana. The sequence continues at coordinate 11,936,727 of OY978023.1, read as the reverse complement.
ACAGTCTGGAGTGAAACAATAAAAGTATTTATCAAACAAGTTGTAATTCAACTAACGACTCCAACTAATAATAGTTTCTTAGCAATAATGACAAAAGTACCTTTCGTTTAAATGTAGTCAGCTTTATCATGGTCAACCGTAAGTGCCTTACTATGACGTCTTAATACTCAGTTCAGGTTTTAGCTGTAATTTTTAGTATGGATCTGACAGCGAGCGAACCGTTACTGAATCGGAATTGAAGCGCTTTAAGACGTCATGGTAAGGCCACCGTAAGTACCTAAGTACCGTAAAACGTTCTTACAGTAAATGTCAGATGATTTTCTCTGTCAATTGACAACATTTCATTTTTATAACACCTGAAAATGTATATATGGTTTGAAAGCATTTTGCCTCCTGATCACTTGCAATATGTTTATATAATTTTAATATCGCTTATTATAAAAAATAAAAATTAATTAAAAATATGTCCCAATTTTACCAAAACTACCACAGGATGGGTGAAACGCCTTTGCTTTTTTCACGAGAAAAAATAAGCGACCATAATTTTGTATTTTTGACAACTTCAAAGTACAAGGGGGGCAACTCTGAAATTATATTTTCGAAGTTCGTTGCATACCTTCTCTCTCACTCTCAAGATAATGACTATTATTATGAGCGGAACAGCACGAAGCGAACCTCGAAAATCGAATATTGGAGAATAGGGCCTGACATTGTCAATTTGAAATTAACGTCAGTTTTTTTTTCTATAGAGAAAAAACAAAGGGATAAGTGTATATTCTGTGATAGTATCGGAGTTACGCCCTTTTAGAATAAGCAAAAATTAATAAATTAATTATAAATTAAATACAAGCCCTAGCGAAAAAATAAACTGTCAGCATGTTCATCTTTTCAAACAAAATACAGAGAACCATTAAAATTATAGACACAGAAATATGAAATGTTGTCAATTCAATGTAACGTCATTATGTCATTTACTGTGATAGGATTCCATAGTGGGTCAGGAAACAATTTGTTCGATAGGACTCTTTAACGCTCGGGAATTTTTATTGTATTTTTTTAACTCACGCTATTTTTGTAGTAATCCCGGAGTTTCCTCCGGAACGTCTTGAATCACAAAATTTATTTAATGAAGACCACGATTTAGGTAGGTAAGTACGCTTAGAAACTTTATAATTCAATTCAAAACAAAATCCCACGCAATTTCCGTAATTACACAAAACTTCAAAGGCGAACTCGTAGGCAAATACTAGTGTATCATAATCTCGGGAACTAATGAAGCAATTTAGAAAATTCGGATAGAAATTTACACATTTTCATCATTGGTTATTTTATACTTTAGGAGAGCGCAAAGTTAGTGCAGACAAAATGGCAACACAGCCAATCCTACTAATATTATAAATGCGAAAGTTTATGAGAATGTGAATGAGTGAGTGAGTGTGTATGTTTGTTCCTTCTTCAGGCTGAAACGACTTGACGGATTTTGATCAAATTTGGAATGGAGATAGCTGGTACCCTAGATTAAAACATAGGTTATTTAATTTCTAAACGACACTGAAAATTAGAACACATAGAAAAATCCGAAAAGTAAAGCTATGGCCGGGAATCGAACCCAGGTCCTCGTCATTCCGTGACACGTGCTATAGGTTATTTAATTTCGGAAAATTGCAAAGTTCCCGCAGGATAGCCATGACAATTGTTAATTCTTTGCGATGTCGTGGGCAGAAGCTAGTGGTTTATATAAAAAATACTCACAATATGCCTTCAAAGAATTTGGCTGTCAGGAGAACTTCGTAGCTCTGACTGCTGCCAGCAAGCAACGTGAAGACAAATATGCCGCCGTACCCAGAGATCAGGAACAGACGACGACCAAACGTATCTGTCAGGAAGCCAGCTATAAGAGATGAGAGCATCATTCCTGCAAACAAGAGATAGTCAGAAATTTCACCAGATATCTTACTTTCCACACCAGTTGGTAGGATCAGTGCGTAAGATGGTGGCAGTAATCTGGACGGGTTTCACGGGTTACGTTATCAGAACTCCTTAAGCTGGAACTTCAATTTTATAGGACAAAATTTTCACCCTGCAAAAGACCAACATTCAAACTTTCGTTACGCGGTCACTACGCCAGCAGAACTACTCCGAGTAATTCAATTTTCGAAGTTCATAATCATACCATCCTTTTTATTCACAAATTAATGACTATTAATGTGAATTGAACGGCACGAAACGAACTTTGAAAACTGATTTTGAACTGGCTGAATCTTACGGCTCCAACGGCCATCAGTTCAAGAGCTGAGCCATTTTATAACTTTAGTTCTTCTGTAAATATCTCTTCTGTTTCCCCAAGCATAAGCTCTTTCCTCCGCCCTTCGAGGCACAAAATCACAAAATTCATTGAAATGCGAATACTGAAATCATCCGCCACTTCAAAGCGTCGAACTTCCTCGATACCTCTTGAACGGACGTTTGTTTGTGTTTCATGCTGTTCATGCTCATGCCGATATTGTGAGCCATTGACATTGATACGATTTTTATAGAGTACTTGTGCGACCTCTGGCCTGATTTTCTGAAGTTTTATACGATCAATTTGAAGCGGTTCGTTTGTGCGTCGGCGGTTTTGCATATTTTGCGTTGTTTGTGGCCTTTTACTGTCTAACAAACAAACATTATACATAGTCGCGTTGAGAACCTCTTCTTTTCTTCAACATACGTTTACGTTTTTCAACATACCTGATGTGACGGTATACGCTTACGCTTTCTTATAAGAGGTAGGTAGAGACTACTTTGTTCTATTTGCTACGATCCTGACATACCTCTGTAGCTTCATACACATTCATTGGATTTGGATGACATTTGATAATTATGCAGTTAGGTAGTCTGGAATAGTCTACTTTTTATCTCAATTTTCCCACGGGATTGGCAAATTTTGTGCCATACGGCAAAAGCTATCATCGAAAGATGTCAATTCAAATCTTACTTACCAATATACGGCATTGCATTCAACATCCCTTTCTCCAATAGGTTCATGTGCAAGTCGCATTCTGCATTAGGCAGGAGATAAGCCGTAGAGTTGCTCACCAAGACACTTGCCACTAAGCCTACTAAGGCTGTGGCTAGCATCTGGATGTGAAACCGGCCGAAGGTACATGCTTTTAGGGCGTCGTCAATCTCTTGCATAGGCGTCGGAGCCTTCGCCTCGATGTGGTCTTTACCTGTTGAATGAGTAAATTTTCATTAACTGAAAACGTATGAATGTCAACCCTGTCTATTATCAAACTCACAGTACGCCAGAGCAGGTCAGCTCTAGATTTAGGTGGTTAACATTAGACTATAAGAAAGTGTGGTATGCTAAGAGCCACTCAACCATTTTTGACAAGATTCTTACGCATATCACTCATAGCAAGTCCGCCTTTGAATTTTTCCATCTGTACCTGCTGTCATCATAATTACTTTGCGAATTTTGTCGCTAAGCGCCATCGGTTTGAATAATGTGTCTCTACGACACAATATTTACAAGCTCCTGTGGTACCTGTTCTGCTCAACAAGGAATAGAGATGGCGCTGTTTTCAATGATCGATACTATCAATGTATTGAAAAATTTACCTTCCGATTTTCGTTCACGACCTATGTGTCAAGAGACCATGGGCCGTACCATGACGTCTTAATGCGTTTCAGTTTAGGTTTTATCTGTCATTTTTAGTATGGATCTGACAGCGAGCGAACCTAAACTGAATCGCACTAAGCCGTCATGGTAGCCCCTCTGGTTCGTTTAGAGAATCAGATCAGTGTAAATAATTGCACAATGCGATGGTATTTAGAGAGACCTTCGGGTCTGTATTGCTGTTAGTTTGATAATTAAATCGACCGATGGTACCCGAAACCCGAATGTCGTTTTAGGAGATCACGGACTGTACAATTGACAACATTTCATTTTTATAACACCTGAAAATGTATATATGGTTCGAAAGCATTTTGCCTCTTGATCACTGCAATATTTATGATTATATAATTTTAATATTGCTTATTATAAAAATAAAAATTAATTAAAAACATGTCTTAATTTTACCAATTCTACCACAGGATAGGTGAAATGCCTTTGACTTTTTCACGAGAAAAAATAAGCGACCATAATTTTGTATTTGACAACTTCAAAGTACCAGGGGGGCAACTCTATTTTTGAAGTTCGTTGCATACCTTCTCTCTCACTCTCAAGTTAATGACTATATTAGTATGAGCGGAACAGCACGAAGCGAACCTCGAAAATCGAATATCGGAGAATACGGCCTGACATTGACAATTTGAAATTGACGTCAGTTTTTTTTGTATACAGAAAAGACAAAAGGATAAGTGTCTATTCTGTGATAGTATCGGAGTTACGCCCTTTTAGAATAAGCAAAAATTAATAAATTAATTATAAATTAAATACAAACACTAGCGAAAAAATTCAACTGTCAGCATGTTCATCTTTTCAAACAAAATACAGAGAACCATTAGGTAAAATTATAAGCTCAGAAATATGAAATGTTGTCAAATTTGAACTAAGCAAGCCAAACAAACATTAGCCATGATTTAAAAAAAAAATAACAAACTTTCATGGGCGAAATCACTTTTCTTAAGGCGAAGGGATAGGCAAAAGCTCATAAATTGGTTGTTTTTGTGCATGTTTTATGGCGATAATACACAATTTGGAGTTTTGAAAACTGCACATTCTATAAAACATGTCTTGAATTAGAATTCACCGGTGAAAACATATTCCTTAATGTCGTAGTTATTACAAAAATTCGTTTGCTCTAAGAGTCTCGCAAATATTTTGTACACGGTTTGCTCGGGTGAAACCAATCTGTTTGCTACCAATCTCGACGAGGTCACTCTAGTAACTCATAATTAAAATTCCGCGGTGCGTTTGCTTCAATTAGCCAACAAATAAGGCTTTAGAGAGTAGTACTGCCCTGATCCTGTGAAAAGAGCGAACGCAATATTTGCCCGCACATTCAATCAGGCGCTTTTCAATGTACAAAAAAATTCGGAAACCAAAAAAATGTTAAAAAGATAATACAATGAAATAAATTATTAAGATAAAACCAAAAATGTTCATAAAAAATAAATAAAAGAATAATAGATAAATAAATAAAAAAATAATTTGGATAAGACGTATGAAAATAATAAGGAAAAAGCAACGTTGCATGTTCGCTCGGTGGCGGCAGTGTGTAAGCGACGCGACGTTGCCAATATTCGCTTTGCGTTTTTTCATATTGGTTTGGCTAAGCATGTTGTTTGAGTCACAGAATAGGCGCAAAACAGTGCTTCAAAAAGTCGTACTCGTTCGCTTCGCACGTATAATACCTATATTAAGTTAAAAGTTATTATTTTCAATCCGTTTTTTGGGAACTTAGTGGCAGGTTGGTTTGATACTTACTTGCTGTTTAGCGAACAAGCATGGGAAATAGGATTTTGGTTGGAATTACTGCATGAAAAATTTTGATATTTAGGCAAGTAGTACTCCAATGTATAGTCTATCATTAGAAAGAAAAAAAAAAGATATCTGAAGGTCTAAGTGGTCCCCAAACATGGATCCGTTATCAAAATAAAAAAGACCGCCATATTGAAATCTTTAGTTTTTCGACCGATTAATTTCAAAATCAATATCTGAGGATCTGAGTTGTCTCCAAACACGTGTCGTATCCGTTATCAAAAATGACAAATTAAAGTGGCCGTCATTTTGAAATCTTTAAGTTATGGGCCGATTATTTTCAAAATCGATATCTGAGGGTCCGAGTGGTCGTCAAACACAAATCTGCTACCGAAAATGAAAAAACTGGCCGCCATTTTGAATTCTTTACTTTCTGGACCAATTGTTTTCAAAATCGATATCTGAGGATACGAGTGGTCCCCAAACATGAATCCGTTTTTAAAAATGAAAAAAGTGGCCGCCATTTTGAAATCTTTAAGTTTTGGACCGAATATTTTCAAAATCGATATGTGAGGGTCCGAGTGGTCGTCAAACACAAATTTGCTATCGAAAATGAAAAAAATGGCCGCCATTTTGAAATCTTTAGTTTTCCGACCGATTGATTTCAAAATCGATATCTGAGAATCCGAGTTGTCTCCAAACACGTATCCGTTATCAAAAATGACAAAAGTGGCCGCCATTTTGAAATCTTTAGTTTTTGGACCGATTATTTTCAAAACCGATATCTGAGAGTCCGAGAGGTCCCCAAACATAAATCCGTTATCAAAAATGAAAAAAGTGGCCGCCATTTTGAAATCTTTAAGTTTTGGGCCGATTATTTTCAAAATCGATATCTGAGGGTCCGAGTGGTTGTCAAACACAAATCTGCTACCGAAAATTAAAAAACTGGCCGCCATTTTGAATTCTTTACTTTCTGGACCAATTGTTTTCAAAATCGATATCTGAGGATCCGAGTGGTCCCCAAACACGAATCCGTTTTTAAAAATGAAAAAAGTGGCCGCCATTTTGAAATTTTTAAGTTTTGGACCGAATATTTTCAAAATCGATATGTGAGGGTCCGAGTGGTCGTGAAACACAAATTTGCTATCGAAAATGAAAAAAATGGCCGCCATTTTGAAATCTTTAGTTTTCCGACCGATTGATTTCAAAATTGATATCTGAGAATCCGAGTTGTCTCCAAACACGTATCCGTTATCAAAAATGAAAAAAATGGCCGCCATTTTGAAATCTTTAGTTTTCCGACCGATTGATTTCAAAATTGATATCTGAGAATCCGAGTTGTCTCCAAACACGTATCCGTTATCAAAAATGACAAAAGTGGCCGCCATTTTGAAATCTTTAGTTTTTGGACCGATTATTTTCAAAACCGATATCCGAGGGTCCGAGAGGTCCCCAAACATAAATCCGTTATCAAAAATGAAAAAAGTGGCCGCCATTTTACTCTTTATGTTTTGGGCCAATTATTTTCAAAATCGATATCTGAGGGTCCGAGAGGTCCCCAAACATAAATCCGTTATCAAAAATGAAAAAAGTGGCCGCCATTTTGAAATCTTTAAGTTTTGGGCCGATTATTTGCAAAATCGATATCTGAGGGTCCGAGTGGTTTTCAAACACAAATCTGCTACCGAAAATGAAAAACTGGCTGCCATTTTGAATTCTTTACTTTCTGGACCAATTGTTTTCAAAATCGATATCTGAGGATCCGTGTGGTCCCCAAACATGAATCCGTTTTTAAAAATGAAAAAAGTGGCCGCCATTTTGAAATTTTTAAGTTTTGGACTGAATATTTCCAAAATCGATATGTGAGGGTCCGAGTGGTCGTGAAACACAAATTTGCTATCGAAAATGAAAAAAATGGCCGCCATTTTGAAATCTTTAGTTTTCCGACTGATTGATTTCAAAATTGATATCTGAGAATCCGAGTTGTCTCCAAACACGTATCCGTTATCAAAAATGACAAAAGTGGCCGCCATTTTGAAATCTTTAGTTTTTGGACCGATTATTTTCAAAACCGATATCTGAGGGTCCGAGAGGTCCCCAAACATAAATCCGTTATCAAAAATGAAAAAAGTGGCCACCATTTTGAATTTTTTATGTTTTGGGCCAATTATTTTCAAAATCGATATCTGAGGGTCCGAGTGGTTGTCAAACACAAATCTGCTACCGAAAATGAAAAAGCTGGCCGCCATTTTGAATTCTTTACTTTCTGGACCAATTGTTTTCAAAATTGATATCTGAGGATCCGAGTGGTCCTCAAACATGAATCCGTTTTTAAAAATGAAAAAAGTGGCCGCCATTTTGAAATCTTTAAGTTTTGGACCGATTATTTTTAAAATCGATATCTGAGGGTCCGAGTGGTCGTCAAATACAAATCTGCTATCGAAAATAAAAAAAACTGGCCGCCATTCTGAATTCTTTACTTTTTGGACCGATTGTTTTCAAACTCGATATCTTACGATCCGAGTGGTTCCCAAACACGTATCCGTTATACAAAATAGAAAAGTGACCACCATTTTGAAATGTTTAGTTTTTGAACAGATTGTTTTCAAAATCGATATCTGATCTGGCGGCCACTTTTTCCATTTTTGATAACGGGTTTGTGTTTGGGGACTACTCGGATCCTCCGATATCGATTTTGAAAGCTATCAATCTAAAAACTAAAGATTTCAAAATGGCGGGCACTTTTTTCATTTTTGATAACGGATTTATGTTTGGGGACCACTCGAACCTTCAGATATCGATTTTGAAAGCAATCAGTTCAAAAACTACAGAATCCAAAATGGCGGTGACTTTTTCCATTTTATATAACGGATACGTGTTTGGGAACCACTCGGATCATCAGATATCGATTTTGAAAACAATCGGTCCAAAAACAAAAGTTTTCAAAATGGCGGCCACTTTTTCATTTTTAAAAACGGATTCATGTTTAGGGACCACTCGGATCCTCAGATATCGAATTTTAAAACAATCGGTCCAAAAACTAAAGATTTCAAAATGGCGGCCACTTTTTTCATTTTGGATAACGGATTCATGTTTGCGGACCACTCGGACCCTCAGATATCGATTTTGAAATCAATCGGTTCAAAAACTAGAGATTTCAAAATGGCGGTCACTTTTTCCATTTTATATAACGGATACGTGTTTGGGAATCACTCGGATCGTCAGATATCGATTTTGAAAACAATTGGTCCAAAAACAAAGGTTTTCAAAATGGCGGCCACTTTTTTCATTTTTAAAAACGGATTCATGTTTGGAGACCACTTGTTTCCTCAGATATCGAATTTGGAAACAATCGGTTCAAAAAGTAAAGAATTCAAAATGGCGGCCAGTTTTTTTTATTTTCGATAGCAGATTTGTGTTTGACGACCACTCGGACCCTCAGATATCGATTTTGAAAATAGTCGTTTCAAAACTTAAAGAATTCAAAATGGCGGCCACCTTTTTCATTTTTGATAACGGATTTATGTTTGGGGACCTCTCGGACCCTCAGATATCGGTTTTGAAAATAATCATTGGAAAAACTATACCTTATTCTGTACCTTTCCTGCACACGTTCAAGTTTTACTTTATTCTGCAATAATAATTTACGTTGCGACTCTAGACAGACCCTGGACACCGCAATTTTCTGGGATAATAAGTAGCCTGTTTTAATCTAGGGTACCAACTGTCTTCGTTCCAAATTTCATGCAGAAGCATTTCATCTAAGTCCTCTAGGTTGGCATGGCAACGCATCTGCAATCCCTCCGGGGTTGCGGGTGTCTATGGGCAGTGGTGATCGCTTACCATCAGGTGACCCACTTGCTCGTTTACCTTCCTATTCACATATAAAAAAGAAAAAAAAAAGAAGAAACAAACATACTTACACACTCACTCACATCGTCACAAACTTTCTCATGTATAATATCACATACATACATACATAAATAACGTCTCTATCCCTTGCGGAGCAGACAGAGCCCAAGGTAACAAGACTTTAAGGCCACGTTACGAATGCCGAAATGTTACAATTTTTATTATTTTTGCGAAATCTGATTTGAACATTATGCTGTGTGTGTAAGGCAATCGGAAAACTGAAACAAGCGCCATCTACTAACATCACAGTGCAATATTTCAATCCATCAGCCCGCGCCCATTCGCATCGAGTTCACGCGTCGATTATTTAACAGATGTCGCGTTGATCGGACTGCTTGCCACGTCACAAACGAGCAAGGTCATTTGCCTATCCCTTCGCCTTAAAACAAACGAAATTATGCGTATTGACTCAAACTCAAGACTCAAGACTCTTTGCTTAAAAAATGTAACTCAAATTTAAAATAGATGTAAATTAAATTGAGTCCTCGAAAATTATTCCCGGGCTTAATGTCTTTTAGTTTATTTTTACCGTATTAAAGTTCGTTACTTTGAAATTTACTATTCATTAGCATAATTTAATAAGTTTGTTCAGTGAAACAGTGAAAATTGAAACGATGAATTTTATTAAGAGTAGGATTTAAACATTATTGAAAATTTGAGACCAAACCTTATTTTATTAGAGCGTTTCTAAAAAAGTTTGTACATTTATCGTTTGTAGGTGTCCTGTGCAGATTTATTATTTTCTTTAATCACCAGGCCACTGTGTATTTTATTTGAGATATTGAGCATAAAATTCGTTTCATTATCTTAAATATAAATTAACTGTCTTAAATGTATATGCATTTGATCATTTAAAAAATATTTTTTTAAAATAATCGTTCAGTAAAGTTTGTATGAAAAGGTAAATGTCCCATTGTAAATTTCGAACCTAAAATATCGATTTTTGAAATCAGTTTTACGTTCTCGATTCCGTGGTGTGTTTTATTAACTTATTATAGGCTCAAGCAATTACTTTCTACATTGTTTTCATATCCTTGTCTAAGAAATAATATTTAAAATTAACGATTAAAGTTTGTCCCAGAAAAAGTTCCAATTTTGATTCCAGTTTTTGTTACCGCATTTTCGTCCCAAAAGGTATTTCTTACAAAAATTTGTAGATTCTTTATAGGATGCTGGTAACACTAGCATCATATAGCCACCTTAATAATAAACAGTCACCTTTCAAAAATCAAAACTGCGAGTTGATAAAGTGCGTCGATGGTCAAACCTAAAAAAAAAGTCCTCTTTTGTTACTGGAAAAACCTGGGTAAATTTTGTTTTTTTATTACTTTGAACTAAATTCTATTTATAAACACTTTATCAAGATTCATAATCTTAAATTCTTCGTTCAAATAGTACGTTATATTTGGTTTTACGAATTTTTTTAATGTGCCGGGCACCATATTTTCCACCATTGGTTACTTCCTTTTTTGTTACTTTTTAATGGTAACGTATGGCTAGGAAATGGGAGTAACAAAAAAGAATTCCTAAGGCAGTGTGTAGACTATTTGAAAATGACTTTATTTATATACATGAGAGGTATTTTTATTTTTATTTGACAGTATTTGTGTATTTTATTTAACGTAGATATTTAATATAAACGTAGATATCAAAAATTTATGGTATTTAATCACTCTATCTTTTAAAAAATGTATCTAGTGATTATAATATTGAAACCTGACTAATGAATACTGTGCCTAAGAGTTCCTAATTTGTTACCAATGTTCCTCTTATTGTTACTGTCCCGTAAAAAAATACGATGTTTTGTTCATTTTTGTTTATATTTGTTAAAATATATATATTTTAAATATTCCAGACGAATATTTAGCAATTTAATTATGATAATTTCCAAAAAATATTAACCTAACTTTATAAATAAGCATTATATTGTAAATTTTCAGGGTACGTTTGACCCAATGGTAACAAAAAGGAGTGAATATCTTTATTATTTTGTGATTACCTTAAAAGAGTAAAGAATTAGCATTAAAAACGTACACAATTTTATTATTGCTACCTTATTTCTTCAATAAAACCAACTAAATAATGTGTGTGGTTTCTATTTACTTAATTGAATCTTAGTAACAAAATAGGAATTATCGACTGCCCCGACTCAGTAGATTTGACTTTACAGCTTATTTTGTAGTTCGAATCTCTAAAAAAATACATTATCTAGAATCTTTAAGAACCAGGTAATAATATGCGCTTAAAATAATATCGAAAAGTATTAATTTCAAATTAGCCTATGCTGTCCGCCAAATGTACAAACTTTTTTAGAGACGCTCATTAAGCTTTATTATAACTTAGGTAGGTACCTAAAACCTAAATAGGAAATTTGTGTGTTTTTGGTGAAAGCCTCTTTTATTATTAGAATTTACCGAAAAAAACATATAGTATTATGACAATGAACTGTATTTTTTATACGACAAGGAAGACAATACAGTAAGTGGGTCACCAATCTTAAATGTTGAACAAAGAGAAGTAAACAAAGATAATTTGTCTAAATTTTTGTCTGTAAACCTGTTTGACTATTACAGTCATGAGAGATAGGTACTAAAAAAAAGTAAATGAATAACCCACCAACAGAAAATTACAACGATGTTTATTGCCACTACTAGAAATACAACTAAGAAACGACAACGAAGCAAACCCTCTTCTAATTAAGTAGAAATTTACCTTTGTCATTGTGTACTAGCTAAATCAATTATGCTTAAGCGATTTCCCTTGATTGCTTTCTAGTTTTACACGGCGCCACTTAAATTCTCTGTAGGTGCTTAATGGGTGCTTGAGATAATTAAACTGTGATCCATTTTGCGGCAACCGTTCGAGTTAATTACGAATATTCTGAGAATAACGACCTTTGTTATATTATTACCTTTAGAAATTTGAGCTGTGTCAATAGAACTTTCTGTAACACTAATGGCACATATCAACAAACGAATATTGAAGCAGACGTAAACAAATGTAAATTATTAAAAGTAAGAAAATAACTCATCTCTCACCTGTTGAAAGAGTTATATTTCTAGTTTTATAAATATTACTACAGCAAATTCACTAACTGAAAACAGTTGCTTTAGTATTAAAATTAACTTTACTTTTTATAATAATTCGATACCTACGATCGAATATTGAGCAAAAGCGATAATAGATCAAATGCTTAACGGACGGATGTCCTGAGAGAAATATTTATGGTCAAATAAAAACTTATTGCTGACAGACAAAACCAACAAGTCAGACGACTGCAAGAAAACTTCAAGTACAAAGTCAATGTCAAATTAAGTCCAAGTAGATACAGTTGGATAAATAAAGCTAAGAAAATTCTCAATTCTCAGATATTTTAGGCGAGGCGTGAAAAAATAATGGAACACACAAAACGGATCTTAAATGAAAAATTGCCGCTCCAGCAACTGCAGACACTGGATTCATTGATAGAAGTGTTAATCAGACCACGTCGGCTGAAGCGGGATCTATTCTTTGCTTTGTTGCTTATTTTAATGAGGGAAAACGATTTCCTGCAAATAAAAGCCCCTAACGAACCCGCTATCGATGTTCCCAGCTATATATTATCAGAGAGAAAGAAGAATAAAGATATTTATGAGGCCACGCTCATTTTGAACAACTTCCAAGATTTTCCGATAAAATTGTTAGCATCACCATTATCTGACGCCATGCTATTAAACGTTATTATTGTAGAAACTGGCAAATCTTACGCAACCTGCTTGCAAATGAACAGATACGTCCTCACTTCAAATCTAAGGATACCCCATTCGTTTACCAACTTCGAAGAGCTCTCAGACATCGTCCAATGTTTTATGAATCCAGTGAAAAGCTGCATATTTAATCAATACAAGTCGAAACAAGGAAGTTTATTGAGTATCCCAGAAGCCATAATTCTTCGGATACTTTTAAATCTTCGCGTAAGAGACGTGTTGAATTTATCTGAATCGTGCAAAAGAATGAATTGTATCGTAAAAGAGGATCTGGTTTGGTCCCGACTTTACAGCAGGGATTTTTCTGACGCACATAAATACGATGGAAGGGGATGGTTGGATATGTATAAGGGAATTTACGTTGCCAGCCGTCGGCGCGATGCGAATAACGTCCGAGATCCCCGCGAGTTCTCTGATCGCATAAGATACGCGGAAAATCCTAGATGGGAAATTATTTTGTAATTGTTTTTTTACGACTTTGTTTTGCTACCCCTAAGATATACACGGTCTCTTTTGTTCCGGAATATTTCAGCAGGCATTTGAGTAAATTTCCCTGTAACTGTTTTTTTTTTTAATGTGAATAGAAGGCAAACGAGCAAGGGATTGCAGATGCGTTGCCAACCTAGAGGACTTAGATGAAATGCCTCTTGTGCCCGTAATTTCCCCAGCTGTCTTCACACCGGAACACAGCAGTGTAAGCACTGCTGCTTAGCAGCAGGATTAGCGAGTAAGTTTTTCAGGATTTTTGAATCATACTTAGTTGACAAAATTACTTGACTTCTCGTTATCGATGTCCATAGTGAACCGCGTCGACGGCGGGACTCAATTATTGTGAATCAAAAATTAAAATGAAAAATCTTTGTAGAGGTATTTATGTTTAGTCATACTAACCCAACAATCTATTGAAATATTCCGGAGTAATTCTTAGAGGGACCTTGTGGAGGCCGCGTATGGACTATAATAGTATTTTATGGAACAGTTGTATAAGAGGGGTCAAAACAGGCGAGTGGTGTGGGTTACGATATTGTACTGTTATATTGGTGTTACCTTAAACTGTCAAATAAAAGTACTGGGGCCTTACCATGACGTCCTAATTCCGACTCAGTTCAAGTTTTAGCTGTCACTTTTAGTATGAATCTGACAGCGAGCGAACCTAAACTGAATCGCATTAAGACGTCATGGTAAGGCCCCAGGAGTAGGAAAACTTATAGTTTCGATTTTTTTTTAATGGTGCTCCATATTACAAGATTTTTTCATACAATGTAAAACAATATTGCGTATTATCGAAGAATTTGTATAATTTTATTAATTTCATTCGTCACAAAGAACAGTATTGGCACTAAATTATTAATGAGCTGAATTGTTTATCACGATAGGTATTCACGAATCAATTATTCGTATTCGAGGTCCAGAATGTTCATGATTGCAGACCCAGTTCAATTAAAGAACGTTGTTCGAAGTCTTAAACGTCTGACGTTTTAATTAATTCAAAATGCTCTGGTCTTACAAATCGGACTCACTTGCAATTATTTTGAATGGATTCTAGTGAAAATTTAGAATGTTCAAACAAAGCAAGGTCACATTGAGTAAATAAATTAACTTAAGGTTGTCAGATGGCGCTGGTAGTCTATTATTTAATAAATATTTAACAACAGTAAAATATAATTTCTCTCAGACAGTAAACGATGCGTTTATGCACTTCCTGGCGCCTGATTTTGATAAAACAATGTCTATTATGTTTTTCTAGGTATCTTTTAGATAAACAAACATTATGCATATTGTTTTGAAGATTAGCATAAATAAATAGACTGGCAACAATTGTAAAAACATTTTTTTTATATTCTGTAGATCTTTCGTTATTTCAATTTCGGCTAAATATATTAATTATACAGTTTTGGCACTATTTTATTCCCTACTAGTTTTTGCTGACGAAACATGTATGAAGAGATTGATGAATGTGGATGAAGCGAAAGAGATATGTCAGGATCGTAGCAAGTGGAACAAAATAGTCTCTGCCTACCCCTGTGGGAAAGAGGCGTGACGGTATGTATGTATGTATGTAGCTTCTGCCCGCGACTTTGTCTGCGTAGAATTATACATAATAAACCTCCCTCTTGAATCACGCTTCAATATTCAAAATCCGTTGAGTAGTTTTGAAGATCTAAGCATACATAGGGACAGACAGCAAAGCGACTTTGTTTTATACTATGTAGTGATTAAGGATGTAGATAAATTATAACGTGAGGAGAGGCCAAAGTAGAGCTCTTTCCAGCCAGCAAGGCATACACCGAGCCTGATACTCCGAAGTCACAAATTCGTTCTTTTCGTTCTGCTCACACCAATGGCTATTTACAGAAGGAGGGGAACGGTGATACGTACTTCGAACTTGGTAGTAAGCCGCTGTGCAAAGTTTACTTTTATCCAAAGTCCGTTGTAACATCTCAAGCAATCTTGGTAGTTGTGAAGTTTTATCAGACCATATAGATAAGGATTGTGTCGTGATTCTTGTTTGATATTACGTCATGAGCTATTCACAGGTTAATAGATAAAAGAATGAACAAAGTTCTCGTTTTAGTACGTATCTTATGGCGGTTTCCCTCTATTTAAGAATAATAAGTTACAGCAGACAAACATTTTTGATTTTCAAAGCTTTGTTGACTGTGTATGTATTGTTTATCATCACTACATAGCATAAAACCGTTTTCCGTTGTCTGTCTCTATGTATGCTTAGATGTTTAAAAGTACGCAACGGATTTTGATGCGGCTTTTTTTAACAGATAGAGTGATTCCAGACGTATTGCCGTATTTCCAGGCGTATTAATAAATGCATTATAGAGAAACGCTGATTGCACCCGTGCGAAGCCAGAGCGGGGCGCTTGTTGTACATAAAACACATGAAAATAATGATAACGATTACAAAGGCGAAATGACGTCTCAATGCGATTCAGTTCAGATTTTAGCTGTCATTTTTAGTATGGATCTGACAGCGAGCGAACCTAAACTGAAACGGAATTGAATCGCGTCGAGACGTCATGGTAACCCCCCAGCTCAGTAGATGGGAAGAAACTGTATTGTGTATGGTATATTAGCTGTTGCCAGCGACTTCGTCTGCAAAGAATTCGTTTATCGCTATCCCGCGGGAACTACGCAATTTTCCGGGATAAAAAGTAGCCTATGTGCTATTCCAGACTTTTCTCTATCTATGTGCCGAATTTCATCCAGATCCGTTCGGCCGTTCTGGCGTGATTGAGTAACATGTTGAATGTTTTGCGTATCAATTGACATTGAACAATCCAATTATTAAAACATGTCCCGATCATATCATGCCCCGAGTTCAACTAGATAAAGGCCATCTGATATTATCTGTGCATCCCACTTTATGGGATTTGGTCTCTCGCTCTACATCACACCTCTTTTCGTATTTGTGTATATGGCAACACTTTAGCATCATGAACGCCGGTTCATGTTTTATTTTTTGGCATGGCGTTGTGGACTGACCTTCTATTCTCTTCATACATACATACATAAATCACGTCTTTATCCCTTACCAGGTAGACAGAGCCTAAAGTAACAATAAGACCTAAAAGCCACGTTTAGCATAGCATGCTTAGGGGAGTCTAGGTGGAAAGGGGAATTCTCTATCTAGAGCTATTCTCTTCGATGTCAAATAATCAAGACAAGTGCACAGATATTCCAAACAGTTTCTCCTATTGCTATTTAAATTTTCGTATTAAATTTAGTCTACAGAAAATATTGCGAATTTATTTGTATGAGAACAAAACGCATTTGTGAAATATACCCGATTGACCCCAACGAAATTTGAGCTCTCAACGACATTCGGATTTCGAGTATCATCGGCCGATTCAAGTATTAAACCCACAAGTGAGTGAAACAGCAAGACAAACCGGAATGTTGTATTCACGTTACATCTACATGTATTTATATATACAGACTAGCAGCCCGTCCCGGCTTCGCACGGGGTAGACAATTATTTATTTTTGGAAATTTGGATTTTGTAGACATTATGATGTTCTTCAATATTGTTGTACATTATTTTGTTCTATCGCTAATAGTTTCGGCAGCGCATTCGACGAAAGACATTTTAAGACTCATTTTTCTACACCTTCGGTTACATTGTTCAAATTTTACCAAGGATCCCTAATTTTTTCAAAATGAAATGTAGCCTATGTCAAATTGGAAGAATGTAGCATTCTATTGGTGAAAGAATTTTTTAAATCGGCCCAGTACTTTTTGAGCCTATTCATTACAAACATACAAAAATAGGTACAAATCTTTCCTCTGTATAATATTAGTGTAGATTTTAACAAATGTTTAAATTGTTTTTTTTTTTAGTTATAAAACTTTATTTCAAAATAAAGGTAGGTACAACAACAGACTAAGCAACAAGATCAACACGAGTAACTAAAACTAGGTAGGTGTAACTTAAAAATAGCCTTACAAAAACTAAAACTAAAAATTATAATCTAAATTGGTTTGATTTGAATGTCATTAAATACAATTAAAATAAAATGAAATCAAGCAACAACCGACCTAACTCCTAAACAATGCTTACTTAAAATATAACACACACACTGACTATGCAGTAAATAACAGCAAGCCTACATAAAGTTAGTGTTTCAAGTTCTCCCTAAGATACTCTTTAAAGATAGGCAGACAGATAGACAGGAAGACTGCAGATTGATATGGGTAGCTTCCTACACTAAAAACACTACAAAAGATTAGACCCAAGAGTAGGTTAGCAGGGTTAGTAAATTATTTTCAGGTAACTAGTGAATAAACTAAACTTTTGTGAGCGCCATATTGCCTAACACATGCACTCGGAATCATAATCACATTCACTATAATGATTGTGATTGCGCGTTACATAAAATGATTATAAATATTGTTATGTTTAGATCAACTACTAGAAGCATGTCCGCTAATCCTCGCTAAGCAGCAGAGTTTGCGTTAAGCTTATGCGCTTTTCTATTTCTTATGTAATCTATTCCATACTAATATTATTATAAGTACGAAAGTGTGTCTGTTGTTACCTCTCACGCTTAAACCGCACAACCGATTTAGTTGGAATTTGGTATGGAGATAGTTTCAGTCCCTGGTCAGGATATACTATAGTTTATATCCCGGAAAACCCCATAGTTCCCATGTGCCAGCAATAAGCGAACTCTGCACAAACAAAGTATGGGAAAATGCTAGAAAGAAAGACTTGCTAGAAAAGTGTGCAAAAAAATATTTACCACTTTCTGCCAAGGCCGCTAGATTCACTTCACTCATCTTGTTTGTTTTTAACTACTACTGGGTATATTTAGTACGTTATCCATCACCAGTTATCTGAACTCGCGCCGCTACTAAACAAGACTAAATATGTAGAATCATTTTATAAATGAATGTTATAATTTATCTTGGATGCTACAAAGGCCTTGTAGGTAATTACTGACCAGCATAACTAGACCTTCAAGCCACGTAACATCGCCCCCTCTGTAATCTGCTCTAGTATGAACGACGGGAGGGTAGGTAGTTCAGAGGATGCTGGTTTGTTGGTATCATGTGGATCTCGGGTATGGGTAAACTTAAGATAAAAATGATTTATTGTAATTTCCGGCTACATACTGCGTAAGAAGTATTGGGAGAAATCATTGAGGAATTGTCCAATCATGCGTCGTTTCAGGATTACGAAACTATCCGTACATCTTAGTTAACCTTTCTAACATTTCTAATATTTAAATAATAATATCACTATTAGGGATCAAAGCAGAAGTAATATTCGTGTCTCGCTTTATACAATTCATGTAAAAGTGAGACGAATGCCCAAATTTATTACAGTCATATCCATGCTATGGATGTCCTGCCTTCTTATTTGTTTCATGTGATATAGCACGTTGTGTTTTAAAATTAATTCCAAATATTACAGCAAGTAGTTAAGTTACTTCAATTGACAATATATCAATTTTTTAAGAGCTACTTTTTATTGTCTGGCTGGAAAGAGCGCACAAATTTAAGACACCCATATTTTTTTACATTCGTGAAAATCTTCTATTTTCGTGGAAAAATCCATTTAAATCGTTGCTCAAGCAGAAAGGGCGTAAGTAACAAACGTCAAGTATTAGCGAAATGACGTCACTGCTTTGTTTCGTACCCTTAAAAAAACGTTGAAATAATTACATTAATTGACCACCAAAACCTGTGCTTAAATACTTTGACAGTGAATGCAGTTGTCACTGTCGATGAACGTCAAAACGAGCTGACAAACTCAAACAAAATACTTCACAAAAAATATGATTTTAAATGAAAACTTGCAAAAATATTATCATTATTGCCCGGCAAAGAGTTATCTAGTGTTCCCGATGGCAACAAAGCCAAGCGGTGTGCGAATGAATTAACCGTCATCTGTCAGTAGTGTTTGTGTTGTGAAAGTTGTAAATGTCAAAGGGAAACCCGGAAGACAAGGTTTTTTATAATGGCAGTATTGGACCGGCCGCTGGACGTCATTTCCCGTTTTACATATTTTGCTCATTTTTCCAAAAAATGCTGTACGAAAAAATCCAAAAATATTTTTCTTGTGTTCTACAAGTGTTTCTCTCGAAATGGTTTTTGATTTATGAATATAAAGAAATATGAAATATTGTCAATTGAATGACCATGTATATATTTTTTTCAGGATTTTAAACATAAATACATACATACCGTCACGCCTCTTTCCCACAGGGGTAGGCAGAGATTACTTTGTTCCACTTGCTACGATCCTGACATACCTCTTTCGCTTCATCCACATTCATCAATCTCTTCATACATGCTCGGCGGTTTCGGGTACTCGTAGGATTTTAAAATGTTTGACAAATATGTTTTCATCCATTGGTCATTGACTGTACGTTGTCAAAGGGGTGATTCAATTTTGAATCAAAAATTTAATGAAAATACTTTACAGGAGTTTTTTAATCAAATTGACGACCACCTGCTAGAATATTCTAGAGCTAGTTTCTGCTCGCGACTTCGTCCACGTAGAATTAGCAATTGACATGTTCATCGCTATCCCGCGGGAATTTTGCAACTTTCCGGGATAAAAAGTAGCGTTTGTTTTAATCTAGAGTACCAGCTATCTCCGTTGAATAGGTATTTAATCCAAAACCGTCCAGTCGTTTCAGTGTGAAGAAGGAAAAAGTAAACACACTGACTATCTCATTCACATCCTCACAAACTTTCGCCTTTATAATATTAGTAGGATCAGTGGGATAAATAATTTAATTGTAAGACACCTTGTATTTTGTTCAAATAAAAACAATTTTCTAAATAATCTAATCTTTATTTTGAGTTTCGAATTAAAATGGAATACGTATCGAAAAGCAATTCCATTAACACCAACCAAATCTATTCCAACGCAAATAGAAAACGTTTTGTTCGCTTATTTTTGGAAAATAGAAAGGCTTGCGAATAGACTTTGGTTGTCCATCATTTTCTATAATTGGAAATTCCCTGGAGAAGCTTTTATGGTTTCAATTCAAAACTATCTCTAAGCATGTTCTTGTGAAGAATGTACTTGATCCAACATTAGAACTATTACAGAGAAGCCAATTTCCCTTGTGGAGTAAATGGAAAATGTAAAACGACAATTTAGTATCGGGTTCAAGAGACAGCTAGACAACTTTTTATTTCGATTCAAAAGATCTCTTTGATAAGGTCTCGGATGCATGAAAGAACTAGTTCTTGTTTAAAGTCATTGCTATGCCTCAGACCAAAATAAAAAGTAAAGATATACTCCCTTAATCATAAACGCTCTATAGGCCGCTAGAGCCTGGCAAACAAAAGCGTGACCTGGATTTTTTTTAAAGTTCTAATATGGCAACATTATTTCTCTGTCAAAGGCAAGTCAGTCTTGTCAGTATTTTGTGAACTCAATTATTTTTCATTTATAATTGCCGTAATTATTATGGATAAAACAATAAAAAGTAATGTGCGAAAGCTGCTACATACCATGATCAGTAAGTTCAAGCAAAAACAAGAGGAGTAAGAAGTTGTTTTCCAAGAGAAACAACAATGTTTACATGCGATGTCGGATTTTTTAGGTTAGTACCTATGACTATGTAATCTTAATCCTTGTTGGCTAATTATTTGATATATTGACCATAATTATGATGATGATGATAACGTTGATGATAATCTTGAAGATATTCAAGGAATCTGCGAAATGAAAAACAGTTAGTAATACCACATGTAATTTTTTTTAATTTGCCTCGTCTTCTCAGGTCACGTTTTCGTTTGCCAGGCTCTACTAACTTTGGTAATCGTTTGTTATTATCTGTCACATTGACATTAATTTTTCACAGATAAGGACAAACGATTACTAAGTTAGCAGAAGCCCATAGAGCGTTTATGAATAAGGGAGATAGTTTCAACGCCTCGTGTGCGTGTGTATATTAACGTTCCACAGTTTGTGTGGCGAAGTTTGCTTGCGTTTATGGGCGTAGTTTAAACTGGCCTCATTTTACTGTTCGCTGAACTCTGCCTTGACTTTTTATTTGGTTGGAGCGCTCCACCACTTCGCTGTGCTACACAAAGCTAAAGTTTTTTGGTGCCTATTTGAAATGCTCTCGTCGCATCCCGAGAATTGGCAGCTTTCTATCGAAGTTTTTCGCCATTGTCCCAGTTTTTTAAGAGCCAAAATTCCGATGATCAAGTAATCAAGGCCTATAGCTTGTACCTCCAGTCTGCAGCAGTGGTGAACGAGTTTCTGGTGAACTCATAATGATCAACGACTCTATTGTCAAGGTAATAAAAGGATAGATTAATTGGAACTCCAAAACCGTTACTCCACTTTGCTGCTGTCCGTAGGTAGATACGGATTTTTATTTTGTCCCTTAAATCTACAAAAGAAAATTGCGAACGAACAGTACAATTCAATGATAATATCAAAAGCCTATCTCTAATTAGTTTACATCAATTTCGAAGGTACCAAACACCAACAAATACCTTCGTAACTTAAAAAATACGTTCCTCAAAAAAACGAATGTTTAAAACCGATTAATAGCACGAAAGCATGCCACTATTAAGCAATTGCTACTCAGTAGGATATGTCGTCGCCCCCGGAGAATGAAATCGTAATACTATGTTACGATAGTTTTATTGTTTTTATTTTCATTTTTGGCTTCTCCGTAACGTAATGCATCTAGTGATTTTTTCCATATTTTTCCTGACAGTTTTTACGAAGTTGTAGTATATCAAATTTTTATTCGTTGGAAATTTCGTCTCATTTGTTTTCGCCATTAATACCGTAAAAATACTTTAGATTAGCAAACTATAAACCAAAATTCGGTAAAACATGGTTACGATACTTATCCTTGTTACAAAATGATTCGCGGTTTTTCGTAAATAACCTCTACCATTTTATTCGGGTACAACTTAATAGCGGCACTTTGAGTAAGTGCCTGTAACACTGTTAAAAAATATTAAAATTTGTTTAAGTTCTGTACGTTACTGTTACAATATTATCACCGTAAAAAAACAGTAGTTAGTCGCATTCGTGTTTTACGAACGAAATTTGCGAGAATAAAAACGTAATAATTTATTACAACACAAGACAGTTGTTGCCTAAGTCACTGAATAGATTCACAAAGTCACATTACGATAGTCTTAGTTGTTCGTGATTTGGACGAATAAGATGGTAATCTTCTTCTTAAACTTAAGAGCTAGGCTCTTGTCGGTGGAGCAATTTCCATGTGGTCCTTTCCAGAGCCTTTTCATTGACTTCCTGATAATCATGGTAATAAGATGGTAATCATATAATGCAAAATATATTTAAGCATATAGTATCGGTAATGTAAATTTCGGCTTATAACAAATAAATTAAGACCATTAAAGATAAATGAATTAAAACATACAAACACCCTTAAAATCACCATTCATTTGATATATTATATTACGTTGGTTAATTCATGTTAGAACGTAATATATAAAGCCGAACCGGTTTTTTATTTTTCCTGTACAGTTTTCTTTTTCCTATTACCATTTTATTCTCCGGGAACAACGATTGACTTCGAGTTTGCTGAAAAATTGACGCCATTTTGAAATCCACGCTCCTATATTTTGACCATCCAGTCCATGCCTCTTATGAACTCTCAATGTACTCAATGTAAGTACACTTTGAAATATTAAAGGTCTGAAACATGTAATATTAATGTATCGTAATATTTTAGGGAAAAAATAGTCAAGTATACTCATAAGGTAAACAACCTCTACCTAAATGTCACCTACAAACTGAACGTACGTTGACAGAATAATAATCGGCTACGATACTTCATTAGGTTTTTGCGAGAAAAATAAAAATAACTCGGTGATTGTGTTAAGAGAAATATGTTTAGGAACGTGAGGCGAGTTTATCTTTACTCGCTAATTCTGCCGCTAAGCAGCAGTGCTTGCACTGCTGTGTTCCGGTGTGGAGAGTAAGACAGCCGGGGAAATTACGGGCACAAGAGGCATTTAATCTAAGTCCTCTAGGTTGGCAACGCATCTGCAATCCCTCCGGGGTTGTGGGTGTCTATGGGCAGTGGTGATCGCTTACCATCAGGTGACCCACTTGCTCGTTTGCCTTCCTATTCACATAAAAAAAAAAAAACTTAGTACAATAATGAAAGTTCAGACTGACTGACTCATCTACGCTCAACCCAAACTCATGAAGGTGTAGAAAATTACTACGGGATTGGGAATTCCTTGTAAAAAAGAAAGCTGCGTGTGAATACTAGTCAGTATTATATTGTAACGTCGTGGGTTCGAATCCTGGGCTCGCACCTCTGAGTTTTTCGGAATTTATGTGCGATATCTCATTTGAAATTTACCATGAGCTTTTCGGTAAGGAAAACATCGTGATGAAACCTGAACACAACTGCGAAGCAATTCTATGGTGTGTGCGAGGTTCCTAATCCGCATCGGGCTCGAGTGGGAGCTATAGCCCAAGCCCTCTTATGCTGAGAGGAAGCCTGTGCCCAGCAGTGTTTTTTTTTTACAAAAAAAGCCAAGTGGGTGTCGGCTATAATACTGTGGAATATACTGGAGGTAGCAGGTGGGATACGGAGTAATAAGGTTATATCTAAGTATAATAATTTATTTTGCAGTTTTAAGAAGCATTCGGCATCAAATAATATGATATTATTTTAACTTGATACCTCCATACTTTCCATGGAATAAAGCTCATAGACATGGTTACAGAGACAAACGAACGACGAAGTAATTCTAAAAGGAATTAATAAAAAATAATAAATATCTATAGGGACAATTGACACCAATTGACCTAGCCCCAAACTAAGCAAAGCTTGTAATATGGGCACTAGACAACGGATAAACATACTTATATAGATAAATACATACTTAAATACAATACATATTAAACATCCAAGACTCGAGAACAAATATTCGTATTTTCATACAAATATCTGCCCCGACCGGGGATCGGACCCGGGACCTCGAGCTTCATAGTCAGGTTCTCTAACCACTAGGCCATTCGGTCGTCAAATTCCTTTTTTCTTTCAATGTAGACCTACAGCCCTAGAAGAGGTAATTATTCTGTTTCGCTATTCTATCAATACATTCAATTATTGCCACAATGAATCGAACTCGTGACTTACTATGTCTATTCATGTGAAACAAAGAATACTAGTAGTACATAATACATGTCCTGCCTCATCGCCACACAATACAACCTCTTTTACGCACTAGCCCTATTGTAGTTACTTTATTAGGGCTCCGTTGTCAGCAACAAAATGGAACCCATTTAGTATCGCCATATACTGTCTGTCTGTCCGGGACTTAAACTCAGAGAATCTTACTATGAGAGAGCTAGATAACTTGTTATTATTATTTACTGAGGCCTTACCTAATTCTTAATGCGCTTCAATTCTGACTCAGTCCAGGTTTTAGCTGTCATTTTTAGTATGGATCTGACAGCGAGCGAACCTAAACTGAATCAGAATTAAATCGCACTAGGCCGAGTGCAAAAACTATAAATATGACATATGAAAAAGATGTACCTGCTAAACAAATTATAATCCTACAAATCTAACTAATATTATAAATGCGAAAGTATGGATGGATAGATAGATGGA
Source organism: Pandemis heparana (assembly GCA_963854515.1). Lineage (NCBI taxonomy): Eukaryota > Metazoa > Arthropoda > Insecta > Lepidoptera > Tortricidae > Pandemis > Pandemis heparana. The sequence goes on along the minus strand of OY978023.1, from coordinate 11,911,552 downwards.
TGTTTGTTTGTTACTCAATCACGCCAGAACGGCCCAACGGATCTGAATGAAATTCGGCACGTAGATAGAAAAAAGTCTGGAATAGCACATAGGCTACTTTTTATCCCGGAAAATTCCCGCGGGATAGCGATAAACGGATTCTTTGCAGACGAAGTCACAGGCAACAACTAGTATTATAAATGCGAAAGTTTGTGAGGATGGATGTGATGATGTGAGTGTGTATGTTTGCTCCTTCTTCACGCTAAAACTACAAGATGGATTTGGTTACAATTTGGAACGAAGATAGTTGGTCCACTAGATTAAAACGTAGGCTACTTTTTATCCCGGAAAATTGTATAGTTCCCACGGGATAGCGATAAACATATCAATTGCTAATTCTACGCGGGAGAAGGCGCAAGCAGACCCTAGTTAATTCATAATTATCTTTCGGAGGTTTGGGTTTACACGCTATAATATAATAATTATAATATTACGAGTATGGCTTCTGTATCATTATCTGGCGTGAGCAAAGATACATTTACCTATTTAATTAGTGATAACAATCATTGTTTGGTTTCACAATATTTTGCCATTCCGCTTTGAAACGACAATATAATTTTGATACCTACCTTCTGACTTTGTTTTGATTTGCTTGCTTTGATGTTGAAAAATATACCAATTTTATTAACCTGGATAAAATTATATCGTCGCTGGAAAACAAGAATGCTGTAACCCGGTCCATCCACCAAAATCGTTTTTTTGAATATTCTAGTACAAGAAATGACGTAATGGGTCCGCCTTAAAACCACCTTAAAATTTCCGTCACTGACTTGGCTCCATACTGTTTAGTTGGTGGGTTACAGCGTTCTTCTGGGATTAAAAATAAATACAAAAATGCTGTAACCCGTAAAAGTTACCCTTAAATATAGTTTGCATCAAAATCGCGACTGCTGGTTGAAAGGCAACGTTTATTATAGTGTAATTTCTAAAGGGGGTCAAAAACCCTTGTATCGTTTAGAAGATATGATTTTTTTAATTTTTTTGCCTCAGTATTTTGGCTCTAGTGTAAAGTTACAATTTTAAGGGTTACAGCATTCCTGCTTTCCAGCGACGATATAAAGCGCGGTCCGATAAAAAAATCCCGAATGAACATCGCCCTGACTGACTCATGACATAAATATAGACTAGATGCGCCAAATATTTGTGTTTAATTTTAATCTCTGCGCAAAAGATCATGTAGAAGTCATGTGGTTACGTATGATTTTAGTCACGTGAATGATTCCGTAAAAACACGAGGAAAATAGTCGATATACGGCGGCTTTTTAGGGTTCATAGGTTAGGTTCCGTACCCAAGTAACGTAAAAATTCGCTGTCCATCCATCTGTCTGTCTGTCTGTCAGTCTGTCACTAAGCTGTATCTGTCTCAGGAACCGTGATAGCTAGACAGTTGACATTTTCACAGATGATGTATTTCTGTTGCGCTATAACAACAAATAAGTACTAAAAATGGGATAATACAGTAAGTCGAAATATTATAAACGGGATGTGAACCGCGATTACCTTTATTGAGCACCCGATATAATAATTTCGAATGAACTTAACCGTGAATCATTAAAAACTCTTATTAATACAGTAGTTTATTGTCTGGTAGGTTTTTTGAGTTTATGTATTATATTCGGTGAAGCTATGTATTGTGGCTCTCAGTATTTGTAATTTTTAAACACCCTCGTACGTCCCTAATACAATACTTCGCTCTTCCACTCATAGGTTAACTGTAAGAGATCCCTTGAAGGAATAAATACGTGCATGTTTCTCAGTGTTTATCAAATTGTATTTGTTTTATGTTTATTTTGTATAATAAAGACTTTTTTTTTACTTTTTTGTTTTGTACTGATTTGTGGTGTTCAATAAAGAGTATTTGTATTGTATTGTATTGTAAAGAGTTTGTTTATATATACGGTTTTTTATCTTACCCCACATTTCAACTTACCCCAACGCACCTTACATACAAGTAATTATATTGGTGATAGAGATAGATAGAGATAATTTATAATTTCATCATTCATAAACATGAGTTATATTTACATTTCAAAGTTGTTCTAGTCACAAAAGAGTCCGTCATGTTTTGCCTTTCGGCGTACAAATCATAATAATACTCGTACATCTACACAGCACAACGATTAAAAATAATTATAGTACCTATAATTAAATTAGTACATGTTATCACAATTCATTACCCAATGTCATTTAAGAATTCATTAATATTATACCTAATAGCATTTTTTGTACAATAATTTTAACAACTCTCGCTTAACCCTACATAAGTACCTAAATACATACACATATTAGCCTTTAATGTTAAGTATATTTATTACAGGCGGCTCTTAGCATGAATGATTAGAGAAAGGAATTCCCCGAAATCAGTTCTTCCTTAAGTATAATAATACATCAAAAACACCTACTTGTTACTGTTCATGCTACTCGAACAAAACAGGCTTAAACACGTACATTTCGTAATCGGATTTGGCCTACTTTGCCGGTACTACCTACCCCTAATCGTGTCGAATATTTCGTTACTAACAGTATTAGGTACTGTACCTATATAGGGACTATTTTACCACTCCCAGTTAAGACCCAGGGGCCTTACCATGATGTCTTAATGCGATTCACTTCTGATCCAGTTTAGGTTCGCTCGCTGTCAGATCCATAATAAAAATGACAGCTAAAATCTGAACTGAGTCTGAATTGAATCGCGTTAAGACGTCAGGGTAAGGCCCCTGATATTTTTTTAAGTGTCGGTTATCTATAATGTTGTCTCTGTCTGTTTCGTAGAAAGAAATAGAGAGGGAATCATAGATAACTGACACATAAGATATCAGGAACTTTACAGAGAGTGGTGAGACAGGCCCGTATAGTATGTTATTCATTTTATCTCATTATTTACCTGTTTAATTAATGTGTTTAATGTACAATGTTCATCAGAGATAATGTAGGATTCTAACGGTGAAAGAATTTATCAAATCGGTCCAGTAGTTTCGGAGCCTGTTCAATGCAAACAAACAAACAAAACTTTCCTCTTTATAATATTAGTATTTTTTTTAATGTGAATAGAAAGGCAAACGAACTAGTGGGTCACCTGATGGTAAGCGATCACCACTGCCCATAGACACCCGCAACCCCGGAGGGATTGCAGATGCGTTGCCAACCTAGAGGGCTTAGATGAAATGCCTCTTGTGCCCGAAATTTCCCCGGCTGTCTTACTCTCCACACCGGAACACAGCAGTGCAATCACTGCTGCTTAGCTTATAGAAGTATAGATAAAGAGTGCTACATAATTATACATACATTCATACCAGTCTACGACGGTTTTTTTAAATGTGGTCGTTATTTTTTATTTATTTACAGTGCGCCGCGTCAATTTTGAACAATAATAAAATCTTTACAGATGCTGACACTTAACTCAACCACTTACTGAATTACACATATAAAATTTAAATTGTATTTTTACAATCTGTTACTTATACCTGAGGTAAACCCGACGTTATTAATGGAAGCCACACAAGCGCTATGCATCGCTGCTTCTTAATAATTCGACCACGAGAGTAAAGGCATAATTGTTGGAGCATGCAGTAATGGATGGCAAACACTTTGAAATAGTTACACGACGGCATTCCCCGCTGAATTCAGGTTCATTTATACACCGCTGCAGGTGTGGTCGGACTGACAGCGGTTCACACTTAGCGTGCTCGGAATAAATGGACGGTGAATCACTTAGTCCCGCTAAAAACAGACTTTGGCGTACCCTTTTTCGCTTTGTTTTTGCAAACAGTTTACAACGCTTCTTAAATAAATAAATAAATAAAATAAATATCTTGGGACAATTGACACCTATTGACCTAGCCCCAAACTAAGCAAAGCTTGTAATATGGGCACTAGATAACGGATATACATACTTATATAGATAAATACGTACTTCGGGGATCGAACCCGAAAAAAAAACTTATCTTATCTTTATCTTATCTTTTATCTTATCTTTTTCTTGAAAATTAGTTTTACGTAGAAAGACCATAACGGTAGAAATTCATAACTGGGTACTTACCATGACGTCTTAATTCCGACTCAGTTCAGGTTTTAGCTGTCATGTTTAGTATGGATCTGACAGCAAGCGAACCTAAACTGAATTGCATTAAGACGTCATGGTAAACCCCCTGTTTGATTTTTTTGATTGTTACTTACTTCCTAAAAGGATTTTACGATCTCTTGGAAAAAGTCTTTGGTATTGTGCCTTTAAGGCACTTTTTAGTGCCTTCAAATGCTGTAAATTAGGTACTTTCTAAAGACTACTCCTATTAAACGACTGAGCCAAAAAAATTGAAAAAAATCTATATGAATTATTAAGTTTTTACAACATTTGCAACGTAGGTCGTTTAGGTATCAGCAAAAGTTCGGTATTTAAATAAAGTTCAACCGAATGGTATTTTTTTGACTTGAATTCCCTACTGCTCTTAAAAGGCAACGAAGTTTGAAAACATTTACATGTTGAATTTAGGGGCAAGTGTTGTACCTGTGGACGAGTGTACCTAAGGACACTAGCAGTAACAAAAAAACTACAAACCATAGACTGTTATCTCGAACACACCCGAATAGCATTTTTCTCGTATGGCAACATTAACTATCTGTCATTTTAGTATTTGTCAGTTAGTAGTGTTTTTAAGGCTGCGGAAAGTTTTCGTCGCCAAAAGTAATTTTTTATTCGTATTTTGAGTTTGTTTTCTAAAGTTTTAGGCATAATGCTTCGAGTATCTTCGTAGTTAATGAGTGATTTCATGATTTGTTTGTTATTTTATGTAGTTATTGCTGTTCTCAGGCGACCTCAAACGGACTGACATCAGTTTAAACTGTAAAGTGTCGAATTTGTACCTGTGGACAAGTATTTTTTTGTACCTGTGGACTGTCAACAGATACAACATCAAAGGCTTGTACCTGTGGACAGTTAAATTTGAATTTATTTTTCTCTTTAATTTCGGTGCCTTGTAGTAAAACAGGCCAAACGCAATAAACATATGTCCTGAAAGTCTAACCAAGGCCGTTAAAGAAGTAAAAAAAATGGATGTTCTCTAAGAAAAGCTGCTGAAAAATTCAATGTGCCAAAGTCGACTTACAAATTTACTTACATGCAGCATTTTGTACTGCAAGATATCATAAGACGTGTGTTTTAAAGGCTCACAAGGTTACTGTTGATTCTGACGATGAATCTAGCTTTATATGTCAAAAATTATTAAAGACGCAGGCTTTTGTAACTCCGACGATTCTGCTGAAGAGTTATATCGGGAATACTGTAATTCTAAAAACTAAAAATATTTTTAGGAGATGCTGAATGTCTTGCCAAATACTTTGCTATTTATTTTGTTTTATTTTATTAAGATTTTGATGTTTAATTATTTTTTGTTATTTTTTTGTCCATAGGTACGGTGCCGTAAACAGGTACAATTATGTCGTCCATAGGTACAAACTGTAATTGTACCTATGGACAAAATTAGCATTTTTTTAAATATGCTTAGATCTCTATAGTTTTAGTAGATAATTAAAAACAAAGCGGTGATTATGAAAGGCTATTTAATTAAGATACTAAAATAATAAATAGTTTTACAGAAATATTGACAGTTTTTTTTTTAAATATTCAAAATAGTCTAAAAACTGGAAAGTGTCCACAGGTTGAGCACTTGCCCCTATGTTTCCGATATTTCCATAGGATACTGATTGTAGGACTAAGAGTCCTCTAGGTTGGCAACGCATCTGCAATCCCTCCGGGGTTGCGGGTGTCTATGGGCAGTGGTGATCGCTTACCATCAGGTGACCCACTTGCTCGTTTGCCTTCCTATTCACATAACATTATAAACGGGATGTGAACCGCGATTACCTTTATTGAGCTCCCGATATTTCGATACAGTTGCATGTATCATGATCACGGGTAGCAAAGGTAATCGCGGTTCACATCCCGTTTATAATATTTCGAATGAACTTAACCGTGAATCATTAAAAACTCCTATTCACATAAAATAAATAAATAAATAAAATAATAAATAATGTTTCGTAACCAGTAGTGTTTTCCCGCTAGCACAGCGACCATGCTTCATTACAAACATCACTTCGGTATTAATCATTTGTAAACCAGCTCTATGCAGCGCACCTGGTGCCAGAGCGATGAAATTGCAGCCTTACATCTTCCACACTTTAATGGCTAATGTGGATTACTGAGCGCTGTTTCAGGAAAATTAAGATCTGGGGCAAAAATTTGGGTTAGGATTTGCGCCGTTTCAGGATGTTATAATACGGTGGAAAAAAAAACATTATTATTATTTATTATACATTATTACGACACTAGCTTCTGCCCGCGACTTCGTCTGCGTAGAATTAGCAATTGACATGTTTATGGCTATCCCTCGAGAACTATGCTATTTTCCGGGATAAAAAGTAGCCTATGTTTTAATCTAGGGTACCAGCTATCTTCGTTACAAGTTTTATCCAAATCCGTCCAGTTTTTTTAGCGTGAAGAAGGAACAAACATACACACTCACTCACTCACATCGTCACATCGTCACATCCTCACAAACTTTCGCATTTATGATATTAGTAGGGATGGTAGGTAAAAAACCGGCCAAGTGCGAGTCGGACTCGCGCTTCGAGGGTTCCGTACTAATTCAGCAAGTTAATATTGAACATCCGTTGTTAGCTGCGTATGTAAATGCGAGTTCATTATTTATTGATCATTTACATAGCCAGACAGACTCAACATTTTCTGTTATTAGTATTTGTTGTTAGATCTGCAACAGAAATACATCATCATTGAAATTTTCAACTGATATAGCTGCCACGGTACCTTAGATACGGCCTGGTGACAGACAGACATTTGGAAAGTGGAGTAATAGGGTCCCGTTTTTTCTTTTACGGAACCCTAAAAAGTACGGTGTATGATAAATGAATGATGATAGGATGAAGGGTGTATGATGGGCAGCGTTCGGGAAGCTTCGCAGTGTCTTTTCGTCCAAATTACCGCAGTGTTTGAAGTCAAAAGTCTTTGACCAGTGTGTGTTGCCAGTGATGACATATGGATCTGAAACATGGGCGCTAACGATGGGCCTCATGAGGAAGCTCAAGGTCACTCAGAGGGCTATGGAGAGGGCTATGCTCGGGGTTTCTCTGCGAGATAGAATCAGAAATGATGATATCCGAAGTAGAACTAAGGTGACCGACATAGCCCAAAGAATTGCGAAACTGAAGTGGCAGTGGGCGGGGCACATTGCTCGCAGGACCGATGGCCGATGGGGTCAGAAGGTTCTCGAATGGCGTCCGCGGACCGGGAGACGAGCTGTTGGTAGGCCTCCAACAAGATGGAGCGACGACCTGATCAGGATCGCGGGATCGCGGTGGATGCGGAAGGCACAGGACCGGTCCGAGTGGAGAGCCTTGGGGGAGGCCTATGTCCAACAGTGGACGTCTTTCGGCTGATATGATGATGATAAATGAAAAGGTACTTAAGTATCATGACTATCTTACTACTATGTTATGAGGAAGCAGAAGTTGAAGTTACTAATTATGTTACTTTCTATTGATTATGCAGAAAACCGAAACATAGTGTAAACAGGTCGGTTTACGGACGATAGTTTTACGTGATAACGTCATAAAGAAACATATTCGAACTGCTAGCTCTGACGTCACGCGAGATCGTGCCTCTCTATCGCTTGTTTCGCGCTCTCGCTTGCACACTGACGTCACGCGGAACGTGACAATGAGTAATGCTTTTTCGTGAGTGCAGCCGGCGTTCATCGATTTATAAGACGTTATCACTTCAAAAGTATTACTAGAATGGATTATAATGTTTTACTCATTTATAGACAAAGATGATTTAATTCTTATCTGCTAATTTAAAAGTGTCACGTTCCATGTTTATAGTAGCCATTCCGGCACAACTAATCTCCATAATGACCGAGCAACCAGACGCGATATGGCTTCCCATCTGGATTTAGGTGCTTCCGTATTAGAACACTCTGACAGCTAGACCTATTACACAGCAAGATTTCTAAATGACCTGCGGCTGGGCGTTATTCATCATGAACATTATTGGCACTCCATTGGCGTCCACGAACTTCATTATTTTTTATGCGAATGCTAAGGGATAGAATTCGAAGAGAAATAGGAAAAAAAACCGGCCAAGTTCGAGTCGGACTCGCGCACTGAGGGTTCCGTACCATTATCTAGAAATATCTATAAACCAGTGTAAGCAGAGCCCTGCTCCAAAGCAAAATGTACGCAGTGTGGGGTCACTTTATATTGGTCACTGATATATCGACGCTAGAAATCAATAAGGGCGTAACTCGTTAAAAGGGTGTAACTAGTCTGAGTATAAAGCTATAATCAGCTTTTTTTTCTGCGTCGATTGGTCCGGGTCTCGTTTCTCTACGATGACATGAAATCTGAAAATCGGGCAATATTTTGGAAAGTTTTAGTAATTTTTTTGGTCGTAACTGCCCATAAAACAACGAATTTGAACTTTTTAGAGATACGTCGAGTCGAAGTTTATGTTTTTCATAAAAAAATAGATACGCCTGTTCCTGTTTATAAGCACAATAGCTGTTACGACCTTTTTGCGGGATGCATTTTTTAAACTGTATGACTTAAGACATTTTTACGGTTCGTATTTTTCTAAAGACAACGAATAACCTCTTAGATACTGCAATTTAGTGGGAGACTAAAATCAATTCAAACCATGTTAAGACAATATTAACAGAATCAATATTTTGAACTACCTTTAGTTAAGACCAATCATAGGTCTCGTCATCTGTAAAACATTCCAGTTTTTCCCCGTTTGCGCCTCAGGCAAGCTGCCGTGTCGCTGCGCGGACGCCATGAGGAAAGGTTATGTCTCGTTTTCCTTCAATAAATAACGTGAAATTTTTGAAATGAAAACTTCTTTAGCGGCGTTGAGCGCTTTTTGGGATGAGTAAAAAATGTTAAACTCGCGTCAGGCGTAAAACGGAGGGAGATTTTAAGTACACACAGCAAAGCTATTCGGTAAGCAGGTTTAAAGCGGCGCGTGCATGCAAAGGTGCTTACCGAATAGCTTTGCTGTGTGTACCTACCAGGATATCAGAATCCTCTAAGTCTTAAGAGTCTAAGAGCTTATTTTGAAATACGAATGAAGCTAGAGTCGCGTTCGATTTTTGAAGTGTACGTTGATTTCGTCGCTTTAACGTATGTGCGTTTGGTCTAGTGGTATAAGATGTGGAATAACAGTGTGTTCTCTCAGGTGATCGTAGTTCAAATTTCGTGTAGGTTTTTTTCTTTTTTTTCTTTTTGCGCGAGTGTGCGTGTGAGTTTTCACTTCTGCCGGCACAGTGTTTTTTTTATTATTTACTAGCTTCCAGGGCCGCAGTTGGAGTAGTCCTCATGCAGCCCGTGGTTGCCATGCAAGCTAGTCTTTGGAGTCGTTGCAGCTTAGCCTCTACGGTGATGAGTTTGGTGCGTGGCCACCACACCACCGCGCCATAGATGATAATTGGTCTGATGACTGCCTGATATAGCCATAAGGTGATTTTTGGGGTCAGTCCCCATTGTTTACTTAACATTCTGCGACACTGCCAGAAAGCCACCGTGGCTTTGTCGATTTTGTTGTTGAGGTGGTTGCTCCAGTTCTGTTTACTGTCCAGTTTTACTCCTAGATACTTTACCTCAGAACCAAACTGCAGCTCCGTGTTGAACAGCCTAGGAGGGTTGTAATTGCCTAGAATCCGTTTGTTTGTGAACATTACCTGTTCCGTTTTGTTAGGGTTGACAGTTAGTTCGTTTTCGGTGCACAAACGCTCCACGATTCTCAGCGCCTGCTGTGTGACTTTGCACACTGTGCTGCTTACTCTACCGCTTATCAGTATGGCGATGTCATCAGCAGAGCCAATCGCGTAGTAGTGGGGCCTGTTTAGCTTGGTAATGAGTTCGTTTACCACCATGTTCCACAAGAGCGGCGACAGCACTCCTCCCTGCGGACATCCTCTGGCTACCAGTGCTTGTTGTGTCTCAGTTGAGTTGAATTTAATCACTCTTTTACTGAGCATGTTGCCTATCCAGTCAACCATGACCGAGTTTACCCCGTGTCTTACCAGTGCTGACGTGATACTGTTGAAGTTGGTCTTGTCGAAGGCTCCTTCAATGTCTATGAAGGTGCCGAGGCACATCGATTTGCTCTCAATGGCCTCTTCTATTTTGCAGACCACTGGATGTAGAGCTGACTCTGTTGACTTACCTTGACTGTACGCATGTTGGTATGGGTGCAGGCGTACTTTGTCGAGGGCGTTTGTTCTCAGATCTCGATCGCACAGTCTATCCAGGGCTTTCAACAGGAACGAGGTGAGGCTGATCGGTCTGTGTGATTTTGGTTTTGAGTAGTCGCTTTTGCCTGGTTTCGGAATGAACATTACTTTAACTTTCCTCCACCGCTTTGGCACATACCTATATGCTAGGCATGCTGTAAAAACGGCGTTGAGCCTCCGGATCAGTCCGTCTCCACCCCACTTAAGCAGTGCTGAGAAGACGCCGTCCAGCCCGGGAGATTTGAAGGATTTGAAGCTGTTGATGGCCCATTTTATTTTGAGTGTGTTTACTACCTCGAGTGCAAGTCTCCAGTGCTTCTCTGTAGCGTCTATCTCTTCTTCATTCCAGTTGACCGGTTCCATAATATGGCAGCCAGAGAAGTGTGTCTCTATCAATACACGCTCAGCTTCCTCAGGTGTGCTGGTGAAGGTGTTATCTGGCTTTTTAAGGGAAACTCCAACCTGGTTGGATTGGTTGGATAGAAGTTTTCTTACCCTGTTGGCCTGTACGCAGGTCTCTATGCTGCTGCAGAATTTGCGCCACGTGTTAGTACTTCTGTACCTGATACGTTTCTTGTATTTGGACTTGGCTTCTATATATGTATAAATAAACATTTTAACAATTAGGGATAACAAACTTATAAATAAACGTAAATAATTATTAAAGTACCTACCGATCTACTTAGAATTGAGACAGTCATACAATTGTACTCAGCATTTTTACCTCCCTAACAACTAACTAGGTATTTGCGTGATGACAATAAAAAAACGAAGATTTTTTTGTTACACACCAATTATTGGTAAACAAATCTCTAGTGAATAGTAGATCTCGAACTACTAATAGTAGCCAAATATTGTGGTGTTTTTGTCGATTATTTCAGTATTTTCAGTTGACCCATAAATTATCATTATTATACTGATCTCGTTTTGATGTTAATTAATAACCTACCTTCTTAATACTTACTTACCCATCTATTTTCATCAAATTGTGACAAAAGTATTTTTTTTAGTAAAAATATTTATTGAGCAAGTATTTGCTGAGTCAAAATAGAATTTTGCCACGTGTAAGTTTTACAAGTTCAATAAATTTATACCCAGAAAAACTAACGACATTTTAAAAGATCTTTGGATATCTAGCGGTTTAAGATACGACCAAATTTTCTAGCCATTGTTTTCGTTACGTACGTGCTTACGCCCCGTTCTTAACAGGGCATTTCAAAATAAAGCAGTTACACCCTTTTTAAGGTCACCATTTTTTTCATAAGCTTGTGCTTCAGTACAAACACCATGTCAAGGTACGACATTTTTGAGGTCTGTAATTTCTGTAGGCAATGGTCGTATCTCGAATAACTCTGTTTCTGTCAATAGGAAATTCATGTTCTGTAAGCGATTAGATACCCATTTGTATTTTATAGTTATGGTCTAAAAATTACGTCTATACGACATGCCGTTACAAGTTTATGATTTTTTTTCCGTTTTTTCTTCGGTTTTTTGGCTCTGGTGTAAAGTTGGGTTTTTCAGGGTTACGCCCTTATCGTTTTCTAACGTCGATATACAGACATACATACATAATTACGGTTTTCGCAATTATTCCTTAATCTGTGCTATAAGACCTACCTTCATACCAAATTTCAAGATTCTGCGTTCACGGGAAGTACCCTGTACGTTTTGATACCCTTGAGAGTCGAAAATTTGCGGAAATTTGCGGCATAAACGGCTGTATCTTTTGATTTCGTTGGCTTAGAAGTTTGATTTTTTCACAGCTCCAAGGGGCAATAAACTTGAGTATTTGGTATAAATTTCAGCTTGATACGCCACGCGTTCCTGAGAAAAAGGGTCTTGATGGACGGACAGACAACAAAGTGAGGGTTCCGTTTTTTCCTTTTGAGGTACGGAACCCTAAAAACTATTAACTTCCATGCTGGTCTGGGTGCAAAGAAAAAACATAGGATGTACCAGCCGCTTCTCTTCCTGCCCGGCTAGCACGACAGCGCACAAGAGTCGCGACGCGCGCGAGATAGATTACCCGTCTCTTTCTAGAACGAACAGTAAGAAAAAGACGGGCAATCTATCTCGCGCGCGACGCGACTATTGTGTGCTGTCGTGCTAGGCGTGCTGAGCATATAGTATAAGCCCATCGAGGGAATACCTTTGGGACTATAGTATCCGCAAAACCAAGTTGCGAGTCAGACCATTAACCATCGGACTCAGCTATCTCTTTCGCACCTGCACTACCTTATGGAGCGAGCCGTGCAACAATAGTGCAGTTAGCGTTAGGCATTATCATCATGATCATAAGCTATCGACATGTTTCGTTTAATGCCTGTTTTTGACCTATATTTCAATTGACAACATTTCATAATTTCTAAGCCTATAATTTTAATGGTTCTCTGTATTTTGTTTGAAAAGATGAACATGCTGACAGTTTAATTTTTTCGCTAGGGCTTGTATTTAATTTATAATTAATTTATTAATTTGTGCTTATTCTAAAAGGGCGTAACTCCGGTACTATCACAGAATACACACTTATCCCTTTGTCTTTTCTTTATAGAAAAAAAAAAACTGACGTTAATTTCAAATTGACAATGTCAGGTCCTATTGTCCAATATTCGATTTTCGAGGTTCGCTTCGTGCTGTTCTGCTCATACTAATAGTCATTATCTTGAGAGTGAGAGAGAAGGTATGCAACGAACTTCAAAAATAGAATTTCAGAATTGCCCCCCTTGTACTTTGATGTTGTCAAAAATACTAAGCTATGATCGCTTATTTTTTCTCGTAAAAAAAGCAAAGGCGTTTCACCTATACTGTGGTAGTTTTGGTAAAATTAGGACATATTTTTAGTTAATTTTTATTTTTTAAAATAAGCGATATTAAAATTATATAAACATATTGCAGTGATCAGGAGGCAAAATGCTTTCGAACCATATATACATTTTCAGGTGTTATAAAAATGAAATGTTGTCAATTGGTGTCAATTTTCCTACGGTATTTTATTTATTTATTTATTACGTATACCTACAACTTCAGCACAACCTAAAACATATGGCAGCAAAGCTTCATTTTACACCTTTCCAAATCCCACCCTAAAAACTGCTCCATCATAAGGAATCTGTTACTACAATTTTGGAGCGCAAGCTTCCGTTTCCAGCGTTGAATTTTATCTTAGTGCATTTTTCATCCCGTCACTATAAAGCACGGTACACACTGAACACTAGTCGGCTGCCTCTTGCTAAATCGGAATAAATACTCCGAGGCGCTTGGCCTAAATTCCTATCTATAGGGTTGGCGCACACTAGAACTGGGACAGCTGTTAGAGTCACCGAATGGCAGGAATTATCTCGCGTTAGCTTCGTTTAAAATCTTAGACGGTTGTTTTTGAAACCTACGTGTGAAGACTGTTGGACAGTTTTACGGCATTTAAAACGTGATTCGAATGTCAAGAAACTTTACGGTTAACATTTACAGCCTTATTCATAAAAAATCCTTAATTGAGGTTTGATCAGTCGATTAGTTAACAGACTGATTAAGCTTATTTGACAGTTGTTAAAAAGTATGATTCATAAACGCTTGCTAGCAGTCTGTTAACTAATGAGCTGCTGATGGATGGATTAGACGCGTTATGTTGTCACCTTGACAAATCATAGACCAAAAATGGCCTTTCAGTGAATAAAAAAAATTGACAGCAGTGGCAGCGAATTAGCGGGAAACCAGCGAATTAACACGACAGACTAGGCAGTGTGGATCTAGTTTCCTTTACCTTTCCCGGAGGGAATAAAAACTTAAAACAAAAAAACTGTCTTGCGTATGGTTTTGCTCTTGCTAAAATCAGCTGTTCACATGCGTGGCAGCCATTTTGTGAGTTAGCAGAGAGATAAAGTAGGGTCTACGGTCCGCTAACTTTCGGAAGACTTAACAGACCCTTGATGGACTGATTAGCGCTAATTGACGTTTATGAATCATGTTTTTTTGCATCGGTCCTATAGCGAGCTTATAGCGAGCCTCTAACTTTTTATGAATAAGGCTGTTAGTCTTTACTCGGTACTTTGTCTTTACAAAATCAGATTTAATAATAAAGAGTGACCTTAGACATCAATTATAACACACAGATCTAACAATTATCTTGTAACGGGCAATTTTTGTATAATTATTTATTTACTTCAGGGATCTCAGAACCAGCCGGTAATAAATTTGGCGAAAAACAATCTAAATAATCATCTCTGCACACAGACATCTCTAAACGCGGTGAAAATCTCAATGCAGTCGTTATTAACTCCTTACCTAATGGTATTTAGGATTACGTATCTATAAAGAAACTATAATTATAACTATGACGAAACGTACTTATAACGAAAACAACTGAACCTTTATAGGCTCATAGAATCACCTCTTTGTCCATTCGTTTGTCTGTCTAGGTGTCACCACTATTACATCATCATCTCCAGCCTACTCAAGTCCCACTGCTGGGCACAGGCGTCCTCTCAAGATGAGAGGACTTGGGCTATAGTTCCCGCACAGGCCCAGTGCGGATTGGGAACTTGGTCCACCACTATTTCTTCAAAAATCTACCGAGACGCTGCCACATTGCTTAAAAATAAATTTCCTTTACCGGACTTCACAAAATTTGTACTTACTGAGAACACTTGAAAACTAAAATAAGGCAAAGTTAAGAGTTTGATTCATAATTACGGACTCCAACTTGTGAATAACATTTTCTAAAGGAAATGTAAAATAAACTTGGAAACTAAGAAAATAAGGGAACACAAGTTACTCCGTGAAACAAAGTGGGTACTAATTAAATATGAAACAGAGTCTATCGAAGTTTATCGACATTCTTAGAAGACGAAGACGAATTCTGTAAACAGAGTTTAACACCTAGCGATATTTCTGACTTGTTTGGAAATGTGGCTAATATAAAAGTTATTACAGTAAGTGAGGTAACAAACGACCGAGTACAATGCATCATAACTTTGACATAATCTATCCACTTTACCTCGATGCCTCTTCAACTATAAATAAGTTTAGTGTGTATTCGGGTAATACCGGAAATCGGATGATTCCGAAAATCATTAAAATCAATCATATTCCGTTAAAATACAATAATACTCGATTACTTCCGAAATGGGACTCTTATTTCAACACAATATTATTATGGCTGATTTTAATGATTTTCGAAATTATACGACTTACGATTACTAACAGTGAGTCTACTTTTGGCTTTTGTCATCAATTTTTGCTTATTTTTTTTTCAATTTGCTGTAAGTACCTAACAATTTTTATGGCATTTAAATAAAATTAAGATAAAGTTCAATTGATTATTTTTTAAATTATGGCCATAATATCTAAACTAATAACGAATAAAATCGACAAAGTTGATAGAAAAGATGAATTAGTCCTTGTTTAACTTGTTGCTTATTACTACTTAAACCTCTCGTTAGATAAATTAGTTAACTGTTGCTACGCTCAAACGCTGCTACTAAACTAACCAATTAGCAAAGCGGTTTGTGTTCGTTCAAATACCGAGAAAGCGGCAAATAGAAAGCCTTTTTTTTTTCAAAACCGCAATTCTCATCACCATAGCTACCGGCACTTCCAGCCTAGCTCTCAGAAAAGAGCCGGCAGACATCCTGGCTTCCCACTTCCCACGTTTCCTCTCTAAAATAGGCTTGGGTAAAAAACATCGATACATCAATTTAAAAAAAATGTTGTTGTTAGCAACATTTTTTTTTTGTGGTATCGGACGTAAAATGGTACTAGCCACTAATGTGTCGTTTAATTTGTTTTATGACTAAATGTCGTTATTTAATTAATTTATTAAAATGCTGTTATGTATTTATAAGGCTATAAGCAGATTTCGTTGATATTTTATCTCAAAATATTTATATTCCATACATATTAATTCAAATTTGTTACTTTTTCATGTTTTTGTTAGTATTTAAATAAGAAAGCATTGAATTTCTAAACGACACTGAAAATTAGGACACATGGAAAAATCCGAAAAGTAAAGCTATGGCCGGGAATCGACCCCGGGTTATCGTCATTCCGTGACGCGTGCTATACCCCTACACCACCCATAGCAGGTCAAGAAAGCATTGATTAAAATATTGATCTTACTTTACTAATAATAAATACTTTGCTTACTTTTGCAACTAAATAAAACTAAAAAACTGCCAAATGTTTTTGTAGAGTTAAAAATATTTTCGCTTTCAATTGACAATAGATCAGGTAATCGCGCCTTGGGTTAAAAATATCGATACATATCAAAATATTTTTTACTCTGCACAATATCGATATATCGTTTTCGTTTGCCCATCTCTACTTAGAAATTCTTCTCTATTTGTGTTGCCAGCCTCGGAGTTTCAAACGTTCAACCTGAGAATTTTAACGTTCCGAACTTACTTTAGAGAATTAGAAATTCAAATAGGACCGTGCCTGTGATGAAGTTTATAGTTTCGTACAACATTTGTTTTCTATGCGAATGTGATAAGCGTGTGGAATAATTAAGATTTTGTTAACAAGCGTTCATTAAGAACTATTTTGCATTCCTAGACCCCATTCTAATAGTTATTAGAAACGAAAAAGTTTGTGAATCTGTCTGTAAGTTTGTAGCTCCTTCCCTCTAAAATGGCTTGACGTAGGTATGTATTATTATGTTATTTGGCAAGTAGATAATTGTACTTATTTTTGTAATAGGCTTTATTTCTATGAAATTTGCCCTAATTATGAAGTAGTGAAAACTGTCAACAACGTATTGGGAAAAGAACGTAGCAGTAGGTACTTAATTTTAAATAATTATTTACATGGTATGTCATATAGTTCCGGAGTTTAATAATTTATAAAATCTAAATAATACATTTAGTTACATAAGAAACCAATAACTCTAAGTCGAAAGAAAGTAGCATGTTCTTTGGTAACACCATCAAAACTAATAATATTACGAATATCCGGAGAACTCGAAGATTACAAAGCGTGATGTTCAGTGACCTGCAAAAAAAATGTTACAACCTTCCCAAGTATCTTATACAGGCTGACCCATAAGTACTCGGAGTACGACAAACTAAAGGGAGAGATAGCTAAGCAGGTCACATACCAAGTACACACATACATACTGGGTAGATAGAGCCTCCTGAGGCTACCTGTAACAAGATCTAAAGGCCACGTTTAGCATGATTGTAGGCGTATATAGGTGGAAAGGCGAATCAAAATAGTGTTGGGTTGCTAGCCGCATCGCCTATAAAATAATTCATAAGATTTTCGCCATGTCAAAATTTCACTTAGGGTATTTTCTGTCATTCTGGTCCGAAAGAGTTACAATCAACTTTTGTTTTTTTTTTAATTAGTAGGAAAGTTTTTTTTTTATATGAATACCGCTCCGCATAGTAGGATTTGTAACTAAAAAAAATAAAAAATATATATTACTTAGGTACCTAATGATAAAATAATCAAATTACAAGCCCATGTAAAATAAAACGATGCATGAAACACACATACCTATGAATTTCAAAATAGATGGCTTCGATAAGAAAAAAACATTTCATTCCATGTCAGAGCGCTTCTATTTCCGGACAAAACAAACATACAATGCCATCATTTTGTACAGTATCCGAAAAAGTGGCAAGATTTTAATTTAAAAACATCAAAAAGGCTTCATAAAACCTCATAGCTTATAAAGACGCGTCTATCCCTTCGGCATGCGACCGTTTTCTATCTGGGCACGCTTTATCTCCTTGTTTTATATCTCAATTTCCCCCTTTTGGGGTAAAAGGATGAGTTTGAACCTCCAGATATCAATCCAAGAGCGTAGGAGTTAATGACTCGTATTCTGGCTACGTTTTGGGGGCACTACATATTTTTATATGATATCATTTTCATGTTATGTTCTATTATGTTCCGTTCCTTTTTGGTGCTGTAAATGTGCGGGTTGGATTGGATTTGGTGGCAGGGCGTCGTATGCGAGTGTGAAAAGCCATGGCTATGTTTAATCTAAAACTGACTCCAGTGTGTTTAGTGTTAGTTTTCGGGCACAAAATACATCTTGAACGTGTTTGCTTTAATATGTAAAATACCATAAGAAGAAGTTATTGAAGTTAGAAATGGTGCCAATAACCCGACTTTGTTTTGTAATAGCCTTACCCACTGCCACAAAAGTGTGTAACTTGATTTTGATAATAAAAAAAAACTTCTTCTGCTCTTCAAATACCGCAGTTAAATTCAAGTAACTTTGCAAAATATAATAATATACTTTAGTTAACTTTGTTATACGGGATGAGGCACGAATAACTCGGTTTATGGGCTGACTTCCTACTTTGGTTTACTGCCTCACATATTTAGGGTTTTATGCTTCGTTATATAATGCAGAGAGAGTTAATATACACGTACTACTATTGTACATCCGTGGGGTGTAGTTCACTTTCAGTATAGAAATAATAATATATAATTTACGTGTAGTGTAAAGTTGTTATAATGTGTCAAATTAATTTCTATACCAAACGTATGTAAATAGGGTTAATTGTTTCACAGCTCTAAGAAACCGCTGACCTTGGTTTTTGGTATCAATTTCAACTTTATAGCTACGCGTTACTGAGAAAAAAGATCTTGATAGACGGACGGACGGACGGAGAGACGGACAACAAAGTGTCCTTTAAGGGTCCGTTTTTACCTTTTGGGGTACGGTACCGTAAAAATGACAACCATAAAAAAATCAATGAGTAAATATTTGAAAAGTTTGTTAAACTAATAGAGTTTCATATTAATTTACTTTGACTTAATTATCCTGTATAAATTAGTTGACAACTATGCCTCACAAATTGTGGTCTAGAGTTTGATTTCAAATTATGATTACCCGGAACTGTAATTAACTCATTTGATGTCACCCCTTTACGTAAGTTATTTCGCTGTTACATAAATATACGAGAAAATTGGGAGATGGTACGCGCCTTTAGGGTGCGACTACACCGCCGCTTAAAAACGGTGACGTTACGGAACCGCAACAAAATGTATGAAGAAACGGTGAGAAAACGTGACGCATACGACACGTCGCTGCGTATACGCGGCGGTTTGGTCGCACCCTTACTCTGCAGTAAAAATCGTACCATCGTACTCGTATATGTAAAAGTTCATTACATTACAATAAATAATGTCTCAGATGTCGTACGAGCCAAAGGCGAGGACGATAAACATGCGACTTGAGGCTTTCTTTATCACCCGAGGTGCGTACACAAATTTATGTCTTCCCCTGGCCAGGAAGTGGAAATTTTCGCTCGTGTAGCAACCCATCACTATTTTGATTCCCCTCTCCACTATTATGTCCTTTTATGCATGTATGTTACACCAATTCGCTGATAATTACGCTAAAAGTAGCCTTTAGGTCTTAATTACTCTTAGGCTCTGTCGTAACGAATAAAGATATGATTTATATATTACTAGCTGTTGCCAGCGACTTCGTCTGCAAAGAATTCGTTTATCGCTATCCCGCGGGAATTACGCAATTTTCCGGGATAAAAAGTAGCCTATGTGCTATTCCAGACTTTTCTCTATCTATGTGCCGAATTTCATCCAGATCCCTTGGTCCGTTCTGGCGTGATTGAGTAACAAACAAACATCCATCCATCCATCCATCCATCCATACTTTCGCATTTATAATATTACTAGCTGTTGCTAGCGACTTCGTCTGCAAAGAATTCGTTTATCGCTATCCCGCGGGAACTACGCAATTTTCCGGGATAAAAAGTAGCCTATGTGTTATTCCAGACTTTTCTCTATGTATGTGCCGAATTTCATCCAGATCCGTTGGGCCGTTCTGGCGTGATTGAGTAACAAACAAACAAACATCCATCCATCCATCCATCTATCCATCCATACTTTCGCATTTATAATATTAGTTAGATATAGTTAGATGTTGTAAGTATGATTGTACATTAAGCCTTCCCCAAAATCAGAAGTCTCCTAAAGCGAATGAAATTGTGTAAAAACAGCCGTTAAAACTTTCCCTTATTTGATAGCGTCGTTGAAAAGTACTAAAAATCTCGATTAACATAGAACATGGGCGAAGAAGAATCACTTTCAATGGAAACCGCTGGCGAATGAGTAATTTGTTTTCAAGGTCATCGCTCCCCTTTGAGGCATAATCTTGAGTTGAATAGCTGGATACGCCCTCACCGTTTATGTACATGAGGTGAGGGCAGATTATAATATACTGCTGAGTTGTATGTGTCCATTATGTGCCTAATAGCTCTCTACGTACGCGTTTAATTTGAGGAATATTTGGTAACGAACGCTGTATGACTTGAGGCAGAATTTGGACTGCTCAAAATAGACTAAGCACATACATAAATCTTTTTATCCATTACGGGGTAGATAGAGCTTATAGCAACAAGACTTAAAGATGTAATAAGTACTTATGAACACAAAATATTTACCTTGCTACTCCGCTACTTACGTGCAAGATAACCAAGCTTGTGCGAAATATATACGTTATGCAAAACGTATATATTTCGCACAAGCTTGGTTATCTTGCACGTAAGTAGCGGAGTAGCAAGGTAAATATTTTGTGTTCATTGAAATGGACCTCCGCAAAGTAACGCTTGATTCAATAAAATAAGTACTTATATTTATATTCTGATGGTTTTCTCTGTATTTGTTTGGAAGTCTTGAATAAATCAATTAGTGTGATCTTGTCGAACTTATGGAATTATACATACATAAATCAAGTCTTTATACCTTACGGGATGGACAGAGCCTAAGGTAAGAAGACCTAAAAGCCACGTTTAGAAATGATTTTGGGCGTATAGATGGAAAGGAAAGGAAAGGAATGAAGAATGATTAAAATGATGAATGATGCATTGATGTTTTGATAAAATCAATGTCAAAAATAGTACTAAATAAGCTTGCATCTTTTTCCTTTACATCAAGTTTTGCATGATACTTGCTCGCTTGATGTAAAAGAGTAGCAAGGTTTTAGCTTTTGGATACGGTTTTTCACAAGGTAATACCTAATTCACGTTAAAGCCACATTCATCTCACGATAAGAAGTCGGGAACAATCTAAAAAGTTTCGGTCTTCTTCGGGTTTCAATCTTTTGCAATACAATTTTTTTTACGCTCCGCGTGGCTCTCAAGCAATCACCAAAAAAGGTCTTTCAAAAAGACCCGAGATTCCCGACTTTTTGGCATGACTTGAGCCGTTCCATTTTAGGTTACTTTTATGGGAATCGTTAGTTTTCATTTTGATTTTCACTGACCTATTAAATCAAGATACAGCAATAGCACCCCAAAAGAACCTACTTGCAAATTACGACATTGCACGTTCATTAAGTAACAATGTTAACCAACTAGCGAGTTATCCGACCCTGAGATACAGCCATGATTAACTACCCCACCCCGGCTATCGCGAGTATCCTATGATTTACCGAGGGAAGGTGTAATTTCGGGCCTTGTACCCTTATGTGTGAATATCTGCCACTGCGATTACTCGTGGCGGGAGACCCGTACTTGGCCTTACCCTTACGGAGAAGTCCATTTTCACATTTTAAATATGATTAGGCGTATCCAAGCATGCGGGTCACGTAATGGTATAGTGCGAAAGTATTTAAAAAGACTTTCAGGTCTGTCTTGTCTGTCACCCAGTCTTATAGATTTGATACTTAAAATTGATCCTTTATCGTTGCTAGGCCAGTCATCTCAATAGGAGCACCTTATGGCGTCTGAGTTAAACTACCCTTGCTTAATTCTCCTAACTTGACAATGTACAATTTATGATGTAATTTTTATTGAATGAATAACTATTCTAATCTAATCTTACTGAATAGCCGCTCTGGCAGCTAGCATCTCTCCAGTAAGCTGTGAAAGCAATTAGAGGCCGCAGCAAGAGTCTGCTCGAAAAAAACGCAACAACGCCATTTTTGTCCCATTAGAGGAAACAGGAGATTACTGGCACCCCCCACCTTTCCGCCCGCCCATCACTCGTCTTCTCTTCATTGGTTTCGGGTGCTACTAATTTTCGTTTCCCTAATAGGGATTGTTAGTCAAAGCTAATTACGGATAAAATCCCTTTTCCTGTTAGTTGATTGAGCTGCTACGGGGGAAACATTAGTATGGCAGTTTGCGAACCGTTGTGCGCAAATACAACTACTAAATAAGTAATATACAATTATATACGAGCGACCACGGCTTTACTCCCATGCAGAACTCCATGACCCTTGGAAATTCACAAATTCTATCATTCATCTCCATCAATCGTAATCAAACTCTATGAAAATTTCAACTTCTTAGGTCCAGAAATTTATGTTAGGTATTGGTGATCATTCAGTATGAAGTATGATAGTGAATCTTCGTAATAAGAAAGGTACTCTACGAGTACAAATGTACACCCAGTTTATACTCTTAGACCTAGAAAACTGAATTGATACAAGACTGTGGCCACTCTATCTTCGTCCTATCTGTGTCATCTTGTTTTACGGATGTGATTATGAGCATTTTCTGATATAAATATGAGAGAAATCTGTTACTTAGTTATTTTTTATCTGTATTTATAAAAGCTAACCGTGACTGACTGATCGATCAACCCACAGAACAAACCGCTGAACGGATTGCGCTGAAAATTTTTGCCCAAATAATTATTGTGACGCAGGTATCCGCTAAGAAAGGATTTGGCGATAATCCGGACTAAGGAGGTCGAGGGAGTTTCGCTTCTAATTTAACAAAGTCACGGGGAACAGCTTGTATGTTTATATTTTTACGCCACCTCTTTGGTTATTATTTAATAATCTATCCTAACTATTACATTACATTGGAAACACAATAAAGTTATTAGTCTGCACCATATCTGTGCAGACATTATGTTCTGCATTTGAAACGTGATGTCTGAAGTTCAGAGAGAATTCGTGGAACAAAGGTTGTACGTGACTATAATTGTGAACAGTTTTCCCTGGATTTTTTGTCTTCGTCTGTTCTAGAGGTACTAGATAAGATGCACAAAATGAGTAGCGTAGTATTCTTGGAAGCCAAGAAATTAACGGTCTCACTTTATTATTTCTACAGACTACGTTATTAGCCATTATGTGTATCGTGCTCTGACTAATTTGGGTAGCTTGTATTGCCAATTCTTTTCTTAAAATTTAACAGGCGTACAGTTTGAAGATAATTATCTTGAAGTTAGCGAATTCGGCTTCAGTCTATCCATAAATCAGTCAGTGGCGAGCTTGGGGAGTCACTAGGGTAGGAAGTAGTAGGCAGCTGTAAGGTGACGCAACAAAATGTGTATGCGCTGCCTATTTCGGCCTATCGTACTACCTTAAAAAACCGGACAAGTGCGAGTCGGACTCGCGCACCGAAGGTTCCGTAACATTATCTATAAATATCTATAAACCAGTGTAAGCAGAGCCCTGCTCCAAAGCAAAATGTACGCAGTGTGGGGTCACTTTATATTGGTCACTGACATATACAGACATACATACATATATTTACGGTTTTCGCATTTATCCCTAATCTGTGCTATAAGACCTACCTTCATACCAAATTTCAAGATTCTGCGTTCACGGGAAGTACCCTGTAGGTTTTGATTCCCTTGAGAGTTGCGGAAATTTGCGGCATAAACGGCTGTATCTTTTGATTGTGTTGGCTTAGAAGTTAGCCAAGGGGCAGTGGACCTGAGTATTTGATATAAATTTTAGCTTGATACCTCCACTCGTTCCTGTGAGAAAAAGGGTCTTGACAGACGGACGGACGGACGGACGGATGGACGGACAACAAAGTGATCCTATAAGGGTTCCGTTTTTTCCTTTTGAGGTACGGAACCCTAAAAACCATTAAGATCGAGGAAAATAATTCTTCCATGGAGACCTTTTAACGCGTTCCTTGTCCATGGTGTCCAATGATGGGTCAAGCAGGTGATTTTCAAGAGTCCGTGCTTCCACACTAGATTCAGAGCTTTGAATGACCCCACAATAGGGGCACGACTATCAAATGTACATGTCCCCACATAAGGATCACAATAATGATGTATACCTATTTCTTGGAAAATCAGTAGCTATCAATGTGGTATTAGACTTTCAACACTTTTTGGCACGTCTGCTATAGTCATTAATTTCGTAAAAATTTCAAATGTCTATAAAGATAATTGCCTTATATGATAGACTGCTTTATTTAGACAGTGGAGTCTTCACAAGCTACGGTAAACCCTTTGGGTAACGCGTCCTAGAAACACTTTTTGAAAAGATTCCTGAAACTTCAGCATTGATGAAGGCAATTGAGAGGGGTGGAAATGAATTTGCATACGCAAACATGAGGGTTGAGGAGTTTTGCGTATGTAGGTAGGTATACAACCTATCTTATGTGTACATACTTTATGTGTAGAATTTTGTGCACAGTCTTGTTTTCTTTCTCCGCGCTTGCCGTTCATTGAAATGAAAAAATGGCGTCAAATCTTTGTAGCTTAGTTGGCCTGAAACTTTTACCGTACCTTTTCATATAGCGGTAATGATCTTTAACTTTCTATTGTTTTCATCACTCTCTTTCTAAGTTGTGCGTCTTTAATCCATATTTTATTGATTTTATAGTACCTTAGTTTCAAAATTTCGTGTACTTAGTTTCAGGCGTAGTTCGCTTCTCTTCAAACACATGCAGACATACATGAATTATTGATTACTTTTGTTCCTTACGAGGCTGATACGGTCTAGTCTAACAAGGCCCATGTTCAGCGTGATTGCGGGCATATAGACGGAAAGGGGAATCAAAATAGTGATGAGTTGCTAGCCGCATCACTAATTTTCGCCCATTTGCTCGATGGGATTTTACGATCATTTTTTCTTTATATTCTTTGTTTTTTTCTTTGCTCTCAGCACCAGCATGACCTAGCCTCTAAATAACACTATTTATTTGCGATATGACATTCCAAATGTGACTAACTCTAAATTGTAAGAAAATCTGTTGAAATATGTCAAAAATCACACAATCCACGCAAGAAGAACCTTCTAAAACTCATTACCATAAATCTAACCAAATCGCGTTGTCTATTATTTAAAATGCATAGTAATTAAATTTCTTTCCTTATTTTAAGCCTTTGAAGGCTCCGCTCTGTAATCAAGCGTTTCTTTAACACCTTGCAAATTGTCTCGCCACCCCCATCCACCGTCACGGCCCGGCCATAGCTGTACACGATTTTCTGCGTCATTTCTCTGTACATTGCTTCGTCATAACGCTCCCTACATAATGGTTATCATGCAACGCACGCAATGTATTAAAAACTCGTCACCAGTCACGAATAATCGCGGCTGGACCGTCAAAGAAAAGGGTTTAGGAATACAAATTTTGTTTCTTTTAGAGTTTTGTACCTAGTTGATAGAGAAAAATCCCAGGGCATGAGCTGGCAAGAGAAGGAAGGGAGAAGGAAGATCGCGGCGCGAGATCGTCCAGAGTGAAAAAATGTGCAGAGAGCCCTATGTGCATCATCAGGGATGACAGGATGAGATGATGACGATGACCTCTAAAGGAAAAAGAGAACCCTCAGAAAATCAATTCGTTGTCCGTGAGCCTTTCTCAGGAACGCGTCGTACTTATTCAGTTAAAATTACTACCAAATACTGAGAGGTCAGCGGTCCCTTGGAGCTGGAAAATATACCGTCTAAAACATAGTTAACATAGTTTGTGACTTGAAAACGTGTCACGAGACTCTAGCCGTGTGTAGCAAGTCGGGACATGAGTGTCACGCAAGTCGCGACAAGAATGTCACGCAAGACGTAACACGAGTGTCACGGCTGTCACGCGACAAGCGACACAGGCGACGCACGTTACGAAGAGCCTATTAAAAGTTGAAATGTATCAAGGCATGATTATACTATTTTAGTTTACATTCCGAGGGTGGTGAAATAAAGAATGTCTCACACCACAGGAGCTTATCGCACGAGCCAAAGGCGAGGACGATAAACAAGCGATCTGAGGCTTTTTTTGTCACCGTCCGAGGTGTGTATGTGTACACAACTTCACGTCTTCCACTGGCCCGGGGCGACGTTAAATATTATAAAAAAAATACCTATATTTGTGACGTTGTTCTATTTATTTACGTAATTCCAACTAAATTGGTTTTTCAGTTTATGCGTGAAAAAGTAACAGACAGAGAGACACTCGCATTTATTTAATATGGATATTACTATCTCTTCTTGCTTTTGGTGAGTATTTTTTCTTTCGTTTTTAACAAGAACAATATTCTTTTAAAATAAAAGTGTGCATCCAGAATCAGTAAATTTACATGGTAAAAGCAAATTTCAAATATCATATATATCGAACACACTCTTGTTAAAATATAGAGATGTTTAGTACCGGTACAAAATACACATATTACCCCGATCCAACCAAAAGTCAATCATCTAGAAAATGTAATGAAATAGAGCATAGCAAATTGACGCGTATAGACTGCGAGGTGAACGACCCGTCTAATTGAGTATATTATAATGTAAGCTTCACAAGCTTCATTTTATGCTCTACGAAGTGTTAGTGTGTTAGTGTTGTTGAAATAGATAGAAGCTATGTTATGTGTTTTTGTTGTTATTCGTGATGAGATAGTCTATTGATTTACAAATGCTACGTTGTGGTATTCATTTTTTTTTTCAAATTTTTTTGCTCAGCCGTTTAGAAAGTACTTTAGTAGGCACTATACTTCATTTAATTTAGGATGAGAAACCACTACAACATTATATTGCGGTTCGTGAACTGTAATCTCAACAATTTGTACTAGAGTAACAATAAAATTGACGACACGCAAATAAAGTGACATTAAAACAATTTTATTTTGCGTCTGCCAAACTATTGCACTGTACTATTTGCTATGTAAGAAATAGTTGACCAGACGCAATATAACGCTATTGTGGTTTCTCATTTAAAATTAAATGAAGTATACTCGCCTTAATATCGCTTTAAAGATTGTAAAATCCGATTGAATCCGATGCGAACCTTTTGGCGGCAATCATGCTTAAGCGGCTATTAAAATAGAAGTACTGTACCTACTACACTTACATCTATATTGTTTCACCGACATCCAAGAGTCTTTCACATGCTTCTTCATCCATATACCCGTCCTTTTCACACTAAAGAATGATCAAAGTAAACTTACCAGTCCACTGATCAATTATCCCTAATCGCAAGGGAAAACAGGTCACTACTCACTACATTTTTAATAAACCGCCTTTTTTTTTTAAGGCTAATGACTACGCTGTAATTATTGGGTCACAATTTGATTGATTTCCTTCTTGTGGTAATTTATTAAGGGATTGTTTGCTTTGAAGATAAACGAATTAACCTAGAGAGTACGAGCTACCTGTAACTTATTTTTAGTAAGTTGGTATTCTGTACTAGCGCATCTTTCTTGCAATAGTTTTTCATGATTCTTATTGTTTTATGATCATCTTTAGAAGCATTAGGCATATAAAGGCATTATATAGTAACTGTGAGTGATTGATCAACACACAGCTCAAACCAATGGATTGCGCCGAAATTTGGCATGCAGGTATTACGACGTAGGCATCCTCTAAGAAAGGATTTAGCGACAGGGCCGGATTAAGGTGGTATGTATGCATGTATATAAACTCTTTACTGTGCAAAATAAACACAAAACAAATTCAATTGACAAACACTGAGATACATGCAGAAAAGCGGTCTTATAAGGGATCGCCTTCAGTCAACCTTTGAGTGGATATTAGGGACGGACAACGAGTGAGTTTAAAAATTACAAATACTGAGAGCCACAGCCACAATACAACAGGATGGTTTAAGGAGCTCCTCTACAAAATTTAATTTTGCGCGGACAAAGTCGCGGGCAACGACTAGTCCATCGCAATTCTTATACTTCTTCGTCCTGCACGACCTTGAGCAGTTTAGAATATAGCAATCGTCGTACGTGTCGTAGTGTATAGCGTTTTTTCCCCAAACAAACGACATGACATTTCTACTCTATTGCTTAATTTATCGGCTCGGAACGACCTTTTGAGTATGGTTAAGGAATTTGTTCTAATTTTAGTAACGGTTAAAATTAGTAATTGATTGAAGTAATTCGATTTATATGCTAAACTAAAATAACAACTCTCAATTAGGTACTATGGAAGAATCGGCAACGCCACTAAGAGGCAAATAGTACAACAAACTTTTTCTCATTGTCTATTTTTTTATAACGCTGATTAAACTGAGAACCACAAATCCAGCTAGAAACTGTGGATTTCTCTGGGCATCTAACTAATATTATAAATGCGAAAGTATGGATAATATCTGCCCAAAATATCTGGATGAAATTCAGCACATAGATAGAAAAAAGTCTGGAATAGCACATAGGCTACTTTTTATCCCGGAAAATTGTGTAGTTCCCGCGGGATAGCGATAAACGAATTCTTTGCAGACCAAGTCCAGCGACAGCTAGTAATTTCATAAAAGTTCACAAACCGCCATGCCCATACTTAAGCGACTCGATCCATGTGTTCCACAATCGCAAATGGCTATAATATTAAACCAACTCGCGCACGTTTGCGACCAACTAAATTTAATTACAAAATGGAAATACCGTCCCTTCTAAATTGGACAAACCTTTACGCTCGCGGCTTGACGCAATCCAAAAACTTTACGGTTCCGAAATATCTTAAGCACCAAGAGCTACGGAAAGTCTCAATATACCAAGTATTTGTGATCACCACACGTCCAGCCAACTGAGGACTTTGTTCGTCAACACCCCTATACAATTTAAGTGTATAAATATTTTGGTCGTCGCTGAGTGAAGTTGTGAAACGCGGCGTGATTGATTACTCTCTGAA
The DNA here is from genome assembly GCA_963854515.1 of Pandemis heparana. Lineage (NCBI taxonomy): Eukaryota > Metazoa > Arthropoda > Insecta > Lepidoptera > Tortricidae > Pandemis > Pandemis heparana. The sequence continues at coordinate 11,882,425 of OY978023.1, read as the reverse complement.
GTAGATCTTTTGAATTGAGCATCTTTATCGTTAATGTCGTCAACGCTATTCAGAGCATGTGTCGCTTTTATATCGGGAGCAAAATATCAGAAAAAACGATTAGGACGTTAAGGGCTCCGTGGCGTGCAATCATAATAGCCATTTTGACGTTTCACTCGTATAGAATGATGGCGTTATTATTGATATTTTCGCTGAAACAAAATAAAAATTAAAAATTTATAAAACCTCCACTCAAAAAGACCCCTTTATTCATAAACGGTCTATAGGCTTCTTCTTCTTCTTCTTCTTCTTTTATTTGTGGCGTTACAAGTCGTTATAGCGACGACAACTTCGCCAATGTCAGGGTAAAATTTTATTACAAAATCTTGTGACAAAATCAACAAAATGTCGGCAACGTTGTACGGTAATATGGTCAAAGACCCCCCTCCCCCCTGTCGGGCTCTTAGCCAACGGTCAATGATATCCCTCAGATACTGCCAGGAAATTATTAGCCGTTGCCCAGGGTGCACCGGACCAAGCACTGCTCTTCCCCCCGGACGGATCCAGAAACGAACAGCAGCTCCTGACCACACGTGGAGGTAACCCGACACGCACCCCACTATAGGCTTCTGCTAACTTAGTAATCGTTTGTCCTTATCTGTCACTTTGACATTTACCTTTCACAGATAAGGACAAACGATTGCTAAGTTAGCAGAAGCCTATAGAGCGTTTAATATGAATAAGGGAGTGTTACTTAGTTTAAGAGACAACCTTAATAATCCAATTCTATGCCAAAATGCCTAACATCATTTTGGAAAAGAGCTGATACCTACTCTTCAAACAGCTGAACCGATTTTTATCAAACATGGCTAAGAAATCGGCTTTCGAATGAAAGAACCCGCATCTAAATCGGTCCACTCCTTTTGAAGCTTAGATCAGACAGACACACACATAGACATTTGAAAGAAAAAAAGAAAGAAAGAAGACATTTATTCATTTTGCCTGTTTGATTGACGTCAAACTTATAACACCCCTCTCTTTCCGTTGGGGGTTAAAAAAAGTTTTAATTCAAGTAAGTCGGATGACAATACAATAATTTGGTAGTGGAGTTCTGGTGACCCAGCCAGGACCGTCTCCGCAGGAGGAAACTCTTCAACGGTTAGTTCGATTGACTTGAAATTTGGTACACATATGTAGGACGGGTGACAATGCAAGACAAAGTATAGTCAGCAAAAAAAGCTTGTATTAAAAATTATTTAATCTTACTCCCAGATCAGCATTAGGAGACTTATTTCACCTCGAAATTCTGTAAAAACGTCCCTGCCGTTCCAAAAACCACAACGAACGTTAATCGGGTAAAATTCGTTTCCGACAAGGCCATATATGTCATTGCAGCCATGAATCACGGCGAAAATTCTCAGTGAAATGCAAATGACGCCGCTGGTTGGACTTAAAGCAAATACCGGTTCATTAATATGCGAAAACATTACATTAGTTCACTAAAGTATGCCGCTCCATCACACGGGGTATATTTGAATTTCAAAGGCATTAAAAGTTGACTTTATGCGGGATGTGTGGGTAAGAAGAAAACATACAGTAAAATAATTAAATAAATCTAAACTAGCTTCTGCCCGCGACTGCGTCGTAGAATTATACATAATATAAAACTTCCTTTTGAATTATTACTTTATCTATTAAAAAAAAGCATCAAAATCCGTTGCGTAGTTTTAAAGGTCAAGCATACATGAGGGACAGACACACAGACAAACAGCGGAAAGCGGCTTTGTTTATACCTAAATGTAGTGATGATGATGGGGTTTGGAGTCCTATTTTTACCGATTGAAGAACACATCGTTGAAAATTGATTACCTGTCAGTACCTAGCGTTTAGTTAGAGCCCCGAGTGAGGCAAGAACTAGAAAGAGAGAGAGAGAGAAGTTTGATAGTACGCGGGTGATACGAACAATATTTAAAGCTTACACTGCTGCTGTAATAAGTATCTATTTAAGTAAGTAATGCGAAATAACGACGCGGTTGGCCTAGTTGGTAGTGACCCTGCCTACGAAGCAAGCGTCCTGGGTTCGAATCCTGGTAAGGGCATATATTTGTGTGATGAGCACGAATATTTGTTCCTGAGTTATGGATGTTTTCTATCTATATAAGTATGTATTTCTCTATATAAGTATGTATATTGTTGTCTAGTACCCATAACACAAGCCTTACTAGCGCTTACTTTGGGACTAGGTCAATTTATGTGAATTGTTCCCGAATATAAAAAAAAAAAAAATGCTTTATTGTACAAATATGAAGAAACAGATACAATTTACAAAAATATAAACAACAATAATAAATCAGAATATCCAAATTCAAACAAGTTACATTCCCCCCGTCGCAAAAAAAAGGGATGTTTTAAGTTGGACTTGACGCCTTACACTGTTGCCAACACGCGGTCTCCTCTCCAGAACCAGTTTTCCCCTACTGCCCACTGCCACTAATCATCTAATCCATGCTATGGACTATAATGATAAATCGATTAATTATTTAGTTTCGAAACTTCAGCGCAGGTCCAGCGCTAAATATTGCAGAATGTGCAATTGCCAATTGAGATCTTTAAACTCTTTATTATCATGTTTGAAAATTTGTGAGCAAAAACGTCTCCCAGTTCATTAAATATTTCAAATTCAACGAACATTAAAAGTAAATTTGTGAACTTGATTTCAGAACCATTATAAACCTGCTCAAAATAAATCAAAAGATATTTTCGTATAAATCGTTATTCTTGCTTCGAGTTGAAACTACAGTAACATTTTGACGATTTTAAAAATTCCTTTACATTTAAACTAAACTTATTCCTTCCACTAGCACCGAATTCGTCTGATCTGAAGGAAATTCAAGGTTCCTGTGGGAAATCCGATAAAATGCGAATGAAAATGCCGAGCTAAAGGGTAGTTTATTATGAAATATTTCAAGAATGTGTGCACATTTCTTCGTTCATGTTGTCTGCGCTCCGACCACTTATGTTATTAAAATGTTCACAGTAGATTTATTATGTTTGTCCCTAGTTTAAAAAGATCCTAGAAAAGGAAGTATTTTAAAGGAACTAAAACAATGCATTAGAATGGTAATTTAAGCATTATGAAGTCTTAAATTGGCTCGTATCTCTCGCTAATCCAGAGTGATACTGCACTTTCGAATATAGAACAAAGACAAAAAAGAAATATAGAAATATCCTCACTTAATCACTCTCGAATTTGACCTTGTTTGTTATTGACGCTATAACTCGTAAACTGCTCAACCGATCGTGATAAAATTTGCTATGGAGATAGTTTGAGAGTCTAGGAACGATATCGGATACTTTACATCCCGGAATATTGTGTAGTTCCCGCGGCCGTGCGATAAACGAAGTCTTCACAGAAGTCGCTGGCAACACCTATAGATCGACCGCTTAGTTGAGTCCTACCCCGCGCCCCTGTGCCACGCGGGCGAGATCTCATTTAAGCGGTCAATCTATAGTATTCTATATTCTAAAAACTGAAGCTACCTGCTGTAGTGTAATAAATTCGTACTTTTTTAGTACAAACGGTTTCCTCTAAGCCACGGTCGAAATTACTCAAATAAATAAAGCTTTGCGTCAAACTCGATTGCGGAGGTTCATATCTACAAATTAAAACTAACAACCTTCCAACAGCTACCATTATACACATGTATATTTTTGTAGAGAGAACTACTTGTATCTACTTAATGTATTTTTTTTGTGATTTGTGTCCGTTTCTTTATATTTGTACAATACTTAAAGCATTTGCGGGTGGTAGGGCCTTGTGCAAGGTCCGTTCGGATCGCTACCACCATCTTACTTGCTAATCCTGCCGCTAAGCAGCAGTGCTTGCACTGCTGTGTTCCGGTGTGGAGAGTAAGACAGCCGGGGAAATTACGAGCACAAGAGGTATTTCATCTTAGCCCTCTAGGTTGGCAACGCATCTGCGATCCCTCCGGGGTTGCGGGTGTCTATAGGCAGTGATGATCACTTACCATCAGGTGACCCACTTGATCGTTTTCCTTCCTATTCATATATATATATTACATATAAAAATTACTTACTTACTTTTATGTATATCGCTTCCAATTAAGTTATTCATTGGACAAACTTATGTTTTGCAAACTTTTATTTCTTATAATTGAAGACGCCCTTAATATATTATGTCACAGTGAGTCTTATCACCGACATTTAGAGCATGCCAATTAGTTTTAAATTCTATAAGATTCTTTATCATGATCCTAAAACCCCGATCACGACCATCTTTCCATCGATAGTCTTACTGATACACAATTATATTTCGTTCACGTATACTCGTATGTTCTCTAAGAGCTATTATGTCGTATATTCGTTTGGGAATGAACCAAAATAGTTTCCAGACGGAAAACACAACCGTATTCCTCTTGCATATAATTTTGAGGCAGTGCCAATATAAATATACCCCATTACCATACCAGCCACGTAGTCCGGCAATCAAAATGGCCGTTCATGCTGTACAGAGCACCACAGTCAACTTTTATTACTTAAGTGGCCTAAATAAATTGCTTTTTTAATCACTGACATACTAGGTCCATGAAACTGAGCATTTGGGCGAATGCCATGCTAATCCTGCAGGCTACAACTTACGTATTTCAGGATTTGTGGAAGAATTTATGATGTCATGTTAATTGGAAGTGCTGGGATAACGCAGAGAATGAGTTATTTTGTTACATCGTGCAACAAGATCAAGAACGCAAGAACTTTCGCAGACGGGAAATCCACAGTCATCTGCGAGCTGTAAACATAGGGTACCTACGTATTAAAATGCATAAAGTTTAAAATGTATAATAGTTTAAAATACATTATGGTTCAAAATATATACCTAATGAGATTTTCTCAGAAAATTTAAAATTAACAGTATTGTTATAAACTAAACCTAACCTAACCTAAACCAATACACAATCAAAAAAAAATCATGTAACTAATAGTTTCACAGAAAATGACATTGTATATTTTGAACCATTATGCATTTTAACCCATTATACATTTTAAACTTTATATGTTCTGATCCGCACCCGTAAACTTGCGCATTACAGTAACCAAATCTCTATAGTATCCGCAAAACCAAGTGGCCTGCACTGCCTTATAGAGTGTCGTGCAACAATAGTGCAGTTGGCTTTAGGATAGGAATATCATCATGATGATAAGTTATCGACATTTTACCACCCCTACGGTAACTGACGTTGATGCCCGACTCGCCACTTGGTTTTGCGGATAACATAGTGTACACCAGGGACCAGAACCGTTATTGATATACCTGTTAATATCGTTCCAATATCGTTATTTTAATTCGTTCGATAATATTCCGGTTAATTGATGAAACGAACAAAAAAAATCGAAATGGTCTTGCTTATCGTTAAGTACAGAGAACGAAATCTTAACGTTCGCGTTAGCGAAATTATACCTACCGGTTAAACCCAGCCACCGCCGACGCATACGTCAGACGTTATGTTAAATGTGTCCAGTAGTGAATGTAAAAGAGACAGCAATACAAGTTCTATATTGCTCTTGTTTCGTAATTTTCAATTTAACCGGTTAATGTGTTTTATGTACAATAAAGAGTTATACATACATAGGTACATACATACAATTTCGTTCCCCAAAAACGAACGACGATCGAAAAGTGCACAAACTGGTATCTCAATTGAACAGTTCTTTATCCGGTAACCGTGAACGGAAACGAAATCCTTTTCGTTCTCGCGCAAGTGCACAATACCGGTTTCAAAAATTAACCGGTATCCGGTCCCTGGTGTACACGATAGTGGCGTTCCGCTCGCGCCGCACTGCGATTTTGGTTACTATAAGGTACAATAGTTACGATTGCAGAGCGTACATTAATGCCGATAAATCAACATAATATTTGAAATAAATGGCCGTAACTGTTCATAATTATCATTAGTCAAATTACACATTTTAATACACTACACTATACTATTTTTCCCTCGTCAAATGGGTCACTTTGGACATATTTCCACTTATACTCGTACCTAATTGTATTAGAGTTCCCCATCAAATTACATATAAGTTTCCTTACAGTGACAATATTGAAGAGGGTGTAAATTACATCCATCACAACTTTGACGGTATTTTTTGTGAATTATTAAATCATTTCGATCGGGAATACCTAATAACGAATAGTCCTTAATAACGAAGTCCAATTATTGGTGGTAGCAACATTGATTGATACATTGCATACACTGTACCTACCTATGATTCGAAGCCCACTGTCATACTAATTAATATTACTCATACTGATAATATTAATATACTAGCTTTTTCCCGTGACTTCGTCCGCGTAGACTTCATTTATTGACAAATAGCTTTTGCCCGCGGCTTCGCTTGTGTGTGCCACTCCTGACTCACGTATTTCAATCCCGTTTTTTTCCCGTTCCCGTAAGAATTTCGTGAAATGCTCTCTTAATGCTCGCTACACTCCCCAAAGAACCCACTTGCCTAATTTCAGCTTTCTACGACCAGTAAAACGAAAAATCCCGTTTTTTCCCGTTCCCGTGGAAATTTTGGAAATTCCTCTCTTAATGCTCCTCTATACTCTCCAAACAACCTAAATGCCGAATTTCAGCGTTCTACAACCAGTAAAACGAAAAGTTCCGTTTTCCCGTTCCCGTGGGAATTTTGAAAAATTATCTGTTATAGCTTCTCTATACTCTTCAAGCAACCTACATGCCAAGTTTCAGCTTTCTACAACCAGTAAAACGAAAAGTTCCGTTTTCCCGTTCCCGTGGGAATTTTGGAAAGTCCTCTCTTGATGCTTCTCTACATTCCCCAAGCAACCTACGTTTCGAATTTCAGCTTTCTACGACCAGTAAAACGAAAAGTCCCGTTTTTCCCGTTCCCGTGAGAATTTCAGGAATTTTTCTCTTAGTGCTTCCCTACACTCAACAAGCAACCTACATGCCAAATTTCAGCTTTCTGCGACCAGTAAAACAAAAAATCCCGTTATTTCCCGTTCCGTGTGAATTTTGGAAAGTCTTCTCTAAATGTATGTATGTATGTAAAACTCTTTATTGTACATAAAACACATGAAAAAGATGAATACAGGAAAACACGAATGCACAAAGGCGAACTTATCCCTAAAGGGATCTCTTCCAGTTAACCTAAATGCTTCTCTACACTCCCCAGGTAACCTACATATCGAATTTCAGCTTTCTACAACCAGTAAAACGAAAAGTCCCGTTTATCCCGTTCCCGTGGGAATTACGGAAAATTGTCTCTTAGTGCTTCCTTACACTCACCAAGCAACCTACATGCCAAATTTCAACTTTCTGCGACCTGCAGTATAAAGTAATTATAGTTCATAGGATTTCGTTGAACTGAATATATAAATCCCGTTTTTTCCTTATCCAGTGAGAATTTCCAAAAATCCTGTAATTATTTTCTTAGTTTTGTAATCATCTACTTGTGTACGAAGAGTCTATACTTATTAAGTATAGTTACTGAGATAGGGTCACTCGGAATCGAATATAATAAATCCCGTTTTTTCCCGTTCCCGTGGAAATTTGTGTGTGTGTGTGTGTGTTGTTGTTTTCGTAATCAGCGACCCGATAAACCGTTCAAACAATACTACCCACTATAATATAATAATAATAATACCCACGTTGATTTTCAGACTTTTCACCCCCTATCCCCGTTTAGGGGTTGAATTTTCAAAAAACCTAAAACAGGTATTTACTCATTTATCGTTAGGATTACTCCTGTAAAGTTTCGAATAAAATAGTCTAACTAATCTTGTTTCCCCATACAAACTTTGGACCCCCATTTAACCCCTTTAGAGGTCGAATTTTGAAAAATCCTTTCTTAGTGCACCCCTAGACCTTATAAGGAACCTACGTGCCAAATTTGGAATCTCTAGAACCAGCGGTTTGGGCTGTGCGCTGATATGTCAGTCAGTCAGTCAGTCAGTCAGTCAGTCAGTCAGTCAGTCAGTCAGTCAGTCAGTTTCTTCTTTTATATATATAGATTAGTTATAGTGAGATAGAAGACCTGCTCCAAAACATTTAGAATTTTACTTATTTCAATGTCAATGTATGTATGTATGTATGTATAACTCTTTATTGTACATAAAACACATGAAAAAGGTAAATACAGGACAATACAAATGTACAAAGGCGAACTTATCCCTACAAGGGATTTCTTCCAGTCACAATGTCACAGGGTCTGTAATCAATTCCTGCACAAATATACCCGCGCATCCTTGCACCCACCCACACACACTCACTCACTCACTCACGCACACTCACGCACGTGTTAATGTTGACAGGTACAAAATGTATTACCTTTCGCGGAAAGTGGTATCTCTTAGAACAGGTATTCTTATACTTAAAAAGAAGTACCAACCATTTGTTAATTAACACACTGTACTTTTTGTTACCTGAATAAACTATTATATTATTATTTTGTTTCACGTTTCATCCTCAAGATAATAAGTAAATTAACATGTAGTATCGACTTCACGGTACTGGATGCCGCGTTTTTAAGAGTATCTAAAAAAAAAGAATTTTATTGTCTCTGTTCACTCTTACCATAAACAGCTCCCTTCTAGAAATGTCACTTTTTGATTTTGCGCAACGGATGTCGCGGCAGCTCCCGGATCTTTCATTCAATTTTTTTTAGTTTTTTGGAATAATGGAAGAAAAAATTCTAAAATATCAACTAAAGATAGATAAAATTAAAAAGAAAATGGAAAAAGACGTAGCAAGACGTCGACCACGAACTCGATCTAGATCGAGATCGCCGTTGACGACACGTGTTGGTGGCCGTGATGCTGATGAGGACGAGTGGTTGGAGTTCGAGACTACAAGAATGAAGAAAGGTAAGCTACTCCCCTGTAAAATACGTTTGTAAGGCGAGGTGGAGTCAGATCTTTCCGTGTACATACGAGATATGTTTAAACACGAAGACCGGATTGATACGAGATATCATTCTTGGTATTGCAAAAAAAGTGCGAGACACTATCCCATCCTCTTCTCTTTACCTGACCCAATCTAATCTAATCATAACATACACGTGCGTGACGCGTAGTATGTTTTTTGTTGTTGGGTGTGGTCGTAATTTTTTTATTTATTTGGCTTGTAGTGCCTGAGAATGACGCTGTGCTGAAAGACATCGCGGCCCCGGACGCGAGCGCAGCCACGGATGACAACGCTGCCCCGGAAGACACTACAGAAGAAGACGACGAGACAACACCTGCTTATCCACTCTTACTAGCATTGGGGCTGAACGAAATAACTCCCAATAAATGGGGACCAAATATTCTCGCAGAACTGGCAACGAAGTGGTCAGACATTTTAAAGAATGGTCTGAAAAAAGAAGAAAAAGAAATTGTGCTAAAGACATATATGGTACCAGAAAATTGCCAGCTTCTCTCACCCCCACAAATAAATGGGGAGGTGAAGGCAGCCATCAACGAAGCCTGTAAAAATAGGGATAAAAATTTGGAGAATAAGCAGAAAGAAATAGGTCTCGCTTTGACAGCGCTCGGGCTGGCAATCACAGAGTTGTTGACTGATGCACCAGATAATATCAAGGTTATGAAATTACTCAGTGATACTGGTCGCATAATGACTGACTTACATCATGGCGAAAACATCACAAGAAAAACTTTAATAGCCCCATTGCTGGATAAGAACTTCACAAAAATGACAGAAGAAGTTAAGAGAGACGAATACCTATTTGGCGTAAACCTGTCAGATCGGATGAAAGATAAAATTACTATAGAAAAGTCCAGTCAACAGATCAAACGTGTGCAACCTCCACCTACAAAACCAGCACCTCGCCAGGGAAACTGGAACGGTCCGCCTCGTGCTTATGCCCAGTCGAAGGGGATGAGCCGAGGCGGACTACGACGTCCCGCCCCCGCTCCACCAACATCCCAGCAGAAGAAGGCTGCGCCAACTACATCACGACGGCCGCAAGCACATCGCCAGGAGAGGACCTACCAGCGTGCCCGGGGCAGGCGGTAAACAACATGCAGGTACATGCAGGCAACCTTGCACATTACATTGGATGCTGGAGTATTTTAACAAAAGACAAATATGTTTTACAATGGGTACAGGGTTACGAAATTCCTTTTCATGAAATCCCCACACAAGCTACTTTACCAGCTATACCAGAGCTGAATGATTGTAACTTGCAGGAAGCTATATCTAACTTGCTAAAGTTAGGTGCAATACAGCCATGTGATGACACACCGGGGCAGTATTTATCACATATATTTCTGGTTCCTAAGCCAAATGGAAAATTTCGCTTTATACTTAATTTAAAATCCTTAAATAAATTTGTGCATGCACCACATTTTAAAATGGAGGACATTAGGACCTCTGTCAGACTTATTGACAGAAATTATTACATGACAACAATAGACCTAAAAGAGGCCTACCTGTTGGTCCCTGTTGCAGAACACCATAGAAAATATTTAAGATTTCGGTTCGATAGATTGTACGAATTTAAAGCATTACCCTATGGCCTTTGTACTGCTCCCAGCACTTTCACAAAACTACTGAAACCAGTTATTACTTACTTCCGTAAATTGGGATATATAATTGTAAATTACCTTGATGACATACAATGTATAGCTGCTTCATATACAGAATGTAAAGCTAACACAGCGCACATAATCCAAGTTCTCAAGTGCTTAGGTTTCATTATAAATTATGATAAAAGTAAAATGCAACCGTCTACACAATGTACCTTTTTAGGTTTTTTAATTAACTCCAAAAACTTGACTCTGCACTTACCAATTGAAAAACAATTAAGAATTAGAGAATTAATTAACAAGATACTGTCTAAAAAATCATTAAAAGTCAGGGATTGTGCTCAAGTACTTGGAACATTAACTGCAGCATGTCCGGCTGTGTCTTATGGCTGGCTGTATACAAAGGTGATAGAAAGGGCTAAGTACTTAGCCTTATTAGCTTCAGACGATAATTATAATGCAACAATGAGCTTGTCTTCAGAATCTATATTAGATTTACAATGGTGGTACAAAAATATACAGCAAAAATACCAATCATTTGAACTTCATGAATATTCATTAGAAATATTCACAGATGCATCTCTTTTAAAATGGGGAGCTCACTGTAATGGGGAAACCATAGGTGGTTTTTGGGATGAGAGAGAAAGGAAAAACCATATTAACTTACTGGAATTAATGGCAGCCTATTTTGGTTTAATTTCATTTGCAAAAAATTATTCAGATTGTCATATTTTAATGCGCATAGATAATACAACAGCCATAGCTTGTATAAACAAAATGGGTAGTGTGCAACATGAACATTTTAATCAAATAACCAGAAAAATATGGCAATGGTGTGAGCAGAGGAACATCTGGCTGTATGCATCATACGTATACGGTCTGAGGAAAATACTGAAGCTGATGGGGAATCCAGAAATAATAATATAGATACAGAGTGGGAATTAGCCAGTTATGCATTTAATAAAATAATTAAAACATTTGGTACACCAGACATAGATTTGTTTGCCAACAGAACAAATACAAAATGTGAAAAATACATATCGTGGAAAAAAGACCCTTTGGCATATAAAATAGATGCTTTCACTGATAATTGGTCTAAATATTTTTTCTATGCCTTTCCCCCCTTTTGCATGATAACAAAATTCTTTCAAAAATTAAAAACTGACAAGGCAAAAGGCATTTTAGTCTTTCCTCTTTGGCATTCCCAGGCTTGGTATCCCCTAATAAATCAAAATATTGTGTCAGAACTGATAATATTTAAACCAAATAATAACTTGCTCTTATCTCCACTTAGAACGCAACACCACCTGAGCCACCAGCTTACCCTGGCTGCAGGCATCTTCTGCGGCAAGCATTCCAACAAAGAGGTCTGCCGGACAGCTCATTAGAAATAATGTTGTCATCCATATCACAAGGTACTATGAAACAATACAATACAACATATAAGAACTGGTGGATTTTTTGTCAACAACATAATGTTAATAAGTTCCTAGCTAATACATCTCATGTCATACAATTCTTATCAGAAAAATTCAATTCTGGCGCCACATACGCTACTTTAAACTCAGATCGCTCTGCTCTTTCCTTGCTCATAGACTCTAAAATTGGGACTGACAGTTGTATCAAGAGACTCCTAAAAGGAGCATACCGGCTTAGACCATCCCTGCCTAAATATACACAGACATGGGATCCGGCTATTGTGCTTAATTTTTTAAATAAGCAGGAAACTTCAGCTCTTAGTTTAGAAAACCTATCTCGTAAACTAGTCACATTACTCTCACTTTCCACTGCTCATCGTGTACAAACAATAGCATCCATTAAAGTTAATGATATTCATATTAATAATGAGAATGTTACCATACTAATAACGGACTTAATTAAAACATCTGTTGCAACCAGAAAAACATTTACAGTTTACTTACCTTACTTTGAAAACCCACAGTTGTGTCCAGCAAAGACCTTAATTGCTTACTTAGACAAAACAAAGTTGCTAAGGAATCAGGAAAACTACCTTATTTTGACATCTAGGCGGCCTTATAAGAAGGCATCACCACAAACAATAAGTCGTTGGATCAAGGAAGTGTTAAAATTAAGCGGTATTGATACTTCCTTGTTCTCATCACATAGCACCAGACATGCAGCTACATCCAAAGCAAATAAAATAGGAGTTCCTTTGGATGTTATTAAAAAAACAGCAGGATGGACATCCAGGTCATTAGTGTTTGCAAAACACTACAACTTACCTGTGAACTCTGTGGAAGACACTTTTTTTGCTAATTCTGTCTTAAGTTGTACCAACAATTAATATATATGATTAAGACATATAGGTAGTCATCTGTTTGTTGATTTTGATTACCATATCTCATAATATATAATAGTACCTAAAGTATAGGTATTAGAACACAAGCATAAAAATAATGTAAACCTTATAGCCTTATCTTATCTAAGCGATAATATAACAGATGTTAATTAGATTCATAAGCATTTTTATGTGTAAATAAGGTTTAGAGTAAACGCAGCAGAGCCCTGTGGAATGTTGATTAATAATAAGCATGAATGTTAATTACATATTGATCTCAATTACATTAAGCATTTTGAATGTTTATATTAATAATATGAAAAGAAAGACTGTTTGATTTAAAAAAAAAAAAAAAAAAAATTGTATTAATAAAACCTGGAAAATATAATAAGAACAGTTTTAATTTATAAATAGATCTGTCCTTACTTCATTTTGCCATCACTAACTCTAAACATCTACATGTTAATTTACTTATTATCTTGAGGATGAAACGTGAAACAAAATTAATAAATCAGACGAACTTACCCTAAGTGATGTCTGATGATAATTTTGTGAACGTTTCATCCGAAGAGATAATAACCCCCCCAGTAAAACAATCATTGCCCACCACTTATTCATATTAGTGATGGCAAAACAGTGGGTTAAGTATATTTCTTATCATTGAAATATACTTGCCAATATATCTACATAATAAGTACCTATACTAGAATTGGATAATATATATATAGATTTATATAGCTCTAAAGTAGTGACATTTCTAGAAGGGAGCTGTTTATGGTAAGAGTGAACAGAGACAATAAAATTCTTTTTTTTTAGATACTCTTAAAAACGCGGCATCCAGTACCGTGAAGTCGATACTACATGTTAATTTACTTATTATCTCTTCGGATGAAACGTTCACAAAATTATCATCAGACATCACTTAGGATAAGTTCGTCTGATTTATTAATTAGTTATTATTATTAATCATATTAATTTTTATGTAGTATTTAATATGTTTCTGTTTTAATTACTTACTATGATAGTCATAAATAAACTTCTTCTTTCTTTCTTTCTTTCTTTCTTTAATAATATAATTAATAAATGCCTTATAATGTAAATATAGGTATTTAGGATAAATGAGGGAGGGAAATCCTATCGAGAGAATGGGTGAAAATTTTAGAAATCAATGTTATGGGCTATGGGGCTAGCAACCCATTACTATTTTGATTCCCCTTTTCATCCGTACACCCACAATAGTGCTAAACGTGGTCTTAAGGTCTTGGTCTGTTTACCCCGTAAGGGATAAAGACGCGATTTATGTTTGTATGAAGGATTAGATAAAGGAAGTTTAGTGTTTTTTTTTTGTTTTTTACATGACCTACGTCATAAAAACTATCTGCTTTCCAAATTCAGCGCATTCCGTTCAGTAGTTCTAGCTTTGCGTTGATCAATCAGTCAGTCATTGTAACCTTTTGTATACAGGGTAGTTGCTACCCGAAGGATTTTAACAATAAATTCCTGAACGATAAAAAAAAAACCGGCCAAGTGCGAGTCGGACTCGCGCACGAAGGGTCCGTACCAGAAAAAAAGGCTAAAGCTGGTGCCATTAAGTAAACACTTTTTTTATTGAGTTTAAATTTCGTCGTCAACATTTTGACTAATCTGTTGTATGGGAGCCCCCCTTAATTATTATAATTATTTTTAGTATTTGTTGTAGCCACAATAAAAATACATAATCTGTGCAAATTTCAACTGTCTAGCTATTACGGTTCTTGAGATCTAGCTCGGCGAGTGGTAGCCATGAAATAGGGCTAAAATATCACGTTTTTTGTATGGGAGCCCCCCTTAATTATTCTTATTATTATGTTTTTAGTATTTTTTGTTTTATCGGCAACAGCTATCTAAATACATAATCTGTGCAAATTTCAACTGTCTAGCTATTACGGTTCTTGAAATGCAGCCTGGTGACAGACGGACGGACGGACGGACAGCGAAGTCTTAGTAATAGGGTCCCGTTTTTACCCTTTGGGTACGGAACCCTAAAAACTAAGAATACAAGATATTAGAAAATAGTTGTTAACTTTATTTAGTCTACACAATTACCTCCAGAGACCGTGGCGATGCTCATATATTTCAGTATAAGCTCTGGAAAGTGGCCGTTGCATTAGTTCGAAACTTCCAGTTTTCCTTGAGGAATAAAAGTTTTACGAATTTGTGGCAAAGAACTAGAACTTTAGAGAAACGCTGCAGAAAGTAAAGGATGCTGTTTTAATCGCTTTTCCAGTTACTGCACTAATTTCTGCACTTAATAATAAAGTGGTGATAACTTTTTAGATTATGGTCTTTAGATACGACAGTTTCTCAGCAAGTGATTCTGACTTGCATCATAGCATAATTATTATACTCATGATCATAACATTAAACATCTACATAATGACATAGAATAAGGAAAAAATACAAACCTATTATAACTCCTACAGTATATGTTTAAAGTATCCAAAAGTGACGTGTGGGAGGTGAGGTAAGAGTAAGTAGGTACAAACGAACGTAAATACAAAGACAATATACTTAAACTGCTAAAAATGGTAGTTACCATTTCTAGCAGTCTACCCTTTGATTATGTTTCGCCGTAATGATATAAACAGTGTTTTAATTCTAACCTACATAGTTACAAGCTACACAACCATACTGTCACCGTTCTAAAATATTCCAATCAAGCAACCGCTCCCTATTTCATTAAAACTCGAACAAGTCTGACTTCATTTTTCTTCCAAACGGGGATACGTTTTGATTGATTTTAGCACCAATTGAGGGGCTCAGAGGGGATTTGCTATCTTATCTGTGGAATAAAGAATAGGGTACCAGCCACTCCATTGGGAACTGGCTTAAGAAAAATCGCTCGAAAGGATTGATTTATTGAATGTAGCCATTTCACTTGACAGCATTTATTTTTAAGAGTACAGCGCGTTTTTTGAGCAGCCTGTATTTTATTAATTGTACTCAAAGAGATTCCGACATTAGGTAGGTAGTACTCTAAATATTCGCTAAATAAACTAACAGTTACTCGTAAAATATTTGTAAGGCAAGTGTAAAATAGGAAGTGAAAAAAACTTGTTTGATATCACAATCAATTTACCAAAAAAAACACGTTCAAAAACATAACATCCCAAAATAAATGAACCGGCTCTCGTAACGTTTAAAAAGTCAATTAAAAAAAGTTTCTTACTAAAAATATTAATCGCATCAGCTTAATTAAATGCCCGAAATTAAAAGCAAAAGATAAATTTTAAATTATGAAGCATACGTTTTTAATTTGCTCGCCGCTTTTTGGCTTATTTTATACCAAAATAAGAGGGGCGGGTATTTTATTAGTCCTTATAAACATTATACTTATTAGGAGGTATTTAGGCAGGCAACATTTTTGTAATGTTAACACTCCTATTTCCAGCGTAGCCTTGGCTAGAGAATTTTCATCTCGTCGTTAAAATTTGGGCAGGTTCGTAAAATTTTTATGTTTTCCGATTTCGTCTCTAATTTGGCTGGCGGGCTATCACGGGCACGTGGCTCAAAAATCAGGTATTTTAAGAATAAAGTATCTTTTTTTGCAAAATGATAATGTTTTCCAATTTATTTACTTACACATGTCAAGAAAACTTTGCAACTTTGCAAATCCAATGCGCAGTAAAGATTGGACATAACAAAAAGATAATAGTTTAAAGTCATTTAACTTCAACAATCTTCAATATGGCAGATCTCTATAAGTAGGTTTTTCCCCATTTGACTACTACTTAAAGTTTCTGAAAGTCTAAAATTATACTGTGGATCATTAAAATGTGTATGTTTTAACACGTAAAAAGTAAATAAACACTTATTTTATCAAGCCCAAATTATCCAATCTACGCTACAAACTTAGTTCATTACATTACTCTTCGATCCAACAAAGTTCGGATCATGCCACTAGATGTCGTGACTGATTCAATTAGGGCTTGAAAATGAATCCCAAATCAGTGTTTCACCAACCCAATAAAGGTAGAACAATAAATCTCCCAAAAAAACTTCCATGTTGCTTAAATTTTAAATCAATTGCTCTCTTTTTCAGGTAATATATCAGCTGTCGTGTGGGCCTCTTTCGTATCATCAATAAGTATAAATAATTCAGCCATTAAAGAAGTAAGTGCCTATAAACTAATACCGTGATCGGGTAGGAGTTAACGAGGGTTCCACTGTCTTTGTATTATATAAGATTTTTGAAGTAAACTGGTTAACTATAGCAACAATTTTGAATGATTTTTTTTAGTTTGGAAATGGATTTTGTAAGGATAAAAGTACAATACAATACAAATACTCTTTATTGAACACCACAAATCAGTACAAAACAATACAGAAACAAAAAACAAAGTATAAAATAGGCGGTCTTATCGCTTAATAGCACCTAAATAAAAAAAATGTAAACCCCAATAATAATCATTAAAAAAAACAATTTTATGCCAAAAATGCCTGATGTCATTTTGAGAAAATAGCGTACAAGTTATAACAGTTTATTAGTGCCAGTTATTTTATTAAGTCTTATTTGTTGAGTTCTTTAAAAATAGAATGAGTACTCATTCGACTTAACTTTACTCAGCAATTACTATTCGAGGCTAAATAAATAACTCTAACTTTTTAATAGTAACTGTCAAATTATAAACAACGAATCATAAAAATTCAACTTTATTCCAGATACACCCAGACGAAGGCCGAAAATAGCTTTGAAATGAAATATCAATGCTCAACTTTTATTATCATCTTTTCAAAAGATTCTTTCGTCGCAGTCTTCAAAATCGGGTAAACAATCGAGTTAGATTGCTCAAATGACAATACAATGTAACAAAGAGGGGGACAGTCGTGGGGGGAGAAACCTCCGAAGTTATATTAATTTGAGAAGTGCCAATGCGTGACTGATTGCTCGGATATTTCTTTTTTAATATACTTTCTGTTGTGATGCTTTATGTAGGCCTCTCTGCACGTTGTTGACGGTGAATCAGCAAAAGACATAGGTCCATAAAGGGCGTAACGTTCCTTTAGTCGTGCATCTTTTTTTTACCAGCACGCAGTTTTCCATAACTGGGTAAAAGCCTTTCCCCTAGAATTCCAACTCCCCTGTCCGCACTTACCTATATGTATGTATGTATAATAACTCTTTATTGTACATAAAGCACATTAATTTTACAGGTAATGAGACAAATAGATGTACAAAGGCGAACTTATCCCTATATATATGCTTATAATGTTTGGCCAGTCGCCTAGAACGAGTCACCTTGCTGTCTCCGCCTCAGCCTCTGTATGTCTTAGCACTTTTTTTTCTGTCAGTTTTCGTTAAGAGACAGGGGGAAAGAATATACGTAAATGTATCAGGATCTCAGGATGGTCTAAATGTAATTGCTTGATTCAAATTCTACAGCAAAAAGTGAAGTCCAATACGATTATAATTTTGTTTTCTTGTTTCTCCTAAATTAAGTCCCTTGTCAATTTTATCACCACATTCTATTTTGTGTTGTCACTGTGTCCACTTCCATAGCTTTGAGATATTTTGTTATAATGGAATCTGAATTCCGAACAAAAACTGTGATAAATTTAATATGAACATAATAACTGAACAAAAACTTTAACGAGATTCCGATATCAATGTTTCTACATTTGGTTTCGGCGATTAACTTTCAGCAAATCTGAAACTCGGTGACGACACTCAAGGGAATGAAGTTGGGAGTATTATTATTTATTGTTATACCAGTTGGCAGTTGAGAATTAAATTTGGGAGTTAAGGTTTTATAAATCTGGAGTTTTTTTGTGCCTTGTTGCGGTTTTACAAGATTTATGCTACACTAGCTATTGCCAGTGACTTCGTCTGCAAATAATTCGTTTATCGCTATCCCGCGGGAACTACGCAATTTTCCGGGATAAAAAGTAGCCTATGTGCTATTCCAGACTTTTTTCTATCTATGTGCTGAATTTCATCCAGATCCGTTGGGCCGTTCTGACGTGATTAAGTAACAAACAAACATCCATCCATCCATCCATCTATCCATACTTTCGTATTTATAATATTAGTTAGATTCACTTCGCATATTCATTTGTTTGCAGCAAATCTTGCAATTGTATTTTTGATCCTATCTTTCGGGTCAGATTGATTTTAAATTTGGTAAGTACTAGTCGCGCTCTCATATTTAATCATGCGCTGATGAATAGGTATATCGCCAGAATATACTTGAATTAAAATTTTAGTAAATATTGATTAGAATTCGAATATTTGAATTCAATAGCCGATAAAGTTTTATAAGCTTCCAAGTTCTGGTTTAAGTATTTTTTAATAATAAAATTATGTAAATGAAAAATTTCAAAGCTCTCAGCCTAATCTTTTGTACATCTAGCTTCAGAACACCAAAACTTTCGAGTAAATTTCAAAAGTAATCGTAAAAGAACTTCAAGAATTTAGCCACATTAACTGAGCTACGGAAAAGAAACCATCCTCAAAACAATTCTACAACAGACTCCGGCAACTGAACAAAAACTCTTAAGAAATTTCTTAATCTCGCTAAGAAATACAGCACATTTCAAAAGGACAAGATAACATATAAATAAAAAGGAAAGAAACTTCATAGACCGAAGAGTGGGTGCCTTTAAACTCGAGATCAAAAGAAAACTGGCCATCCGAACCAACTTAACGACAAACTTCTGGGAAGGCGTGAGCAGGACGGAGACGGGGGTTTATTGCGTAACACTAGATGCCATCAACATTAAGTTGTACTCGGAATTAATTAGAATACCATCTTGTATGGCAATTTTTTTTTTTTTTTTTTTTTTTTTTTTTATGTGAATAGGAAGGCAAACGAGCAAGTGTAAGCGATCACCACTGCCCAAATTTGAACTAAGGGCTATAATTTCCCCTTGATTTCCGGGATAAGACTATTTACCTTTTTCCAAGGGTCTCAAATATATCCTTGTCAAATTTTACCACGACGGTTCAGCATTTTACGCGAGGAATAGAAATAAGTATTATTGTATTATAATTTAGTAGAACTAAACATCAAAAATAATTAAGCTTTATGAACAATCTTATACTGGCACTCCACTTGGCGTATTTATCCAAATATTTACGTGAGTGAAGGGGATGCACTATATTGTTTCTATCGTATGCGGCGAAGATGCCAATAGCGCAACGCGAACACGCAACGCCAAGTGGAGTACCAGTATAACCCGTTTAACTGACACTGCACATCAGAATAAAACCCGGATTTTATAAAATGTTTCAGGTTTCAAGATATGTTTTACCAGAATTGTGTCAACCGATTTTATAACCAATAAAGTATTTGCCATAGAATCTGAAACCGATGACCAAATAAAACAATAATATAAACTTTCAAATACAACACACAACAAAGAATATCCTCTAACATTCGCCATTACAAGTAACGTATACTGCAATGCCGCATCATAAAACAATGTGAGAGTTAGTTCAAGCGGATACAAGTTTCGTCGTACTCTCTATATGGAAATAACTTCTACATGGTCTCTAGTGTTTGTAATATAAACTGGCGTGACTATTCTCTTCTTGTTTTGCAACATATAAGTTACATGGTTCTATAATATGAAATGGCATATAAAAGCCTCTGAGTTCCATTCTGACTTGTGACTAACAACATCTCATGAATGTGTATAAATATGGCGATATTTTATACTTGTAATAGGTAGTTAAAAATACTTTGTCTTATTGAAATACTGAAGATTCACAAGTTGGCCACAAGTATACTGTATTACTTTAAGATTATTGTTGGGACGCATAGTTTACGTTAGTAGGATTCCCAAAGTATCATCTAGTATAGGTAGTCTCTTTTTTATTCTTAACCCGTGGGAATTTGAAACAATTCGTCTTTATTCCTTGTCTGCATTTTAAAGGCTAACTCTAAGCAAAATTTGAAATTCGGGTTTACGTATTTTTGAATTTCTGCCAACTCATTTTCTGTTTATAATAACTATGGATTTTAATCAGGTATGCACTTTTGCCGATTGTACTTTTTCTTGATTATCAATCCTGTGTGTACCTACCAAACTTAAAGTCAATGTAACTGTAGTGGTGGAAGGAGATAAAATTCTACAAAATCGTGTAAAGAAAAGCAAACATCCCACGACAACAACATAATTTAGACGGCAACATAGGTAACCATCCACCGACCTACTAATATCATACATCAGCTATGTATTTATATCAAGGCCTTACCATTCAATTCCAGTCGGAATTCAGTTCAGGTTTTTAGTTATTTAGTTTTAGCAGTCATTTTTAGGATTCCGTACCTCAAAACGAAAAAAACGGAACCCTTATAGGATCACTTTGTTGTCGGTCCGTCCGTCCGTCTGTCAAGACCCTTTTTCTAAGGAACACGTAGAGGTATCAAGCTGAATTTATATCCAATACTCAAGTCTACTGCCCCTTGAAGCTGTGAAAAAATCAAACTTCTAAGCCAACGCAATCAAAAGATACAGCCGTTTATGCCGCAAATTTCCGCAACTCTCAAGGGAATCAAAACCTACAGGGTACTTCCCGTGAACGCAGAATCTTGAAATTTAGTATGAAGGTAGGTCTTATAACACAGATTAAGGAATAATTGCGGAAACCGTAAATATGTATGTATGTCTGTATATTATATAAGTGACCAATATAAAGTGACCCCACACTGCGTACATTTTGCTTTGGAGCAGGGCTCTGCTTACACTGGTTTATAGATATTTATAGATAATGATACGGAACCCTCGGTGCGCGAGTCCGACTCGCACTTGGCCGGTTTTTTACTATGGATCTGACAGCGAGCAAACTTAAACTGAATCGGATTGAATCTCATTAAGACGTCATGGTAGGCCCCAGTATCTAATAGCAATCGAGTTACACAATTCGCCTCTGAATTTGTAAGGGGACTCAGCTTTCTTGATATGGGATTAACGACGCTTTTATAAGTAAACTTTCGTTGCTATTTTAAGGACAAATCGGACACGGATGATGCCCGTTTGTTATCTTAAATGTCGTTTCTTTACTTTGATCTTGTTTTTAAAGATCTTTAATGAATTTAAAGCTAAGCATCTCTGGGTAGATAGATTCTGTATTAGTCCACTATATACGAGTAGTTTTGTTTTTATCAATTTCATTATGTACATTGTTTTAAATTTCTTATGTATATCGAATGCTAAATTTGATTTTGACTTTAGCCTTTTTCTCACTTTTAGTGTGTTCAAAACTGTTTACGTTCGATTCTGTTTCTTTTGACATGAAAACATCCTTTGCTGTAAGAGTTTTTAATTATTCACGGTCATCGGTTCATCCTTCGGTTCGGTTCGGTTTGGTTCGGTTCGGTCGGTTCGTCCTTTGCTGATCTAATTTCATGAATTTCAATGATTTCATACATTTTCAACATGAAACTACAGTGAGACTTAATCATAATTACACCAACGGATAACTCAAGTATAAAAGTCAAGTGACGCTCGACATGTTTAGGACTAGTCAGTAGTCCTTCCTTTTGGAGCGCTCGCCCCGGTGGCAGCGCAACGAACACAAGAAACAAACTCACATACGAGACATATACCTACGTGAGTTATCCGTTTGTGTAATTATTTCATACATTTATTTAATTTGATTTGCCGTATCCCACTTTTGTTTACCACAAAGTCTATCCTAGACTCAGTATAAATAATACCCTTCTAACACTTTGGCAAAACAAAGTAAACAATCAACTGAACATAGCCAATTCCAAACAAAAAGTCGATGTTAATAGTTTTCCTACCATGTTTTTGATAGAGTTAGGACTGAACGTGGGTTACGGTTGAAGGCAAAAACTATGTAGGCCAGAAGTTGGTTAGTCTGGAACATTCCAATAATTTGTGTACGCAATGTGCAAGAGTGATGTGGTGAATTACATAAGCAAATTTCTCCTTCTGAGCACAATGAAGTAATTGAACGTTAAAATGTTTTCAGGATAAAATGATAATGTTTAGAGATAGGTACAATTTGAGAGCGCAGTTTTTCTTGATTATCAATCCTGTGTGTACCTAACAAACTTAAAGTCAATGTAACTGTAGTGGTGGAAGGAGATAAAATTCTACAAAATCATGTAAAGAAAAGCAAACCTTCTGAGCACAATGAAGTAATTGAACGTTTAAATGTTTTCAGGATAAAATGATAATGTTTAGAGATAGGTACAATTTGAGAGCGCAGTTTATTAGCAATCATTGTAGATGTCTCAATATTAAAGCTACTATTATAAAATCAAACTTTCACTAGTGTAGACAATGTCTTTGTTTGTACAAACACTTGTAGATGTTATACTATGGTATTCATTATTTTAGTAATATCAACTCCAATGATGATATTGTAATTCTTAGATATATACTTACTACGAAGCTCATTGTAAGTAATCAACATTAAAACTTTGCCTGAATATTGTCCGGTAGATTTTACTAGTCAGGCCATATTAGACTTCATTAGATTTGAGTTCTGTGATTAATATGCATCTTTTCAACGTAAGTAAATTAGTAATGAGAGAGAGAGAGAGAGAGAGAGAGAGAGAGAGAGAAACATTTATTTACACACATTCGATACATTGAGATATAAAACAAGGAGAAATACAATATACTAAGGAATAGTACCGATATGGTCTAAAATGGATCCCACTCAGCATAATGTTTCACTCAGCGTAATGCTTTATTGTTCAAATATTAAGAAGCAAAAAAGATACAAAACGTTTTTCGTTCCCGCAAATTTTGCGAGAACTAAGCGAATATCGGTTTATCGTGGTCTCAGTAAGTAGGTTTAGTGAGATTAGACGCTTAAATTGTACCTGTCCTTTGTGAAACTTCTTGGAAAAATAAATAGAGAATAACACTCATAATTCCTAATACATCACCTAAATACACTCTCAGATTAATGATAGACACATCATAACGGATAATACACACAGATCATAGATCATGTATACAGTTCTTGGAAAATTATCTCGAGATATTCTAAATACTCTTCGCATTGGTGTAATATTTTTTTTCAGCATATATGAAAAGAACTCTGTGAAACACAGCCATAAATCCAATAAGAGATTCGAAGAAGAGCTGATTGTAGATATCAAAAGGAAGCTCGGATACAAGTAACACAAAACCCGGTTTCCATATTCAAGCTTTCAATTTCTTTTCGAAAAAAAAACGTGTCTAAGATACGCAAATAAAAGCCCAAGTCTCGAACTAAAAGGTTCCCGCTATCGGAGAGACAGCCAAAGACAGATAAAATACTTATGAGAAATTCTTGAAGTAGGTATTCACTGTGAAAACGCCAGACACTTAGCGGATCGCGAGAGAATTTAAAGCAGTTGGTACGCGCCAGTTCTTGAGACTTATCATTCGCAGTTCTTAATAAATTCTGTTTATATTAACAGCGAAACTTCCGCTAAGCTGCATATTGCAGGCTGTTTAATCTTAACAAAGTTCATCCTCCTCTGTTTCGGTTTTGGTGCCTCTGAAAACTTTGTTTCTCTCAGTGAGCTCAAGTGAAGTGAAGGTTGTATTTATCCCCCCGCTTCCTTCAAGTTAGTCCGCACTCTCTGGATAGCTTTGTCGGATTTAAATGTTGACTAATTCACCGTCTTAAACAACTGTTAAACTAAATAACGATTGTCAATTTATTGTAAGCAAATCTGTAGGTAACATTATAAATAAGTAAACTTTGTTAATGTTTTTATCTAATGCTGAAACTATTGGACCGGTTTGGAAGATTTTTAAATAAGTGAGTAAGTATTATGTACTTACTCACTTATTTAAAAATCTTCATTCTACTCCGCAAGCACATGTCAGGCGGCTATGTTTGTACAGCACAATGTTAATTTCGTAGGTATATACTACTTCCACATTCAAACCAACGTATATGTATGTTTATTTGTCACACATACATAGGTACCTCAAGTGCGAAAGGCATTGGTTTTACAAATCGACGCACATAAAAAGAGCTCCTACCAATATTCTCTGTTTTCAATTATTGCAACAATGCATACTATTTTGAGTGATGGAGCAATTTTAATAGTCACAGTCAGATAGTTAATTACAACAATTTTATGTTATGCAATAATACAATCTTATTTAATTTTATGTTATAGGTAAGGTTGCATTCAAGAACTGCAATGCACGGCTAACTCTTAAATTGACTGCATTATTACTGCGATTTTAATATTTCAGCCGGAAATGCTGGCAACTTTACAATTTTGGAGCACATTGCAGGATCAAACCGAAGGCTTTCGCCAATATTGCTGGAAACTGATAAAATTTTACGACGAACTAAATAACTGCCATCTACAAAAACGTTTCATTTAACAAATAATATGAAGAACTTTAAAAAATAAATGAAGTTGGTTTAGGCATGCTGTAATTCAAATTGTCAAATTTTACAGTATTCTCGTTTTTGGTGGAAAAAATTAACTTTAATTTGTAGGGCTATTAGCATCTGAATTATTTTGATCTTCACAGCTTTCTACTTCACGATACTTCCATTTTACAGTTAATAAAACATTCTTTGTGGAATAATTCAAACGCTCTCCAGCGGATAAGTTATTTCAGTTCCATTCTATATTTTATGAAAATGCAAATATGATCCAGAAACGAAAGGGTATGAAAGTGCGCTTCGTAATATAAACGCGTTTGTTAATTTCGATATTTGAAGAGCTACCAAATAAGCGGTTGCTCAATTATTTTTCTTTACATTACTCTAAAAATTGGGGTAGCAATTTCAGGTTCACTTTGAAGTTATGTATACGTTTTACGAGTTTCTTTTTTAGGGTTCCGTACCTACCCAAAGGGTTAAAACGGAGCCCTATTACTAAGACTCCACTGTCACCAGGCTGTATCTCATAAACCGTGATAGCTAGACAGTTAAAATTTTCATAGATAATGTATTTCTGTTGCCGCTATAACAAAAACTAACCCCCTTATTGGCCTTATTTATAAACGCTCTATAGGCTTCTGCTACCTTAGTTAATCGTTTATCCTTATCTGTGAAAGGTAAATGTGACAGATAAGAACAAACAATTGCTAAGTTAGAAGAAGCCTACAGTATGCTTA
Organism: Pandemis heparana; assembly: GCA_963854515.1. NCBI lineage: Eukaryota > Metazoa > Arthropoda > Insecta > Lepidoptera > Tortricidae > Pandemis > Pandemis heparana. The sequence goes on along the minus strand of OY978023.1, from coordinate 11,856,485 downwards.
GTGTAGGTTTTCGGTCACAAAATACGTCTCGAACGCGTTTGCGTTAAAATGTCAAATACTATGAGAACAGTTTGTTGCCGTTTAGATCCGCAAGTGGCGCTGCCTATTTTTTCATAGTAATTGAGACGTTTACGTGAACGCGTTCGAGACGTATGTTCGTGTGAAAACTTACACTAGAGGCTCAGAGCGTTTATGAATAAGGGGGTAAAAGTCAAACTATTTTATATGTCCGTTTGTCTTTGTAATTAACCAACATAAAATGACCTCACACTGCCTACATTTGGTTTAAGATGTTAACACTGGATTTTATATTCTTGCCGAATTTATAGCCCTCGGTGCGCTTGTCCGACTCGCACTTGGCCATTTTATTTAACAGTCAAGACACAGCCATACTCGTACACGTTTGCGTGTATAACATACGATATTAAGTCGATGATTTCGAGTTCGTGCAACCGTTTCACCGGTGGATTCTATGTCACGCGCCAAAATACTTTGCTCAAATGCGTTAAATCGAGTGTGTCAGTGACAGCTTGTGATTTCCCCTTGCTTTCTTTAAGACGTGAATAAAGAGTTTTTTTGTTGCCGCGTGCTTGCCATTTGACCTCGTTTGCTTCAAGACGGCAGCTTACATTCACAAATCATCGTTGCGGCGGAGCAATTTGTTGAACGTATACTTCATTCTAAACGTAAACGATCTTTACTTTCGTTCAGGTTGATGTAATTCTACAATTGACTTAGATGCTCTATGCTTCTAAGGCATCTAGATCAAAATGTAAATGGATAAAGTGTAAATTAAAATCAAATTAAAAACTAAACTAATACTAATCTTAAAATAAAACAATTATAAAATAGGTGCCGTGGCATAGACACACCCACACACGCTGGTAGCATTCCCCCTTTGAACAGCTATACTAATACGTTGTCCAAGGAAGCTGCCAGCTCTGCGGTCACCTGAGCCTCTTCGAAATATATTTAAAGAGGCTAATAGAGCTAGAACCCCTCGGAACAAGGGTCTCAACACAGAAAGGGATAAAGTTATATTCGGCGCTGAGACCCCTATAATTATTTACCTTAGCTGATTGACCTAATGGTCAAAATTAGTTTTCTTTCCACAGTTTTTAGTTTTGTAATTCTTCTATTTCCCGCGTAAGCTTACTTATATAGTTACAGAACTTCATACGAGAAAGCTCTATCTTAATGAAAGGTTATAATTCTTTTGTGATACATTTGTATCATTTCGATTCCAGAAACGGAACGCTGCCGCTGCCCCAGTTCTAGTTGACCTTTATAAGTTCTGACGGAATGAGGATACTCTCCCAAGTCAACAAACTTGCCACACAAAAAGGCCTGTTTCAATATTCATGAAATAAATCGAGCGTGTTGATAGTATAAATAATAAATTAGAAGTTCGACCTTAAACTCGAGATATAGTAGCATCAGATGGGCACAGCGCCAAGTAAGCGGGACCAAGTTGTGATTCCACAGAGTAAACTACTAACTTTCAGTACCTAAGTAACCAATTGTTTGTACTTTGAGACGATATTGAAGGAATAATTTAGTATGAGGTTTCTTGTTTTGATTTTGTTTGCTCTGTTCGATTCTGTGCATAAATTAAAACTTTGAAATTTGAGTTGTCCTCTCTCTTTCCTTATGACTTGACAATATTGTACTCTCGTACTTGGAGAATGGAAATGTCTCAAACCTTTAACAATCTGTGGGGATAAAATGTTGTTTTTCCATCAAGTTTGCTTTTAACGTATGTTTTTTGCCATTATTACCCTTTTGCAAAGTTACCTCTTGATTTGTTCTTGCAGATTTATGCCAAACATGCCTTTTTTCATTGCCCGTTGAATTACTTATTGCTCTGTGAGGAACCATCTTTCAGTTATACATAATATAATAAGTCTAAAACTGAATTGAACTTATAAATGAAGCCACATCATTGGCGAATTGGCATTGTTCATTTTTTTTAGTATGCTCTAATTCGAAAACCATTTGGAGGAAAACCATCAAATAACCGATTTATCTTGTCCGATTTCAAAAATACTTTACGATTGCAGATATTTTTGTAAAAGTACTTTTGACCTTTGTTTGATCTAACGACAGGGTTTTTAGTCAGAATCGGGCATTAAATGTTTGCCAAAAAAATGGAAAAAAAAAGGTTTATCTACGCCACTACGGTATCTGTCATGCTGTCACTGTCACATCTAACTTAACCTGCAAACATTACAAATAAAAGCAAATTCAAAGTATAAAACTGCAACAAACAATGGATATTTATAAAAAAATGTTTTGTTCCGGGATGCAACAATGACTCAACTACAGCCCCAACAAAATCATTGTGAAAATCAGAGAAAATTTGTGGAACGAATGGTGTATGCAAGCTAATGTGGAATATTTCAATGTTTACACGATGTATTGTTGCGAAGACCACTTTAATGTAAGTAGGAGTCAGGAAAGATGTGCAGGGGTGAAACCAAAAAGCAAAAACAGCACGGAAAACAATAATAGCACCAACGAACGGAAATAAATCGAACACGCGAATATTGTTATTGTTTTTGACGTTAAATTCACACACACATTCACAGATCTATGACGTTGACAATGTTGACATATAGACAAAACCATAGACAAAACTGTTTTTTTTATATTTCTGTACGAAGGCGATTGGGATCCTGTCTAAATTAACAAATTATCAAACAGCGAAAAAATATTTATTATTAATAAACAAAGCTACGTAGAAGCATAATATTCAAATTAGTTCCTTGAAATAGTCCATTCTATCAAATAAAGGTGTTAAAAGCACAGCTTAAAAAAAATGAACAATGCCAATTGTTTCTGCCTCTTTTCTTAGGAGATGAGTTACTTACAATATACGGCTACACTCATGTCCAAATTTGTTATGCTCCTTAGACACATATCGAAACCAAATTTTCACACAAATGCAGAATACGCACACAACTAAATAATTCCTGTACGTGTACGTACGTACTAGGCATAGTTACAAATGAACTGAAGTTAACTCATTCGTGCTTATGTGTTTTTTCTCATCAGAGTCCAAGTGAAAATAACTAACAGCGCCTCTAAAGATCCAATTTCAAGTTGACACGGAAACTTGAGAATTCAATTAAATAAAACAAAATCCTTACCTTCGCCGAGCAAATTAAAATCGTACAAATTAATTCAATTAAAGTTCCTAATCTAATATCCTCAAATCCGCGAATTATTATTCCGAATTCAGACACCATTATTGAAATTTTCGAGGCGTCAGAGACGACGACAACTTTGCAGCAGACGGAAGATAAAAAAGCGTTGCTTACTGTAAGTAAACTAGAGTGGGGTGAGGATAAAAATAGAAGTATTGAGCTCGCAGAAGTACTAGAACCCAATGCGTTAATTTCATTTATAATTGCCTTCCGTGCATACTGAATAGGTAGTGAAATAAACATAACAATAGTAGGTGATTTGAATACGACCAGGTTTTTAGGGTTCCGTAGCCAAATGGCAAAAACGGAACCCTTATAGATTCGTCATGTCTGTCTGTCTGTCTGTCCGTCCGTATGTCACAGCCACTTTTTTCCGAAACTATAAGAGCTATACTGTTGAAACTTGGTAAGTATTAAGATTTTCGTACAAAAATAAAAAATAAAATAAATAATAAATAAATATCTTGGGACAATTGACACCAATTGACCTAGTCCCAAACTAAGCAAAGCTTGTGATATGGGCACTAGACAACGGATAAATATACTTATATAGATAAATACATACTTAAATACATATTAAACATCCAAGACTCGAGAACAAACATTCGTATTTTTCATACAAATATCTGCCCCGACCGGGGATCGAACCCGGGACCTCAAGCTTCATAGTCAGGTTCTCTAACCACTAGGCCATCCGGTCGTCAAAAAACAATCAATTTTGGTTTCTAAACGACACTGAAAATTGGAACACATAGAAAAATCCGAAAAGTAAAGCTATGGCCGGGAATTGAACCCGGGTCCTCGTCATTCCGTGACGCGCGCTATACCCCTACACCACCCATTAGTAGGGGAGTAAGCCTCCGAATTTTTCTATCTGTTACCAACTGTCACGTGACCTTGTTACTATGCGAATATTTTGTCGCTATGCGTCCTCTGTTTGAATGATGTGTCTGTACGACACAATTACAAACTCCCGTGGAACATGTACTGCTCACCAGGGACGAGAGAAGGCGCTGTTTTTCAAATGATAGGAAATATCAAATCAATTTTGGGGTTCCCCATACTTAGAACTGAAACCCATATTTTTTTTTTTCGTCGAACCCATACGTGTGTGGTATCTATGGATAGGTCTTTAAAAATGATATTGAGGTTTTATACTATCATTTTGACGTGACAACGTCTTATAAATTGGTTTGCCGGGTGACACTTCAAGAAACTGCGTTACGCTCCGCTCACGTTATGCGCTCACAATGAGAGCGAGTGAGAGGCACGCGTCCCTTCCACTCGGGCATGGTTAGCCCGCCTAAGAGCGAGAGAGACAGACATAAAAAGTGAAAGGCACGCGTCCCTTCCACTCGAGCACAGTTAGTGTTAAATATAATTCTTTGTATAAATAAATGTTTTAAATTGTTACTATTATTTCATCCTTCTTCCTACTATACGAATGAATATTCACATTAAAATTATTTTACCACTCAAAGTCGTTGTCACGTAAAACTTTCGCCCGTATACCGACTTTACAGGCAACCAATTTTTTTTCCAAAGCGAATAGTTTGCGCGAGAGACACTTCCAAAGTGGTAAAATGTGTGTGTCCCCCCCCCCCCCGTAAATTTTAAAATAAAAGAATGACAGAACTAAAAAAATATATAATGTACATTACCATGCAAACTTCCACCCAAAATTGGTTTGAACGAGAACTAGTAAGTAAAAATGAACACAAAATATTTACCTTGCTACTCCGCTACTTAATAAGTAAAAATTAAAATGGACCTCCGCAAAGTAACGCCTGATTCAATAAAATATCTAGTAAGTGGTTTTTTTTTGTAAATTTAATATTCGTCTATCTATGTAATAACCAATATAAAATGACCTCAGACTGCCTACAATTTGCTTAAGATTGGAATTTACAATAACTTGGCGAATATGTACGGAACCCTCAGTGCGCGAGTCCGATTCGCACTTGGCCGGTTTTTTTTAACTAGAAGTTCTTTTTACGCAAGCTGTGGTTGTCTGGTGATTTCACCAGACCCCTATTTCACCAACACGACAATAAAATTGTCGGTGACAGTGACAATTCTATTAACATTACAAAATTGTCAAGAATCTACGCCTTGCGTTTCGAATAGACACTGGTTACTGACAATTGTCAGTTGGTGAATTAGAGGCTTGTCGGGGTGCGTGTCGGGTTACCTCCACGTGTGGCCAGGAGCTGCGGTTCGTTTCTGGATCCGTCTGGGGAGAAGAGCAGTGCTTGGTCCGGTGCACCCTGGGCAACGGTTAATAATTTCCTGGCAGTTCTTTGACCATATTACCGTACTACGTTGCCGACATTTTGTCACAAGATTTTATAATAATTTTTTTACCCTGACATTGGCGAAATTTTCGCCGCTATAACGACTTGTAACGCCACAAATAAAAGAAGAAGAAGAAGAAGAAGAGGAGGCTTGTCCTTTCAAGCAGAATTGTAGCTTCAAACTGGGACTGTATTTTTCTACATTACATTTGAAATTGGCCATGAGTGTTTCAGTGGAACAAAAATCGTGAGCAAAATTGTTTGGTATTAATTAGACAGCTATTTAAAATGATTAAGAAATTTCCTGAAAATGTTCTTGTTTAGGTAAATATCTGAAAAGTTCTAAACTCTGGAGGCAGTCAAAATTGTGTTCGCTTCACGTAGGTACTTATCAGCGCATTTTTTCCGTGATCGGGTTTCAGTTTTCAAACTTATCTAGCTTGTTAAATGTCCTATTGAAACTTCCGACTGGATCAGTTTCGGTTCATAGAATATTTATTTCTCATTAAAAATCGCTTCCATGTCGCTTGGATCAAAAGTATGCACCATGTATAGTCGGAGCAAGAAAAGGTTCCTCAGTCTTGAACCTTAATGGCAAACCAATAGAGTCGAAAATTTACCCCCTTTTCTTACCCGGACTATACAGAAAAATATTCTTCCTTATGATAATTATTAAATTAGTACTTACCAGAGAGACTGAGCTTCTCGCCATTGGAACATATAAAGTTATCCATTGGATCTATTCTTTTTGTATACCGAAGCAATGTGATTCATCTACTGGGCAATAGATGGCGCCATGATTTCGGGACTGTAACGAGATGAGGTTCGCATTAGTTCGTCTATTCGACAAAAGAGAGCGCCACAGAGGAACTCCAAATACCGCGTGAAATTATTGTCAGATCGATTTCTACACCCAAATAAATAAATAACCTCTAACCTTAAAATATGAGGGAATGAGCAAAAATCACAGGAGTCATGTCATAGGCGATGCGGCTGGCAATCCATCACTATTTTGATTCCCCTTTCCACTTCTACCTATGCGCCCTATGTCTATCTATGTCAACTAATACAAATTGACCACAATCTGCCTACACCGTGGTTAAGAACAGGGCTTTGCTAACACTGAATTTTTACATTCTCCTGCCGTATTTGCACGAAACCCTCGGTACGCGAGTCCGACTCGCACTTGGCCGACTTTTTTTTTCATTTTAACGTATTAACTCGGCTTTGTTTTGGCTCGTGGAGCTCGTTTTATTAAATATGCAAAGAGGATGAGACTCGCATTTACCAAAAAGAGAATTGTTAGCCGTTTCAGCGCGGCGTTGTCGTATTTCTCCATTAGGTTACATTAAGAACACACATTTATTAGTCTGGATACATAATACTTATGAGCAGTAAACCGCTAATGTGAGGGTGTTTCTGTTCTTTTATTAATGTCGGTTGTAATTATTGGCGGAGGCCTATAATTTATCTACGAAACGACGATACGTCGTTTGATTTTGGCAACGAGCTGTAAGTATTTTCGTTGGAACAATCCTAACTTTGGTAGTATGTGTAGAATCTTTAATAATGGAACGGAGCGAAATTGGGGCTTACATTTTAAATAAATGTTAATTTGTAAGACCTTTTGATAGTCATTAAACGACTTATTCGAGGGTACTAATGAAGGCCCCGCTTTGAATTAGGTCTTCGTGAAATCATTATAACTATTGCCTTGTGAATTTTAAATTTCAATTACGTAACCTAGGAAACACGGTCGTTATTAATTAGAAGATACAGTGTATGTACGTGAATTAATCCAACACTAAAAGGTCCTGTCTTACTACTCTCTGTTAAGAGCCTGATATTTCGCGTGTCAGATAATCTGTGTAAAGCAAAATGTGTCAGATAATCTATGGTCCCGTCTCCATTTATTAGCACCTCAGCGTAACGCTGAGCTAGCGACCGTTTCACTTTTGCGAAGACACACTCAACACTGATGATCTATTTTTTTTAATTGTGTGTCTTGTAAAAAGGAATAAATGTCTTATTTCTTTCTTTCTTTTCTTACTACAAAACAGCCAGAGCAGTGTTGCCAGATGCCAAAATTCAAAATGCGGCAGCAATACCAAAAAAATTATGAATTTTCAACAAAAAAGCAGACAAAGGAAATATAGCCCATACAATACAACCAAGTCTCACACAAAAAAAATATAATTTGTCAGATAAGTATTTTCATAAAAATTGGGATGCAAATTATAACAGCCTACATACTTAGCTGAACCTAATGTATGGATGTTTTTTGTTAATTCGGAAAAAACGAAACCATCCATGGTGGTGTCAAGCGAAAGGTGGATCCATGGTCAAAAAGGCGGTAGAAAAGCAGAAAAGCAGTAGATCTGACAACGTTGAGACAGAGACGCATCGATATCTGACACTTAAGATATCAGGAACTTTAACTGAGAGTGGCCCAACGGGCCCCGAACCTCGTAGACCGTTGACGAACTGTAATAACAAACTTAATTAATTAAATCCCACCGCGAAAGACAAGAAAAGCCATAAACTGAGCCACATCCATCAGCGTTTTAGATGCACAAGATACGCCGAAATTAGGCAAGTGTTATAACCAACTTAGGCCCTTTGGACAAGTTAGCTTTGAGAGAAGTTTGCGAGTTGCTCCTTTTCGAGCAGTCGGGGGATAGGGCGGGGTGTGTTTTCGTTGTTTGGTCGATAATTTGGATGCGTGTTGGAATTGACAGAGAAACGTACTGATTGTCAACGGCTTAAATTGCTGGTTGATTAATAACTATAGCCCGGAAAGGTCGTCGCAAAAGAATTGTAACACGGTAATAGAATCTAACTAATATTATAAATGCGAAAGTATGGATGGATGGATAGATGTTTGTTTGTTATTCAATCACGCCAGAACGACCCAACGAATCTGGATGAAATTCGGCACATAGATAGAGAAGAGTCTGGAATAGCACATAGGCTACTTTTTATCCCGGAAAATTGCGTAGTTCCCGCGGGATAGCGATAAACGAATTCTTTGCAGACGAAGTCGCTGGCAACAGCTGGTAATAACTAATGCAGAAATGCAACAAAAATGTTTGGTCAATAATTTGGATGCGTGTTGGAATTGACAGAGAAACGTACTGATTGTCAACGGCTTAAATTGTTGGTTGATTAATAAGTATAGCCCGGAAAGGTCGTCGCAAAAGAATTGCAACACGGTAATAGAATAATAACTAATGCAGAAATGCAACAAAAAAAGGTTCGAAAAAAATTCCAAAAATATAGGTACTGTTTGAGAAAGAGAGAGAGAGAGAGAGAGAGAGAGAGAGAGCGAAAGAAAGAGAGATATTTATTTATAATAATACATTCGATATACGTAGCGTTTGGTAATCAAAATCTTAGTTACACTATTACAACGCTATTGAACCATATATTATGTTCTATGTCCGTACCTATCTGTTTCTTGCTTTGTTTGGTCATCCTCCTGATGACAATAATACGTTCAAAATTTCTCACTTTCATCTCCTTTTGAACGTTGAAATGAGTTTATAATCCGTTACAAATTGGTTTTACGTCAACTTCTTAAGATAACTGATAATTCGACGATTGAATTACATTGAGACGGTGACCCTTTTACTTTCGTCATATTTGAATTTTTCAGAGAAATAATTTTCCATTTCCTCCAAGGATTTTGTTCAAATAAATCTCAGCTAACCTTTGATTGAAATTTATCGGCTAATCTTCTATTAATATCCGTATTTACCTTCATTTAAAGCCTCTCGATTATTCGGGCTGAATTAATTTCAGCATGCATTTATCGTAGCAGAAATTCAAAGGAAATTTTAGTTGAACCGCTGTTGCAAGTCCTTTAACATTTTCCTTTGACTTATTAGTCTTTGTCAATTAACTTCATTCACTTACCAGTTACAACGTTACCACTGGTTTAGCCAAAATTGTGTTAAAACGAATACATTACGCGCTGTAGAGAAATAAAATTACGCTTCCATGCTGGGCTGGAAGCAATGAAAAACATATAATGTGCGCAGATGGTAAAAACCTATGGGGGTAAAGGGCAAAAATCTTAGGAATCATGTTATAGTCGATGTGGCTAGCAACCCATCACTATTTTGACTCCCCTTTCGAAATAATATGTCGAAAGGGGAGTCAAAATAATGATGGGTTGCTAGCATGTATTATATGGCCACAATTTCAATCGCTTCACTATACTACACTATCCTATACTATACTATCCTATACTATCCAGTTTTAGGATAAGGTATTCTTGCAAGCTTACTCGCTAATCCTGCCGCTAAGCAGCAATGCTTGCATGCTGTGTTCCGGTGTGGAAAGTAAGACAGCCGGGGAAATTACAGGCACAAGAGGCATTTCATCTTAGCCCTCTAGGTTGGCAACGCATCTGCAATCCCTCTGGGGTTGCGGGTGTCTATGGGCAGTGGTGATCGCTTACCATCAGGTGACCCACTTGCTCGTTTGCCTTCCTATTCATATAAAAAAAAAGTCTAAACTAGGCTTAGCAATAAGGTCCTGTTAGCATCTCTCATCAAAAAGTGTCCCGAAACTTAAATAAAACAACTGAACTTTGAAATAATTCTGATCAAGTGATCACACGGATATTATCATTATAGAGTAATTTGATAAAGTGCCTATTTTCATTCCATTGGTGTCAAAAGTTTTTATAATTCCGTAGTGTTTTGTTTCTCGGCTATACCGTCACTAAGTGAGTCATTTGTTTGCCTTAACAATAAGGCAAGTATTTATGACTAGCGGCGTAAGTTGAATGGTCTACTCAAATGCTAAAGTCTAAAGCATCCTGACGCATTTTAGCCTGTGATTAGCTCAAATTTGTGCTCCGTCTCATAAAGATAATCTAGCGCTTCCCACTTAACGAAAAAAAAAAGATTTTACCTAAAAACCCAGCCAACTCTTAGGATTTCTTCAACCTTCTGCCCTAGCAAGTAAGCCACCTCCCGGGGGAATCAGATGACGTATGCCATCCTTGGCAAGTGATTGATGTAAGGGACGACAAATGTTACAAACTTGCGTTATCAAAACGTTTAATATAAAAATGTTATGTCACTAATGTTACGAGGTATCTTGACGCTGTTCAAGAGGTTGTTTTACAAGTAGGTGGGCAATATACCGCAGAAGTAGTTCAGGGCCATATTTCGCCAACTGGACAATTTTATTGTCGGTAACAAGTGGCAATTCTGTTTACATTACAAACTCGACTAGAATCTACGTCGGTTGGCTTCATAATATTGACAACGCCTTGCATGTCTAATTGTCACATTCTCACCGACATTTGTCAAATTGTTGAAATAGGAGCCAGATGGAAGCTCGAATAATGACTTGAAATTGGTGAACGAAATAATGTTTTTGAATATTTTAATAATTAATAGGGTTTATTCGAACTATACCTTATTTAGTAAGGTATGACCATTATTGTCAAATTTAACGAGTTCCAAATTTCGACGCATAAGTAATCGCTGTCTCTATACATACATACATACCGTCACGCCTCTTTCCCACAGGGGTAGGCAGAGACTAATTTGTTCCACTTGCTACGATCCTGACATACCTCTTTCGCTTCATCCACATTCATCAATCTCTTCATACATGCTCGTCGGTTTCGGGTACTTTTGACCTGGCCTTTTCCAAAACGTCCCCAATTTGATCACGGAACGTCCGTCTAGGCTTTCCCCTCCCAACGCAACCATTTACACTCCCCATATAAATCTGTTTAGTTAATCTTTTTTTTTTATATATGAATAGGAAGGCAAACGAGCAAGTGGGTCCCCTGATGGGAGCGGATAAGAATACATAAAGTTTAAAATGTATAATGGGTTAAAACACATAATGGTTCAAAATATATAATGCTATTTTCTGTAAAACTATTAGCTAAATGAACTTTTTTGATATCGTAATCTATAGAATGGGTTAGGTTAGGTTTGTTTTATAACAATCCTGTTAATTTGTCACTTTCTGAGAAATTCGCATTATATGTTTTGAACCATTATGCATTTTCACCCATTATACATTTTAAACTTTATGTATTTTAATACGTACCCCACCTGATGGATGGTGGGTCTTCTTTCATCCATCCTCTCTACGTGACCAAACCAACTAAGCATACTCTCTACCATTACCTCTCATAATAATGTCTTACGTTATCAACCGTGAATTTATGAATCTAAAAATTACGTTTGTGACTTGTCTATGAAAATTACTAGTTCTTTCGAGCTAAGTATATTGTAAAGGTTTCGTAGCCAAAATTATTAAATGGAATTCTAATAGTTTTCCTATTTCTGTGGCACTTTCCACTTGTTATTCAATTAGTCTAATCTAACCGTTGCTCGCAGAAATGCAATGCAAATTTCGGCTCACCAAACGCCTCGAACGCGTTTGCGTTAACGTGTACAATTATAGTTTCTTACGCATTATCTCCCAGTATTTGACACTAACGCGTTCGACACGCCTGTATGTCGGGCCGAGGCTATACTCAGGTATAAGTCCTTTACTTGCGTCATAGGATACGCCATGTTTTTCTGTGATCCCGTCATATTTCAGCAGGAATTATTGCGGCTCGTTTGTAAACGAGATTGATGGTCGATCGGCTAACCTGCCGCTTGAGATAACTATTTTCACACCTTCCCTGATATCTTGTAAAAGCTTTGAATGTTACACAGATTCTTTGACAATTGTTCCGGAATATTTTAGCAGGTGGTTCACTTAGTGTGATTGAACGCTACCTTACAAATTTTTCATTGAGTTTTATGTTCAAAATTAAATTACATACATACATACGTACCTACCGTCACGCCTCTTTCCCACAGGGGTAAGCAGAGACTACTTCATACCTCATGCTACGATCCTGACATGACCTCTTTCGCTTCATCCACATTCATCAATCTCTTCATACACGCTCGTCGGTTTCGGGTACTCTTGACTTGAACTTTTTCCAAAACGTCCCCAATTTGGTGACGGAACGTCCGTCTAGGCCTTCCTCTCCCAACGCACCCATTTACACTCCCAATATAAATCTGTTTAGTTAATCTTCTTTCATCCATCCTCTCTACGTGACCAAACCATCCAACTTTTTACAAAATTTTAATCTTATACAAAATTAAGTCACTTCTTTGCTTTGACGCCATATACATTGAACATCGGCAAAATGTACCTATAAACATTTTTGTCACCCTGAAAAACATTTACAGAGGTGTTCAATTAAACTAATACCGAGGGACCTTGTATAATTAACGAAGACTTTGTGTTTTAATGGGTTCTTTGGCGATTGCCTAATTTATTTTAATTTTGTAATTTGAATCATTGAACTACTTTTACGTTCAAACTAAGTGTAAAGGAGCTATTTATGTACGCAAAATAATGTGGTAAAGTCAGAAAAGGACTCAAATGAACCATAAAGTGCTTTAAAAGTCACAATGAATCAAAGGTAAAGGAGGGGTCAAACGAAAACCTCAATCTGTTTTGGTCACCATGGTGACGCAGTAAACTCACTCCGTTCTCGATTTGACATCGCTTCTCCATGTAATCGGACAATAATATATCAATATCGTCAGACTGCTTTGTTTTAAAGTATAACATTCATTTACGTCGCCCCGTGACGTAAGTAGTAATTAACCGCCCGTTACGCGAACGAAGATTTCCACTTCCTGGCCAAAGACGTAAAATTGTGTAACCTCGGACGGTGATACAGAAAGCCTCGGGTCGCATGTTTATCGCCCTCGCCTTTGGCTCGTCCGACAAGTTCCTGCGATCTGAGATATTCTTTATTTCACCACCCTCGGTACGTAATGTACTATGTTTCAATATGCTGCTACATACGTAAATTTATCAGGCACGCAGTGGAAGGCACACAACGTAATCTTGACGCGAAGTCCTGTACGCAGTTTACGCAAACTTCACGACACACCAAGTTTTGTAGGCTTAGTAGGTTAAAACGCGTCAAAATTTCGGTTTATTTTACGCCTACGGTATTTAGTTTTTGTTGCAACAAATCGTTTTGAACGCGTTCGCTTTTACGCGTCAATTAAGTACTATGAGGACAGTTGGTAGTGGATTCGATACGCCAGCGCCTCAAATTTCATTGTATCTGAGTCGTTAACGCGAACGCATTTTAAAGGTTTATTGACATAACTAGGTACACTGGGGGCTCAACAACTTTATTTTTCACGCGTTTCGATATTCAACCAGTATGCTTAGTGTAGGTTTTCGATCACAAAATACGTCTCGATCGTTTACGGTAACACGTTAAATTATGTACCTGTGAGATCAGTTTGTTGCCGTTTCGATCCGCAAGTGGCGCTGCCAATTTTTCCATAGTAATTGAGACGTTTACGTGAACGCGTTCGAGACGTTTTTATACGCGAAAACTTACACTAGAGGCTCAGTTAATCGTGGCTGAGTACTCGTTTGATTTACAGTGTGGTAAAGACACGACGCGTGAAACTATTAAAGTAGATTCAGCGTGACTATTTAGGTTGTAAAAAGTTAGTTTTGCAACGTTTTTTTAAACGAAGTTTTTATGTTTTGAACATTATTAATATTTAGTTATTTAGGTCGCCGGCAACAAAGTGATGATAAAATTAAAATTAAAATTGAATTCTCCGTAACTAGATACGACAAGAGTTTTTTTCTTTAGAATCCAAATAACACTTAGCAGTTTATTCTTCTACAAAGCTAACTTGTCGAGCACAAAATTCTGTGCTCCTAATAAGTTTAGATGCCTAAAATGTGGGAGGCGGAAACTTAAGAATGAGTGGACCTGCTCGAAACCAGAACCCGTTGCAGCAAAATTTATGTGCTATCTCGGTCGAGTAAAAGTAAAGGTCAAAGAGACACATAAGGACAAAAGAATGTTAAAATGAAGATACCAAGTGTTTATACTTAGACTAAGCATAACTACTGGGAGAAACACCAGCTGTTTAATTAAAAAATAACCAGTTATATTTAAACATTCTCATCAAAACAACAGACTTTGTTTCAAACGGCTTAGTAAAATGAAGACGCCTTTGCAATAAACAATATTCCTCAAACCTTTAGACGGTCAGTTCATTATTTTTCTTTGATGCTGAGAACTAAACTGTAAAGATAAAGGTTTTCATCTTTATTGTTTTTCTGAGAAACTATTCGCGTTGATTGAGTTTAGTGAGTAATTGTTTCTTTGTTATATAAAATTATTTTTAAACTAGCGAAAATCTTAAGAATTATGTTTATAGGCACGCGCCTAGCTACCCGTCACTATTTTGATTTACCTTTCCACCTATAGGTACATCCATATATCCATAATCATGCTAAATGTGGCCTCTAAGTTTTGTTACCTTAGGCTCTGTCTACCCCGTAAGGGGTACAAACGTGATTTATGTATGTACTAGCTGTTGCCAGCGACTTCGTC